>OU342541.1:10781643-11435787 GCA_910589475.2 Bembecia ichneumoniformis
TTAATTGAACTTTACATTGGCCCGTCATATCTTTGTCCCTTCCTCCCGAATTTCCAGAAAATAATGCTCAACTTATTTAAAAAAAAAATTACCTTTTATCACATTATCTCTACATATAATAAAATCGTAAACGAGCCGTGTCTGTACATTAAATATAAAAAAAAAAAAAATTGTACACGTTGTTACCGAGCTGAAAAAAAAATGGTTTTAGAATTGTTGACCTTTTGTCTGTATGTCTGTTTGTCTGTGCGTTTGTGCACGCTAATCTCAGAAACGGCTTAACCGATTTGAATGCGGTTCTCACTGATGTATTGTAGCAAGCGTCCCATTTAGTAACATTTAGAGTTTGTAAATTACAAACAAAAAAAGTTACGCGCTATACCGAATACCACGCGTACGAAGTTGCGGGCTCAGCTAGTATTATATAAATTTCTTCTCATCGTGTGTGACTGAAAATTTCCTAAAGGGCTGGACCGATTTTGATGAATTTTTTGTCTATATTAATGGTGTATTATGGGCCCCTGAATGTTTTAAATTCAAAATTGGGCCCGTTCTGGGGGGGACAACCTTTGTTGGGACCGCTTATAAAATACGTTATTTTATAAGCGGTCCTTTTAATACTGACAATTATCTTTTGCTTTGTTATTTTACAACCAAAATTCGATATGAGAATTGTGTTGTACGAAATATATTATACATAATATAATTATTACACCTATCAATAACATTTTTTCCTTATCTGCCATAATCTGAAAAATTCAAAAAAGAATATACTTGTTAGTCGAAATCTGTACCTATCGCCACGTCTGCCTGCTGCAAATCAAATCAAATCAAAATATTTATTTATCAATTAGGTTTCTCTAAGAAACTCTTATGATCGTCATTTAAATTTACCAGGGTTTCGGAAAAAAGCCAAGATGACGATCCTGAGAAGAAACCCCGAAAGAAACTCAGGATACATTAAAAAAAAACAGCCAGTTACTTTTTTAATATACCTTCTCTTAAACAATATGTCACAAAGTCATATAAGAGTATTATTTGCCTACAGAAGTACGAGTCTATTTGCTATTGTTTAAATGACATGACAGGTGTGAAGCCGTGAGTCTATGCAGCCTTATTCCACTTGTACAGCTTGTTGCGTGCGATCTCACCTCACCTCACCGTTCGGCCAGTCGCTAACAAACTTGCGCGGGAGTCGATCGCGCACTCATAAGAACGATTTTCTTACGTGAAAAACTATATTTAATTGGTATCGTGTTTTCCGAACTTGCCTTTAAGGTTAGTGGTATTGTTGTGAGATTTTTTGCTTAAATTATCAACAGTGTGTGCTTTTGTGAATAAAAACGTTTTCTTTGGATATGAATTTATTGTGTTTTCATGGTGGAGAGTTTTAAAGTAGTGAATATTGTTTGGTAAGTTTTTTAAGGCTAAATTTAAATTAAAAAAAGAGGGGAAAAATTATTTTAATTTATAGAGGGGATAATAGTACAACCAAAAATTACATAATTTAATGCATTTTAAGTTACGCGCTATAGCGAATACCACGCGCACGAAGTTAGGGGCTCAGCTAGTACAAAATACATAAAAAGGGTAGGACTTTAAGGACTTAGAGACGTAGGTATATATTGTGTGGTTCTGCTCAGTAGAAGGATTAAGATTGATTATATTGATTACTTTTTTCATCAGGGAACAGTTTCTCTCCTAATAAAGAAATTACGACTAAGAAAATATTTTAGGTATATAAAGATAATTGAATCTATTCACCTGCGCTCGTATTTTTTTAATGCATTTTATTATATAGGTATTATTTGTTCATAATTTTCGGTACTTATATATATCAAGTTTTATGTGCTCTAGAAATTAAGAAAATTGATTTAAATTTGAATATCTTTAAATGATATTTGAATTTATTGGGAGTTTTTTTATTCACTAAAATATCTTGAGTGTGGTCGAAACTGTGTACGCCTATACTGCCCTCCTCTAACTATAAAGCCGTTATCCCTCAAGTGGCCAATTTTGACTTTTAAATTGAAAGTAATACAGTTTAAAATTGTCTATCTTTCTGTCTAGGAAACATTTAAAAATAATAATTAGTTCCAGAGATACAGAAAATTTCTAAGCCGTTTTAGTGACAGAATTTTTGATGTTTCCTTAGCTTAAAAGCGACTAACCAACGTTTCTTCGCTAAAATGTCCGTTAATTGTCATGGACACTAACCTAAATTTATATTTTCTAAATGTAATTTTTAAGAGTGACATGTTGTTGGTTTACTTATAAATAAATATATTAATTAAGGCCAGGATATTTGAGCGCGGGAGGCATTTCGCGCTTCCTCATCCGGCGCGCACTGAGTCACACATACGTGCAGTTCGAAACAACCCCATTGCGGCACAGTACAAATTGTAACAGTAGTTCAAGTACCTAGGCCTAGGGCGAAAGAGAAGCGATATCAACTACTGAAGATCACTGGCTAATGCAGGATCATTTTTCATTTTCCATGGATAAGTCGGGAAAGCAGCACAGCCTATTCACAGATCATTGTGGGCATACTGAGCAAAATAAGTAGAGAGTGCTTGATGCTTTGTTAAAAATGCCTTGTAGAAAAAAAAACTAGTTCTAAAATATTCTTTTAAACACCATTATTTAATTTTTGACATTTTACTTGAGTAAAAGTGTGATATATTTTAATTACGATCCGAAAATCGATTAAAATGTCCCTGTTTTCGGAATATTTTATTATCGGTTGAAGTCATAAATATCGTGTTTTGAACCATAAAATCATCAAGGATGTTTATTAAACTATAACATTTTTTTTTTCGAGCAAAATCACGAATCGAAAATAGATTGACTACGAATATTCTGGCCTTCGTTCTATTTTTACAAGAATTTCGGAAAAAAAATTGCCTAAATGATGACGATCCCGAGAAGAGACTTCGAAAGAAACTCAGGAAACAATTATTTTTGTAATGGACAGCAATTACATTACATAGGATATAAATACTAAACATAGTTATGCTGAAGATAGGAAACAAGCTCCAGGCATTTGTGTATAGAGCCATTATAATTGGTGTATTATTAATAGCCATAACTATTATTTTCAAGAAGATCACTACAAAGTAATAATTATATATTGCCTTCAACATGCAAAACACGTTTAGGTATATAATATATCTAATTAACCATTGTAGTTTATCTGCGTATGTATATTGTGTGGTTTTATGTGAAGAATTAAATATAATGATTTTTGTCCTCAGTACGTCATAACAATGTTAAGACGACTTTGTGTTTATGTATGTAAAGACATAAGCAAGACCAGAGGGGTGTAAGTACGCCCGCAAACAACAATGTCTTAAGGGGGAGACAAACGCTAAATACTAAAAATATCCATTGTTTAATGAAAATGTTACAAGAAATAGACAAGAGAATTGCTTTGAAAAAAATATATATTATACTTAAACATGTGAAGAACTAATTGTATTAATTAGAATTTTCGTTAAAGTAATAGAAACTCCACAAAAAAAGTTAGAACACAAGAAGAATTTGACCTTTATTGAAAATTCTCTCGAAAACGGCTTATTGCACGCATATGAATCCTGTACCTATTAATAAGTTGATATCAGATTAAAAAATTGTATTGATAAAAAAATTTTTTTGTGTAATGTTCTAATGGTAAAAACAAAAAAACACCATTTCTAGGCCCGTTGAATTGTCTCCGCCGCCAGCGAGTTCTATAGTAAATATCATTTGCCTCAGTGAATCCCTTAAAGTATAGGTACAATACACTTGATAGTAAGTGGCTACATCAGTCTATTTGATGGTTTATAGGGTGAAGAATAGGGCATTCTCTGGTCACTCATCGCATTACAACACCACTTACGCTGTTATTTCACAGTAATCTGCCGCCAGATCAGTTGTCATGTTTATGACTAACGGCAGCTGAAAGATTTTCCCACTAAGCTATAACTAAATTTTAGGTTCATAGTAATGTCAGGGCTCATGAAGGCTACGGGACCATCTCTGCTAGCTATTTGTCATATTTTTTCAATTCCAAGTTAAACTTTGAAATAATTTAATTCAAACTTTAGGGACAAAAATTGAGACAAAGATAGAGTATATTTTTTATATGTTACGGTCGACATTTGATGGTTGGTGGCTACCGTCGCCTATAACACAAGCAACGCCACAGGTACTGCGCTGTAGACCAAGGAAGGGTTAGGGTAATGGGCTCTGGCATCCCTTACTCGCTCACCGAAATACAACAGCACATTATTTAACGGTGGTCTTCTGTAAGGGAGTGATTACTGCCGCCAGACGGGCTGCCCAAATGCCAGCTTTGTAAAGTTCATATCCATAGTTGATCCCATCAGCTAAGCGTTAAGGCAAGCACTAGATACACCACTTTAAACACCACTTTTTATCATCACCAGTTGCGTTCTTCCACGAGGTAATACTACAATTTTAATATTTGACATAAAATAAATAGCTAAATGTGTCGCTAAGCGCAAAACTCGACAACGCAACGGCCAAACCAATTCGGAAAATCGTGGAACGTTCTTATGAAGAGAAAAATTCCATAGAAAAACGTAAGAACTTCATTTTTTTGTTTCCTATTTGAAATCCCTAAAGCCCATTTAGAGTTTAGTAAGTACAGTAGCGATTTAAGAAATCAGTAATTTAAGTAATAAGCAATGAGTAAGTAAATAGCTTTCAAACGTAGGCGAGTCAGTAGCCATAAGTTACAAGTTAAGTTAACAAGAATACGACTAGTCGTGTCAACGGTTGTTTTACTTGATTCAACAGCTGTTTAATCCAGAAAATCCTCGCTTGAGCCAAGAAGTACGTCGTCAGCTCGGCTTGCGTCTGCTCTGTATTTTCCCCTGCATGATCAACTTCTCGTCGCTTGTCTAAAGCATTCGACTTTTCTGACTTTTATGGTTTTTAATATTTTGGCCTTCTTTTTTTATTCTTTGCTTATATGATATGAAAATAAACCGAAAAGAAGCTATATTTTCGATATATATCACCGAGCAATTTACTAATTAAAAATTCAAATCTGTGTTAGTCTTTGTCAGCCTATATAGCAATATAGTAGTGGCAGGACATACTGCGTTTCGCAGTCGTTTGGGCAGCCCGTCTGGCGGCAGCAACCACCCCCTAACAGAAGACCACCGTGAAATAACAGCACTTGTGCTGTTGTGTTTCGGTGAGTGAGTAAGGGATGCCAGATCCCATTTCCCTATCCCCTCCTAATCCCTTATCCTTAATCCTACTGTAGTCGGCAGTGCACTTGCAGCAGCTTTGGCGTTGCTTGTGTTATAGGCGACGGTAGCCACCTACCATCAAGTGGACCATCAGCATGTCTGCCGATCTTAACATATTTAAAAAACGCACTTCATTTCTATTTAATCGTTGATGTCTTTTGTGTATAAATTGTAATTTTTATGGCTAAACGGCGGTGGAGTGCGCGTGTGGTGCGCGGTACTGGACACTGCTTATATATAATACTATTGATCATAGCGTAATGTTATATAGCCTATATCCTTCCTCGATAAATGGACTATTCAATACAAAAAGAATTTTTCAATTCGAACCAGTAGTTCCTGAGATTAGCGCGTTCAAACAAACAAACAAACTCTTCAGCTTTATATATCAGCTTTATATATTCATACATAATTGTATCTTCATATATACAATGCTTTATATAAAAGCATTTTGTAATTCAAAAATAAATGCATTCAAATGTACCTACGGAATGATTTTTAAAAAGCGTTATACTTCAAGACCATTTCCACGTTTGAGACAAATTCCACTGAGTCAGTTTGTTTGACTTATCTATTTTTAGTAGTATCATAGACCGAGGGGAAAGGTACGTAGTGAGAGGGGGGGAGCCGGTGGAAGTGCGCGTGCGACGAATATTAATGGTGTCAATGTGCTGTGCTCTATGAGTTAATGCGACGATTACGTTGTGTTTTCTACACTACTTACACAGTTGGTTGAGAGTTAGCTAATACGTCCATATTTTATATCTCCATACAATGTAATTAGTTGTCCATGACCTAAGGATCTATGTACCCCTCAATTAGATATTATGAAATACGCGACAAAATACAATATCTCTATTAGTATGTGGGTTTTCTTACGATGTTTGCTCAAACAGAAAGGCTATCCACAGGCATTTTTTTTTCAGTTAGATAATTTATTTTCCATCAGTTGCAATTTTGAAAAAATAAAAAAGCCAGACATAAAAAAAATTTGGACATAAATTAAACTCTTATTAAATTCAAAGAGATTGTTTTAAATCGATATTTAAAATTATTTCATTCCTAAATATGAAATATTATTATCAGTATCTTCTTCTAAATATATAGTAAAATCATAAACGAGTCATTATGTCTGTACATCAAAGATTTAAAAAAAAATTGTACACATCGTACTTATGTTACCGAGGTCAAAAAATAGTGTTTAGAATTCTTGTCTGTTTGTCTGTGTGTTTGTGCACGCTAATCTCAGACGGCTTAACCGATTTTAATTCGGTTTTCACTGATGTATTGTAGCAAGCTTCCTGTAACATTTAGTGATTGTTTCATTTCAATCGGTTTACAAACAAAAAAGTTATGTGCTTGAAGGGACATGATTAGGGTTCTCCGTATCATTGGTTTCCATACATATGTTTGAACTTTTTTTTAAAATAGAATATTGTTATGTTTTGTTTGAGAATTTTGTATACTAACGGAGGATTATTATTTTATATTAAAAAAATTAAGTTGATTGTATTTTCAGTGCAGTTCGTACCTTTCATGAATGCGTAAATAAATAAATCTTTATTTGCACATAAACAAAAAGATTGATTCATAAACAAAAAGGTTGATCTATCCGACAGGTGCATGCAAATATTTGTATTTAATCGTTTTAATTTCTTATAACTTTTGAAATTTTCTAATAACTAATATGTTAAGGGCTTCACTGAGGCAAATGACATTTACAATAGAACTCGCTGGCGGCGGAGACAATTCAACAGGCCTAGAAATGGTGTTTTTTTTGTTTTTACCATTAGAACAATACACAAAATAAATTTTTTTATTAATACAATTTTTTAATCTGATATTAACTTATTAATAGGTACAGGATTCACGTGCGTGCAATAAGCCGTTTTCGAGAGAATTTTCAATAAAAGTCAAATTCTTCTTGTGTTCTAACTTTTTTTGTGGAGTTTCTATTACTTTAACGAAAATTCTAATTAATACAATTGGTTCCTTCTTCACATGTTTAAGTATAATATATATTTTTTTCAAAGCAATTGTCTTGTCCATTTCTTGTAACATCTTCATTAAACAATGGATATTTTTAGTATTTAGGGTTTGTCTCTCCCTTAAGGCGGGAACTTGGCAGAAAAGCGCTATTTTCGTCACCTAATTGACTTGTTAGAGTGAAATTAAAACTTAGATAAAAATACAGAGCATAATAGACTATATATAAAAAAGTTTAAATCTGGCAGATTTATACAAAAAATTATATTTTCTGAGAAAAAAAAAAGTTGTAAATTGCTGCCCAAAAAAAGCTTTCTCGTCACAGTACGAAAAATTTTCAGCGACAGGTATATTATTTTTTAAGCTTATTAATTAGCTAAAGTTGTGTACTAAAGTTTCAATCGTTACTTTTATTTATTACTAGCGACCCGCCCCCGGCTTCGCCCGGCGTGCAATTTTTATATACCCTAAAACATTCCCCGTTTATCACTCTTTCCGTTAGCGAAAACCGAATTAAAATCGGTCTACCCGTTCACGCGTGATGCCGTGACCAGGAGAAATGGGGATTCATTTTTATATATAAGAAGATATCATATTTTACAAAATATTTAAGAAAAACATTCCAATTTTAAATCTGTTCGTTTATCTCCGAGAAGCTACAAAAATTTGTAGGTTATAATTTTGGTAAAAATTGAGTTCGGTCTAATGTTAGTCCTTTTCTTAACATAAGCATAGCATAGCTTAACATTGCTTGTCGCTTATAACATAAGCAATGCCAAAGCTGTTGCAAGTGCGCTGCCGACTACAGTAGGATTAAGGATAAGGGACTAGGATGGAATAGGAAAATGGGCTCTGGCTACCCTTACTCACTCACCGAAACACAACAGCACACGTGCTGTTATTTCACGGCGGTCTTCTGTAATTTTAATTATTCACAGGTATCTCTAAAATCGAAATTTGTTATAACAGTTTAATGATTTAAGTTGAATGATATGTGCGATTGTAGAACTATGTGTTTGAACTTTTGACATATTATATATAGTCCAATGAAATTTGTATGAAAGCAATTAACTTCCATTCTAACCAAAGAAAACTTTAGTCACAGTTTCGTTTAAAAGCTCGTAGACAAGCTTTGAACACATACTAAGCCCGCAAAAGTTAAGACACTAATAATAAAATTAATTACGGACACTACTAATAAAATTGTTAGGAACTTTCACATTTAAGTTTGATGTCATACATATACGAAGGAGAGCTTGAGTCATTCCGCCCACGTTCTGCGCCCATTCAAAGACTAATTCAATCGAGCCTTGCCCCTTTTCTTTGTTAAGATGCATCCTTTTGAAGCCTATTAAAACGAATCTTAAGAGCTTCAGATACCAACCAAATGAATAAAGAAGTCTTGATACAGACTCATACTTAGATTTATTTTGTTATGATTAATAATAATAACAATAATCTTTATTTGTTATGACCATGGGTATGGTAAATACCAGATGACATTTTCTTCTTGCTCCAAATATGATCAACCGAAAAAATCTCTGTGTACAAATATAAATTCTATGTTATTGATATAACATACTTAAAGTTAATTAAAATAAATAATAACTATGTTCTTAATCTATACTAATATTATAAAGCTGAAGAGTTTGTTTGTTTGAATGCGCTAATCTCAGAAACTACTGATTCAAATTGAAAAATTATTTTTGTATTGAATAGTCCATTTATCGAGGAAGGCTATATAACATTATGCTGCTATTAATAGTATTATATATAAGCAGTGTCACTGTCAAGTACCGCGCGCCCCACGCGCACTCCATCGCTCGTTGTATGGGCCGCAGCGAAGCGTGGTCGAGTTCAGCTAGTACTATATACGCGTAAATGTAAATTAGTTAAAGAAAAGATAATTTTATATTATTTATCAATTAAGCAAACATTTACACTATATTTATTATTCACTTATTTATTTATTTTATTAATTTTGATTTTTTACAATATAAATATATTAAAAAAATAAAATAAACAATACATATCATAAAAAACTTAAAACTAGGAATCTGCAGATGGCGGGGCAAGGCCCAAGCTACCGGTGGTTAGGTCTGCAGAGTGAGGGACCTCCTCACAATACGTGCCGTGTCAAGAAGTACCGCCTCCTGTATCTGTCCCTTGACCCAGCCATCTATTGAGAGCCTCTTGAGATGTTGGTCGAGGTTTTCGTTATAAGACCGTTCGCCGAGACGACTATCGGGACCATCCCACATGACGGTCACCTCGTGAGCCAAGTCAATGTACTTGGTAAGCTTTTCTTTTTCGGCTTTCACGAAGTTTTCATACGATCAATAAAGATTTACTAAATGTTTCAAGAGCAGAGAAAAAGGACGAATTCGCAGGAAAAATCTAGTTTGTTTTGATAAATATTATAATGTTATAGTTCGATATTGATTTGTTATTTTTTTTTGAAAAATTTCTTTCCTAATTTTATTAGCTTAATAATGATGCTAGAATATTGAAAAAAATAATAAGTTGAAGCCGTTATTTATAATAAGATAATTAAATACGTATTCCAGTATTCATATTTATATAAAACTATGATGAAATCGCAAACGTTCCGTGTCTGTACAGATATTTTAAAAAAAACATATGTATACGTTGTACTTATATTACCGAGGTCAAGAAAATAGTTTTTAGAATTTTTGCCTGTTTGTCTGTGCGTTTGTACACGTTAATCTCTGGAACGGCTTAACCGATTTGAATGCGGATTTCACATATGTATTGCAGCAAGCTTCCCGTAATATTTAGTGTTTGTTTCATTCCAATCGGTTTACAAACAAAATAGTTACGCGTTATACCGAATACCACGCGTACGAAGTTGCGGGCTCAGCTAGTAACCAAATAAAATTTAAAATGTCAAAACTATTTAAATTGCTTTTTCCTCAAGAATTTCGGACAGCTGTCTCCGATTGTGTAGCTTGGTAGGCGGCATCGCAAGACTAGGCCTACGGGCAGTGAAAGGAACTTCAAGAAGGTTTAATTTTTTTTTTTTCAAAAATTAAATATTACCAAAATTACCCCTCTTAAACCACATATTTATAACTGTCAGCATTTACAAACAAAAGAAAAATATTATGACAATAACTGAGTCATTTCAAAAACGAAATTGTTTAACAAATTGCCGCCGCCTTGGGCGGAACGTTCGGCGTCTTTCATCGGGGAAGATAATTTCTTAACAAATGTTACGAAGAAATGCGCCGAAATGTCCAGGAATTAGCCGTAAGCGAGTCGTGGCCGAGACGCGCCCCTTAAAGCCTGACACGTACACGGAAATTGTGATTAAGCAATGCAGAAACGACATATCTTTGTTATTAATAAAATATCAGTAATAATACTGATTGCATTATGATAATGAATAGCTTTTGTTTGTAGTTTCAACGCGTAAAGAAAACCTTATTCCTTTTTCAGAGTTTTCAGAGTTCCTTGAATTTGGCGCAGAGAACCTTGAACTCTGAAAAAGGAATTAATAGTTTGTATGGTATATATTGTAATATATTTTACACACCATATTACTCGTAAACCATATTCTCGTAGTATGGTTTACTACGAGGTAAATAAATCTAAAGGTCTTCTCTAGAGGTAATTCGATAACAAAAAAAAAACAGTTCAACAGTTATTAAACATTTTCGTCAACCGTTAAAATTGTTTAGCGTTTACGGTCCCCTTATGGTCCCCCACGAACAACGACCTACATACACTATTTATGGGGTTTTAACCGCCTCACATTCTAATATAATTAGCAAGTCTGTGAGTCTCAATGCGCGTAGGCATATAATGAAAATAACGAACTTTATTTTATTGCTATACTCTTTGTACAGCACACGGCGTCTGTATTTGAAGTGTTGAAATAACAGGTGCTTTATTGCAAAGGCATTGGGCCTATTTTTGGATAGCAGTTACTGAATGAGATCATTTCAGCGCCTTAATAGTACAGTATGCGTATATCGTATGTTAATTGTAAAAGTTGTGAAAAGTAGGTCGATTTTTTTAAAGTAAATAGCGCTTTACTTAGTTACTTCTTAATTTGAAACTTAACACTTTGACTTTCGGTGCTTGAAACAAAGTTAAGTACTTACTTTAAAGTTGACAGAATATTGAGTGATGAATGTAGGATAATCACTGTAGGATACAATTATGTTAAAATTGAATCTTCACCGTATAATGGTAATTTTTTAATGCGTTCGTATGTACTTACACAACACATATGATGGATATATTATCCACTACTTCACCGACAGCCCTGAAGGTTCACATGAGACTCTGGTTATCGTTATTGGAGGCCTTGCAGTCTTGGTAGGAGGTAAATGGAAACTCTTTTGCTTATCACATAGTAGCATATTTAAATAAAATAACGAGAGTGCTCTGAAAACGCTTACATTGCATGTTACAAAATTACCACTATAAATTTAGATACACAGATACTCAGACCTTGGTAGATGTGCTGTGGTTACATTTAAAAAAAAAAGAAACTAATTAGTAAAATGATGTTTCCAGCTATTTTTCATTTGTTTTTCTTTTTGTCAAAATGAGAGAATCTAATGAAGAAATTCGATACATTTTAAAATTTTATTACAAAAAAAGGAAAAATGCAACGAAAGCCACGAAAAAAAATTGTGACGTTTATGGACCTAATGCCTAATGCAGTGTCAGGAAGAGTAGCACAGAGTTGGTTTAAGCGTTTTCAATCCGGGAATTTTGATGTCAAAGGTGCACCTCGCACTGGTCGCCCTGTTACGGATAAAATAGAAGCGGATTACGGATTTTTGAAAAAGTGGAGCAAGATCGGCATATCAGTAGTTACAACATAGCTGAAGAACTGGGGATTGACCACAAAACAAGTTTTGACCCATTTGAAAAAAAGCTGGATACACAAAAAAGCTCGATATTTGGGTGCCACACGAGCTCACTGAAAGAAACCTGAATCAGTGTAATGAAACCGAACCGTTTTTGAAGAGATTGATAACTGACGATGAAAAGTGGATCACGTATGACAGGAACGTGCGAAAAAGGTCTAGGTCAAAGGTCGGTCAGGCTTCACAGACTGTGCCAAAAGCCGGGTTAACTCACAATAAGGTAATGCTGTGTGTATGGTGGGATTGGAAGGTCATTGTTCATTATGAGCTTTTACCGCCGGGCAGAACTATCGATTCGGATCTCTACTGACAACAACTGATGAGATTAAAGCAAGAAGTTGAGAGAAAGCGGCCGGAATTGATCCAATAGAAAGGGTCTTTCATCACGACAACGCTAGACCACACACATCTTTAGCCACTCAGCAAAAATTAAGAGAGTTTGTCTGGGAGGTGTTCATGCAGCCGCCACATAGCCCTGACCTTGCACCTACAGATATCCGCCTGTTTCGGTCTCTTCAGAATTCTTTAGTCAATGCCAGGTTACATCAAGAGAGGACTGCCAAAACTACTTGTCGCGTTTTTTTGATCAGAAGTCCCAAAATTTCTACAGCAACGGGATCGTGTCACTACTTACAAGATGGCAAAAAGTCGTCAAACAAAATGGCACATCTATACTGTGATTAAATATAATAAATAAACTTTGAAAAAAAAAAAAGTCTTGAGTTTTCAAACAAAATGCGAAGAAACTTTTTCCCCAACATAACATTTTTCCAGGATAAAGAGTATCCCATATGTTAATCCTGGTAATAAACTATCTCTGTGCCAAATTTCATCAAAATCCGATTAGCCGAATGAGTTACAAACACACAAACATCCAAACATCCAAACTTTCGTATTTATAATATTAGTAGGATTATTAGATTTAGGATAATTTTCTTCATTAATTATGTTTATATCCTTTAAGTGCTGATAGCCATCAAGTATAGTGTTAGGCTGCATAACATAGCTTTAAATTGTAATCCAAAAATCAATGGACTTTTTCATAAAAAGCTCTGACCTAAATTGAAAAATAATGATAAAAAACTAAAAAGTGAATTGCTTACTTTACATACAGGTCAGTTGGAGGCAATATGGCGTTGAGAACGTTACGCTGCCCATATGTTATCGGTTTTTCGTGTACGGTATCTCTTCCTTGTAATCTGGTTTGTATTTTATAACAGTGGTAATATCTTATTAACCGCGCCTCAATATGACTTACAAAATGGCAGTGAACTCGATTGAATCAGACGAAACGTTAATCTTCTCCTGCTATAATTCGCGAGGCAGCAATTGCTTACCATTATATGTATTTAGGTAGATGTTTTCTTACTGTTTTTTATTATTTTTTATACTTATTTCATAATAGTGACCCGCCCCCGGCTTCGCCCGTGGTGCAATTTTTATATATGTGAACGTTCCCCGTTTATCCCTCTTTCCATTAGTGAAAACCGAATTAAAATCGGTCTACCCGTTCACGCGTGATGCCGTGACCAAGGGAAATAGGGATTCATTTTTATATATATAGAAGATTTAGTTTTAGAAGTAATTAGTAATTAACTAATAATATTCTTAAGATTAGTTTAAAATAAATAATTAGTTTACTTGATTAATTAAATTAATTATTAATTAGTTAAATTAGTAATTACAACTGATAATGAGTAAATAGTGATTTTAACTGTATCTGTATTAAGTAAGTCAGAGACTGGAAAAAAATTATAAATCAATGTTTAGAAGACCAAGCTTATCATACAATCACTGATAACGGATTTTTTATGTACGCGTGGTATTCGGAATAGTGCGGAACTTTTTGTTTGTAAACCGATTGAAATGAAACAAAGACTAAATGTTACGGGAAGCTTGCTACAATGCATCAGTGAAAACCGCATTCAAATCGGTGAAGCCGTTTCTGAAATTAGCGTGCACAAACGCACAGAAAAACAGACAAAAATTCGAAAAACAATTTTTTTGACATCCTTAAGGTGAGTGCAACGTATACCTGTACAAATTGTTTTTTTTTTTTGAAAAATATTCATTACACTATTTTTTTAAAAATATCTATGAGTGAATGCTTTTCTTTTTCTGCAATTTGCATTTAATTTTTTTAATTTTTTTTTCAAAAGATAATGAAATATTTTTTGTACTAGTTGTGACTCAACTTATGACTAAAATTTTCTCAATAAATCATATTACAGGCGGGCAGGGAACATTGTGTTCTACTATCAAAAACTTAGACATACGTATGGCTAAATAAACACTTTTTAATGGGAGAGATACTACCATCACTGCACAATGGTCTTTTGTTTTCGGTGAGTGAGTAAGGGATATCAGAGTCTTTTTAACTATATATCCACTGTCTCCGAAATATGCAGAACACTCGCAAGACCTGGTTTCCTTGGTATTTTGGTACAATGGCAACCATCCTGGTGTTGCACAAATCTATTAAGAGTCTTCCCAATATCATGGCTTGAACCTGTCACTGTACCGTAGTGGTACCGTTTTTTTATATTTATTGTAAATAAATTTATTTATTTCTTAAAACCTCTTTTTTCCTAATACTCCTTCATGTATTTATTTATTTTTTTATTCAGTTTCTTTTTTATTTTGACATAACTTGGTTCGGTTTCTATTCAAAATTTTCATTGACAAAATTTTGTTTCCGTCGCGCACATAGATTCTGCCATTGACCGTATTGGTTTATTTTTTCAAGTATAATTATATTTTTTTTTGGTATATCAAATAATAAATTACAATTTCCCCGTTTATTTCTTGGGGATCAACTTTTGGATTTAAAAGTTTGATTAGTAAAGGATTCTTCCTTACTAACAATTTCTTCAAGCCTAGTTTCCGCCTTGGTTTTTTTGTGCTTCTGGAAGACGAAGATGCTACCAAGTTCTTCTGAAATCAGCACCTGATGAAGTCGAGCTGTGCCAACTCCATCGGAATTAACTTATTTACGAGCTCGTCCAAATTTTCCGCTTCAGTTAAGTGATTCACAACAAATATAATTTAGGACTTAATTGTGATTCAATTAGTTTTTATTATATATATGAATCAATTTCACGCACGGGGCATTACTAGAACTTAACCACCCTGATTGAATTGTTTTTTTATTTTATGTTAAATATATATTCTTAAATGCTTAATTACCGTTTAATTTAATAGGTAATTGGCTGGCGCCCATTTTCATTTCATTATAAATATATATTTTCTGCCTATTGCATATTAATATGCCACCATAGGCGGCTATGCAACATTGGCGCCCAAACGTGTTTTTTACAGTTAACATATTACGTTCATTGTTACTGTATTGTGCGTGTGTTTTTTTTTTATATATAACAATTTGTTTTTTTTTTTTCACAGCATTTGAATCACAATTTTTTTCCTTTATTATATTATTTCTTTTGTAAGTTATTAATTTATTCAATACCCTAGTTACAAATAAGATGATGACGATTTTTTTTATTACTTAGTAATTTCATGCAACAATTTTTTTTTGTTGTCTATTCGCTGTTATATTTGTCAACTTATATATGTGAGCACTTTTATTAATATTAATTGTTCCATGGCGAGTTTTTTTATCTTGCTTGATTAAGTTACTTGGTGCAAGTAAACTTATTTTAACTTATAACAATAACAACTTATTGTTCTTATTAACGATTATAGTTAATAATAATTGATTCTTTTTTTTTTGTCATTATTAAGGCATCATTATGTCTATTTATCCGATTAAAGTTTCATCACTACACAAGTTAGAATTAGATTATGAAATTTCTATTCGTAATGAAGTACCAGCTTCCACCGTTCAGGAAATGAGGAGACAATTGTCAGAACTATTCAAGTCATTGCCTACTGAATCGGTTACAACTTCTAATATGGAAGCGAACAAGGATGTCACGGATTCATCGATTACCTTAAACAAAATTAAGTTATACTTACAAGACGAAGACATTGACAATAATAGTATTAACAGAGCGCTCAATCTAGCTTACCATCTTTTCCATAGATTATCTAGAATTACACCTACAAGTTCTGAGATGAAAGATTCCTTAGAAACTACTAAAAAAGAAGTTGAATTTTTAATTAATAATTTAACTTCCAAGCAATCGAATTTTTGTCAAAGTTCATCAAATTTACCCTATACTTGTTCTAGTAATACATCTCAACCGTTACAAATTAATGTAACATGTGACAAAGGAATTAGTGACCTTATTAAATTAAAGTATGACGGCAAGTCTTGCGTCCGTAATTTTATTCAACGAATTACTGAACTTCAAATGAGTAGGAACGTATCCGATTCTCAAATGTTTTGTTTAGCTCCTGAAATATTTTTAGGCAGTGTTTTAAACTGGTTTAGGTCCGTTAGGGATGGTTTTACGGAGTGGAAGGTTTTGTTGTCTTCTCTCAAAGAGACTTTTGACGAGCCTGGTTGTGACGTTAGGTTAATTCAACAGATTTATTCTCATAAACAGAAGGATGAGGAATCTTTTATTGATTTCATGTCTACTATGGCTGGTTTTTTCTTCAAGCTTTCCAAGCCTATGACGGAAGAGAGCAAGTTGGATATTTTGCTTAACAATATTAAACCTTGCTATACGCCAACTTTAGCTACATTTACAAAAATAGAATCTTTAGAAACGCTCCGTTCCATTTGTAAGAATTTTGACGATATTCACACTCGTTTGAGCAATAAACCATCTTGCAGTAGTTCATCTTATAACTTTAAACAGCCTTTTAAGGAAAGTTTTCCTCGTGATAAAGGTAGTAATATTACTTCAAATTTTAATAGTTCTTTCTCTTTTAATAAAGGAAATTTGCCTCGTGTTAATTATCAACAAATCAAAACAGATAATAATTACAAGTCTAGTTGTTATAATAATTCTAATAAAGCAGGATTTGTTAACAATAATAAAGTTAATTCTTTGCAAGTTGTTGACAGTTTTTGTCGCAAGTGTCGTTCAAGGGAACACAATATTAATAATTGCCCCTTAAAGGATAAGATCTTTTGTTTTAGATGTGGGACAATGGGTGTTAAGACTCCGCAATGTCCTAAGTGTTCTATAAATTTTTCTAAATAGCAATTATCTGAAGGTGACCACAAGGAAGGAATAGAACACCACACTTTGGATAACGATTGGTCTAGCTGGTTATCAATTGTCAAGAATTTTTTCCAAATTTATAAACACGTGGCCACCTTAGATATTAAACCAGTTAATGATAACAGGCCTTATGTTAATGTAATCATAAACGGAGTTAGTATTGCCGGTCTTTTGGACTCGGGTTCTGCAGTTACGATTCTCGGTAGGGACTCGCACTTACAATTATTTTCTAAAAATTTTAATAATTTAGATCTCATAAAGGATGACTTGGACTTTCTAACAGCGGCAGGTGGACAAAAGTTGCATTGTTTAGGTTATCTCAATTTACCTTTTACTTTTGAAAATTCAGTGAAATTTATTAAAACTTATATTGTTCCGGAAGTAAATAACAACCTTATACTCGGAGTAGATTTTTGGAATAAATTTAAGATTTTCCCTAAATATTTAGGAGGTCTTTCTTTATTATCTACTGACAATAAAGAACAATTTATCACGGAACCTATCGTTAAAGGCTTTGAAAATCTTTCAGAACATGAACGCGATATAGCGACTATGGTTATTAAAAAATTTGAAGATATTTCATTCAAGCTTAAAGGTTTAGGTAAAACTAGCCTCATGACACATCATATCAATACTGGTGATTCGAAACCGATTAGACAACGTTATTATCGTCTTTCTCCAGAGAAACAACGCATTATCACTCAACAAGTAGATGAGATGCTTAACTTAGATGTCATTGAACCTTGCGAAAGCGCTTGGTCCTCTCCTGTTTTGATAGTTACTAAGAAGAACGGTGAACCTAGATTTTGTTTAGACAGCCGGAAACTTAATTCAGTTACTATTAAAGATGCGTATAACCTTCCTTACATTTCAGAGATTCTAGACAATCTTAGGGACGCTAGATATCTGAGTTCCATTGATCTGTCAAAAGCATTTTGGCAGATACCTATTGCCAAAGAGGACAGAAAGAAGACTGCTTTTTATATTCCTGGAAAAGGAACATTTCAATTCAAGCGGACTGCGTTTGGTTTAACAAATGCTCCGGCTTCTCAACAGCGTCTGATAGATTTACTCTTTAGAGACTTTGATCTCAAGGTATTCGGTTACTTAGATGACGTAATTTTGATTAGTAGTGACTTTGATTCACACGTCTCTTTACTACTCAAAGTCCTGGAAAAATTGAGACAGGCAAATTTGACTATTAATTTCGACAAGTGTCAATTTTTCAGAAACAGTCTCAAATATTTAGGCTATGTAGTGGATAATTTTGGTCTGCGAACAGATCCTGAAAAGGTCGAGGCCATAGCTAATTATCCTACTCCAAAGACTAGGAAAGAACTCAAACGGTTCCTTGGTACAGCTACTTGGTACCGTAGGATTGTACCAAAATTTTCTACCATAGCTGGTCCGTTAAATAGACTTACTTCAACAAAGAAATCCGCGCCTCCATTTGTATGGACACCTGAAGCTGATGCAGCTTTTCTTAAGTTAAAAGAATGTTTGGTTTCTGCTCCGGTTTTACGCTGTCCTAATTACAGTAAACCATTTGAGGTACATACAGATGCGAGTAATTTCGGTATTGGTGCTATGCTTACACAAACTATCGATGGCAAGGAGCATCCGGTAGCTTATATGAGTAGGACTCTTTCCCCTACAGAGCGAAATTATAGCGTTACAGAGCGTGAAACTCTCGCAGTTATCACAGCTTTAGAACACTGGAGATGTTATCTGGATAATGGTCAACAATTCTCTGTTTACACTGATCATAGTGCTCTTAAATGGTTTTTGTCTATTTCTAATCCAACAGGCAGACTCGCTAGATGGGGTGTTCGTTTATCTACTTTTAACTTTGTAATGAAACATCGAAGAGGCGTAGATAATGTTATTCCTGACGCTCTCTCACGTACTCTTCCTGTAGGTGATATTTCAGCTTCATCTGTAATCACTACTACTAAGGACCTTTGGTATAATAAAATCAAGAACGGTTGTATTAATGAGCCTCATAAGTTTCCAAATTTTACCCTTAAGAATAATAGACTTTATAGATTATCAAAAAATAAGTGTGAATTAACTAATGAATTTTCATGGAAGGAAGTGATTAATAGTGAACAAAGACAAGCAATTTTAGAAAAGTATCATAGTGAACCTACTGCTGCTCATTTAGGTGTATTTAAAACTTATAAGCGTATTTCTTTATATTTCTATTGGCCTGGTTTATATAAAGACGTTGTTAACTTTGTTACTTCTTGTAATACCTGTTTGGCATATAAACAACAGAATCACTTAACCCTGGGAGAGATGGGACGTCCTAAGGATTGCTCCAGACCTTTTCAGATGATCTCAATAGATATTATGGGTCCTTTACCTGTTACACGCAAGTTAAATTCTTATATCTTTGTAGTAACTTGTTGTTTTAGTAAATATTGTTTAATCTTTCCTATGAAGAAAGCAACATCTGCAATTATTAATAGGATTCTAGAGGAATCTGTGTTCTTAGTTCATGGTATACCACAAACTATTCTAATGGACAATGGTAGTCAGTTCATTAGTAAAAGTACTAAAGATTTATTTGATAAATATAATATTCCTAAAGTTTATTATACTCCTAAATATACTCCTCAAGTTAATACAGTTGAGAGATATAATCGAACTATAATTACTTGCATTTCAACTTTTGTTAATAACGATCATAGGTCATGGGATGTACTAATTCCAAAGATTAATTTTGCCTTAAATAATTCAGTAAACGAATCTACTGGTTTTACACCAACTTTCTTAATTCATGGCAGGGAATTGGTAGATTGCGGATCTCATTATGTTAATAATGAGGATAGTGACGAAATTGTATTTCATCCTAGGGACAAATACGCGGAGAATTTAGGTACTTTGACTTCTATTTTTGACAAGGTACAAGCTGCCCTCTGGCAAGCCCACCAAAAGAATTCACTACATTACAACCTAAGACGGAAAACCGTAAACCTTAATGTTGGTGATATTGTATGGAAGAGAAATTACTTTCTTAGTGATAAAGGGAAGAGTTTCAGCAAAAAGCTGGCCCCTAAATTCACAAAGTGTATAGTTTTTAAAAAGCTCTCACCTTTAGTTTTCATACTTAAAGACATGAATGGTAGGAACTTAGGTTCGTGGCATATTAAAGATATTAAGTTGCCAGGCTTAAATAATTCGTAATTATGTAAATACTTATTTTCTTTATATTATACTTAGTTTTAGTTATACAGAGCGGATTACAACTCTCTAAACAAGCCTAAAGTTACATATACAGAGCGGATTACAACTCTCTAAACAAGCCTTAAAGTTACATATACAGAGCGGATTACAACTCTCTAAATAAGCCTTAAAGTTATGTATTATCCAGGCCTTATTCGTTGGTCATTATAGTAGGTCCTCTTGTTAGGAACCCGTTGTTTTAGTATTCCGTGGTTGAATGCTTATTTTACTGGGCGTTTTTTTTTTCGCTTGGGCGTTTAGTTGTTTCCTTTTGTTAGGATTCCGAAGCGTTATTATTATTGGACAATTTAGTTGTTTCCTCTTGTTGGGATTCCTCTTGTTCGTCTTTTGGGAAGAATATGTTTTTTTTCTTTCTTCTTTTATTTTATCAGAGGATTATTTTTTTGTTATTAGTTAGGCACTTATAATTTTTTTTTTCCCTCTTCTTCTCCTATTACTCTTCTACATTTGTTCCCTAAGCATTTCTGCTATAAGGACAGCAGTTTTATTACTACTGCCCTATTTTGTTAGTTGACTTTTTCAAGCTATGATCTTGAATTAGTTTGTTTTAAAAGGGAAACAGTTTAGTCACGCAACTCGGTTTTTATTAACTTGTGCTGCAATTTCTTCACTGTTAATTGTATGGTAGGTTTTATGAACGTAGGATGTAAGGATTAGCATTTGTGCAGGGGCACAAAAAAAGAATTTTTACTTTAATATCGGGTAAAAATTCTTCCGTAGGAAGGGGGGATATGTACCGTAGTGGTACCGTTTTTTTATATTTATTGTAAATAAATTTATTTATTTCTTAAAACCTCTTTTTTCCTAATACTCCTTCATGTATTTATTTATTTTTTTATTCAGTTTCTTTTTTATTTTGACATAACTTGGTTCGGTTTCTATTCAAAATTTTCATTGACAAAATTTTGTTTCCGTCGCGCACATAGATTCTGCCATTGACCGTATTGGTTTATTTTTTCAAGTATAATTATATTTTTTTTGGTATATCAAATAATAAATTACAATTTCCCCGTTTATTTCTTGGGGATCAACTTTTGGATTTAAAAGTTTGATTAGTAAAGGATTCTTCCTTACTAACAATTTCTTCAAGCCTAGTTTCCGCCTTGGTTTTTTTGTGCTTCTGGAAGACGAAGATGCTACCAAGTTCTTCTGAAATCAGCACCTGATGAAGTCGAGCTGTGCCAACTCCATCGGAATTAACTTATTTACGAGCTCGTCCAAATTTTCCGCTTCAGTTAAGTGATTCACAACAAATATAATTTAGGACTTAATTGTGATTCAATTAGTTTTTATTATATATATGAACTTAACCACCCTGATTGAATTGTTTTTTTATTTTATGTTAAATATATATTCTTAAATGCTTAATTACCGTTTAATTTAATAGGTAATTGGCTGGCGCCCATTTTCATTTCATTATAAATATATATTTTCTGCCTATTGCATATTAATATGCCACCATAGGCGGCTATGCAACATCACACATCATTAAAAAAAACGGGACAAGTGCGAGTTGAACTCGCGTGAAGAGTACGATATTGACTGATTTACCATGTTGTTTTAATATCATGGACTTCTTATAGGTTTTCCTATAATCTATAAGTAGAAAACTTATAGAATTTCTGTATTATTTTTTTCAAAATTTTAGGTTCAGTAGTTTCGGAGATAGGGGGGGGGGGGGAATGGTCGGACAGACGGACACACGAGTGGTCCTATAAGGGTTCCATTTTTTTATTCGGACGTACGGAACCCTAAAAAGGTGATGTAGACAAAGTTAATAACTTAAAAAAAAAAACAAAAACAAGAGAAATTAGCCGAGAGAAAATATCAAGTTCTTTTCTAATTCATGAGCCCAATAATCTTGTCTCTTTCTTCAAGCTGTTACCGTGGAGTAAATCTCATGCGGCATAGAGGCAACGTGCGCGTGCGCATCGCGAGGTCAAAACATTGTTGACCTGTGACTCATACGCTACCAACTTGTTATGGCCTTGGATGTTGACTACATCTTTATTGCTCTGGCTTCGTATTATATATGACTGTGTGAAAATGCATCACTACGAACGCTATGCTAGATAAACTCGCAACTATTTCAAACATGTTAACAATGAAAAAGCCTTTTAAATGGTATACAGAAGATTATAACAGCCTGTATATATTAATTAGGCAAACATATCGCATTCCATTGCTCCAGTTTGAGGGGATGACCCACAGCGAATATGAATAGAGAAATTAAAAAAAGAAAGAACTCGGAATTTATGTATGTTTGATGAGTGATTTTTTTTACTGGACATGTAGATATTGTTTCTACACTAAAAAGCATTTATTTAATTGTTTTATTAAGATTAGATTTTATTGTTTTAAGATTTGTTTTTTAATAATAGATTGTACCCTTTTTCTGGATGAAAGATGTTCTTTTCTATTCAAAATTTCATGATGGTGGGCATGAAAGCATAAAACAAACAAACTCACTTCCACATTTTTAAAGAGGAATGCAATTTTATACCTATGGTGTACATATTGCAATTTTTTGGAGACAAACTAATGATTATTATAGGACCGAAAAATAATTTATGGGTGGCAGGCTGGCTGACGGCAGGCTAATGTATATCGTCACCTATGGTACAAAATGCCAAAAAATGCGAAATTGCGAAAAAAAAAAATACGAAAAAATTCCATAAATGCGAAAGTAAGTTTGTTTCGCTTTCACGCTTTAAATACTTAATCTTAAGTATTTAAAGCACACGTTATACACGTTGTTAAGGAAACAGAATAGGGTACCTTTCATCCAAAAAAAGGACTGTTCCCAAGGGACATCTTTTGACGAGCCCGTTGGATGAGTGGTTAGAGTGCTTGCCTTAACGCTTTGTTCTAGGGTTCCCGGGTTCGATTCCCGGCAGGGTCAACTTTGAAAAATCAACTTTTCAAATTTGGCTCTGTTCTGGATTTGGAAAGTAGTGGCAGGGCACACTGCGTTTTCGCAGTCATTTGGGCAGCCCGCTGGCGGCAGTAACCATCCCCTTACAGAAGACCACCGTGAAATAACAGCACATGTGCTGTTGTGTTTCGGTGAGTGAGTAAGGGATGCCAGAGCCCATTTCCCTATCCACTCCTAATCCCTTATCCTTAATCCTACTGTAGTCGGCAGCGCACTTGCAGCAGCTTTGGCGTTGCTTGTGTTATAGGCGACGGTAGCCACCTACCATCAAGTGGACCGTCAGTCTGTCTGCCGACCTTAACATAAAAAAAATCTATATATATCTATTATATACCTACATATAATAAAATCGTAAACTAACCGTGTCTGTATACGTAAATTAAAAAATAAAATATTGTACACGTTGTACTTACGTTACCGGGGTAAAAAAAAAGTAGTTTTTAGAATTTTTGTCTGTTTTCCTGTGCGTTAACCGATTTGAATGCGGTTTTCACTGATGTATTGATGCTAACTTCCAGTAACATTTAGTGTTTGTGTCATTCCAATCGGTTTACAAACAAAAACGTTACGCGCTATACCGTGTACCACGCGTACGAAGTTGCGGGCTCAGCTAGTTTAAAAATAAAAATAAAATCAACGCCTGACATAAATATATGAGCGGGCAAATATCAGTTTCTTATATTTGAACTTAAAAACAATCCACACGCCGTAACTTCACTGAATTCTTAATTAGCTGGTCGTCGCTGGCTACATGTTATTGCTGTCAAAAATGCTGTCCAGCTCATAAGAAACAGAGTCCGCCCTGCAACAACAATCCTTAATTTCTATTTAACTCCATTAATAATTTGTTCGCCGACTCCTAGAAAAGTCATTTGCATCGGTGACATTTCGCAGTACTCGTGAGGGCGTACAATGTGTCCAATTATTTGTTCTCGTAGGAACCATTCGCGAACTCAATTCGAATCGTGACTCGCGTCCCGCTTCATATAACGGAGGGGGCTATTGTACACCACACGTTGAACACCACAGTGTCAAACTTAGAAATTATTCTGCGGAGTAAAATAAAATTTTGTATAAAATATTACAGGTAAATTCCATCTTGCCCGTCAATCTCTTGCAGTGGATTTCATTAAATGATTCCAGATCCGTTATAGTTGAGAGGAAATGAAGAAAAATATTTAATTCCTGCACAAGGCAGTATCTCAGGAGTATTTTTGCATCAAGGGACTAAATCAGAATTTAGGCTATGTCTAGGTTTTTTAATAATCTTAAAATTTAGTATTGTCCTATAATACGAACTGTCTCTTTTTAAGTAATGACGTTTAAAATAAGTATTTCCTGTTTGCAATAATCATAAATTTTAATTATTTTACCAGACTTGCTTTTACTTATCTTTTTGACAAAAATAATGGTATCCTGAGTTTCTTTTGGTGTTTATCCCAGGTTTTTTTTCCGAAATCCTGGTTAAATATATGGCCAACCTTTAAAAAGTGATCTTGTTATCCTATTTTTGAGAAATAAAGGATTTTATTTGATTTGATTTGATTTAGCCATCAAGCCTAAAAGCCACATAACATCGCGAATCTGCCAGGATCACTAAAAATATTTATTTTATTGTTCCATCTGATATTCATCTATCCGAACGTTGAGTTTTTAATAACTCATAGCTAAATTTTGCATACAAACGATATAATCTAACGTTTACGACCTAATAAAAGTCTACTCAATATTCCGTATTAAATTAAAATGTTTGTTAAAAAGCTCCTATTTATAAAAGAATATAAAGGAATTTAATTTATTAGTATTATGTATTTTAAATAAAATAAAATAAAATAGGAAAAGGGTCATCAATAAAGGGCTTAAGTTTAGATATTATTGTTTCTTTCTTTATAATTAAATAATATTAAAATTTTAATATTTTTGTTTAATAGCAAACTAGCGCTTCATATTGTCAATGAACTAATTTGCAAAAAATAAAAACGGGCACCTAAACGAAAACCTCCTTTTTTGTTTTTTATTATAGTAAAGCCAATGAGACAACGCAAAAATTTAAACAAATCAGGCAGTCTGTCCTTTTTCCTCACACGAAGCAGCCGGTGCTATCTTGATAACCCTTGAAAATTTGTTTACATTCTTTGCGTTGTCTCGTTGGTTTTTTAACATTTTGATTAAATTAATTAGAAATTATGTTCAAATGTAGGTAACTGCTCGCTAAGTAAAAATGAAACAGGTTTTTTGATTGTTTTTTCTTTAAGTAAATTCAAAGCTTACATTCTTCTAAACATGCTAGCAGGTATATTATTTATGATTTCTTGTGAAATAATTCCCAAAAAAAGATGCCAAACAAAAGAACACAATCACAAGGTTATTACAATTTTCGCCATGGGTATTCTTCGGATATTTATAGTGTTTTTTAGAATTGTTTTTTAAAAAAATAGAAATTTATTTTGTTAAATTTTTTTTTTATTTTTTATTTTATTTTTTTATGTTATGTCGACAGACAGGCTGACGGTCCACTTGATGGTAGGTGGCTACCGTCGCCTATAACGCAAGCAACGCTACAGGTGCTGCAAGTGCGCTGCCGACTACAGTAGGATTAAGGATAAGGGATTAGGAGGGGATAAGGAGATGGGCTCTGGCATCCCTTACTCACTCACCGAAACACAACAGCACGTATATGCTGTTATTTCACGGTGGTCTTCCGTAAGGGGGTGGTCACTGCCGCCAGGCGGGCTGCCCAAATGACTGCGAAACGCAGTGTGCCCTACCACTACTTTTCAAATCCAGACCAGAGTCAATTTTGAAAATTACATTAAAATTTCCAAACTTGACCCCGCAGGGAATCGAACCCGGGGCCCCTGAGACGTTAGGCAAGCATCCTTGCCACTCATCCAACGGAATGTTTTTTTTTAGAAAACATTCCCTCTAATTTATTAATACTAGCTGGTGAATCTTTATAAAATATTATTCGTGGAAAATGGCAATTTTGTATGGAAGGGAGAAGAGGGAGGGTGAGTAGCCTATGTTACTCGCTGATAATATAGTTTTTTTTTATTAAGGCGACTCCAGCCGCAAAACTCGTCCTGCACTGAATTGACGGGACTGCTGAGGGGGAATCGCTACTTGCAAATCTCGGAAATATCTATTTAAAAATTAAATAAATTATAATTCAATTTTTTCTTTTGATGAGACTTCAGATAGTGGATCTTAAAATTTATCTTAAGATAAATGGTAATATTGATTATTAAGCAAATCGCACGGTTACAACATCGCAAATTAGTAATTTTTTTATATATATAATTAAATATAATTTAAAAAATAATTCTGATGAGCCCCTTTCATATATCCTGCAGATGATTTGAGTATTTTTTAAATTATAATTATTATGATAATTTAAAAGGAAAACGGTTACAAATAAGTGGATTTTTTCATCATTAGGGGCTGGCGTCGTCGCCTTAAGATAGGTTTGCTCTTGAAAAGCATCTTTGTATATCTAGCATGGATAGATGCTAGAAGAAACTTCATTAAACAGCGCCATATTAACGATCTGCCTAGGCACATGACGAACTGCCGGATACGATCGGCCGCCAACACATACATAGAGCCGCGGCGGGGCTTTGTTTCTTTCATTAAATGTATACATTCCTGCTTCTAATTTATATAAATTGATACAAATTAAAAACTTAGTTTATAAATACTTTTTTTTGAACACGTAATATGTAGTTATATTAAAATGTTAGTCTCGTTTCTGTAATAATGGTTATGTTGTCTTGACGATTTTTCCTCAAAATATGAGGTCATAGGAAAGGTTGCTTTAGCGTTCGTAAAGGTAGCACTTAAAGCGGGCATTTTAAAAAGATTTATGGCTTTAAAACTTAATGTACTGAAGACATAGTTATGTGCAACAACGTTAAGTTAGAGAATGTTACTTTTAAAGTATTGTAATTTATATTGAAATAACTTTAAACTGTGAAACGAGGAAATTAGATACAATATTTATATTGTCTAAGACAAACGAATTAAATGCGCTTTTTGAACATAGATAATATTTTACTGTATGGAATAGTACTTATTAAGGTAAATCATAGAAAAATTATTATTGTAGAAAAACGTACGTCTGCTCTAATGCTCTGTCTCAGGGGTCCAGGATTCGATTCCCGACAGGGCCAACTTTTCATTTTATTTTATTATTTTATCAGACATAATTATTCGGTGACCTTTACACTAAGCATAGCTTGAATCGCAAAAGCCAAAATTTAACAATAGACAGAGATGCAATTTAAATTTAAATAGTAAAATAAAGAATGTATAAATTTAATTACAGTATATAATTGTGCCATTATTGAAATTAAATGGTTATTAATTATTATAGTACGTTTTAATTTTAATATAATAACTAAAATATATTATTAAAAGACTTAGGCAAGGTTCCGAGATACTGGCAGCGTTCCCCCTTTGAATGGCTAGACTAATTCTTTGTCCGAGGTAGCTGCCAGCTCTTCCGTCTCCTGTGATCTCGACTAACCTTTTTGCTATTTCCTTAAAAAGCCTTATAGCGCTAGGACCCAGCGGACCAAGGGTCTCGACACCGAATGGGACAAAATCATATTCGGAGCCTAGACCCCTGTATTTGCATGCTTTAGCTTTTTCAGCCGCTTCACAAGCCGCGCCAACTCTGTTGTTGGTTCCATGTAGATGGGAAGGGGCCAGCGTTTCTGAACAGGTTGCATCCCACACCAGCACCCGGCCCATCTTCCATGGAAGCAAACTCATCAACAGTAAAATCATTAAAAGGAAAAAGAGATTTGTGTGTATTATGTGTGCGTGTGTGTGGGCGCGCCAGCAAAATCCTGCTTAAAATATAGTAAGTTATTGTTATGACTTACTGGATGCCTTTCATTATAAGTTCAATGTCGTCATATTGAAGGCATTCCGTCTGGAGCCAGTAACCACACCCTTACAGAAAACCACCGTGAAATTCTAGACAGCATATGTGCGGTTGAGTTTCCCTTCCTATTCCTCATCCTTAATCCTACTGTGATCGGCAGCGCACTTGCGATATCTGTGTCGTTGCTTTGTTATAGACAACGATAGCCACCTACCATCAAGTGGACCGTCAGACAGTCTGACGATCTTAACTTAAAAAAAAATTGTTAAATAAACTTATTTCATAGAAATTACGTAAACATGCAATACTTATAACTCATACTGTTCTCATTAGGCATTGCACGAAAAAAACATTGTCCTCGGCTTTAATTGAACTCAATTGTTATTTTTAATATTTACTCTGCATATGTCACAACCGATCTCTATTTGGCGCACTCTTGTTAAGTTTATTTAAAACTTATGTTAAAAGAACCTGCTCTTCCCTATGGATATAACTTTAAGATCAAGTCACGTCACGTGTTCCAACAAAAGTTATCTTAGTTCTGTTCGGTATACACAGATGTCACTACGTTTTATAAATTCAAATACGTAGTTAATTTTTTTATTACATAGCAAGTTATAACGGGCTATAGTTTTTTAGGGTTCCGTACTTCCGAAAAAAAAAAAAAACGGAACCCTTATAGGATCACTCGTGTGTCCGTCTATCCGACCATTACCCTTTATCTCCGAAACTACTGAACCTAAAATTTTGAAAAAAAAAAAAATACAGAAATTAGTTTTCTGCTTATATTATAGGAAAACCTATAAGAAGTCCATGATATTAAAATAACATGGTAAATCAACCAATATTGTACGGATAGGTAACATCGTACGGAACCCTCTTCACGAGAGTTCAACTCGCACTTGTCCCGTTTTTTTTCATACAAGATTTCGACGTTTGCTTTTATAAGCCCAGAGAATAGAATTAGGGAACATTATTAATTTAAGCTTGTATTAATTTTATTTCTCATGAAATTTCCATACCGCGGAGACCTTATAAGAAAAACGATTCTTAAAAAGTAAACTCAAAAAAAGAAGCCATAATAAAACCATTTCAGAGAATAGTAAGTATTCAGTATAAAAAATAGAGGTCTCCGCATTTGGGATTTTTTGTAACATTCTTAAAAAAGCATATACTTTGAAGTTACAAATAAACACTTAAAAGTTTGTTTGCTTGTATGAATGTATTACATATTAGCATCTCCATATTATACAAGAAATGTATGCTACGCACGTGACCGATGTCACGAGACAGTTGTCGATACTTGTAATAATTGCTGATGCCACTAGGTGATATTATCTTAGAACGTGTTGTCGACAAATCTCATATGCGTGAATAAACACTTCACTGCGATGTACTGTTATCAATTGCGTACAGTGATGCACAAAAGCATATTATATTATATATAGAAAACAATATAAAATGCTTTTCTGTAAATGTTTATACAATAAATAATTTCACCTAATTCTGGGAACTATATTTATAAAATCGCTTTCAAATTCAAATTTTATGAAATACAATAGGGGATCGGACAGTAATCAGATTAAAATCTAAAATGTACTTAGAAAGAAAATATATAATTTTTTACGATTATTTATCGAATAATAATTTAATATAATTCATTTAAATATTTTTAAATGAAGAAATAAAATTTTATTATTTACAATATTTTTAATCTATACTGAAACACCAATCACAGTGCGTGACGTCATTTGTGGGCAATCATTGTCTTAGGCCAATGCAGCTGTTTTGTTATGATATGACCACAAATGACGTTACGCGCTCTCAGATGAACTATCGTGGCGTTTTGGCGGCATTTTCAAACAAACAATATTAAAACATAATTTTGAGTACCTAAAAGGCTATAAATAAATAAAATAGTATTTTTATGAGAATAAATATCCATGAAGATTAATTTAAAACACTTTCTGAAAATTTGTCCGATCCCCTATTTGTGAAATGCAGGTACAAAAGAAGTCGTATAATATTTTCAATTTTTTTAACTCTATATTCGATTTTATACGCGACCTTACACACGAGCACAAGTACGTCATGTTTAAACAGTTATGGCAATTATAAATGGTGAACATTTGGCAGAATACTTGGTGAAAGATTGTGTTTTGTATTTTCATTGTTTAAAATGATTTTTATGAAATTACGCTTCATTCGCGTGCAATTGGGAATTCTAATGGGCCATGTCCATACCTAGTAAATATTTAAAAAAAAAAATTAATTGCTCGATATGAATTTCATTATATTTGTTAGTTAATTACTGTCAATTATTTAAGCATTTCTTTGACATTTATTTCACAAATATAAAATCCGGTAAGTCCTGTGTATTTTGAATCCATACTAATACCTAAATAAAATTGAAGTCTCTGTTTGTAATGTCAAAATAACTGTTTTTATTAACTGTTTTTATTACTAATATGTATTATTAGTTATATAAATATACGGTATTTATAAAAAAATAATAAAATTATGTGTCTGTTTGTTCCGGCTAATCTCTGAAACGGCTGGACAGATTTTGACGGAACTTTCTCTGGCAGATAACTGATATAAGTTATAAGGCTACTTTTATTTTAGAATACATATGTAAGCAAGTTATCGCTTGTGCGACAACCAAAGCAATAGATAATACACTAACCAACAAAGTAATATAAATAAGTGATATACAAGTATTGTTATGCTGGTAATAAAGGATATACAATATTATATCTATAAACAAGATTGCTTATCTCTCAAATGTTGCATTTAATAAATTTAAAATTTTTGTGATATTTAAAAGGTAAGTAAAAATATCACTACATAAGTATTCAAGTTTTATCAGTTGGAATTAACAAAAAAATACGAATTCATTTCGGACGTAAACTAATTAACTAATTTGGTCAAATCGATATTTGTAAACCAAATATATATAAATTTATGTTAATATTGAACATATAATACAGACAGACAGAAAAGCAGACGCCAGCAGCGATTTCAATTTATACTTTGTATACAATGATAAGGATTATTGTCGTGTGATGCATTCTCTTGTTTTCGGGCATAGTGCACGTCATGGATATTTTTTCTCTGTCTTTTTTGCAATCTGTTCATGTAAAAATTCAGCAATCATGAATTAATTCATTAACATATACCCCAATTCTATTTCTGTACCCTATAGATCTCCAGGGATTTTTCTCTTGAGACGAGTGAATTTGGTGTCACTCTGCATTAGTTGCATCGCCAACAAGTTCGGGTGGTACTTTATTCTCTTCTTGTAACTGGACATAGTGTATTTAATTTCTTCATGGACATTCTGATATGAAGGTCATGTTGTAATTGGCGATTTGTCACAAATCTCAAAACTTTTAATTGGAATCTCTACAGAATTTCTATATTCGAATTCCCCACAACTGGGTCCCATATGTACTAAACTGGTTTGCGGATGGATGCATTAAATAGCAACAGTTTATTTTCCAGAGACAGTTGAGATTTTTTGTTTAATAGCGAATACGTTTTTCTCATTTGAATTCCCAATGCCTTGCGTTTTGTGAAGATATTCTTTAGGCCATGTTAGTCGACGGTCTAAGTAGAGTCCAAGGTATTTAGCTTCATTACCTTGAGGTATTTGCACTCAATTCAAAGTTACTGGTGGTGGTCATGGAATTATAATATTTTTTGTTTAAATTTTAAAAACTAAACGTAAATTGAGGTATTCACTTAAATTTTGCAATACTGTAAATTTAACTTCCTAATTGGCCAGAATTTTTGCTATTCTTGTTTTTTCTACTGTACCCAAATGCGTTTAACTGTTACTTACGTTTTTGCCCGAGTCTATGTAGGTATCTACTCACTTATGTTGCTTGGGCTTGACCAAAAGTGGGGCATGGCCATGGACTTTATGAAGTAACAGTTTTTTTTCCATTACCAATGAATTCACATTTGAACATAAAAATGAAAACTAAGCATAACTATTGAACATGCGACTTGTTTGAACAATTCGCATTACATGTGTAAAATAATGTTTCAAAGGTTCTTTAATAAACACATTTCGACAGTATTTTTGCCAAAACCAGTATTCCGGGTGTGCTCGCTCCGCTGCGCGAGCACACCTAACCTAACTACCTACCTACCTAACCTAATGAAAAAAAATTTTTTTTTATTGTTATTGTCATTAAAAAAGGGATAAATATAGATATTAATTTCCCTTTACCCTTGATCCCGTTTTAGGCCGGGACTCTCCGAGCGGAGAAGCTGAGCCTCTCCGCTCAGCTTCAGTGGAGATCGCTGTGCGGAGATGTGGAATATTTGTATGGCGCGATGGAAGCGGAGATGTGAGCGGCGTGCAGTGAGCGATGTCACCCTCGCACTCAACGCCTCGCACCCGAGCTGAAAAACATATCTTCTTGCACAGCACACAGCACACCGCACACATCTCCGCTTTGATGGAGTCCCGGCCTTACACGATTTTGCTGGGAACGCATCCCTCGTGTCTAAAGCGAGGTGTGACCGTATTGACCGTTAGCCTCTCTGCCGACCTCAACATCCAAAAAGCCAATTACGACAAATTCATTAATTATATTATTGTAATACTAATAGATTAAGTAATAATTACTTTAATATGTAACGAGAAAAGATATACGGTGAGGAATCGACTCACATAAGTAGGCGTATACATGCTCACGACCTCTTAGAATGCAAATATTTTTTTAATTTTTTTATTTGATTTCTAAATGAACTTATTTTCAAAAAGTTTTTTAACAGAGTTAATTTGACACAATGCAATAAGGAAATATGAATTTAACTTAAATAATGAAAATTATTCTAATTAAATGCTTTGTTTTTTTTCCAAAATTTAGCTTTGTTTAACAGCGTACAATACAATTGCAAAACGTAGTATGGTTCATAAAGAAAACGAGTGTTATACGTCCAAAGCAAATGTTACAGCTTTAAACTTAGCATTTTGATGGCTTATCCGAAGATAAGGACTTGTTTATAATCCCATTGGCATAAATATTATCAACACATACAACTACTTAGTTATCTTCACTGCCTCTTAATTCAAATTTAATTATTTTAAATGTACATGGAAGGTTGTAAGCTGTTTTTACGGTAATAAAACTGTCTAAGACTGTACTTTTGTAGTTAAAACTTTTAAAAGCTATACACATACATCAGAAATGCGCTATCGTTTCATTCCTCACAACGCGGATTACATTTTTCATACAAGAATTCGACGTTTACTTTTATAAGCCCAGAGCATATAATTAGAGAACATAAATACATGCGTCAGCTTTAGCACAAATGTCAAAGTGACAGATAACGTAACGGTTATTAGTTAACGCTTGTATTAATTTTATGCTTCTTAAAATTTCCATTCCGGGATCAATTTTATTCATGGAGAGAGTCCAGGGCGGGGGCCGGTCGCGATGAAATTCGTTCTGAGAGGGAATTAATGATTGAGCGAATTAACTCACCCTTAAATCTTGTATCCCAAAGGGGAGACAAGGATCTGGTTAGTTTTAACACCATAAAAACGCAGCTTCTTGAGCTTCTTGGCATGAGGTTGTGCTCAAATCTCAACTTCGATACTTCAACCGAGTCCAAAGCCCAAACAGCGGCCAAAAAGCTGGGCATCCTAAATAGGGTGAAGCGATGTTTTACATCTGGACAGCTCCTCTCTTTGTACAAAGCACAAGTCCGATCTCGCATGGAGTTTTGCTGTCACCTTTGGGATGGCTCAGCAAAATACCAACTTGCCACACTCGACTCGTCGGTGGATCGCAGAGCGAGGAGGCTCATTGACGACGATACACTAATAAGAACTAAGCTGCAGAGCCTGGCACATAGACGCAAAGTTGCCTGTCTGTGTGTATTCTATAAGATGTACTTCGGAGAGTGTGCTCGAGAGCTGCATGAGATCATACCGCTTTCCCCTTTCTTCTATCGGACATGCAAACGTACGGCTGGTTACCACTCTCACCTTGTCGAAATCCCTCTAATTCGGTCCAAGCGCTTTAAAATATATTTTATAATGCGCACTGCTAAGGATTGGAACTCCCTGCCGGCGGCGTCTGTATAACCGAGCTCATACAACCCAAATCTTTTCAAGGTTCGAGTGAATAGGCATCTTCTGGGTGAGCTCGCTCCATCGTCGGCCTCATCCTTCCTTCAGATAGATGCCGCTCAAGAGCAAACCCATCTATAAAAAAAACCTTATATGAAAATCAATTCTTAAAGAGTAAACTCCTAAAAAAGTAAAAGTAAATGTGAATATTTTATTATATGTTGTAAAGCCAAGCAACGGAATAAAAAGCAATCTAATATAAAAAAATTCTCGTGTCACAGTGTTTGTAACAAAACTCCTCCGAAACGGCTGGACGGATTTTTATCAAATTTTGTGTGTATATTCAGTAGGTCTGAGAATAGGTCGTAATTTTCACCCTCCTACCCCCACCCCCATTCTTTAATCGCGATTTTTAATATTTTTGTATGAAGAATATTCAAATAATTTAAGTGTCGCGAAGTGTCATATGGTTTGAAAATAAAATTGGACCCGATAGGTGGCGCCACAATCGGGTTAGAAAATTATTTTCCGGTTCGGGCAGGACAACGCTGCTGGGTCAGCTAGTATAAATATAAAATTCTAACATTATTTGATTAGATCGAACACAAATAAATCACACACAACAATCCTAATAAGGAAAAACGCGGATGAGGCCACTCCGTATTAAGTTTCAATCGTGTCTACAGTTAAAACTGTCGAATTGTATGCCTGTTTGTAATCTTCAAGTGTGTTTCAATGTAAAATCTTTAATTGAATGCTGCAATAAATGCAAATGAGTTTAATGAATAATTTTCCGCATTCTCGTATCGTGTAAAATCGTATGTTTAGCGTGCGTGCACGATGGAGATTGGAACACTTGACTTTTACGTCTAAACATAATCTCACCAAATTTCACAATCAATGAAGATTCAGAGAAGAGAGAGGATCAGGAAAGAGGAGAGGCGGCAAATACAAGCAAAACCAAAGAAATGCAAGATAATAATAATAATAATATAATAATTATTATATTTATTGGTTCAAGTTACATAGGCACATTTTAAATTTCAATTTTACAATGTGTTTCCGCATTAAATCCTTAGTGTTTTCTTATTTACATTAATTTTTTATGCTTTTTTGATATTAAACCTCAATTGTTTTTTTTATTTTGTTTTTTTAATAATCTTAATTAACAATAATTACGAGTAAGTACTATATGAACGTAGTACAAAGTAAGGTGCCTAATCAACTAAACTTAAACAAAAATTGATACAAAGTGTCATAGTGTAATTATACATAAATTAATACAAAGCGTGGCCTCCTCTGTTATTGAGAACTTGCTGGCACTGATTATTCATAGAATCGATGAGACTGTAAATGTTATCCTGCGGCAATTGTTCCCAATGAAATTTTAGTAAGTCCATCAGTTGTTGGGTTGTTGTCACTCCATCCGAGTCCTTTAAAACACGTCTCTGGAGCATGTCCCATGCATGCTCGATGGGGTTGAGGTCTGGCGATTGTGCAGGCCAAGGCAATACCAGGATGTTTTCCCTTGCCAAGTACTCCCGTGTGTGCAAAGCTGTATGCGAACGCACATTGTCATGCATCAACGTGAAATCGGAGCCAAGCGTTTGTGCGAATGGACGAACATAAGGCCTTAGAACATCCTCAACGTAATTTACAGCGTTCATGTTACCATTTACAAAAACGAGCTCAGTTCGTCTGTTCTTCATAATACCCGCCCATACCTTAACTGTTGAGCCGTTGTATGGATGCACTTCCTGAACGCACCTCAGTCTTTCAGTATTTCCAGAACGACAGTACACTCTTACCCTTCTAGTATCAAGCTTGAACCCAAATCGAGACTCATCGCAAAATAAAATTTTATCCCATTGTTCCCGGGTCCATGTAATGTGCATGTTTTAGTAGAGAGTACAGACTGAAATCCCAACCGTAGAGTAAGAAAGATGACGAACGAAAGAAGGAACTAGTATGAAGAATAAAAGTACGATCTGTTTTTTTGCTTTTTGCCACACGTACTTTGAGGATTTTTAGGGATTAATTAATTTATTCTTTAAAGTTTAATATACACATTAAAGTTTCATTTTTTGTTATATATTGCATATAAGGATACCCTCGGGCAGATATTTTGATATGTATTCACAATGTATAGTTAACTCAATCGTCGATATTGGAGAACGGTAAATTGGTGAACGGCTTTTTTGACTTTTTTTTTTTTTTCAAATATTCCTAGAAATCCGAGGAAGGTTCTTACGAACAGAAAAAAATGGATATATTACCCGGAAGACTCAAAATAAACACTTTTATTTTCCCCACCCTAAGTTCCTGTCTGACATATCAGCTGCCACAGTCAAATAGTTTTTGACAAAGCGACGCCTGTCGTGACAAATCTAGATAAAATCTCTTGCATCCGCATAGGTGTCTTCGGACACTTTTGCTTTGATCGCTATATTTATATAATTAACTATTGGTGTTTTTAGAATATCTATTTTGACTGTACAGTGTGTCTATAATGCTGTAATGTATATATCTATACATATAATAAAATCTTAAACGAGCCGTGTCTGTACATTAAATATTAAAAAAAAACACAAATTGTACACGTTGTACTTATGTTACCGAGGTAAAAAAAATACTTTTTAGATTTTTTCTGTTTGTCTGTATGTTTGTTTGTCTGTGCGTTTGTGTACGCTAATCTCAGAAACGGTTTAACCGATTTGAATGCGGTTTTCACTGGTGTATTGTAGCAAGCTTCCTGTAACATTCAATCAATCAATCAATCAATCAATCAATTTATTTGTAACTTATAAAACATACATTTAACAGACACAGAGAAAAAAGAAATAACAGTAACAGCAAGAAAGAAAGTTACAAAAAGGTCCCTACTCAGCTACTCAGCATACACAAACACGGTCACACACCATGCATGTACCCGCTAACAAATGAAATAAAAAATATTTATTTAAATTTATTTGTTGTCAAGAAACACAACTGCTTGCACGAATATTGAAAACATTTCTCCAGTTCCCTGCCGCACATAAGTAAATATTAATGCTATTATTAGATGATATTTAATAAGCTCAAAAATAAATAAATAAATAATAAAAACAATAATAATACCTAACAATAACAATAATGAGATCATTTTAATTGTATTGGCTGAGTGCGAGGAGGTTGGTCCTGGAATTTATAAAAAACTACTCTCTATTCTTAAATTCTCCTCTTTTTTCTGACTGTTAATTAAAAATTTTTTTAGATTTGCTCTAAATCCGTGAACAGTGCACTGATTCCGTATTCAGAGTTTGTTTTATTCCAAACTGTTTACAAACAAAAAAGTTACTTGTTATACCTAATACCACGCGTACTAAGTTTTGGGCTCAGCTAGTCTATGATATTAATGCTAACCGTAGGAGGAGACGCAAACAACAAGAAGACACAAGTGTGTTTTCTCGAATGCCTGCAAACTGACTTATGTAAACGCACGCTTAGCAAACAAACTAGTCGATAATATTTTCATACTTTTATCGATAGCTGGCTGATAGCGGATATGTTTTCGCCGAGGTGGTCTGCCTGTTGTAGAATGAGCAGACCATATGACATTAATTTAGTATACAGCCTTATTACCAAATCCAATGTAAATTTGTAAGGCGTGTAGTATTAAATTGAGTATACTACAATTTATATATTGTTACGACTAACTATGGAACGTTCTGGAAAAAGCGTTAGCGCCGGCTGAAAATCTCGAACGTTCCACCCTATCGATGGTAGCCACGCCGCTTCCCGACTAGTCTCAAAGGAAATTGGTTCTTATGTTTATAAAATAGAGTTAACATTTCAACAGAAATAGCATTCACGTTCTTTCAATGGCGTTGCCGATTCTGACGCATTAATTGTTAAGGAATGCGAGTTCAGGGATACGAGGTCTGGCATCCTTTTTCAAGGTGATTTATTAAATTCACGCCCAAGAACACAACAGCACACGTGCTGAGTGTTATTTTCTGCAGACAGCTCTGTGCGTATCACTACAATTCTGATGAATTATACAATAAGAAAAAATAATAATAGATCTCATCCTTTCTATAGTATTTTTTTCTCCAAGGGGTTAAAGAATTAAATGAACTTGAAGAAAAATATTTAAAGAATGTGGTCCATGTAGACCAAGACTGCGATCATTTTTGCTTTCGCGGAATCACAGTAATATAGATCTGACTTTTTATAAATACAGTTTGCGAACTAGTTTGCTTAAAATAGAAAGAAATATGTGTGGCTTGTTGTCCCTAAGAAGGCCGAGTAATTTGTTTTGCAACCTTCCATAAGTTGTATTTTGCACTGTGGCAACACTCAGCGCGAGTTGATCGCCAGCTCTCGGGCATACGGTGTGGATAGAGCTCGTTTCTGGCAATTGTAATATTCTGGTTGCCATGGATATATCCATGATTACATTGTTTTTTTTAAACTTCCCGTACCATAATCGTCGTCTTACTTTGTAAAATTGTTATTTGAATTGTTGACGGTCCATTTCTCACGCAGTAACGGTTAAAACCTCTTGGTTTAAGAAGAGATATTTTTTCTTTGTATGTTCTACTCACTGTTCTGTTCTGATGAGTTGTTCCGATGCCCATCCTGAGTTTCTACCACCATACTGCACGCCACAAAATGTGCCGCTGTGCATATTCCGGATGAATTATAACTTATTCCGCGGTCTCGCGAACTTTGCACCTGTGTAGCTACAATAAGAGCTTCGTAAACAAATTCGTGTAGGGTTGCTTCTGTCTTTAGGCGACGGTACCTTCAAGTGGACCGGCAGCCTGCATGCCACTCTTTATAATGTAAAAAAATACTAGCCTTGATATTTAACAATATAACCTTCTCCAAAACCTTCTCCAAAATAGATATGTCAACTTTTATGGAAAAAAATAGTATTCAACGTTTTCTTGTTTATCAAACATCTGTCTTTATTTATAGTATCTCATAAGATAATGATACTTAAGGATAAGGTGGACATGCAAATTTTTCTAATTATTTGTCCTCGACAACTAATTTTCAACCATTTTTTTTTAATGTGTTATGTCGACAGACAGGCTGACGGTCCACTTGATGGTAGGTGGCTACCGTCGCCTATAACACAAGCAACGCTACAGGTGCTGCAAGTGCGCTGCCGACTACAGTAGGATTAAGGATAAGGGATTAGGAGGGGATAAGGAAATGGGCTCTGGCATCCCTTACTCACTCACCGAAACACAACAGCACGTATATGCTGTTATTTCACGGTGGTCTTCTGTAAGGGGGTGGTCACTGCCGCCAGGCGGGCTGCCCAAATGACTGCGAAACGCAGTGTGCCCTACCACCATTTTTAATAATTATTATAAAAAGCCTTTATTTCCGAAATTTTGCAGATCTTATAAACTCAAGTAACGAAATGATGTGCTCAGCTCTTTAACTGCTAAGTGATCTAAACTTGTAATTGTAAGTACATAATTGTAAGTTAAATTAATTTGTAAGTTAGCTTAATTTAACTTGTGACGACGGTGGCGCCACAAAGATAAATAACGATAACGATTATACAAACATAAAAACTTACGCATTTATAATATTCTTAGGATTAGCATTAATTTAACGCCAGACATCTTAATCTCTGTGACGACGAATTTATTATATCTTTAGACGATCCTTCGGGAATTTAACATTTTTCGAGGATAAAAAGTATCCTATATGTTAATCCAGGTAATAAACTGTGTGTGTGCCGAACTTCATCCAAATCGGTTGTGCCTTTTTCGTTATTGAGAAAAGAACATACGAACTTTCGCATTTCTAATTTTATATTAGGATATCTAACATATTTATCGAAAACTGTTATTTACTACCTATTTTTTTTAAACAAGATGGCTTTATACATTACACGTTAATGCGTTCTTCGTCCGATCACGTTGCGGAAAGAATTATTAATTGGTCAAAATTATAGATTCGTTCCTTTTCTTAAATGTTAGCAATGGTTCATAGAAATCTTCAAAGATATGGTTATTAGATAGTACAGTTCCGTTAATACTTACTGATGGTCTTCTTTAAACGTTTTTATTTAGTTTTATTGCATGGGATTCGGAATAGTGGTGGCTTGGTGTTAAATTATATTTACACTCCGTGCAACCTTCAACAGATTCGCGGATAATGTTCTCGGACTAAGAAAAAAAAAAATACTAATATCATAAAGTTGAAGAGTTTGTTTGTTCATTTGTTTGGTTGAACGCTTTTAACTCTGGAACTACCGGATTCGGATTCGGATTTTAGAAATTATCTTTGGCTTTGATAGCCCGTTTGTTGAAGAAGATTGTTGTTGATGAAGATATAGAGAACTACCAAAAAGACTCGACATGAGCGACCCCGTTATACAAATAGTAAAAAAAATAGAATAACAATAATACTGTGTAGGTATTCAATAGCTAGGTACTCGTCAAATTGGATCAGTAGTTAACTGTACTGGCTTAAGGAATAATTTCAATTCCTAAGTTAAGGGCTAAATTTTAATGAAGATTTTAATGAATTTTAATGATTTCAATGAAATTTTAATGTAATACGTAAAAGGAATTATCCAATCCAATGTAATATTTTAATGAAATTTTTATGAATGTGCAACAACCCTTAAGTATCGGGACGGGACGATTCATCATTGCTGCGCCGATTCCACGCCGCCGATTCTTCGCCAAGCCATTTTATTCATTAATATTTATATAATATTAATATTTAATAAATTACATATATGTGATTAAATAATTAAAATAGTTAAATAAATAGTTAAATTTCAAAATAAACGGAATACTTTCGGCGGAATAATTTCGGCAAAGAGACTGACATTACATAATCTTTCTATATATAAAAATGAATCCCTATTTCCCTTGGTCACGGCATCACGCGTGAACGGGTAGACTGATTTTAATTCGGTTTTCATTATTGGAAAGAGGGATAAACGGGGAATGTTTATATATATATATACCTATATACACAAATACACAAATACAAATACACAATATATATATAAATGGGTGAAGCCGGGGGCGGGTCGCTAGTGTGTTATACAAGACTTATTTGTACTGAAAAAAAGTTAAGTTAGGTTCTAGGATCTTTATGAAGGTTCTAAAAAAACGGGTTTTGGAAAAAAATTGTCTATTACAAAATGTGTTACAAGACTTATTGTACTGGAAACGTGTGTGACATTGATTTTTTTAATACAGTTGCTCAAAAAGTGGCGTATTGCAGGGACGTATAGCGTTCGGGATGTGGGCTATTACACACTCGTGCTTTTTTTTACCTTTCCCGCCAGACTAATTCAACATCTTTGTTTCCCGCACTCGTGCGTTCTCTTTCCCAACTGTCAAAATAATGTCTATTAAAAAGAAAAACCAACCATGAAGTTTTTACTAAAAAGTTTTTATGATTCATGCAAATACGTATATTTCTAAAAAGAAGTTACGAATTTGTTTCTATATCAGATTTAATGATTTGATTTAATGAGTTAGGTTAGGTTTCATTTCATTTCATCTCATTAAATTTCATTTTCATTTCAAATCAATAAAAAAATTCTACTGAAGACTTGGCTGTATGGGCATAGTTTCCTTTGCCTACCAGAATGGTTGAAGAAAAAAAATCCCTGCTTATATTCTACGGTTGGCGCCATTTTCTAGAAATTTTCTTTGCGAGTTTAGTTGTTTGGTTATTAAATTGCTTCATTTTTTCGCAACTGTATTAAAAATAGTCGTTCAGTACACGTGCGGAACCGTCATTGCAACTTGTTCCGACTGTCAACCCTCGCCTTCGGCTGCGCCTCGGCTCGGGTAGACATTTGTCGGAACTCTTTGCAATGACAGCCTTTCCGCACTTGTAATGAAATATACTATTTAAGTGATGCTGATGCTGATATTTTAACTAAACGCCGATGAAATGGCCGGCGGTGATTTGTTGGCGGCGACGAATCGGCGGTGGTGAATTGTCCTGGACCTCTTAAATATTACTCGATTTCACACTGTAAAACTTATCTGAACACAGTGGCAGCATTGAAAGAACAAAATATATGGAAATTTAAAACTTTCCAAATTTGACGAAGGGACCTTAATTTTCCGATTTCCAAATACAACCGGCTCTACCTGTCTGTAAATTAGTTTTTAGAGTTCAATTTTGAGAGTTAAATATTTAAGAATTTATACGAATTATATACATTGCAATGTTTGTATAGGTAAAATGATAGATTTGTAAGTGATATTAAACTCATTCGGACTAATGATATAAATTCGGAAGGAATTTTGTCTGTTAGTTACGTTTTTAGGCATAAATCGCTGAAGTATACCCAAATCTTTTCAAGGTTCGAGTGAATTGGCTGGGTGAGCTCGCTCCATCGTCGGCCTCATCCTTCCTACATGGATAGATGCTGGTCAAGAGCAAACCCATCTTTAATTAAAAAAAAGCGAAAGTAAAAATTGAACTTCATCAAGCAGAGGGATAAAACTTTGTATGGAGAAAAAAATTCTATTAATTCTACGCAGACGATGTCGCGGGCGTCAGCTAGGCGTATTTTTGTCAACTAAACAATTATTTCCAGTCACATCATAGGTTAAAATCAGCCTATTCACAGCCAGACAGCGATGACTGCTCATTATTAAGCCCACCGGATATGGTGGGGGGCGGAAATGACGTCACTTGCGCGCGCGCAGCCGCGCGTGAAGCCCCGCGTTTGAGTTGAGCACCTGTTAGGGACGAGTTTATAGAAAAAAAAAAATATCCTAACGGTTCCTGAGGAGGCGCTATGGCTTCATAATTACTGACATTTTCCGGGATATTTTGTGTATTATAAGCATTTTATCTTGTTTTACAATAACAAAATCACTTACCGGAATTATTACATAACTAACATCTACCTTCACTAGTCCCATAATATTTTTTTTTTCTTATACACATTATGCCAGAAAGGTTGGCTCTCTTTTGGCGGCAGTAATCACCTCATAATAGTAAACCGTTGCGAAATAAAAGCACGAGTGAGTGTTTATTGGTGAGTGTGTAAGGAGTCTTCTTCTTACGGTGCCATCCCATCTCCTGTCGGAGTTTGGCGATCTTCATTGCAATCTTAACTTTGTTCGCAGCCGCTCTGAACAACGATCCCGTGTGCTCATCCCGAATCACTCGCGAAGGTGTTTCCGCCAAGACGTTTTACGTCTCCATGATCTTCCGCTGGGGATGTCAGAGCTAATTTACCCATATCTTCCTTATATCTCGTCAAGGTCGTAAATGCACTTGTTAATATCTTGTGTTAATAGGAAACTGTAGCCGTCAAGTGTATAAGTCAGTAAGCCTTTTTTCCTTAAAAAAAAAATCGATTTTTTTAATGTTTCGATCGGCAGACAGGCCGACGACGGTCCACTTGATGATAGGTGGCTACCGTTGCCTATAACACAAGCAACACCACAGGTGATACAAGTGCGCTATGCCAAGTGCCCACTACAGTAGAATTAAGGATAAGGGATTGTTACAGGGTTAGGGAAATGGACACTGGCATCCCTTACTCACTCACCGAAACACAACAGCACACGTGCTGTTATTTCACTGTGGTATTCATTAAGGGGGTGGTTACTGCCGCCAGATGGGCTGCCCAAATGTGCGAAACGCATTGTGCCCTGCCACTACTTTCCAGATCCAGACCAGAGCCAAATTTTAAAAGTTCATTTTCAAAGTTGACCCTGCCGAGAATCGAACCCGGAAACCCTAGAACAGAGCGTTAAGGCAAGTACCCTAACCAATCATCCAACGAGCTTATCAACAATAGCCTAAGCGTGCAATATAAGAAATTAATCGGCTGCCGAAACCGTAGATGCTCATTCAAATAGCGTTCAGGTCTGAACTTTAGTGTTATTTTTTTTCCTTTTTTCAAAAATTTAAATAAAATGTTAAATATTTTCGATAAATAGGCTAGCGGGATTGATATTAGCCCAGGCATCCTCACGCATTGATGAAAGGAATAGATAGACGTGTCATCAATGCGTTTTTTGATAAGTTATTTTACGTAACAGACTTTTAATGTCATAAGGGCACAAATACGCAATACGATATCGAATTTAGTAACGGTGTCGGCCCATTAAATTCGCGGTTAAATTGACTAAGTATACGAGAAAAAAAAAATTAAAGATGGCTCGAAGGAAATCACTTGCGGTGCATTGGTCAACAACAATAGATTCATTTGTATAGACGTTACTCTTACAATTTTATTCAAATTAGTTTTCACTCCAGCGACCCGACAAATGGCAGGCACGTAGACCGCGTCAAGAGAATTGTACATTAGTATCGGGCCACTAAAACCGCAAAAAAATAAATTTTATTTTACTTACGTCGACTAAAAACATGTTATTGTAAGACATTTAGTATATATCAGCCAGTATTTATTTATAGCTGGCAGCTTCTGTGACCCGGAATTTCACGCTATAATAGTACGAAGCTAGTGTCGCTAAGTGTGTGTATTTGCTTGCAGATTGTAAGAAATCTATACAACTCTATTCACCTACTTAAAAGATGAATGATATTTTATTGGTCTTCGAAAGTATATCAACAAAAGGTCATAATTTCAAAAATATTGTTTTTTTTTAATATTCTTAAAGATTATTTTCATAGCTTTATAAACTGAAATTTAAATAAATCTGTTCTATGCAGCTATAAATTTCTTAACAAATACTTCATCGGTGTAGGCTGTGCGTTGCTATTCAATCAGGGTTCTTTTAAAAAAAACCTTAATTTTTGCTTCGAAATGTTTACTAAACATACACAGATTTTTGTGAATAAACTTCCTAAGTGAATTATTTATTTAATGAATGAATTTAGGATAGAACTTAATCGATGAATGAAATATAAAATGATAAAAATATTTGATAGTCAAAATATGTGTCATGTATCAATATAATATATAACATTTTTTTTTCATAGAATTCCATGATGTTTGTGAAAAATCAAGGCCCCACAATAGGGAATATGCGTCTAATTCAAAAAAGGCTTAAATATATTTATTATCAACATTTTTGCTTTAGAATTATGTCTATGTAAATATTTTTTAATATTATTTCTTTTTCGTTAAGAAAATAATTATTAAAAAGTGCATAAAAATGTGGGAAATTCAAAATACTTGAAACGGTCAGATCGAATGTGACGTCAAAGTCTATGGAATGTGACGTCAACGTCTATGAAATGTCAACAAGCGTGTAGATGTTTGTGATTTTTAACATTTGATTGTCACGACAAGCACGCCAAAAGGGCGGGTGTTTAAAGTGTTAGTTAATTTAAACTTTTTTTTGTTACCAAATTTCTGTGTTTTGGCGCTGAATGTTTTTTTACGGTTATATAACGATATAACCTATCGTATGAAAATATAAAAAAATGTGCATATTCCCTATTGAAAATCATTTAAAAATATACAAATATATTTTAATTTTTTTTATATTAAGATCGGCAGACAGGCCGACGGTCCACTTGATGGTAGGTGGCTACCGTCGCCTATAACACAAGCAACACCACAGGTGCTACAAGTGCGCTATGCCAAGTGCCCACTACAGCAGAATTAAGGATAAGGGATTGTTACAGAGTTAGGGAAATGGACACTGGCATCCCTTACTCACTCACCGAAACACAACAGCACACGTGCTGTTATTTCACGGTGGTATTCTGTAAGGGGGTGGTTACTGCCGCCGTTTGGGCTGCTTAAATGTGCGAAACGCATTGTGCCCTGCCACTACTTTCCAGATCCAGACCAGAGCCAAATATGAAAGTTCATTTTCAAAGTTGACCTAGCCGGGAATCGAACCAGGGAACACTAGAATAGAGCACCCTAACCACTCATCCAACGGGCTCGCGACTAATTATTTTGTCTAGCGACTAATTTTAAGATGTGAAATTATTTGAGTGGAACTATTTTCTATGAGAAGACGTAAATGAAGAAAACGCTAGAATCAGCGCCGTTTTTATGGCCCAACACGACGACGACGCCATAATGTTCGGACGTTAACAATCATCATGTGCGCGAACCATAGCGGTGGGATATCTGATCCATTCGATTATATTAAATAGCGGAAATCAGCTACTTTTTATTCAATGTTTGACACCTTAACTTGCATTATTCTTTTACGAGTATGATATTAAAGCATTTTCTGTAGAAGCACTTACATAAAATATATATTTTTTTAATGTTAAGTTTGGCAGACAAGCTGACGGTCCACTTGATGGTAGGTGGCCACAGTCGCCTATAACACAAGCAAAGCCTAAGCTGCTGCAAGTGCGCTGCCGACTACAGCAGGATTAAGGATAAGGGATTAGGAGTGGATAGGGAAATAGGCTCTGGCATCCCTTACTCACTCACCGAAACACAACAGCACACGTGCTGTCATTTCACGGTGGTCTTCTGTAAGGGGGTGGTTACTGCCGCCAGACGGACTGCCCGAATACTGCGAATAAAAAATATAATAATTTGCAATAAAAAATTTGAACCGAAAAGACTAACACGGGATCCATTTGACTAAATAGGCCAGTAGATTTTAAACAGAGGAACACACAACATTAATAAATACAATGCATAAGGTGTCGCTCATAATTTATTCTTTTTTTAATGTTAAGGTCGTCAGACAGGCTGTCGGTCTACTTGATGGTAGGCGGTTACCGTCGGCTATAAGACAAGCAAAGCCACAGATGCTGCAAGTGAGCTACCGATTATAGTAGGATTACGGATAGAGGATTAATCCTACTATGGATTAAGGATAATTAATTATTTTAATACGAGTGTTAGTACTAAATAATATTTAGATTTACCATTTTATTTTGAGTTGACGAGTCCATTGGAAGGGCCTTAACGCGCTGTTCTAGGATTCCCGGGTTCGATTCCCGGCAGGGTCAACTTGGAAATGAACCTTTCAAAGTTGGCTTTGGTCTGGATCTGGAAAGCCGCCCCGTCTGGCGGCAGTAACCACCCCCTTACAGAAGCCACCGTGAAATAACAGCATGAGTGAATAAGGGATGCCAGAGTCCATTTCCCTAATCCTTTCCAATCCCTTATCCTTAAACCTACTGTAGTCGGCAGCGCAACTGCAGCCCCTATAGCGTTGCTTGTGTTATAGACGACGGTAGCCATCTACCATCAAGTGGACCGTTACCCTATCTAACGACCTTAACATAAAAAAATTATTTAATCTGCTCTTATTTTTATAGGCGAACGATTATAAGAGATTAAATCTATAATATACACTTATTATAAAACAAAGTCACTGTCTGCTTCTGTCTGTTTCTGCGTTAACTTCTTCTAAATCACCAAACGGATTTTGATACGGTTTTTACTAATGGAAAGAGGATAAACGAGGAAGGTTTGGAAATATAGAAAATTGCTCCATGCGAACAAGGGGCAGGTCCTAGTAAAATTATAAAGGACAAGAATTTTGTAGAATGACGGTTAAAAGTCGTTACTATTTCCCACTGCATCGTAGTAAACAAAGCTAATCATCAGTGCGTGACGGTGCCCTGCGCGCGAGTCGCTCATAATTCGACGAGTCGTTCACCCCAACACCTTACTATGCAAACACATGCTGTGAACTGGCTCTTAAATGGAAACTCGTGATTAGCCCTTACTTATTATAAGAATTTATTTTTTGAAAGGTATCTAAGGGATGAGGGGTAAAATATAAAGTAATTATTTTAATAATAATAATAATAATTACTCTACAATTAAAATTCTTGGTCTAATAAAATTTCTTAAAGATGTGACCTGATTAGTTTTTTTTTAATTAAAGATAGGTTTGCTCTTGACCAGCATCTATCCATGTAGGAAGGATGAGGCCGACGATGGAGCGAGCTCACCCAGAAGATGCTTATTCACTAGAACCTTAAAAAGATTTGGGTTATATGAGCTCGGAAATACAGACGCCGGCAGGGAGTTCCAATCCTTAGCAGTGCGCATCACAAAAGATGTTTCAAAGCGCTTGGTCCGAATTAGAGGGATTTCGACAAGGTGAGGATGGTAACCTGCCGTACGTCCGCATGTCCGATAGAAGAAAGGGGAAGGCGGTATGATCTCATGCAGCTCTCGAGCACACTCTCCGAAGTACATCTTATAGAATACACACAGAGAGGCAACTTTGAGTCTATGTGCCAGGCTGTTTTTATTAGTGTACCGTCGCCAAAGAGCCTCCTAGCTCTGCGATCCACCGAGTCGAGTGCGGCAAGTTGGTATTTTGCTGAGCCATCCCAAAGGTGACAGCAATACTCCATGCAAGATCGGACTTGTGCCTTGTACAAAGAGAGGAGCTGTCCAGGTGTGAAGCATCGCTTCACTCTATTTAGGATGCCCATTTTTTTTGGCCGCTGTTTGGGCTTTGGACTCGATAGAAGTTCGATTAAACTTTGGAACTTGGAGGAGTCAACTTTGGAAGTAAACTTTTCAAAGTTGGCTCTGGCCTGGATCTGGAAAGTAGGGGCAGGGCACACTGCGTTTTGCAGTCATCTGGCGGCAGTAACAACTCCCTTACAGAAGGACCACCGTGAAAAAACAGCACTTGTGCTGTTTTGTTTCTGTGAATGAGTAAGGCATGCCAGAGCCAATTTCTCTAACCCTCCTCAATCCCTTAACCTTAATCCTACTATATTCTGCAGCGTACTTGCGACGCCTGTGGCGTTGATTGTGCTTTAGCCACCTACCATCAAATGGACCGTCAGCTTCGACTTTAATAAAAAAAAAGTTTTCATTTTTCTTAATGCTGGATCTACAGCGCACTTGAATTCCACGTGTTTTTTGTGTTTATAGTAAAAAATCTAGTGGACCGCCGCCGCCAGCCTGTCTGCCGTATATTATCACAAAAAAGGTGTCCGGCGCACTCACGGTTCACTTCTCTTAAACGGTATTTTTTTGTTGTGATCCCTGAATACCTTTTAATTATGTTCTAATAATGTTATCAACCTTTATGATGAGTTCAACAAACGTAGGTATATATTTTTTTTGCCAACAAATGCTTCTTTGAGTATTTGTTAGCAATGTGCGAATTGCGAATTTGGTTTCGCGTGCAATGACTAACTCAATGACTAATTCTCACCTTCAGACGTTCTGTGACTGTGAGTTGCATTTATTTTGGTATCGAATTAGATATGATGGATAAAAAGATCTCGTTATTTTTGTGAAAAATAATTCATTTATTGGTGAGAATTATTCAGTTGGTGTTTGATAATTATAATTCTAATAGATTTTTCTATGTTAAGATCGTCAGACAGGCTCACGATCCACTACAGTCGCCTTACAGGATTAAGGATAAATTATTAGGAAGGGATAGGAGAAAGAGCTCTGGCATCCCTTACTCACTCACCGAAACACAACAGTACACATTTTTTGATGGTAGGTGGCTACCGTCTACCGAGGCCCGCAGACATGCGGGCTCCACCTCGATTAGGCGCGGAGTTGTCGTGGAGAGACGTGCCGGGAACATACAGCACGTCTTTGTCCATGTCACGTCACAGACTTACCCGGTGTTGTCATGACGCCGGACGACCCCATGTCCGCCGCCCCCGGGAGGAGCGGCACGAGCCGCCCATACTTACCTCTCGCAGCGAGCAGTCAGCGAGGGGCTTCATCTCTGAAGCACCCCATAACCTCTTCTCTGCGGCACAACCTACCACAGAGTCGGAGGCCGTTTTCATCTGAAACTCATGTGGCCGCTCATCTCTACGGCATTAAGGTTGGGCGGCCCACCTGACATTTCCACACTAATCGCCGCAGCCCGAGAGACGGATCTAGTGTTGTCGTCGCGGAAGAGTTACTAGGCCGGGTCGCGAATCCGGGTGTTCACTCTTCCGGACGACTGCGGAGGTAGTAACCATACTAGGCCGGTCCCCTGCAACCGGGTCTTCACCACCCCCCACAAAGCCACGGTTGCGGTACTCTGCCAGACGGTCGTTCCCTGCCGTAGAGCTTCGTCTTCGCTTGCGTTGCCCAACTACTACTAAGCGACAGATCTATCCGAGAGAAACCGCCCGCTGCGATGCGCGCCGGTCCTCATGCGCAGAACCGAAACCCATATCTCGGTCTGACGCACAAGGACCGAGGTTGCCGTTTCTCACCGGCCAACACCTGCGTGAGCCGAGTGCGTGAGCCCAGCGAGCGCGGGTGACTGGCGAAGGTCCAACTGGCTGCCCAAATGACTGCGAAATGCAGTGTGCCCCACCGCTATTTGCCAGATCCAGGAAAGAGCGATAAGCGAGTAAGATTTGTTGATATATATTGCAGAAAAATATTGTATGCAAAGCCGGGGCCAGGTCGCTAGTACATATGTAATATAAAGATTATGTCTCGCTACTAATTATAATAATAAAAAATATTACCTAATTGCATCCACGAATAGCTGGGACGCTTATCGATCTTGCTATGATATAAATTTAAACTTGTCTTAAAACTAAAATAAAATTGAACCAAGGTTGCTATGAAAATTATTTTTCGCTTGCCTGTTAATTTTCATACACTTACAATGATTTTATTTTATTTATCAATTATCAATGCAATTAGCATATCTAGCAACCCTGACGAGACCAGTACAACTGTACACGGCTCTCCCGTTGCAGTGCTTTATTTTTTATTCGTGATAGACTGGTCTTTGGCCTTATTTTATAAACACCTGTTACATGAGAACAGGTGTTGTGGTATTATTCTGAACTCACGACTTTTGAATATTCCTTATAATTTATATCTGAAATAAGATGAACTGTCTAATTCTAAAATTATATAAATTGAAATTAATAAAGTAAATGACTTATATTGAAGATGAGAAAATAATTATATGGGTCCACTAAGGCAACATAAATTAGGTTTTCCTATAAAATGCCCGACTCCTCCTTGTTAATCCCCAGCCAGAGATAATTCTCAAATAGTGATAGACCATAAATTACATTATAACGTATCGTTAGACAGTATCGACTGTCAGCAGTCGAGCAGTCTATTCTTTTATCCTTTATCAATAAGTAACATCTTATTGATTCAATCTTGAAGTCATAATAATCAATGGCTTAGTTCCAGAATAGGGCTGCGAAACCGTTACCAGTGATCACTTTAGAGAGCGAACATTGTCATGCTTCGACCTTCGCGATAAACGGGAGCCTTCAAGCGATTACTTGGAACATTTTAATTATACATTTACAGCAATACTTCGATTTTAGTCGAGTTTTGTAAATGCACTGAGAATATTATCTGCGTTGAAAATGAACTGCCACAGTACAAAAAATGCGAAAATTATGCAGTATGGCACGCGAACTTGTTAAATTTTTGTTTGCTTCTTATAAGGTTTGAGATATATTCAACGTCTGCCTAAAATAATGTCCATTCAAGAAAATTAAGAAGAAAATATAAAACGAGGACATCATCTTTTTTTTTAATAGAGAGAGAGAGAGAGTGTTAAAAGAGAGAATGCTGAATCATAATGAGATCTTTCACAACTCAAAACAAACCAGCTGGAATTTTGGTGTATCAGCTCAAAGATACGAGATACACTCACATTTTGTAAGCCATTCTTAGACCCCGGATGGCCTGGAGTTAGGTACCGTTTAGCCTTAATAAGAACATCTTCTAAATTCGATATTCTTCTATTCAGTCGTACACTCGTGACGGAGTTGTCGTGGTCATGGATCGTTTTATAAGTGTTTCGAAGTGGCACTCTATTAGTGGCTCTCTCTACTAGTGGCATTGCGTGTACAAGGGAACACTTTGTATACGATTTAAAAACTTCAATACTATGTTAAAACTTCAATACTAGGTGCTGATTTTTTAAGCCATTTTAAGCTGCCGGTCGACCTGCACAGAAAGAAATTAGTCGACAAGGTCACCGAGTTATCTATTAATGCCGTAGAAGTTAACGACATCACCGAGTCAGTTCAGCTTATCAGCGACAGGCACGTATACCATGATATTTTGAAGCAATATCCGAATTTATTACGACCTATGAAGTTGGGAGAAACTGTCAAGCACAATGTAATCCACCACATCGAAACTACCGGCCCGCCGATTTTCGCACAACCGCTCCTACAGTATTATATACAAGCAGTGTCCAGTACCGCGTGCCCCATGCGCACGCCGCCGCCGTATGGGCCGCAGCGAAGCATGGCCGAGATCAGCTAGTACGTAATATTAGGATTAGGATAATTTAATACTATTAGGGTGTGATTTATTTATTTATTTATTTTCAAGGAAAACTTACAATGACATATTTTATACAACATTTACTTAACAACTAATTTGACACATTAATTTGACACCATTTATAAGTTTCCGCATATTGAATCTACATATAAAATTAATAAAACCGTTTCTAACCAAGCTAAGTAAAAAAATAATAATATAGTAAGTAAACAAATAAAGCAAAAAGAAAAGGAAAAGAAAAAGTCTGCAAGGAAGAAATCTACAGTGAACCATCAAACCAAGGTTTCGAAAGTAATTGTCTTATTTTATAAATCTTTGAATTATATATATCGAGCTCTGGAAATTGTTGAATTTCCAAAAACAACAACAATTAACAAATTTGACAGATCTTCAGTGATTCTTGAAGTTGTGCAGGATTAGCGATTAAACGGCTGAGTTAAGCAGAATCGACTTTAACAAAGAGGCTGACAGAAGAATTCAGCTGAGTTGAGCTTCTGTTATGAATATTAGAGTAGTCATTATTTTTATGACTAATGATTTTTTTATGTTAAAATCGGCAGACAGGCTGACGGTCCACTTGATGGTAGGTGGCTACCGTCGCCTATAACACAAGCAACGCCAAAGCTGCTGCAAGTGCGCTGCCGACTGCAGTGGGATTAAGGATAAGGAATTTGGAGTGGATAGGGAAATGAGCTCTGGCATCCCTTACTCACTCACCGAAACACAACAGCACACGTGCTGTTATTTCACGGTGGTCTTCTGTAAGGGGGTGGTTACTGCCGCCAGACGGGCTGCCCAAATGACGAAACGTAATGAAGTTTAATTTATTAATATTAAATTTAATTATCCTGATGACAAACACCATTTTCTTTTGAGACAATCGTTCGACAACCGATTGTGCTGAGAGACACACTTTACAATTAATAAGCCGTAATCAGTTTTGATACACAATGCTTTGTGTCGTAATCGGGAACTCTAATGATTCATCAGACACCTAAGTAGAAATACAATTACATTATTCATTAAAACAAATGTAAGAAGTATTTTATGACATGGTTTGTATACGGAATATCCAATTACTTAACCAGCCGCGATTCGTGAAAGCCTTGCAAGTCTTTCGATAAATTCAAATTTGTTAGCGATTTTTATTTTCACAAGGAACTATTCACACGGTCGGTTTCGGTTCGTATGGTATTCGGTGTGGAATCACGCGCGATGGCATAGTTTCACGTTGCCAAGCAACCGGGTAGTGATGACAAACAGTTAAATTTAGCTCACATTATATGTGGTTACGTAAAAGTACTATAGAACATTTTAAAGAGGTTCCACCCTTAATGGTGTTTAGGCTTAGGCACTACGTCAGAGCAGATATTAAAACGTTCATGGACATTTTTAGAGGAACGAAAAAAGGGGCAAATTAATATGAAAACATATTTATTTAAAATTTGTTGAATAGAATCAATCAATTAAATTAACATTAATATATTTAATTAGGTTAGATTTATACATACTAAATTATGTTTTATGTTATATGATTTATGTAAATTAGTAATATGTATATAATAAATATGTACACACATTATTTAATCAAATTAGAGGCAGTAAGGTTAGTGCCTTAATTGTGAAGAGTTTTGATCTAACGCGGAGGTTCCCAGACTTTTTTCTCATAGACCACTTTCAAAATTTAGCTGGTTCCGGTGGACCCCATGCAGCTACATTTATACCATATTCCCAAAACTCGACAAAAAATGTGAAGTGCTTCACAATTAAGGCTCACGCGATAAAAATTCTCATTATGCTCTAAAATTTATCAATCAATCAATTTCAATTTATTTGTAACTTATAAAACATACATACAACAGACACAGAGAAAAAAGGTATAACAGTAACAGCAAGAAAGAAAGTTGCAAAAAGGTCCCTACTCAGCATTTTGCTGGCTAAGGCCAGCACTGATCTTTCCGTTTATGTTTAATAATTAATAAGTAAAAAAATAATAAAACTTCATTTCCACTTACCTGGAGCGAGAGTCGTTCACAAAAATCATGGCAACCTCTGTTTGCGGCCATTGTCCAACTGGCAACCATGGATTTTCGTGATTAATATGGATGAAAATTTAATTTTGTATAATTTAAAAAAAAAACAGGCGAGTTCAGTTACTTAACAGTAATATACCTGTTCACACCTGGCTACCCTAACGTTGCGGCCGACTGAGAGTTGGCAACCATTTTTATTTCAATGGGGTAAAAAACTGACTTTTGCTCACTTCAGATGGCAGCACTGTTGTGTGTTCCCTAAATTTGACAAGTAACTGTCATTTTCCATAGTAATTTTGTAAACAAACAAAAATAACTGAATTTATTTAATTAACATGACGCTTATGTTCAGCTTTGGATTGCAAAAAGACGGGAATCCACATATTCCCTAAAGATTTCAAAAGAAGAAAACAATAGATAAAAGCTTTACGAAGAAAAAATTGGGAGAAGACTAAATATTCGAAGTTATGTGCAGTAGATGCTTTTCTTTTCCTCAACTGTTCTTTTAACTGATTAACACTCTATCTCAAATACATTTTTGTAGAAATAAAGGCAAATTTGCTGGTAAATACAGGGAACCAAAAACGCAATATGGGGGCGAATTAGGATCACTCAACAGTGGCGCCACCTACAATTAGCTTTCAGTTTTTAACCCCATTCGTTACATCATTTTCTTTCAAATGACGTGAAATTGACTAAAAAAACATATAGCTGCAAATTACATTAGTGAATTAATGACATTAAAATTAATTACAGGTAATTGCGGCTAATTTTTATAATGCAACCTATCGTTAATCCATTGAATACCTTCTCAAGATTCATTTAAAATTAATTTCATCAAAAAAACAGATACCTGCAGGATCAAGAGTGGGATCTTAGACTATAACTTTTGAGCCCCTTAATTGTAAGTGTAAACCATTTTCAATTAAAGTTACAGCTTTAGTCACCTGAGCAACGCTTAGATCCGACATTTTTCCCAAACTTAGCAAATGAAGTTCTCTCCACTAAATATTGACAATGTCTTGTCAAAAAAGCAAAAATAATGTTAAATTTGTTAAAAATAACAAAAATCAGGAAAATTTCATGCACTACGAATCCAAGAAATTAACAGATAGCAAAAAAACTGATATAATTGGCCAATATTTTATGTAATTCTAACATTTTTGCGTTCCTCTAAATATGTATTTTAATTTCAATCACATTTTCCATAATTATACCTATAGTATTTATTTTACTATAATTAATGTTTATATTGTGTTAATAAAAAAATTAATAGATAATTTATTTAGTAACAAAATGAATTAAAAAAGTAACCGTTGATAAGGCCGTTGAATTAAAATTAAAAAAATGAATACCAAAAAAGCACATATTTTGAAAGAATCCTATCATTTCTTTCAAAAGTTTTCGGCTTCCATATTTTCGGAGAAACATACCACAAAGAGATTTGATTATTTTAAGTTTATTTGGAGTACCTAAACGAAACTATGTTCATGCATACAAATGTTTGTCTTGACCGGGGATCGAAACTGCGAACTCTGGCGCAGCAAGCGAACTTCTGCGGCTGAGTTAATCTTCAATTAATATTTGTTGAAACATTGAAATTTCTACTTGAATGGCTGTAAGTACTAAATTATGAGGTGCACCGTGACCTTGTTACTTCAATTCGATTTATAGGTAGGTACAATGTATCGGACAAATTACACCACAGCACGAACAATCGCACAAACGGACAGGCGGGTTGACGATGGGAATAAGGTCTCCATTTGTCATAGTCAAACACAATAGACAATTCAACGTGGCAACTGCTTAAATATTCAATACGAGTTTCGCTACTGGCCACAAACCCAATTCGAAATTCTAATCACGGTTTAATTTCGAATTTGACGTTAGATAGATGTTAGTAGACTGTATAATAATTTTGTGAAGTCGATTTTATATCATATCTCGGATAAAAATCATCAAAATCTCATCCAGCCTTTTAGGAGGAATTCAGTCAAATATTCTGATATTCATTACACAAAAGATACTTACTGATTAAAGAATATTTTGAATAGGTATAGGTACCTACTGAATACCTCATTCAACTATTTAAAGGAGGCCTCTACTGAATTGGTATAGGAAGGCTTGAGATGATGATAAAATTGTAACGAAAATATTGACGAGCTCGTTGGATGAGTGGTTAGGGTGCTTGCCTTAACGCTTTGTTCTAGGGTTCCCGGGTTCGATTCCCGGCAGGGTCAACTTTGAAAAATCAACTTTTCAAATTTGGCTCTGGTCCGGATTTGGAAAGTAGTGGCAGAGCACACTGCGTTTCGCAGTCATTGGGGACCCTTGCAGAAGACCACCGTGAAATAACAGCACGTATGTTGTTGTGTTTCGGTGAGTGAGTAAGGAATGCCAGAGCCCATTTCCCTATCCACTCCTATTCCCTTATCCTTAATCCTACTGCAGTCGGCAGCGCACTTGCAGCAGCTTAGGCGTTGCTTGTGTTATAGGCGACGGTAGCCACCTACCATCAAGTTGACCGTCTGCCTGTCTGCCGACCTTAACATAAAAAAAAATCTGTGAAGTTATCAAAAATATGAAAGAAAGAAATAAAAAAAACCATTTTGGGGTTCTCAGTTCATTTTTCTGTCGACGGTTTTGAGTTTCGATAATTTTAAAATGTATTTGTGATTTTATCAAAATATTAAACGAATCGTGTGTTTTCACGTTGGTCAGTTTCGTCCTGAACCAGTGCCGGATTTATACTTTTCTTGAGTATAGGCCCCTTCACTTTGTGCCGCCTCTTCCTCGTGGCCTAGGTAGATGCCTAGGCCTTTATTAGGTAATTATTATTATTATTGCATTTATTATCGCACAAGAATTTGATGGCTTCCGAAAGCGTGTAAAAATCATCTAAAATCAGCCGCCCCTAGGCCGTTGCCGCCCATAGGCCGCGGCCTATACGGCCTATTGACAAATCCAGGGCTGTCCTGAACCCATGTGCTATGTTCGCCATGACTTATCCCAAGTGCAGTATGAGTTATGTTAATTCTTTGTCATTGTGTTTCAGGTGTATTTAATAGCAACCAAACCAGAAATAACATCTCGAAGTCTGTTTGAAGTAAGTATTTTTAATTATTTTCAAAACAAAATATTAACATATCTGGTTTTTACACGTGTCCATTTATTTCGAAATAAAACAAAAATACTTTCGCAATGGCTTGTTGTTCTATTCGGTGCTGTGGAAGAAAACAGTAAAACATCGAACTTTAAAACAGACGCAATCACATTTCATCGATAAGTAACAATACAAATTTTCAATTTATATTCCTGTTAAAACGGCTCAAGACACGTGGAGTGACGTGTATCTTTTCGTCTTGCTTTCACTTAAGTAAAAGCCCTATTAAGTCATCTCATCTTTTTAGTGTTGCAATCCAGTAATCAAATTATGTGTCGATATTTAAAATAAAATAATAGTTGTATATTGATTTGTTTGTTTATTTTACGATAAATAAACAAACTTCGATAACTTCGATTATGCTACAAGAATTTGTAATAGCTAGTTATAATACCATAAGTATAAATTTTGCACATAACTTCATTGATAAATAAATTGTTACAATCTAAATCTAATTTTAGTAATCACATTTATTACTCAGTTCTACAAAAATTAAGTTCTACAACAATAATTAACACAATAATTAAACATCGAGATCGATAATAATATTTGGTGTCCAACACTAACGTGATGGATGACGCTGCCATTGACCAATCGGAGCGCCGCATTCACCATAGGGATAGGATGAAATTGTTTTCGAAATAGGTTAGTAGCTCCGTGCCGGAAAACTATTGCAGTGTTTATCTATGAGTGTGTGAAGTCGTTTTAATAAATAGAATAAAATAAAATTAATACAATGCTCAAAAGTTCCATGCAATGAACCCACAGTAGAATAATTTATATAAATAGCAATAATTGAATGGAAATTTATGTGAGAAATGTTTTTGCGACACTAAAACATGAACACGTCTATTCAAGACTTTCATGAGCAAAATTAATTCTAAGCCAAATTTATTCTGCCACTTAATTAACATAAGAAATGATAGAAAAAGGCTTAAACTTATTTCAGATGTACAGTAACAATGGAAGTTCACACATTTTCACTTTTGGTTTCCCTAACTTAGTAATTAATCGCCATAAATCTTCTGACAGATCAATGGCAGCCGACAGACATTGAGAGAGAGAGCTGTTGTGATAATTGTTGTCAGTAAAATTTTTGAATAAACGCTTTTATTACACAACTAACTTTTGACCGCGATTTCGACCGCGTCCCTCTGGGACAGTTTTTTTTTTTGGGTTTACTTCTTAAGGTGGAGACAACCGCTAAATACTAAAAATATCCATTGTTTAATGAAGATGTTACAAGAAATAGACAAGACAATTGCTTTGAAAAATATATATATTATACTTAAACATGTGAAGAACCAATTGTATTAATTAGAATTTTCGTTAAAGTAATAGAAACTCCACAAAAAAAGTTAGAACACAAGAAGAATTTGACCTTTATTGAAAATTCTTTCGAAAACGGCTTATTGCTCGCATATGAATCCTGTACCTATTAATGAGTTAATGACAGTTTGAAAAATTGTATTAATAATTTTCTTTTTTTGTCTATTGTTCTAATGGTAAAAACAAAAAAACATCATTTCTAGGCCTGTTGAATTGTCTCCGCCGCCAGCGAGTTCTATTGTAAATGTCATTTGCCTAAGTGAAGCCCTTAAGACTCGATTTTCATATAAGGCCTCCGGTATGGAAATTTTATGAGGAGTAAAATTAATACAAGCGTTAAATAATAATCGTTACGTTATCTGTCACTTTGACATTTGTGCGACGGCAGGCGCATGTATTTATGTTCCCTAATTCTATTCTCTGGGCATATAAAAGCAACCGTCGAAATCTTGTATGAAAAGTGTAGTTCGTGTTGAAGCGCGTTATAACCCGCCGGCGCAGCGACATTTGTCGTCGAAAAAATGTAGTGACATCTGTGTATATCGAACGTAAATAACATAACTTTTGTTGGAACACGTGACATCTGAGTATGCGAAATGTAACTAAATAATATAAAATAATTAGGTATTCAGTTTGACACGAGAAAATTTTTATAATAAACTCCAATCGGGCGTCGGAGATGACACACACTTTTTTTATTTTTATTTTTTGATGATCCCTCAGGAAAGTACTTTTTTGCTGGATGTACCCAAGATATTTATTTTCCTGTATCCTGACAAGGTGTATGCAAAATTTCACGATGATCGGTTGGGTACTTAAGGCGCGAAAGAGTAATAATTTTTTTTTTTTTTATGCTCAAATGCCGCATGCAATGCAAATGCCCATAGAGGTTATGTGGGACTCTTACCGCACTAAAACTCACCTCGAAATGGGTGTGGTTCTAGTCCATAGGGGATTTTGGAACCGTCACCGGGAAGAGTAATAATACAAACTCACTTTCGTATTTATAATATTTTATTACTATAGGGGGTGCCGGTGGCTTTCTTCGCTCGCATTTTGTAAATTTTAAGTAGACAGGCATTCCAAATATTTGCGAGATAAGATGTAGTTTAGAAAAGCCTATCTACAGACGAAAATTTTGTTACTTTTGTTAAATTATGTCCCCCAAAGTGTAGACTACAATGTATTAGGATGAGCATTAGGAATGTTTGGAAATATTATTTAAAAATTTTTCATCGGAAAAGTAAAAAGACAAAAATATCAAATAACAGATACAATGGGATGAACTGCATTTTTTAATTTAATGTCGATAACATGTATAATTTTAGCTTTATTAATCTTTTCATATAATAAAATCGTAAACCAGCCCGGTCTGTACATTAAATATTTAAAAAAACAAAAATTGTACGCGTTGTTACCGAGGTCAAAAAAATAGTTTTCAGAATTTTTATCTGTTTGTGCACGCTAATTTCAGAAACAGCTTAACCGATTTGAATGCGGTTTTCACAGACGTATCGTGCTCCCGTAACATTTAGTGTTTGTTTCATTCCAATTGGTTTACAAACAATAAAGTTACGGGCTATACCGAATACCACGCGTACGAAGTTGCGAGCTCAGTTAGTAGCGAATAAGGTCTTAAATAAATGAATATAATAAATGAATTTAACTAATATTAAAACTTGAACTCTTCAAAGTTGCTTTTTTTTGGATCTGTCAAATAGTGATAGGGAACACTGCGTTTCGTAGTCACTTGGGCAGCCCGTCTAACGGCAGTAGACGGGCTGCCCAACTTAAAACATTCTTAAAACAGAATACCACGTGTGCTGTTGTGTTTCGGTGAGTGAGTAAGGGATGCCAGAGCCCATTTTCCTATCCAATCCCTTATCCTTAATCCGACTGTAGTCGGCAGAGCACTTGCAGCAGCTTTGGCGTTGCTTGTGTTATAGGCGACGGTAGCCACCTACCATCAAGTGGACCGTCAGCCTGTCTGCTGATCTTAAAAAAAGTTGATAGCTAATTAATTAATTAATTATTAATGAAAAATAAAGAGCGTTTGCCTTTGAAAAGTGTGAGTCATTCTTGTTTCTACTACTTAAGTAAGTCGTCAATGTTTAACATATATTAACACCTCAACACTTTGAGTCAGAACGAACCGTGGGAAGTGTCCGCGCGATACCTCACATACCACTTTGTTCGTATTACTTCTTGTTACTTGAAACAGGTGCTTGTCAATTTTATATATCTCTAAGCAGGGTTAAGTTAAAATTCAGCCAACGAGCCCTTATAAAATCATATATCTAGTTTAAATTACTTATCAAAATCTGAATTCTGAGTACAGTGTGGACATGGACACGCTCATAAATTGGGTCTAAATTGATTCATCGCCGCCTTTTCATCGCTGGGCATTTCATCGCCGGCCATTTCATCGCTGCCGTTTAGTAAAAAATCAGCATCGCTTAAAAAAATCAATATCACACACGTTTCCAGTACAATAAGTCTTATAACACATTTTGAAATGGACAGTCTTTTTTCCAAATCGGTTTTTTAATCCGGGTGTACTCGCTACGCTCACATTTAATTTCCTAAAGATTTTAGAACCTAACCTAACTTTGTTCCCAGTACAAATGAGTCTTGTAACACATTTTGTAATAGACAGTCTTTTTGCCCAAACCAGTCCGTTTAATCCAACATAACATTTATTAAAATTAATGTGATTTCAAACTAACTATTAAACTTTTAAAAACTCAATTCAACTTTTAAACTCGAAATTGATTCAAACTTTTAAAACTACTTGATGAAATAAATTTAAAATTCATCACATTTTATGAAAATTTACGTCTTTTCTGACAATAAACATCTGGTAGTAATATAGTCTTGTGCTTTTGCTTTCTACGATACTGTGCATGATAAACAATGGGCCACAACAAACGGCGATGAATCTGTTGGCGCTGAAATGGCTTGGCGATGAATTGGCGATGAATCGTCTCATCCCACATAAATTAGATGTACACATTCGCCCACTGTGCGTGTTAAACATTAAAGCATTAAACGTTAAATTTGGAACAATTTTTAGTATGTATAATAACTCTTTATTTTTAGCAAAATGGTACAACACTTTTTTCAATGAAAATATAGATACTTAGGCAATTGTACACATGATGATAAGTGGCTAGCCGTCGCCTATAAAAACATACTTAAAACTTTAATGATATTTCAAATGATATGGCATTAGGATTTGCGCTCTGATATTCTATACTCATTGACTGATATGTACTGTATCTATGTATAATAGATTACTGTGCAGAAAGTTTAAAGGTTCAAAGTTGCGCAATTATATATTATGGTATAGATTTCGTGTAACGTCTAAGGCTTTTCCTAAATCATATTTTACATAGTGTACACTATCACGAAGTAAATCGGTTACTTCATTTGCCCGTTGTTGTAGTGGCGTGCGAACGCGCTCACAATTATAATAGACGTCTATTACACCGCAACCTAATTTAAATTCAATATATTTGAGCCAATTTCTCCTGCGACCACTGCAGGAAAAAATGTCTTAAAATGAGAAAGTTACAAGAGTTTTACAATAATAAATAATGATAATTTATTTATTTGAACCAACAAAGATCATATTATGTTAGTAACAACTTAAATCTATGTTACTATTTACATATGTTCATTAGTCAGCATGAACCATACATACCATGTGGTTCAGATACTGAGTGTCAAGCCTAGCAGCAAATGCGCTCAGGATGTAGCTAGAGCTGGTCCGAACCCTATGCACCAGGGATGCACACCGCTTCAGGATTGTCGTATAGAAACAGTCGACCCGCGACTCAGCGAACATTTCCAATGCACTACAAAATCGTGGAAGCCCCATCAGCACCCTAAACGTCCATAATATGTATTTTCATTAATATTAAATGACAATCAATAATTAAATATAACATGAAACAAAACCACCCAGAAAAGTTCATTCAGGTGATGTGATTAATGATTAAAGATAATTAAAAAAAGCTATTGCAATATTTTGAATAGCATTGTTTTAAAATGATGATCTTACATGTAACCATTCCAAATTCACTATACTAACTTTTCATTAATTTTGCTGAAACTAGAATATTAATTTATAAATATTCCCATAAAATTTACTCTTTGTTTCATTTCAATCGGTTGAAAAAAAAAAGTTATGCGCTATACCGAATACCACGCATACGATGTTGCGGGCTCAGCTAATTATTTATATTATTGTTCAGTTTAATTCGTCTCTCCTCCCAAAAGCCAAAATGAGGGGGAGACGGTGTTACTCCGACAGAAGCATAGTCAGTGGTGGTTCACGATCCTGGCCGTATCGAGCAACACCGCCTTCTGCATCTGGGCCGGGAGGGAACCCCCATAGAACCCCCGGCGTCCCCGAGGTAGCGGCCCTATCTGTTTTGAATTTACCATCATTATTATTGTAGTTGTTATTGTTATTATTATTATTTATTTGCTTTAATTTTACTTATTTGTTTAATACATTGTGTTATGGAATTTAGCTACACATGAGCTCAGTTGCCTGATTTTTTTTTAAATTTTATTAAATAAAAATTTCATTGTCAAATAAAAAATATGAAAGACGGATCGGGATTCCATTATTTAACAATACACTGTAATTAATTTGAATATAACTATCATCTCCTACGACTGAACATGATTGAGTGTGTATGCTCATATTTAATATTAAAATTAAAATAAATGAACTGTAAATTACGCTACGGTGTGAGAAGCGGCCGTAATCGTTTCATATCTCATAACTTTTAGTATTGAATGTTTGCGTGCATCAATTATAAACATTCAGTTAATGTTCACGCTTGGCTACGGTTGCGTCATCATCGACTGATGCTTTTATACTATTTGTTACGCGCTCATTGTTGTTACGTTCGTGTCTATACATAGAACGAAGTGTAATCACAAGATCGGAGCCATTACAAAAAAAAAACTGCGCAGAATAATGCGACAGTATTACGTATTTTGCAAAAAACCAGATTAGGTACCCAAAATTTATATACATACGTTACCCAACCATCCAACCACGAGACATACATTACTACGTAAGGATGTAATAATGTTTTGTGGAAAATCCTTTCTGTCCTATTAGCTCTCAGCGTAGCTAACAGCAGAGGTAGTAGTCACTTGTACAAAAAATCACTTGAATTGAAAGTAAAAAAAAAAGTTTACTTAGGTACCCATTATTTTTGAAACATTATAATGTTAAGTGCTAAAATATTTAGAATATTGAATACAGAAGTCTAACTCTAGACACTAGACTTTGTACGCTATACGTAATTTTCTCGACTGCATCTTCTTATTTAAGATTCTTCATAAACTTATTAAGACTGCAACCTTCTTGCGGCAGCCGCGCGGTGGGGCTTTACAGTTGCATCAAAGCTTATTTTTCCATATCAACAGACGGCAGGCTTACAAAATAATGTTAAAAAGCTAATTTTGGGAAAACTACTTTTGAAATTTCCACGCTCTTCATCATGTTTAAGAAATACCTTTTATATTATCTTTCCTTATCCAACGAACTAAGCGAAAAATTGTTATTAAAAATTGTTTATTTTCCTTTTAATTTTTTTTAAATTTATTTATTTATTATACATGAAATAATTACACTAATATTTACATTGTCCCATAAAACTGGAAAACCCACAAATTTGCGACTACTTTTAAATACTTGTAATAATCCGTGGTAATATACGCTTTTTGTTTTATTTTCAATTTAGAAATTTGTATGTGACTGTTTTTCTGAATTCTTTATAAATACAAACACAAGTGCATTAACTTATAAAGCACGTTTAAGCAATCAAATTCTCTGTAAATATAAGCATATATTTCGTCATCACATAAAAGAGTTCGGAGAAGGTCGATCGACATTGACTAACTGCGATGTGAACAGATATTACTGCACACATTAGCTGTGAAACCATTATGAGATTGCTCACATGGAATTGAAGGAATATTAACTCTACTTGGAAGTTGTTTATAAAAATGCTCCAAGTAGTCTTACTGAGACACATTTTAACAAAATGCAACTATAAATTGTTAGAGAAAGAAGTTCTGATTGTAAAAAAAATATAAAATGCATGCATGGTTTTTAAAATTTCTTGCTACAGAATGACTTGTGATGGCGTCTTGGGATCCATAAAGCTCTTAATACTTTCATTTGGAAATAAATAAAAAATATTTGGGTTGTATGTAAGAATTATTATTAAATTATTAAATTTAAATAATTATTTAAATAATGGAAGTATGAAAAAAAACGAAGAAACAATAAAAGAAAACTTAAAGAAAAAAAATTTAATTATTATTTCCTCGAGGCAACAAAATTGTATTTTTTTTTCTTTGCTTCTAAATTGTTTGCTTATAAAAGTCATTTGCTTATAAATTGTTTATAAACAATTTATAAGCAAATGACTTTTTTTTTCTCAACTTTAGTAAATGTCAATAGCACAATTATTGACAAATTATTTGACACAATTAATTTAATTTAATTTAATTAATTTAACACAATTGTCTTTAAATTTTTTTCTATATTAAAATAGAGCAGTCAGCCTTACATTTGATGGAAGATGGCTACTGACGGCTATTACCACAACCAACACTATAAGAGTTGCAAGTGCGCTGGTGATCTTGATAACAGTGGGATAGACTGTGTACTGTGTGTGAAGGCTCTGGCATTCCGTACTCACTCACCGAAATACAACAGCACACGTGCTGTTATTTCATGGTGATTTTCTGTAGGGGTGGTTATTGCCTCTGACGGGCTATCCAGTTAATATAATGCCTAGCCATTATTGATCATAGATATAATGGCAGTAACATATAATCCCAAAGCTATTAACAACTTTGACAATGATATACTTATACTTAACGTTTTTGTAAAGCTTCTACTTACGAATTACTTATTCATAAACTTCTTTACTTAATGGCATAAAAAGCTAAAAGAGAATCTAAAATAAGTCACGATTAAAGTACAAACACTCTTCGTTCTTCGATTTGTTTTATTATACTATAATTTTTAACTTTATTTATAAAATACTGGATTACCTGCGACTCCGTTTGCTTTTAGAAAAAAAAAGTATAAAAAACATTACAATGGAAAATGAAAAGAAGAAGTAAAGCCGCCAAATGGAAAGAAGAAGTAAACTTTTCTTTGCAAAACTTTACGTAATTTTTGGTAACTTTGCCTGCCTACACGCAGGTTCAAATCCAGATTTAACTGGCACGTCTCTGTTGTTTTAGATCTCACAGGTGTATTAGACTTGAACCAACTAAGTGAAGACTATCACTTTTCGGAGACATGTTATGTCCTTTCAAATAATAAAAAAATTAAGTATTGTTATGTGCAGGGTGAGTTACAATGCCGTGTAAGGGCGAAACAAACGATTTATTTTCACAGACCAAGATGACTGCCAAAATCACTAAACTTGTCCGATGAAACCGTTAAACTTGCCAAAAGTCGTCAATGATTCCCTTAATGTGTCGCCGGTTCACTGTCGCAGGTAACTTCGCAAAAGCTCCGTAGAGTCGCTTTCGAATCGCTTGTTAACGCACAACTAAAGCCCCACTTGACCGGCCGCCTTTTATTTATACTTGGCGCAAAACGCCTCGATGTATTTCGAATTTACTAGAAATATAAACAAGATTGTATACAAACCATTGAAAGTTCGCGAATGCTATTTCTGTTGAAATGTAAACTCTATGTTGTAAACGTAAAGACCAATTTCCTTTGAAACTAAATGGAAAAGGGCGTGGCTAGCATCGATAGGATAGGACGTCCGAGACTTTCGGCCGGCGCGAAGGTTTTTTCCAGAACGTTCCATAGTTAGTCGTATCAGCAAACTAAACTTTTATTGATTGCCTGCTAACTGGTTGCTGTGTCGATGAAAAAACTCAAGTGGTCACAAAAAGATATAAAGCGTCACAAAAAGATATAATAATGTCATAAAAAAGAAATACATTCGGTTGCTGGGTCAGCTGGAAATATCTGGATAACGGCACTCATAAGTGCATCATTGGTTAAATATATTACATTTTACTTTTCAATGATAGATTAACCGATCACTTACGGTAGATGGTAGATGGTGCGCTGCCCAAATAAGTTCGAAGAAGAAAATTGCGGTTTTATTTCTGTAAGGAGTTGGTTACTGCCGCCAAACGTGCTTCCCAGTTTATGTTTGATAAAGACAGGACGTCCTGTCATTGCTAAAAATGTCGCAACTGTTGTGTTTCGGTGAGTGAGTAAGGGATGCTAGAGCCCATTTCCTTATCCCCTCCTAATCCCTTATCCAATCCTACTGTAGTCGGCAGCGCACTTGCAGCAGCTGTGGCGTTGCTTGTGTTATAGGCGACGGTTGCCACCTACCATCAAGTGGACCGTCAGCCTGTCTGTCGACCTTAACATAAAAAAACAGTCCGCATGAGTAGAACTCTATTAACTTAATTCTAAAGCGTTTTCGGCTCGTTACAGAACGGGCTTCTTCAAGCGAGCTGTGAATATATTCCTGTAAGATCGATATATTTAGACGACGACGGTAGACACCTACCGTCTCAAGTGTACCCTCGACCTGTCTGCACATATTTCGACTATTTATAATAACAAAAAATAGTTTATTTCTCAATTTACATATAGATAGTTATAATTTATTCATTCCTTTAATTTATTTGTTAGACTAACTGATGCCCGCGACTTCGTCTAAAAGATTTTTCAGTCTAAAAGACTGAAAAATAAAAGATATAAATATAACCCTTGACATCTTTATTGTTGTTATACATTTATTTTTAAATAACTGGTGCTCGCGGCTTCGCCCGCGTTGAATATAAAGCCTATGTCCACCCTGAATGACTTTTGAAACTGGTCACGCGGGGCAATTATAAAAACGGAAGAACGAGGAAATGAAGGAAGTCCGTCACTCGCCTGGTCTTCAGCGGCTAAGACCGCAACGGGCCCGTCTCACACACAGAGTCCAGAAGCTTCAGCACTTCACCACTTCAATTATTACACTCTCAGAGCGGGAAGCGTGACCAAATAGATAAACTACAAACACAATTGCCTGATAACATTAGCGGATGAAATAAATTCAAATCTCGCGGGTCGAGATCGGCGGATGAGTCTGCGGGTATTATTGTTGCGATGTTTTTTTTTTTTCACTAACGCGGTTTCATAAAATGGCCGGTCGCATAGGTGTATGGTGGGAGCGAGACAGCACAAACCACAGCGAACCATTGTTAATTAATTTGAATTGGCAATTTGGCGTCAACAGAAATATTTTTAAATTCGATGAGTAGTTTCGTAGATTACCCCCCACTTACAAACAAATAAACATACAAACTTTACCTATGCAAATTGTAATACGAATTGTTGAATTTCGATGCATTATACTTCGAAAATTATGCGGTGTACAGAATGAGAACCCATTACACTATCGATTATTCCGTGGACACAGTAACCTTTGGGCAAACACTAATGAATATTTAATCACCAATTACTGTGTGATTGCGGCCGGCAGCAGCGGTTGGTGTAAACAGAACTAATGATATGTTTTACTTACTATCATTAAAGGCTTTTTGTTTTTGTCTAATTGTGTTCAACTATTTTCATTACAATTAAATTTTATTTCTTAGATGGATTTTTTGGGTCATTTAGATTTGAAACAAATTAATGGCGAGAAAGATAAAAAATATTAATTACGATAATTTACTATGTCAAATTAAATCAAATCATTTATTTCTCAAAAATAGGATAACATAATCATTTTTTTGAAGTTGAATGTAATTATATTTGACCAGGCTTTCCTGGTAAAATGATGACTATCCTGAGAAGAAACCCCGAAAGAAACTCAGGATACCATTCTTTTTGTCATCTTTAAAATAATAAATATAACAATTACAATTATTAAAATTATAATATACAAATCATTGTATATACCACGGAATAGAAATAACAAGTTTTTTCTGTTTTTTCTATTCCGTGATATATACAATAGTAATTTATACTAATTAGAATCATACTCAGAATCATTTATATCCAGGCTTTCCACTGATGCCAAACCAGAGCCTTACCATTCTTTTTATCACCTTTAAAATAATAAATATATATAACAATTACAATTATTAAAATTATAATACACATATCACAGTATATAAGTACCACGGAATAGAAAAAAACAAGTTTTCTCTGTTTTTTTCTATTCCGTGGTATATACAATACTAAACTTATAGTATGAGCTCAGAATCATTTATATCCAGGCTTTCGACTGATGCCAAACCAGAGCCAAATTTAAATACTTCATTTTTTCTTAAAGTTGACCCTGCTAGGAGTCCAACCCGGGGACCCTAGAACAGAGCGTTATGGCAAGCACCCTAACCTTTCATCCAACGGGCTCTAATAGCCATTTTTTGTAGAATAATTGTAGGCTCTAATATACTGCATAATTATATTAGAGCCTACAATTATATAAAATACAGGTCATACTGCATTCTGCAGCCAGAAACTGGGCCGCCACTCTGTCAGCAGTAACCATTCTCTTACAGAATACTACTACTACCCTTTGAGTTATTGCAAAATGAATAAACAATAAAACAGAGTGCGTACGCAATTCTCACATATGCGAAAAGCAATAAAATAATTTACAAAGGGCATTGTATGAATTGCTATTGTGTTATGATTTCGTAACCCTTTAGGGTGTTACCTCACCGTATGTTCGACCGTCGATCTAACATTACATGTAGTAGCTACATCAGATCGACGGATGCCGGTCTATAAAACTTCAATCGATTAATAAATATATCTTTTAAATGTACTTACAAGAGAGAGATTGATTAAATAAGCAATAGATCGATTTGGTGCAATAGAAATTGTCGATGGAAGTCGACCAATTTGATTTTCATGCCTAAAGAAATAAATCGATCGACGATCGGACTGTTTGTGGCTATACCGACGCCTATTAACACAAGCAACGCCTCAAAGATAAAGAATTAGGAAGGGATAGGAAAATGGACTCTGGCATCCCTTAGGTACCACACCGAAACACAACAGCACACGTGCTGTTATTTCACAGTGGTCCTCTATAAGGGGGTGATGCCAAAAGAGAGGCTGCCCAACTGACTGCGAAACCCAGACCCGTGGAAATTTTTTGCGTGGGCAAATCTGCGAGCCAGATTCCCATCGACCATGGGGAGATCGGTGGGGTATGTGGGACTTCTACCCACTAAAACCCACGGTGTTTCCTAGCGCCGTCTATTGGCGTTCGCGATTGCAATACGCAAAACCGAGACCCATACCTCGGTCCGACGCACAAGGACGGATCCTCGGCCCAGCGAGCGGGTACCGGCGAAGCTCCAAATGACAGCTGGAGCCTCCCAACGTTTGCTCCGCCACGGGCTCCGATGTTCGAAGCCCGCTAGCACTCACGCGTATATATGCTTTCTTAGTTCCCCAGCGACAATCCGATCAGCCAAGCGAAGGCCGGTGACTCCACTAACCCCTGCAACCGCCCGGATTGTCGAGGGTTAAGCCCCCCACCACGACAATATCCTAGCACACCTACTGGGGCGAAACTCAGACCTGAGCTAACGTTGAAATTTCATTACCGAAGTAGGCCCCGCCGGGTATTGAAACCGGTACCTCTAATACAGAGCTCTAAAGCAAGCACCATAACCACTCGACTATTGGGCTCGTCAAATTAATTAAAGGAAAAATAAGTTTAAACTTAAACTAAAGACTTTTAATAGGGTTTTTACTCTTTTGGTACTTTTAATAGGGTTTAAAGCTTTTAATAGGGTGCTTTTTGACATTTCCTACACGCTAGCATTTGTCTCAAGCAAATCACAAACAGTAGAATGTTAACTATATTTTGGTTTGTTCACAGACTTGTGACGTAACACAAACCTGTGCGACGATATATTGATCACAAATAATGTTTTAGCGGGTACAAGCTTTTAAGCACGGTTGAATAATCTGAGATGGTTATACAGTCAAATAGCTTATGGTTGAACGCGTCTTCTGGTTTGTTATGCATTTTGAGTATTAGATATATAAATTAAGGTATTGTCGATGTATCATTGCATACTTTCGCAATAGTCCAGTACCCTAATTACCGCCAGGGGGCCGCAAATGTCCCGGCGGACGGCGCAAGTGCATTGCGACAGCGTCACACGCGCCGTCGCACACGCATCTCGCGGCCGCATCTCCGGCTTTTCGCAACTGACTCTACACACAGGCGAGAGGGGTCTATGAGCTCTTTTAAATTAAATTGACTCTATAATTAAATTTTGGACTTGTCTTGATCAGTTCCACCTTAAATAATTGTGTTTTATACCTTGTTTGTCAAACACCTTTAGAAACATACTAGCGACCTCGATAAACAGTAATGAATATGTATCTTATATTTCATTAAATCAACATTTTTTTTAATGTAATGCGAAATTTTAGTTCAGGCAGGCTAATAGACAACTTTTTTTATGTTAAAATCGGCAGACAGGCTGACGGTCCACTTGATGATAGGTGGCTACCGTCGCTTATAACACAAGCAACGCCACAGCTGCTGAAAGTGCGCTGCCGCCTACAGTAGGATTGGATAAGAAAATGGGCTCTAGCGTCCCTTATTCACTCACCGAAACACAACAGCACATGTGCTGTTATTTCACGGTAGGGGATGGTTACTGCCGCCAGACGAGCTGCCCAAATGACTGCGAAAAGTGCCTTGCCACACTTTCCAGATCCAGACCAAAGCTAATTTTGAAATGTTCATTTTTCGAAGCTGCCGGGAATCGAACCTGGGAACTTTAGAGCGTTAAGGCAAGCACCCTAACCACTCATACAACCCATCTCCTATAAATGCAATTAAAACTCTAATTAATAGTTAATGCGATTTTGCTGCCAACCGTCAACTTTAATAGGATAAATTATAACGGATAAAGAGGATATAATGGAAGAGTAAAAGGGTTTATTGCAAGCCCAAAATTATTGTTCTTGTCAATCGCCATATTTTAATTTATCACAGTTAGCCCTAATATCTGGAATTTCAATTTAAAAAACAGATTTAGATAATTCACGAACACGCCGGCCGTATGTCACATAAGCGTGTCATTCATTTCGCAAAATTGCCACGCTGTGTTGCCATTCAGAGCGCGGCAACCATTTCCGTCGATTGTGGGGAGACTGAGCACGTGTTAAGAAAGTAAAACTGCGATCTATGCATACATCGCCTTTACCTAACCCAATTCCTGACAGTAAAGAAACATGTTTTATGGTTGAGCTTTCGGCCCCGGGGCGCTTTATGCTTTCTATTAAATAGGCTCTTTGATCACTATAATTTGCTTATGATCTTGTTCCAAGTCTTCCAACAAACGAGTTGTGGTAACTAAATGTTGATTTATCTCTAAGTTGTGGGTCAGAACTGTTTTATTAACAAACTATATATTTATATATATATATAGTTGTGTATGAACCTTTCAAATAGATGTAGTGGTTCCGGAGATTACCCTCCACATATAAACAAACATACCAAATCCTTCTCTCTTCCAGTACAGATTTCATCGAGTTTATTCTCAAGGAATAAATGCGTTCATTTACACATAGAGTATTATTTATATAACTTAGAAATAATCGCTTCGTTTCGGTAAGTAAATAATGGATTATATAATACCACGCCCTGTTGCTCCTATCCCATGCTATCATAATTCCTTAACTTTTATCCTATTAAGTTCCGCAGCGAAATGGCAGCCCCTATAGCGTTACGTGATGTGTTAATAGGAGACGATGCCCACTTACCATCAACATTTTGAGCCTGGCTGTAGAGTTGAAAAAAAATTTTTAAATCACAAGCTATTAAAACGAAGCAAAGACAAACATAAAATTAGCAATCATAGTATAATTATAATATTACAATCCAATCCATACAACATATTACAATCCATATTACAATCAATTCTTATTTTATCATACTACTTTACAAAACAAAGTCCCCCGCCGCCTCTGTCTGTCTGTATGTACGTTGGCGATTTTGACGCCGTTTTCACTAATCGAAAGAGCATTAAACGAGAAAGGTTTTTATATATAACTAACTGACCCAGCAGACGTTGTCCTGCCCGAACCCGACAATAATTCTGTAACCCGACTGTGACGCCACCTATCGGGTCCAATTTTATTTTCAAACCAAATGTCAAAGTGACGATACTTCACGTCAATCAACGACGGTAAAATTATTTGGATATTGTTCAAACAAAAATACTAAAATTGCGATTAGAAATGGGGGGTGGGAGTAGGAGGGTGAAAAGTACTTTACGACCTATTCTCATACCTAACAAATATACAACAAAAATTTCACAAAAATCGGTCCAGCCATTTCGGAGGAGTTTTGTTACAAACACTGTGACACGGGAATTTTATATATTTGATTTGACCCGTGCGAAGCCGAGAGCGAGTCGGTAGTATATAATAAAAAATAAATATATGTAAATAAATCGTGCATTTGGTGGCAAAAATATTTTCATGTTGTTGATACAGTGATACAGATTAGTGTGCAAAAACGCACAGACAAACCAACAAAAACATTTTTGACTATATTTTTTACCTCGGTAACATAAGTGCAACGTGTACAAATTGCTTCTTTTTTTGAAAAAACATTTAATGTATGTACAGATAGGCTCGTTTACGATTTTATTATATGTAATAGATTTAAGTAGGTCATAAATAAATATATGTATAATTCTTCTATAGTTTTCAGAATTTCGAATATCATATATGCATAAAACGAAATAGTACTAAAACTGTCCTTGTATTAACGCTACATACCAGTGTTTGCGGTAGGTACATTACATTTTGACCTATAGCCTAAGGTATTCTCGTATTATGGCTCAGTTTTTGTTCAATATCAATTTGCAACACGATTAGATTTATATTGGTTTATTTACATTTTGTAATTGGCCCAAAAACGATTATAAAGCCGCGTTTTCACTAGGGGACATTACGCCGGACATTTACGTGGGATATCTCTGCGACTTTTTTTATTTTTATTAAAGATGTGTTTGCTTTTGACCAGCATCTATCCATTTAGGAAGGATGAGGCTGACGATGGAGCGAGCTAACCCAGAAGATACCTATTCACTCGAATCTTGAAAAGATTTGGGTTGTATGAGCTCGGAAATATAGACACCGGCAGGGAGTTCCAATCCTTAGCAGTGCGCATTATAAAATATGTTTTGAATCGCTTGGTCCGAATTAGAAGGATTTCGACAAGGTGAGGATGTTAACCAGCCGTACGTCTGCATGTCCTATAGAAAAAAGGGGAAGGCGGTATGATCTCATGCACCTCTCGAGCACACTCTCCGAAGTACATCTTATAGAATACACACTGCAGCTTAGTTCTTATTAGTGTATCATCGCCAATGAGCCCCCTTGCTCTGCGATCCACCGAGTCGAGTGCGGCAAGTTGGTATTTTTCTGAGCCATCCCAAAGGTGACAGCAATACTTCATGCAAGATCGGACTTGTGCCTTGTACAAAGAGAGGAGCTGTCCAGGTGTGAGGCATCACTTCACCCTATTTGCACTACCTTGTCGTGTATTGTCCAGGGATACGAAGGCCGCGAAACATTCCCGCGACATGTAAATGACTCAGGAGACGTCGGACGATATCGCATGTGATGTCGCGGGACACGTATATTTCGTGTCGGGCGACAAAGTCGCGGGAGAAAGTCCCCTAGTGAAAACGCCATACCGGACATTTACTTAGTATGTCTCTGCGACTTTGCAGGATAATATCGCTCTACATTTGCATTGTTCACATTACTAGTAGTGATTAGAATGTCGTCGCGGAGCAACATTCGCGGAACACAAAGCGACACGCATCCTCACTGTTCAAAGTTTGTCGGGTTACTGTCAGGGACACGAAGGTCGAGCGTCTTCGTCGGCACAAAGACTAGCGACATGTACCGCGACACGTAGATGTTGCCAGCGACGTCGGGTGATTACGCGTGCGACGTCACGGGATTCGTGTCGCACAACAAGGTTGCGGGACAAATGTCCCCTAGTGAATACGCGGCTTAATGGTTATCAGAAGGTAACGAAAACTCCTTTTTCTATTTTACTAAATAAAACCCGTAATATTAACAATACTGATGACCCCATCGTTTCATTTGTTGAAACAGGCAATAATGTTTTATTGCATCTAAATTTAAATAGTAAGGCAAATAAAGCCACTTATAAAGGTCCACTTGATGGTAGGTGGTTACCGTCGCCTATAAAACAAGCAACGCCAAAGCTGCTGCAAGTGCGCTGCCGACTACAATAGAATTAAGGATAAGGGATTAGGAGGGGATAGGGAAATGGGCTCTGGCATCCCTTACTCACTCACAGAAACACAACGGCACACGTGCTGTTATTTCACGGTGGTCTTCTGAAAGGGGGTGGTTACTACCGCCAAACGGGCTGCCCAAATGACTGCGAAACGAAGTGTGTCCTGCCACTACTTTTCAGCTCCAGACCAGAGCCAAATTTAAGAAGTTCATTTTTCAAAGTTGACCCTGCCGGGAATCGGACTCGGAAACCACTCATCCGACGGGCTTGTCAAATTTTATAATAATTATTGAGTTTTTTTGCAATTTCTAAGTATCGTAATTCTAACACTCTTTAGTATCAAACTGAGAATCAATAGTATTGATTCTCAGTGACGTGTAAAAGTGAATTTTATCATAGTAAGTGGATGCATTCTCACAATCCAATTCGTATAAGTGAGATATAATCCTCACCAAATTGTGAGTCTATGAATTTATTCATGAATTAAATTCAACACGACCACTTATAACAGAGGGCTAATGATTTTGTCGTTGTACCGAAAGGAATATTAAACTATTCATGGCTGTGTATGAAAAAAACAAAGTACTTTAAATCCTAACTAATATATATTTATTTTTTATGTTAAGGTCGGCAGACAGGCTGACGGTCCACTTGATGGTAGGTGGCTACCGTCGCCTATAACACAAGCAACGCCAAAGCTGCTGCAAGTGGGCTGCCGACTACAGTAGGATTAAGGATAAGGGATTAGGAGTGGATAGGTAAATGGGCTCTGGCATCCCTTACTCACTCACCGAAACACGGTGTTTTACGGTGGCCTTCTGTAAGGGGGTGGTTACTGCCGCCAGACGGGTTGCCCAAATGACTGCGAAACGTAGTGTGCCCTGCCACTACTTTCCAAATCCAGACCAGAGCCAAATTTGAAAAAGTCATTTTTCAAAGTTGACCCTACTGGGAATCGAATCCGGGAACCCTAGAACAGAGCGTATAAGTAGCCGCGTATAAGTATAAGCAGCCGGAGCGTATAAGTACAGCCAAGTGATTAAACGTAATATTGTACAAACTCATACAATTTTGTACAAATTAAATATAAATAGAAATAATAATAACTTTAAAAATACCGGTGCGATTATTATGCAAAATGTAGACTTGATTTTTATCGTTTCCTAGCTGCTCCAATTAATTGGAGTTGGGTACCTTAATACCGGTTAATTGGCGAAAGGATGTATTTGTACTATATCGTTTATTTGGTACCATTATGTGGAAAGGGTAAACGTGTTTTTTTTACTAGCTGTAACCGAACGATTTAAAACATCTTGTATAATGCGCACTGCTAAGGATTGGAACTCCCTTTTTTTTTAGGAGGGGAAATGCATTTCCACCATCGGCATTGATAATGGGACCCGGAGTCACAGCCAGGCCTTATCCCCGGGCCCCACGCACCGCTTTGTCCTTGCGGACCCGCATCTGACACGGCAAGCCGTGTAAAAAACTCCTCCTGTGGTGACCCGCTGGAACATCTGCAGGCCACCACTCCTACACTGCCCGGTGTTGTGCGGGCGACGGACCTCCCCGCGTCCGCCGCCCCCGAGCGAAGCGGTAAAAGCCGCCCAAGTTCCTCTCATCTGTCGCAGCGAGCAGTCAGCGGGGGGATTCGTAATCGAATCAACCCTTTACCTTTTCTCCGCGGCACAACCATCCGCGGAGTCGGAGGCCGCTTCCACCTTCATCCCCCGGATGAACCCCGCTCGTGTGACCGCTCATCTCATACGACATCATGGGTGGGCGGCCCATAGGGGTGTCCCCCTGACATTTCTCAACAATCGCGGCACTCGAGACGGGCTCCACCTCCTGTTGTCGTCGCGGAAGAGCTACTAGACGACTGCGGAGGGTGGTTATTAGGCCGGTGCCCCGACACCGGGTGTTCGCCACCTCCCACATGCCACGATTGCAGGTACTGTACCAGTTGGTCCTTCCCAGCCGTATGAGCTCCGTTCGAGCGAGCTCCGCTCAGCGGAGCTCGCGCGGACAGATGTAGCTGCATCAACAGGTTATAATGCACTATTGTTTCGTTCCTCAACGCGGACTACACTTTTCATATAAGATTTCAACGTTTGCTTTTATATGCCCAGAGAATAGAATTAGGGAACATAAATAAATGCGTCAGCAGCTGTCCCACAAATGCCAAAGTGACAGGTAACGTAATGGTTTTTAGTTAAGCTTGTTACTGTAAATTTTATGCATTACGTACCTGGAAATTTTATGAGGAGTAAAATTTTATGAGGAGTAATAAGCTGCTTGTTTTACTCCTCATAAAATTTCCATACCGAGACCCTTATATGAAAATCGATTCTTAAAGAGTAAACTCCAAAAAAATTCTTTCAAAATGAGTTTCATTCCATACTTAGTTGACTTCGCTTCAATATTTTATCACTTAGTACTTTGAGTGACAAGAATTGCTTGGGGCATAAACCGCGATCGATATTGTGTTAAAATACCTATTTATATTTATCTGTAGTCTAGACTTAATTCCTTTGTTATGATATTGAATTGAACGTATCCATACCAAGAGAACGTGTGGAAATAAATATATAAATAACCCATTAATGGATGAATTAGAATAGCTATGAAAAGAGCTGTTTATCAGTGTGGTTTTCTATATTTATTTAACCACTATAGCTGGATACACGACAGAGGATGAATGGGAGCCAGCAGCAGCCGTCACAGCCAACGCTTCCAAATTCCGACGCTGTTGATTGTCTTCTTCGACGAGATGTTGTCTCCACGGCGTCAGCGCGATGCATTCGTGCGAAGCCGAGGTCGTGTCTGTTCTCAGAATTTCTGTTAACAAATTATTCAGATAATTAATTTCATTACCAAGATATTTGAATTTGAACTTAATTTTTAGGCAATTAATCCCTTTGAGTTTGGTGATTCGACTATAGTGATAGATCTATTTTAAAAACAAATCTTTTTAATTGGGTCACTAAAGTCATATCCAATTAGGGTTGCCATGTGTCCGGCTTTTTACAGTCTTGTCCGGCCAAATATATGCAAGTCGGGCCCGTCCAGGCTTTTGGTCAATAATTTAAGGATAAATTCAAGGAGACCAACACATTGACAGTGCCAAGTCAATAAATTTTTAATAATATAATTTTTTTCATAAAAATATTGTTCGTTTTAAAATAAACAGTGATATTTATAAATGTAATAAAAAAGTCCAGAAATAAACATGATCTTGCTTTGATACACACAAAGCTTGTGAAACTGTAAGCGGGCTATTTGAAAAATTATCCCGATACATTCCAATCTCACCAAATTACTCGAAACTTTCTACATCTACTGATAATGTTGATATTGGCAGAGTGTTGTCACCATTTACCTCCAAGAAACTAAAACTGATTACCGAACAGAAGCGTTGCCACCTCTGCAATAGGATAGGTCATTTGCAACGTGATTGTCGTACTAGTGAACACAAGTTGCCTAAAAATACATCTGCTGCCATGATGGGCGAAATTGACAGGAAAAAGCAAAATAAATGTACATTCTGTTTCAAGATTGGACATCTGGCCGAGGAAGCAGAGAGCTCATAAAGGATAAAAACGATCTTGCAAAGACGTAAATAGCAATGGAAAGCGGGAGCATCGTGTTCATTAATAAGAGACTGTGTAGAACAATTTCTGGGATCCATTTTTTATGTAGCATGTACATAAAAAAATTAACAAATTTTTACAGGCTTGGCCGGACAAAACTGTAAAAAGCCGGACACATGGCAACCCTAATTGTAATATACCCTATATATTTATATATTACTTATACAGGGTGTCCGGTAATTAATGGATAACCTTGCAGGTACTTGTGGGGGGCACCTCGGCCACACAGGAAAAATATAAAAAAAAAAATTTTTACAGCAGCCACGAAAAAAAATTGCTTTTTTAAAATGTTTAAAATTTGATACCTTTAAGACTTACATTATTGGGTAGTACGGTTACAAATTTAATAAAATAATGAATTGATTTTCTCTGGAAATAACCGTGAATATTTGGATAGCGATACCGCGTACAAAATTTTTCAGATCATAACTGTTTTTTTCTTTTTATTACTTTTTATATTTTTTTCCTGTGTGGCCGAGGTGCATCCCCACAAGTACCTGCAAGGTTATCCATTAATTACCGGACACCCTGTATGTATATATTATATAGATATGTAACATTTGGACTGACTAGGAATTAGACTGAAAATATATTATTTAAAACGTAGAACTTCATTCAGTCAATTTCTATTTTAGAGTTACGAATGAAAATGTCTTTTTTATGTGAAAATAAACAGACAGGCTCACGGTCCACTTGACGGTGAGTGGCTAGTGTCGCCTTAACAAAAGCTGCAATATGCTGCAAATCCGTTGCAAACCATAGTAGAATGAAGGATAAGGGATTAGGAAAGGATAGGACAATGGGCTCTGGCATCCCAATCTCACTCACCGAGACACAACAGCACACATTCTGTTTTTTCACGGCGGTCTTCTGTGGGAGGGTGGTAAATGCCGTCAGATGGCAATAAAAGTGATTTATTATTTAAAAATCATTTATAAAACAGATATGTACATGTGTCTATGTCACAAATAAGTTGTATTGGTGTATTGACTAAGTTACTCGTAGTAATTATAACATGTTTTGATATGTGTGTACATTAAAATATACAGACCTATGTAATTATATCGTTTACCAATTTTAACGCTCGTATAACTTAATAGCTTGATCGCAAATTAAATATCGATAAGTAAGAATTCAGTGTTGCGACATTTAATTAAATGTTTTTCATTATTAAACATTAATATTTTATTTTATTGGTTAGATTACGACACTGTATTATATTACGGAAATCAAGATGTGTTCGAATTTAATATCGCCCAATAAAGTCAACTCAGTATCGAGTTTCGATAATTTAGACGAATGTATTTTGTGTAATTTAAATATTTTTTATTTTATTCTTTATTCGAATTTTCATATATTTCAATTTAAAAGTTACTTTGTCTGTATGATAGTCTGTTAAGTTTCACGTGAACTTTAATGAATTTTGGTGCAGAGTATTTAAGTTTTTTCATAATATTTTGTACCTTAATTGCTTGTAATAGAATTCATATTTCATTGTATTATGTTACGGCGGAATGGTGCAGCACGCCGATTGTTGTCGTAGCATAATAAATACTATGAAAAAAAAAATAAAGAAAAAATCGCTAAAATGAAATTTGAAGGGAATGATTTAGACTTTTAGAGGATGAAAGCTTACATATATGGGGAACCAATCACTTATTATTAATGGTTTAATTATTTCATTAGTATAAACACTGATGAGAAAATTGACTACTTGGAGACCTACTCATTCTAAGCAGATGAAGTCAAGGCATCAGCCAGTGTTCCTTTAAAAAACTAAATATAAAAACAAAACATTATCGCTTCCCGCATTCAAAATCACGCGGCGCGTGACCTAGCTACAACATGGGCTTGCTGGTTTTGCTTGTGTCCTTAGACGACGGTAGCCACCTACCATCAAGTGGACCGTCGAGCTGCCTGCCACACCTTTATATTAAAAAGAAAAACTTATTTCATAGAATATCTCAATCTTGTTGTATTTAGCTTTTTATATTCCTCAGTACAGATGCTTGACAGACCTGGACAACTCCTCTCTTTGTATAAGGCGCAAGTCCGATCTTGCTTGGAGTAGTGCTGTCACATTTGGAATGGCTCAGAAAACGCCAACTTGCCCCATTCGACTCAGTGGATCGCAGAGCTAGGAGGCTCATTGGCGGCGGTACGCTAATAAGAACTAAGCTGCAGAGCCTGGCACATAAAACGCAAAATTTCCTGTCTCTGTGTGTTCTATAAGATGTACTTCGGAGAGTGTGCTCTGGAGCTGCATGAGATCATACCGCCTCCACCTTTCTTCTATCGGACATCAGACGTACGGCTGGTTACCATCCTCACATTGTCGAAATCCCTCTAATTCGGACCAAGTGAGTCAAAATCTTTTATAATGCGCGCTGTTAAGGGTTGAAACTCCATGCCAGCTTCTGTATTTCCGAGCTCATAAAACCCAAATTTTTTTCTAAGTTCGATTGAACAGGCATCTTCTGGCTGAGCTCGCTCCATCGTCGGCGTCATCTTTCTCAGACAACTAGGCCAAGAGCTAGCCCATTTTTAATAATAATAAAAAAGTACTTGCTTGACTTGAGTCTTATCATATGGACTTTTGTATAGACGGTAGAGTAAAACATAAATAATACATGTTTATATTGTTATGACTCACCATGGAACGTTCTAGAAAAGCGTTCTCGTCTGTCAAAAATTCTCGAAAGTTCCACCCTAGAATAGAAGTCACGCCACTTTCCGGTTATTGTCAAGGGAAATTGGTCCTTATGTACACAACATAGAGTTAATATTCAACAGAAATAGCGTTCCCGAACTTGTTTACAATACTTGTTTACTTGTATTTGTTTATTGTTTGTTTGTAGTAAATTTGAGAAAGATCTAGACGTTTGACGGCGAATATAAATAGGAGAGTGGCGAGGTGGCGACACAGTTGAGCTCTGCGATTCGAAAGCGATTCCACGGAACTTACCTGCGACAGTAAACCAGCGACTCATTAAGGGATTCATCGGCGACTTTTGACAAGTTTAACGGTTTTATCGAACAAGTTTAGCCCTATTGGAAGTCATCTTGGTTTGTGGCAATAAATAGTTGATTTTCGCCCTTACACGGCAGTTTGACTCACCCCACACGTAACAACATATTATATAGGTAATGTATGTTATATCATATGTTTTATATTTGTTTAAATGTAAAAACGCTGGGCACAGATGGTTGATATGTTATTTCTTATACTATCTTTAATTGAAAGATATGCAATAAAATTAAATGTTGCACGTCTCATACGTTTACTACAAGCTAATCATTTAATAATGACACAAAAACTCTTAACAGCTGTAAGTATCCTATTTGCGAAACTATTACTCAATGCCAACATATTTCTGCGGAATATATGTACAGTCGATAGCAAAAGTGACTTTTTTTTTATTATAAAGAAAACATTATTAATTTCACATTATTTTTTTTAATAATAATTATTTATTTATTTGCTGAATATAGGTGATTACAACAATGGTTTTATAATGTATAAGGCTCGCTACATTCTACCCTTTGGGATGTGCAAATATTTTGATATTTTGATGCTACATAACAATGTAAGTATCAATCACTAGTATCCACCAAGTTATCAGACATATAATCTTTTAAATCATAGTAACATTTATCAACCAGTAGTTTTTTAACTCTCTTCTTAAATATACTAATATTGAACTGCTTAATATTGTTCGGAATTTTATTATATATGACTGGTGCTAGACAAAAAACACTCTTATGGGCTGTGTGTGCTTTGCGAATACACAGCCTATTTGGATCTCTTTGAGCTCTCTCTGACATTGAAAAAAAATCCTGGAAAAGCTACCAATTCAATTACAATAGTTGGTTATTTTTTAGCTATTATCATGAAATTATTAATAAAATTAATAAATTAATAGAGATATTAAGTCAGAATCCCCTGAAATCGGTACATTCACTTCGAATTTTTTTTAACAAATATGATAAAATAAGCATTTTTAATGGTAACACTGAATATTTTTAGAAACTCGAAAACTAAATAATGTAGGAAGCTGTTTGTGTTCTTATTGTGACTATTGTATTTGTAGTAGTCTCCATTCCATTGTACGCATCGTCGCATGTCATGGAACCACTGACTGAAGCAGTGGGCCCATCGTATTTAGGGGTCTCTTTCACGTTTTCGAACGCCCTTACTACATCTTCAGAGCTCATAAAGCTAGTTCCTCTAAGTTTATCTTTATTTTTGGGAATAAATAACTCCATAAATGCTCACTAATTTCACACGTGCTCTGACGGAGTGGGCTGGAGCATTATCGTGGTGAAGGACGATCCTAGTTCTTGCGCAATTCTCTCGAACATTTTCCAAGACAACTGGCAAACAATTACTAATATACCCGTCTGCAGTAACTAGAATATTTTCCTTTTTTTAAGGAAAGGGATGTCCGCTGGCGGTCCATTTGATGGTATGTGGCTAAGAGAACTTAAGGTAATTAACGGAATAAAAGATAAGGAGCAAGGTGGTAAGAATGGGCTCTGGCATCCCTTACTCTCGCAGCGAAACAACAATACGTGTTGCTACCAGACTTATTATTTACTCGTAATTTATGTGCCCAACGTCAATTATCATATCAGCCGTAGGATGTCGACTACTGGACTAGGTGACCAAAGGTCGCCAGGCGCCAGGTCGTCTATTAACACAAGGAAGGTCACAGATGCTGCCGACCTTAGTAGGATAAAGAATAGGGGATTAGAAGGGGATAGAGAAATGGGCTCTAGCATCCCTAACTCTCTTACCGAAACACAACAGTAAAGTCAGGGTAAGAAAAGGTTCGTCACCTGAAAGTCGACATTTGCTTGCACTAGAAAAATTATCAGTCAAGCCAAAATTTCATTTCGAACGTTTGTCAGTTCTGCTTAGTGCTTTAGTTTCAAAAGGTACTAAGAGTCTACGACTTGATAAAGGAATTAATTTGAAAACTGCCGAAGGTTTTCGTATCCCGACTGTATGTATTTACATATGTATGCTGTTATTTATTTAATTTTAAAAGAGTGGGTACTGCTACCAAAGGATTGCTCAATTTATCACTGCGAAAAGACGTCAGTCCTGCCACTAAGTAGATATAAAAAAAAAAGTGTGTGTTAGCTCCATCACATGACTGGATTTACTCCTTAAATCTTTGCCTAAACAATAGGAAAAGAGGGTAAATAAAATCACCATCTATTATACTGCATAAGAAGGTGATCAGCGAAATCTATCGGATTTGGGTAAAACTGCTTAGAACATAACGCTTTTTAGTTAACGCTTGTATTAATTTTACTCCTCATAAAATTTCATACCGAGGGCCTTACATGAAAATCAATTCCTATACTAAGTTTAAAAGTAAGTAAAAGTAAGTAACAGTTAAGTTAGAAGTAATCGATTGTATAGCCGACGCTACATCGGTACGCGGCGTTCGTTTAAGGCTAGAATTTTTGCAATGCCTTACACAACAGTTGCATACAGATGCGTCTCCCATTGAGTATACCATACTCAACTATTTTACTTCGAATGCCCCCCGTGGACCAGATGTAGGCTCATTCGCATTTCGATTTCTTCATGTAATATTCTCAGACTCATTCTAATCTCACTCATTCACACACGGACTGATTACGATTTAAGGCTCGATGCTAACTATTGCTCTAACACAAATACTATTCCACTTTATCAAATCCTTTTTAGCCCGTTGAGGAGCCCATTGGATCAGAGGTTAGGGTGCTTGCCTTAACGCTCTGTTCTAGGGTTTCCGGGTTCGATTCCCGGCAGGGTCAACTTTGAAAAATGAACTTTTCAAATTTGGCTCTGGTCTGGATTTGGAAAGTAGTGGTAGGGCACACTGCGTTTTCGTAGTCATTTGGGCAGCCCGTCTGGCGGCAGCAACCACCCCCTTACAGAAGATCACCGTGAAATAACAGCACGCGTGCTGTTGTATTTCGGTGAGTGAGTAAGGGATGTCAGAGCCCATTTCCCTATCTGCTTTCCCTTCCTACTGTAGTTGGCAACGCACACAGCTTTGGCGTTGCTTGTGTTATAGGCGACGGTAGCCACCTCCCATCAAGTGGACCGCCAGCCTGTCTGCCGATCTTAACATTAAAAAAAGTCATTGGTGTTAAATAATTATAACAAAATACCTGTTTATAACTACTAGCGCTATCTGTTGTCATTCGTAGTTAAACTGATATGGAATGAATGTACTGAGCTACTATATGAATGAATAAAATAAAATCTTTCCAGTTGATTGCAAACTTAATTGCAACAATTGCGTTTTATTAATTGGCAACAACAACAACAACAACAACGACAACTACAAAACAACAAAATTATGTAAATTAGCAAAAATGGTTACATTCAGGATTGGTCCTCACAATACGACATGTACTTAATTGTAACGTAGGATTGAATCGATTTTCATATGAGACCCCCATTAAGCTGTGAAATAATAGCATGTGTGCTGTTGTATTTCGGTGAGTGAGTAAGGGATGCCAGAGATTATTTCCTTATCCCTTTATCCCAATTCTTTATCCTTAATCCTACTATGGTTTGCAACGCATTTGCAGAATATGTGGAGTTAGCTTGTGTTATAGGCGACAGTGGCCACCTACCATCAAGTGGACCGTCAGCCTGTCTGCCGATCTTAACATAAAATAATACGTAAACTACAAATCTAATCCCTATGACTTTAAAGTTAGATTCTATAATCGTTTACCTGGATTATTGCCATGAACGACGGCGGTCAATTCATCAGGACCTATTACAAATAGATATGTTAATATCTGTTTCATAGTATCACGACGCCTCTTAATTCCCTATTTGTATTACTTAGGTATGTTCTTTTAAGTATTACTCATAAGAACAAGACCACCCGTTATTAAAATCCTTATACGCGTAATTAAGACCACCCGTGTAGCGCTAATATTATTATTAATGAATGTTCATTCGCTTTAAATTGATATTTGAATTCTCATATAGAGTTAATCAGTATAATATTGTGAGACAGCTAAGAGATTTGTTGTTATCTATGGAAACGAATGTATGACATAAACATTCGCCTGTTAATCAAATTCGACTATTTTTTGCATTTTTAGGGTTCTGTACGTCTGAATAAAAAACGGAACCCTTGTAGGATCACTCGTGTGTCCGTCTGTCCGTCGGTCACAGTCAATTATCTCGGAATCTACTAGACCGATTAAGTTGAAATTTGGTACACATGTCAATTTCTGTGACCCAAACGCAGAGGTGTGACGTGAATGGATGAAATCTCTATATGTGAGGTCATTTTTGGGGGGAAGGCGGAAAAATAAAAAAAAAAGGTTTTGAAAACTGCATCGTGTGACACATCAAATGGAAGGTCTTGTTGTGAAGATCTTAAATGTATTTTTTTTTTGTAATTTTAAAATTTTCCAAGTTATTCAAGAAAATAGATGAAAATTAACTATGCCTTATCTCCGAAACTACTGATCCTAAAATTTTGAAAAAAAATACAGAAATTAGTTTTCTATTTATAGATTATAGGAAAACCTATAAGAAGTCCATGATATTAAAATAACATGGTAAATCACTCAATATTGTGCGTAGATTAAAAAAAACATGATAGGTAACATCGTACGGAACCCTCTTCACGCGAGTTCAACTCGCACTTGTCCCGTTTTTTTTAAATTGACATTAAACATTGCTAATAGCATCGATGGCTAATAGCTACTAAAAAACAAAATAAAATCGATTCAGAAACAATTTAGAAATTATGATTAGAAATTTTATTTTTTATTTATTTATTATTTATCAATACAATAATGTTTCATTTGACTTAACATTGGTGTAAACAAAAACTCATTAGAGTTTTACCGTACACCATGTGCCGATTACAGAAAATTTAAATAAACCTTTAGTTGACGCCCACGTACACTTCAGACTCTTCAATCTTATTTTGTGTCATATTCTGAATTGAAATATCTTACAATAATAATTAACATTACTTGTTTATAACTAATTTTGTATTGTTGTTAAATTATATTTGTCTGTAGTTAATTGTAAATAGTATTGTTTTAGCTCATATGTGATGTTTTTGGGTGTTATGCGCTTTTTAATGTTTTAGGTAGTGATTATTAAATGAGGTATGACATAAGTCAGATGTCTTTTTCCGTAAAGGTTGTTATAGTTAAGTAAATTTATATTTTGATTCATCAAATAATCTGGTTGTTTAAGTTATTTTTGGAATTTTTAAGTTTTCGTTAAAATATAGTTCCTTTAATAATATAAATTGTGTTTTTTTCTTCTATAGGTAGAATTTTACAAAATACGAATAATTTGCGATAATATTATTTAAAGTTTTCTTTTAAATTTTTAGGAAAAACTTCTTTTAGAATACGCAATTGATGTGAGAGTATTTTGTCCAAATATTCTCATGCGTATGCCGAATACCACGCGTACAAAGTTTCGGACTACATAGTTTCAAAAAAAATAAATAAAAAAATTAAATAATTTTCACTCACTTGATTTTTGTTCTTAGTTCATCATTTCATTTTTTTTTATGTTAAGATCGGCAGACAGGCGGACGGTCCACTTGATGGTAGGTGGCTACCGTCGTCTATAACACAAGCAACGTCTAAGCTGCTGCAAGTGCGCTACCGACTACATTAGTATTGTAAAACTGTGATTAGGATTAAGGATAAGGGACTAGGAGGGGATAGGGATATGGGCTCTATATAGTTTATGAATCGCTAAAAATGATTTTAAATTCCACAATTGGTCCACAACTTTAACTGAGTTGTGTCCATTTGGTATTTATAATAGGTTTTGTGTTCTTTTTTATTGTTTTTAAATACCAATAAATTTTCCTTTCTTTCTTTATTAAATTATTATTAAAATCAGAAGTGTACTGAATTCGTAACCGCTGATGGTAACATTCTTTTACTTGTTTTTTGTAGAAAATTAAGTTACATTTTTTTAAAGAATATCAGTTCACGTGACGCTCAATCGTTATAATTAGGGACAATAAAGCCCTTCCCGGAATTCAAAAAACAAATTGAATTATAGCAATAAGGGAAATAACATTGTTAAGAGAGCGTTCTGTGATTTTATATACGAGTCCTTTAATTAGGGGAGTGTTTTCGTTCTTAATGTAATTGTAATTAAGTTTTCTGTTTTTTGTTCATACAATAATTAGTGGACTCAGAAGCGGTTGTCCTTTCGGCACCCGAAATATAAAATTCAGTAACCCCTAACGCTTTAATTGTAAATTTAAACCATCCATAAAACCACAAAAAAAAATACAATCGAAATCGGTTCAGCCGTTTGGGAGGAGTTTAGTGACATGCACGTACAGAAGATATCGTTGAAGTCCGAGGATAGTTCTTAAGAATTGAAAAAAATTGAATAGAAAGAATCTGGTCAGTTAGTCTATACACAAACTTTAGCATTTTTAATATTTTAATTTAATTCTTTAAATTATTTATTATTTTAAATTATTATTTTTTAATTTCCTTAATATGTCAAAAAAATGTTTTTTTTTTTTTTTTTCAGGATAAAAAGTATGTAATATTTTAATTCTGATAATAAACTATATGTGTGCCAAATCCGTTCAGCCGTTTTGCGTACATAAAAAAGATAAAAAAGAGTAAGAAACATAAAAAATTGGGAGCCTTTTCATTTTTCAAAACGCACAAAGTCGCGGGTACAAGCTAATATAAAATAGATGTAAGGTTAATTAATTTTAAGTAATATTAAGTTATTTATTGAAATTAAATATATAAATTTTAAATCTTTTTTTTTCAATGTTGGGGCGCCAAAATGTAGTGTAACAACTCTAGATCACTGTAGGGGTGACGGGATGGAAGGAAAGATAGAGACTTGAAGAAACACTACACTTTAATTCCACTAAAGTCCCTATATGTACACTGGAAGTCACCGCAGTCCTTATTAATTTTCGTATATATATATATATATATATATATATATATATATATATATATATATATATATATATATATATATATATATATATATATATATATATATAATTGTCCTTCGATGAGCACGTCTTCTGCGCTAACAGTTTATGAGGATGATGCTGTGCACAGCGTTGGAACAGGATCTTCGGTAAAAAATAAGAGGTTTATGCAGAACTCGTCGACTTAACGAAACAAGATTCGGATTGGTTTATTCCGATTTCTTTAAAGAATATCTGAGTCTCAGTTGTATCCAGTAAACCTTCTCTTTTGCAAAATTCCTCCAGAATGCCCTATATGACAGTAAAAATAATACAATTTTTTTTTTGTATCATTTAATATAATGGCTACATTCTTTATAAGTCCAAAAGCGTGCCGCACTATGGAGACCTCGAGTGGATCTTTAATTATACCGTAATTATTGTTGTGCCGCCTTTTTATAAGTTTAATTTATAAATGTATAAACTTACCATTTGCTACCTATTCGTCCCAAGTAAGTACAATGGGACAAGGTAATGAATTTTAAAAAAGTCATTTAAAATAATTTCTTATGTCATTTCAATAACTTGTAGTTCTGTCATTTATTAATGTGCACTAGCTGAACCCGCAACTTGGTTTTCCGTATAGCGCGTAACTTTTTTTGTTTGTAAACGGACTGGAATGAAACAAACACTAATATGTTACGGGAAGCTTGCTACAATACATCAGTGAAAACCGCTTTCAAATCGGTTAAGCCGTTTCTGAGATTAGCGTGCACAAACGCACAGACAAACAGATAAACAGACAAAAATTTTAAAAATTATTTTTTGACCTCAGTAACATAAGTACAACGTTGACAATTTTTTTCTTTTTTTGAAAAAATATTTAATGTACAGACACGGCTCGTTTACTATTTTATATAAACTGTAATTTTAAAACATTTATATGCAGTCTTCTTTGCTCATGTATTTTGTCAAGATTAGATTTTTTTATTTTCACTTCCTCGTCTGTAGAATTTAAGAGAATGGTATTTTGATACAGTTTTCACTAATGGAAATAACGATAAACGAGGATAGTTTGTGTATATAATTTTCAGAAAAATATTATAAATAAATATCATAAGATTTCATAAGGTTTTCACCAATGGAAAGAGCGAAAACGAGGAAGATTTGTGTTCATAATATGCAGAAAAAAAGGCACATGTGCAAAGCCAGGGGCTTGTCGCTAGTTTAATTACAAATAAGAATATTATATATGTCCCTACTTAATAAGGAGACAATATTTTTAGTGTGTACAATGCAAAAAGTAGCGAATTTTAACAAACAATAAAGTTTCCCGTCAAGAACTGATAACATAAAATCACTGTGTGTAAGTAGACCTTTTTAAATAATTTTACTTGAAATTCTTATTTTGAATTTGAGTAACGAAAAAGGTTTAATTCCATTTTGGAGTAGGCCATTAAAGAATGAACCGTTGGATGAAAACAAAGTTACAATGCCCGTAAACAAATTACAGAGCAATATAAAAGCTTCGTGATCCATACAATGTTGAATGTATTAAAATAATGATATGTCGCGATTGTGTCGAAAAGCGCATTGCGGTATAGGGAGGCGAGGTCACAGGAATTCCTTTTGTAATTTTACCACTACGCGAAAAAAATGTTTCAACCTGTAATATTCTGCAATATATATTATACAAGAAACTCGTGTTAGTTACACCATTTATAACGTAAATACTTACATTTTAAACGAGCCGTGTCTGTACATTAAATGGACATTTACTAGATAAATAGTAAAGGGTAAATGGGCATTTACTAGGTAAGCGTGGTCCACCTTCAGCCGCATCTGCACCTCACATCAGGGGCCCTAGCCAAGATTCATTTCTTTCGTTTCGTAAGTACCAAAATGCAAACGCTTTGCGTACTTACGAAACGAAAGAAATAAAGCCCGGTGATTGGTTGTTGAAGTTACAACTATTACAACAACCAATCACCGCGCTTTATTTCTTTCGTTTCGTAAGTACGCAAAGGAAGCGTTTGCAACAGTTTGCATCTTGGCTAGGCCCCCAGGTGAGTTAGTAGTCAGGCGCTACCTTGATTTCATAAAAAAAGAATTCGCTGCGCATGTAAGAAAAAGGTGTTTGTCAAAATGGTGTCTTTATAAGAAAAAAGGCAACCTTTTTAACACAAAATGTCACGACATTATGCCTTGCACACAAGTAGATAAACTTACCTCACTTCTCTGATGTTCCTGAACCATGTTCCTTTAATGACTGAATATTAAATTTTAACTAACATTAATGACTTAAATGTTTGTCTAAGAATGATTAATAAATATTTAAAAGATACTTTGTTTACTAATTTTTAACTAATGTTTAAAGTTTTAACTAATATTTAAAGTTACCAGTGAATTATATTTATAACATATGCATTTAGTAAAAACTATTTTTAACTAGAGAAAACGCGTCGTAACTAAAAACGGGCTTTAACTGAGACATATATACAAAATACTAAGAATTTTTCAATGATTCCCTTTTTATGTATGTATATTATTATATGATAATATTCAATGTTAGTACGGTAGTACCTAACGAATATTTTTCTATAAAAAAAACTCGATTCACACAAATGCAAAAAGTGACTATTCAAAAGTCAATTGACTATTTAAAGTAAAGGGTTGAACAAAAAATCCGTCCTATTTCTTTGCCAATAGCATAATAGAAAATAGATTTCTTTTTTAAAATAATTCGCTGTACATTTGAACAGGAAAGTTTAGGAGTAATACGTAGAGTTGAGGAATGTATAATGCTATTTGTTTAAATAAAGGTACATTTTTATACATTGCAGACTTGTAGAAAGATTTATTTGATGTGAACATTTATTAGTGCCACGGTTTAGTACCTTGTGGTATTTTACAGATACCACAGACTTGCACAGCTATGCACTTGCTTTTTTACTAAGTACTTGCACAGACTCAGATTTAAGTATCTTAAGTTTTTTTTTAATAATAAGCTCAACAGACAGGTTGGCGATTGCCGTCCACTTGATGTAAATGGCTACCTTCGCCTATAACACAAGCAACGCCGAATGTACTGTAAGCGCTGCCGACCGTAGTAGGATTAAGGATAAGGGATTAGGAAGGGATAAGGAAATTGACTCTGGCATCCCTTACTCACTCACCGAAACACAACAGCAAACATGCTACTGTATCACGGTGGTCTACTGTAAGGAGTGGTCTACTGTAAGGGATGTGCAGCGTGCCCTGCCACTGCTTTTCAAATCCAGACCAGTGGCTCTAGTATGAGTTTACGATACTACACTCGCTAGCGAGAGCGTAATCTTAGGTAAAACATTTATATGGAAAATTGATAATTTGACATTGACAGTTCACGATTTCCCATACAAAAGCTTTACGTTCTCGCTAGCGAGTGTAGTATCGTAAACTCATACTAGAGCCACATATTCAAAAGTTGACCCAGCCGGGAATCGAACCCGGAACTCCTAAGGCATGCACCCTAACCACTCATCCCACGGGTTCGTCTAGTGAATTTACCCATTTTTTGTGACAACATATATGGAACTAACTGGTGCAAGCGGCTTCGCACGCGTTGAAAAATAAAAAAATGATGCCGGACTACATAAATATATTACGAGCAATGTAACGCCTAACATCTTAATTGTAGTTATAGCTTTGCCAGGCGTTAGATGATCCTTCGGAAACAATACTTTTTTCTCGATAAAAGGTACCCTATGTCCTTTTTTGCATCCCTGACGTGTATGCAAAATCTCATGATGATCAGTTCAGCGGTGTAGGCGTGAAAAGGTTACAGACATACAGACAGAGTTTCACATTTATAATATTAGTATGTATTTTAATTTTACGGGTGAGTCATTTTGTTAACTGTCAAAGAGAATCAATTTCAGAGATTCATTTAAAATATGGCCTAATAATACGTTGTGATGTGACATGTAAATAAATAAATTTTATTCGCCTCTGTCTTTGATAAAACCACATTAGATTCAAAAAGCTTTACCGAGGCTTTCACTAATGCTTGCTTTTCTTATACTGTCTGTATGTTTCGATCAGGACAATGCCTATCAATCATTCCGTTCACTACATAATTAATACTTTGCCTTTAGTTCGAATCACCACACCACCCCATGGCAATTTGTCTGGACTACTATGAATAGGCGGCCCTTATCAGCCCATCATGGAAATAGGGGTTGAAATAATCAATATTTTTGCTGCCCCACCCGCCAAAGCGCATGCGTGGTGGGGCCCACCTGGTGGTAGTGGGTTTGTCCCGTGGATTGGAGGGAACCTTGGCGCAGACCAATACACCATTACCAAGTGGTGAGGCGTGGGAGAAGCAGCCTCAGAATGGCGTCACCACTCAAGACCCGGTCCTTCGAGCCGCCTTGTAAGTTTATTTTCGGATTTTAATTCACAAAAATCGATTGAGATGATTTTTTTATGTGCGCGTGAATTTTATGGTCTTTTTTTAATACAAACTTAATTTTAATGTGTTTATTAATTCTTTGTTTTTTTTTTTGTAATTCATTAATTATTTTGTGAATTCAACTTAAACATTAAACATGGTTTTATTGTTTTCGCAGAAGCTTCAGAGCGTGATAGAAAAACGTGGTAAGATTTTAATTAACCGCTTTTAGAATGCTGTTCAAGTTTTGTGTGAAGTACTAAAAACATGTACCTTGTACTAACACTACATGTACTTATAACTTGAATAAACATGCTTTGTAAATACACACACGCTATTTGTTTGATGCCTCACCTTTCCGTATTACACCATCAAAGTGCGGACTCACTGCGACGAATATGTAAAAAGTTAATTAATTAAAATTAATGGATAAGCTTACATTTTATTTAATACTTTATAAAGGTAATTAAAATGTTCTACTTTCTACGACTTAAGTTGTTAATATTAATTTGTTTACGACTTGGTTTCAAATCCAAAATATTCCAGTGTAATATAATAATTGAAAACTTGAGAATCAATTCCATTATATTTTTTATTCTATGTAATTAGTCGTTTAAAACAATTATGTAATAACGATCATTAAAATGAAAATCACAATTATGAAATTTTCACATAACACCACACATTTAAATTAAATTTGACAGATTTTCGTTTGTTTGAAAAATCATATTTCTTTTTATATCTACTTAGATATTTCTTAAAACATGATATTTCTGAAACTTTGTAGATTTGTAAATAAAATTGTGAATAAATTGTCTTAAAAATATCCTCGTATGAAAACATTGCTTATTTTGAATGCAACATTGTGTCAAAATTACAACATATGCCGTTAATAAATTAATATATTTAAAATTTTGAACGAACGAATATACTCGGTAAAATTAAGTTTTTATAACATTACAATACAAAGCTTCGCTCGGATGCATTTTTTTTTTTCAACAAATTATATACATTACTATTAGTAGACATTAGCGGAGAAAGAGACAGACAGCGCGACTTCAATTTTTAATATGTAGAGATATTTTTACTAAGATATTTATTTTAGTATTTATTTTAGTAAAACCTTTATTTTAGTAAGATACGAGACAAATTCAAAGTTTCCGCACCGAAGCGTTACTAAGAAAAATGCAAAAATAAAAACAGCAACACAATCCCATTAAGAAGCCCGCACCTTAACTTCTTGTTTAAACATATCTGCTTTCGTTTTATTGTAACACGATATAAAGTGAACGGAATTTTTGTGTTTTTAGATATTCAATACGAATTACTAAAGCGACCAATACAATTGTTGTCTTAATATAAATAGAAAATCATATGGATCAAATAGAAATAGAAAAGGAAAATCATTTACATTTGAGAAACGAGCAGTAAAAGAAAGTATTTATTCAAACATGCGTTCAGTTCAGAAAAATATTATTAGTTTCGGAATAACAGAGCTCTGTTGTCTAGATATAATTTATTTTCAAAGTGGAAAAAATGTTATTTCTACTGAGGCTCGTAAAAACGTTTATGAAATCATGAAATCACAAGTCGTGTCTGTACATTAAAGTTTTTTTTTTTCAAAATAACAATTTGTACACGTTGTACTTATGTTACCGAGGTCAAAAAAATAGTTTTTACAATTCTTGTCTGTTTGTCTGTGCGTTTGTGCACGCTAATCTCAAAAACGGCTTAACAGATTTGAATGCGGTTTTCACTGATCTATTATAGCGAGCCTCCCGTAACATTTAGTGTTTGTTTCATTCCAATCGGATTATAAACAAAAAAGTTACGCGCTATACCGATTACGCGTACAAAGTTGTGGGCTCAGCTAGTTATTAATATGCCCACAATTCTTTCCAAAGTATTTCGAAATTGAATTGTAGCGATGTCTAAAATCACCGCGGTAGACCATGTTAATGGGAAGACTTAGACAGTAAAATCTAATACGGACTCCAAGCGCCCCTAAACTTTTCAAAAAGACGTCAGGCAAAGATCGTCAGGTAGGCTGACGTTTAATACAAGTAATGCCGTAGGTGTTGCTAGTGCACAGCCAACCTGCTACAAAGGATAGTTAGTCTAAAGAATAAGAAGAGATCAGAGAATACACTCTATCATCCCTTAGTCCCTCACCGAAACCCATTTCTAGTCTGTGGAACTCAGTGTGCCCTGTTAAATTACCATTCCATTTTGGCTGATAAAATACCAATTTAATCTTAAAAAATATGTAGCAGATAAGAGTTAAAGTATTCATGCTCTATTGGCATCTGACCTTCTAAAATAAATCTTATCAAAAAAAATCTTGGCACACTGCGTTACGCAAACATTTGGGCAGCCCGTCTGGCGGCAATATCCACCCCCTTACAGAAGACCATTGTGAAATAAGAACAGCATGTGTACTGTTGTGTCAAAGAAATAGTTATTAGAATTTTTTTCTGTTTGTCTCTGCGTTTGTGCACGCTAATCTCATAAACGGCTTAACCGATTTGAATGCGGTTTTCACTGATCTATTATAGCGAGCTTCCCGTAACATTTAGTGTTTGTTTCATTCCAATCGGTTTACAAACAGTTACGAGCTATATCGAATACCACGCGAACGAAGTTGTGAGCTCAGCTAGTAATTAGACTAACAGGACCGTATAGAAATGATTGACTGCTTTAGATACATTCATCTACGTAAATTCGCCTTCCAGAATTGTGACTACTTCGTTAATTAAAGTGTGAGATACATAAATCTTTTAAAATCAGGTTGTCACGTTTTTCGTATCGGCCGCTATCGACAACTAGGTATTGCTTGTCAAAGACTATAAATAATTCATATTCTCGCAGAAAGGATAACGCACGCACCTTGACCAACATTAACTGTTGGTCTACAAAATCAATTCTACAGCACGATTTACAGTTTATTAGGACATTATTATTCATTATAATTTTTTACATTCGATTTTGAATTGTTCTTAATTCAGCAATAAGTAATGTTTGAGTATTAATGGCCAATTATTTTTTTATTATTTTAATAAATTATTATTGGACACAGTTAAGGTTTTATTTCGCTTTTATTAGTCTATAGTCGATATCGACTGATTGCTAATATTAAAATAAATTATTTTATATACTTATATAACATATTATAATATTTTATATATAGCAATCACCGGCCAACTCAATCAAGCTTGATTTCTTTATAGCTTCTATTACTAATAATATCATAGAAAATTGAGTTGCGTGTATAACCACAGAATACAACAATAGTACAAGAAGTAAGACCTTACGGTTTTCCAAATATGAGGTTTGTTTGTAAATAAAGAAAAATGTAAAAATTAATACAATTAATAAAAAAACATAATTTAGTGTAAGGTCTTGAATAACTCAACCTTTAATATTCAAATAATATTGTTATTGCTATGAGTAGGAACTATTACTTCGGGTGAGTAGGGAAAGATAATTAATAATTTAATATTCGGGTGAATGGGACATAGTTTTTTGGGCCAGTTGGGACAAGAAATCTTGCGGGCCAATGGGATCTAAATCGTATTATCTAAATAGTATTATGGCTGTTAAAGGTATCGTGTACCTACAGGCGCATTTAAATGTACTTTAGATTTCTCTAAAACTCAGACCAGCCCAGTAAGTACAAAGCAAAACAGTAGGCAATATTAAAAAACTTTTATCGTTTCATAACTTGATATGATTTCTTTGATCTTATTTAATCACTAAACCGACGCTCCCCGAATTATTTCGAATACAATTAATTAAGTATGTCCATCTGAATAAATGTACCTTTCGATTAAGGAAAGATAATTTTCAAATTTGTTGTGTCCTAGTTCCGGAAATTACCTTTCGCATATGATCAACTTAAAAATTCCCTTATATCAATTTGTAAAATTAGTAAATATAGAATAGACAAATGTTTCATAGGTTGTTAAAGTGTACATGCGTCAGGGTCACTCATTACTTTTCAAAAAAACAATTTTTACACGTTGTGCTCACGTTACCAAAGTCAAAAAATTATTTTTTTTGTCCGTTTGTCTGTGCGTTTGTGCACGCTAATCTCAAAAAAAGGCTTAACCGATTTGAAAGCGGTTTTCACTGTTGTATTGTAGCAAGCTTCCCGTAACATTTTGTGTTTGTTTCATTCCAATCGATTTACAAACAAAAAAGTTAGGCGCTATATAATATCGAATACCACGTGTACGAAATTGCGGGCTCAGCTAGTCTATACATATAATAAAATCATAAACGAGCCATATATATTGTACACTAGCGACCCGCCCCCGGCTTCGCCCGGCGTGCAATTTTTATATAAAAATAAGTTAATGTTCTTATATATATAAGAACACTCCCCGTTTATCCCTCTTTCGATTAGTGAAAACCGAATTAAAATCGGTCTACCCGTTCACGCGTGATACGTGACCAAGGGAAATTGGGATTCATTTTTATATATTAAAGATTATTCAAAAAAACAATTTGTACATATGTTACTGTACGCACTCGTACGCCCAAAGGATGCATGATGCCGCCCAAGGGAAGTAGGGAAAATGTTTGAACTAAACATTTAACTAACATCGATATTTATGTTATGAATTTACACAGTTACCATACCCAGGACAAAAAAAAAATATTTTTCAGAATTTTTGTCTGTTTGTCTATTTATCTGTTTGTCTGTGCGTTGTTTCAAAACGGCTTAACCGATTTGAAAGCTGTTTCCATTGATGTATTGTAACAAGCTTCCCGTAACATTTAGTGTTTGTGTCATTCCAAGCGGTTTACAAACAAAAAAGTTACGCGCTATAAGTTGCGGCTCAGCTAGTTATGATATATTTTAAAAATTATCTATAAAGTTTAATTAAAAATATACCTGCAACACTTTTGTACATCGCCCAATAATTGTTATACTAACTAAAAATACCTTCAATTCCGATCCGACGAACAAACAGACACACATTTTAGGGAAAGTTGAAGAAACATTTCTTGTAAATAATATATGAAACCATTCATTTATCGGCTACGGATATTAGTCATGTATAGCAATCAGATTTGTTGACGTGCTTTCCGTTACACGTAACTAACTCGTTAAGGGATCAACCCAATTATCTATCCGTCTCTGTAGACCTTCCGTTGGTCTAACCGTTAAAGTGTTAAGCAACATTTTATATGTAGAATTATATATAAAAATTTATATAAGTAACATAGTTTTCAAAAACTTTGAATGGAAACGGTAAGTAGGGTAAATACCCTACTTACCATTTTCATTAAATACTTTTTATCCCTATTCTACGCCTATGCAGATGGACTCTGTCATCCTTTAGAGACACACCAAAACACAACTTAGTGCTGGTTAAATCCAGCCGGACAGGCTCTCCAATCCATACTGTTCACTAAACCTTCGGATCTTCCGATAAAACCAGTAGCCAAGTTCATCGCACATAAGGTCTTTTCTAAAATTCGTCTAAAGGTGAGTTCAGACTTTGTAGTTAAATATATTATAAAACATAGTTATATCACAGTCTAACCATACTTACGTCATCAGGCAACGAATGTAATTGCGTAGGGCAACGTTCGGCGAACCCGCTTCAGTTTGCAGGCTCGAACATAGAGCGTTGCGGTCTGGATTGGAAAGTAGTGGGTGGGCACACTGAGTTTTCGCAGTCACTTGGGCAGCCCGTCTGGCGGCAGTAACCACCCCCTTACAGAAGACCACCGTGAAATAACAGTACGTGTGCTGTTGTGTTTCTGTGAGCGAGTAAGGGATGCCAGAGCCCATTTCCCTATCTCCTCCTAGTCTCTTATCCTTAGCTTTGGCGTTGCGTTCAGTTAAAGTTGTGGACCAATTGTGGAATTTAAAATCATTTTTAGCGATTCATAAACTATATAGAGCCCATATCCCTATCCCCTCCTAGTCCCTTATCCTTAATCCTAATGTAGTCGGTAGCGCACTTGCAGCAGCTTAGACGTTGCTTGTGTTATAGACGACGGTAGCCACCTACCATCAAGTGGACCGCCAGCCTGTCTGCCGATCTTAACATATTTCTTTTTTTAATTTTTATACAGTCATTAAACGAATTTGAATGTTACGTAAACACACTTTATATTTTAAAATTTCCGTTTTAAACTCGAGCTAACGAAGCCGTTAGCAACGCCTAGTTAAAAATAAATAAACCTTAATAAAGGTACGTAAATTTATAACGTTGACATTTCCTAAGTATATATTTTTAACAGTTTGGCTACAATGAAAATTTATATAGCTTTCGTGTGTGGGCGGCACTAGCTCGTGCCGGTTCACAACTTTTATTGATCTTCCACCAAATTTACGATCCATATCCTACGATACATGTATACACATCATTTAATATATTATATTGACAAATAAATTTTATCGGGTTATTTTTTTATTCAATTTTATTTCATTAATTTATCTTTAAATATCTTTTTTTTTAATATCAGAATACAATGTATCACGTGATTTAGCGACGGCACATGTCAATCCCATACATTTTATCGTTTCCGAAATTCGTTATCGTTTTTAAAATATTACTTTGTCTAAGGCCCCTGATCCCTGGCAGAATATCAGGGTTGTGGCCTGTACCACAACTGTATACTGAGCCAGAAAAGGAACCCTTTTCCTCTTGTTATTTGTTTATATATTTATTTGTTTCTTTTGTTTGTAATTACAGTTTATTTGTTCATATAGTATTTGTATTTGACTGATATCCGTATATGTATCTACTAGAGCAGAGGTCCCCACACTTTTTTCTCATAGACCACTTTCAAAATTTAGCTGGTTCCGGTGGACCCCCGGCAACTGCATTTCTACCATATTCCCAAAACTCGACAATAAATGTGAAGATTAAATTTAACTATGGAAATTTGCGTTGCGGCTGAGTTCCAACCACGGATGGGGAGTTTTCTAAATGAAATAAGTGAGAATTGATTGTTTTTTTTTTGTCGTCCCCATTTTATTGTCACGCCAAAGTAAATCCCCGTCGAGTCTCACGTGGACCTCTGGACCTGGACCACTTTGGGAACTAAAATAGAAGGGGAATAAAAGGTGCTTTATTTATTTATTTTTATTTTTATTTCAAGAGTAAAATCGTGTAAACACTAAAAATTATAAATCTTTGACAATCTATTGCAGCCTCTCTTTGTGTATTCTACCGGCTGTACAATGATGAGTGTTCTCACGAGTTGTTCCGATGCCTTCCTCGAGTTTACGTCATAAATGCGGAGTTTATCCGCATTACATGTATAAAGTACCGCTGCGCACAGTCCACATTTACGTTTTATCCTGCGGACGCGAGATATTTGCAACAATTTCCTTTATGAGGTGTTTCCACCTAGCGTGGACATATGGACTTCTTCAAGCGAGCCGTAAAAAAATCTACAGGGTAGGCAACGCATCTGCATTCCACTTGTTGCTTGAGTCCTTACGCGACGGTAACCATCTACCATCAAGTGTCTGCCACCCCTTATAATATAAAAATAAACTTATAAGAAGAGGATTGTGCTCAAAAAGGCATAGGTTCCCATACTGTATTTCCAAATACTTTTCAATACAAAATTTAAGTTAAATTCTAACATTTAATTATAAAATTATTAACGACAAGCTGAGCCAGCAACTTCGTACGCGGGTATTCGGTATAGCGCATAACGGATTGGAATGAAAAAAAAAACGGGTCAAGTGCGAGTTGAACTCGCGTGAAGAGGGTTCCGTACGATGTTACCTATCCGCACAATATTGAGTGATTTACCATGTTATTTTAATGTCATGGACTTCTTATAGGTTTTTCTATAATCTATAAGTAGAAAACTAATTTCTGTATTTTTTTTTCAAAATTTTAGGTTCAGTAGTTTCGGAGATAAGGGGGGCGGAATGGTCGGACAGACGGACACACGAGTGATCCTATAAGGGTTCCGTTTTTTATTCGGACGTACGGAACCCTAAAAATACTAAATGTGATGGGAAGCTTGCTACAATACATCACAGAAAACCGCATGCAAATCGGTTAATCCGTTTTAGTGATTAGCGTGCACAAACGCACAGACAAACAGACTGAAATTTTCGAAACTATTTTTTTACCTCGGTAACATAAGTACATACTTACAACGTTTACAAATACGTTTTTTTTTTAAATAATAATGTACAGGCACCGTTTATGATTTTATTATATGTGTAGATATAGATAGATTAATCACTACCCTAATAATCGTATTAAATTAAAGAGTAAACCGCTACTTAAGTAATGCTATAGCTAAAAACCATTTATAGCTAAAAGAACCATAGTAATGCATTTATAAAGAGTCCAAACCACCCACAAGTTCGATCGAATGACCCCACAATTTGACCGCAAAAGAATAGTTGAACTGTAATGAATTCTAAATAACTTGTTTAAATTTTTACGAATGAGATTTTTCAATATCCTGCAGAGTGAGTTATGTCAGGCTATTTTAACTGTCGCCACATTTCTAAACGGGACGATTGAGACAAGAAATTCTCTTTTGACTAATTAATGTAGTATCATAATTATTTCATTTGATATATATTTTTTAATTAGATATCTATCTCCCATTTTTTTTAATTTTCATATTTCACAAATAACAATATTTAACAAACTTTATAACCCGGTTCGTCGACGTAGAGCTATTTAAAAAAAACTCTAAATACGTATACGTTTAAATGAAGCATAAGTCAAATTGACCAGAACATACCTATATGATTTAGAGAACAACGCATACAATTTTTACGATGATATAAAAATAAAATAAAAAAGATATCCTTAAACTACTTCAACCAACTTAAGTAGCAAACATCACTTATTATTCTATAGTTAAATTTTTCTGTAGTCATCATCCGTACTTTCATGATTAGGCTGTCCTCAGATAGGATTACTCTAAATTTCTCCATAAATCCCTGCCACCAGCTTTCTTTTTCCATCATTTCGTAAATCATGGTAAATTTCTCCTGTTTTCCACTCTTGTTCTCTTTGTTCTTCCATTGGCAAATGGATATAGCTCTCTCTAAATTCTTCACAAATTTCTAAATTCACAAGATATATGTTTGTGGTTTATTAGAGCAGATATTTCGAGTATCTAGCTTTGATATACATATATAATTTAGAGAGATATATATATAATTTAGATAATTTACAATTGTTTTTTTTATGTTAAGGTTGACAGACAGGCTGACGGTCCACTTGATGGTAGGTGGCTACTATCGCCTATAAAACAAGCAACGCCAAAGCGCCTATAAAACAAGTGCGCTGCCAACTACAGTAGGATTATTGATAAGGAATTATGAAGGGATAGGCAAATGGGCTCTGACATTCTTTACTCACTGACCGAAACACAACAGGACACATGCTGTTATTTCACGGTGGTCTTCTGTAAGAGGGCGATTACTGTCACTACCTACTAAACTATCAACTTTCGTAGGAACTATAGTATTACCTATGTGCTTTTTAAAGTCCTATGCGAATCTAAAAAAAACTGAGTTAGATTTTTACACAAAATTCTGCTGCTTCAATTGAGTAAATACTCAACACAAAATCTAGAATTTACTATTGCTGGAGTGGAATTTAAATTCTTATTCAATTTCGTTTAAACGAAGAAATTGAGTATCTCCTATAGATTTCCTGTTGCAAATCTAATTGGGTGTTCTAAAACCGTTCCCAAAACAGTGGTTAGGATCGCAAATAAATGAATGTGTTCGTTCATTCATACCTTGTTTGTCAAACACGTTTCGAAATCATAAGTGCGACCTAGATCTAACAGTGTAAGTCGATTCAGTGAAGTTTTTTCAATGTAATTTGTCAGAAGTTTCGGTGAGTGAGTAAGGGATACCAGAGGCCCTGCTATCCCATCATCATTACTTATCCCTACAATAAAAAGATCGGTAGTGGGTAGTGTTGCAAATTAAAATTCATAAGTGCTTAGTTAAGTTAATTACTTATTAATTATATACATAATTAGTTAACTCGATCTTTGTATTAAGCTGTCTGTTAAGTAACACTTTATCTGGGATTGTTATATAATTTCAAACTTATAGTAGTAGCAAGTAAGCTAAGAAAGCAAACTTATAAATAGTGGCAGGGCAGTCATTTGGGAAGCCGTTTGGCGGCAGTAACCACCTCCTTAAAGAAGACCACCGTGAAATAACAGCATGACGAACTTGCCTTAACGCTCTGTTCTAGGGTTTCCTGGTTAGATTTCCGGCAGGGTCAACTTTAAAAAATAAACTGGTCCGGATCTGAAAAGTAGTGGCAGGGCGCATTGCGTTTCGTAGTCATTTGGGCAGCCCGTCTGGCGCCAGTAACCACCCCTTACAGAAGACCACCGTGAAATAACATCACGCGTGCTGTTATGTTTTGGTGAGGAGTGAGTAAGGGATACCAGAGTCCATTTTCCTATGCAATCCCTTATCCGTAATCCTACTATAGTATAGTCGGCAGAGCACAATTGCAGCAACTGTGACGATGCTCATGTTATAGGTGACGGTGACCACCTACCTTATCCTACTAATCCTTAATTCTTCTACGGTCGGCAGCGCACTTGCAGCACCTGGGCAATGGTTGTGTTATACTCGGAGGCGATGGTGGCCACCTACCATTAAGACGATATACTATAAAAAGTTATAATAATTGGTACCATATCTACTATAGGTCCATTCGATGGTCCATTGTAGGTGGCTGTCGTCGCGTAGTACATAAGCAACGCCATGGATGATTTGCGCTGCCGACCCCATAAGAATTGATTTACAGATAAAAACACTATTAAAATTTATAAAAATAAAAAAAGGACTATTAAAAACAATTACTCAAAAATGTTACAAGGCCTTAATATTCAACGCTAAAAAGCTAACCAAGTAAACTAATTAAGCTTTAAATGTTCCATTAGATATTGTTTAACATAATTTATCGTAATAAGTTTACGCTTAAGTAGTCAAGATTAGATAAAGTCAATAAGTTATCGTGTGATTTAAGAAATATATGTCTGTTTAAAGGCCACCTTACAATAAAATCACACGCTTAAGTATCTCGGTCCAGTTTCTGTCTTTTAAGAGAAGTTTATCTCCTTATTTTAGGTCCTTGTAATATTGTTTTCTTTCGATTCATTTCGTCGTCATTATAAGATAACATGACTCTCTGATTACGTTCATAATTTTTACTAATCTATACTAATATTATAAAGCTGAAGAGTTTGTTGCGTTAATCTCAGAACGCGTTAATCTCAGGAACTACTGGTTCGAATTGAAAAATTCTTTTTGTTTTGAATAGTCCATTTATCGAGGAAGATTATAGGCTGTATGTCATCACGCTACGATAAATAGTAATATATAATAAGCAGTGTCAGTACCGCGCGCCCCATAAGCACGCCGTATGGGCCGCAGCGAAGCGTGGCCGAATTCAGCTAGTATATTATAGAAGTGAGACAAAAAAAAAACTATTCATGCGCACGCAAAATTAACAAACTTTTTAATTGATTATTAATCGACCGTTCTGTTTACACTTTCGCAATGATTTCGATCTTATTATCGAAACATAATCGATAAAGTGTAGCGTCTAGCAGCGTGTCGGACGATTAGAAGGCCGATTTATCCGACAAACTGTCGCAATGACTGTTAATTAGTTTAAATCAGATGAGAAAAAAAAGAAACGAGAAGCGGGTCTGTGACATTTATCGATTGGCGTTTCCTCGGTCGCGCTGTAAGTACTGTGTGCAAAAAAATATTAATTACAAATTAACTTATTACTAATTAATTAATTAGTAAGTGCACATAGCAAATTATTTAAGCACAGATTTTATTGACGATATGTTGGCTACTTCTGAAATTCTAAACCAAATTAAAGTTAATAATAATAATCTATACATATAATAAAATCGTAAGCGAGCCGTGTCTAAACATTATTAAAAAAAATAAAGAAAATTGTACACGTTGTACTTATGTTACCGAGGTCAAGAAAAATGTTTTTATACGGGGGTTAAAAAAATGACTGTGCATTTTGCACGCTAATCTCAGAAACGGCTTAACCGATTTGAATGCGCTTTTGACTGATGTAACATTTAGTTTTTCCTTCGAGTCAGTTTACAAACAAAAAAGTTTCGGGCTATACCGAATACCACGCGTAAAACGTTGTGTATGTAGTTACTTACTACATACTACATGAACTAAAAATATTTGTAATTACTTCGTTTTAATCAAAATAATAATAATTATTATTAATAATTATTTGTTTTAGAACAAATAATTATAAACAAGATGTGACTTAAAACGCTGAAGAGATTTTTATACTTTCTTGATTATTATGATATTAATTAAATTTTATGCGATTATCCAACAACATTTATTAGCCAGAAGATTGACATTTATAAAATCTATACTTACTAATATTATAATGCTGAACAGTGGACTCTTTTTGTGTTGGACAGTCCATTTATCGAGGAAGGCTATAGGTTATTAACATCACGCTACGACCAATAGGAGCGGAGCTTCAATGAAAAATGTTGCAAAAACGTGGAAAATTATCATTCTTGCGAGCTTACGTTGCGTGCGCTGCGTAAACAGTTAAAGTTACGCAAAAATCATGTAAGACGGAATTGTTCCTCTTTAAAAGTTCTAAAAAAAGTCCGTGACAGCATATGTCTTTCTTTTAAGGTTGACTCACTATTACCTTTTTTTATGGTAATCAAATTTGTTAATAAAATAATGCATTATTTGCGAACCGAAAAAAGCTCGATGTATGATATTGATATTGATATAACATACTTAAAGTTAATTAAAATAAATAATAACTTAAATAAGCCAAAGCAAATTATCTCAATGGAGAGATAAGTTGAAATTCATTCGTCTCTTTGCGTGGCATTTTTAAAACGTATTATTTTTTTTGCTACCACTACAGTAAAGACTATTAGAGCTTTAGTATTTAGGTTATGCCCTAATAGAGAGAAGGGCCTCACAGCGTCGACTATTTCTAGCGCTTATTGCATAATCACAGTGCCATATTATTACTTTCACAGTGTTTTATTGACATTAATATTTATTGATAATTGTTAGCTCTGACGGAATTAGAAGTTAATCATCATTAAATAATAGTTAGCCTGTAAATTTTCAATGGCCTGTAATTTATATTGTTCGCGAAACTAGTCTGGAATTCAGAACGAATAAAGGGGTACTTAGATATTTTTTTTAAAGGTTTGCTGGTGGTACGAGGACCATCGTACCAGGACTATGTCGCGTAGTCTGATAACATATTTGGTGATTCTAATATGCTGTCGGCCCTAATAGAAGAAGAAAGAAAGAAATATAAATATTTCTTTTATATTTTATTTTATTTAAGTAATCAGTTCTGAAAAAAATATAAATAAATACATATTTACATTGGGTCCCAAAGTAGGCCATAGCCATTCATTTCTCACAATTTATTTATTTGTAACTGAAAATTAATTAATAATATTTTACTTATTTTCCAGATAAATCCATTGTTAGTTATTATTTAATTTACATACTTATGTACAATGCCGAAAAACTTATTGTATTAGAACATTCAAAAAATGTTTAAAAATTAAAGAGTTATAAAACAGTTTTTAACACGCTGTTGGCTTTAGCTCGTGTCCTCTAAATTAAGTATAAGATTGCAAGCCATATTTTTTTTTATGTTAAGATCGGCAGACAGGCTGACAGTCCACTTGATGGTAGGTGGCTACCGTCACCTATAACACAAGCAACGCCAAAGCTGCTGCAAGTGCGCTGCCAAATGTGCGCTGCCGACTACAGTAGGATTAAGGATAAGGGATTAGGAGGGGATAGGGAAATGGGCTCTGGCATCCCTTACTCACTCACCGAAACACAACAGAACACGTGCTGTTACTTCGCGGTGGTTTTCTGTAAAGGGGTGGTTACTGCCGCCAGACGGGCTGCCCAAATGACTGCGAAAAGCAGTGTGCCCTGCCACTACATAAGGTGCGTGTATATGAGTTCGTATAAATGATTAAATATCTTTCTTATTTGTTACAGATTACTTAAAAGATCAATATGAATTCTTAACAACGAGGTGTCTGCGAACAGGTGAGTCGGGCTGTTTTATGTCGATGTCAATGCAAAACTAGATACGAGATGAATACATACACAATTTTTCAACTGAAATTTTTCTATATCTAGTAATTAAAGAAAGTTCCGATATACCTATTTATAATAATACTAACAACGTCCACTGCGTCGTTCCGATAGTATTTTTGTCTGCAAATTATTAATAAAAACCTTCCTCGTTTAACGCACTTTCCATAACCATAACAAAATCCTTTGGGTGGTTAGGTAGGAGAAACAGATAGAAGCTGATCGAATATAAAATTGTTTGTATATTCGATCGACGTATGTATATTGTATATAGATGTCTCAGTCAGTCTGACATTGGGACATCTGTCTTTCCTGTCAGAGTCTGATTCTAATTTTTTTTATTTGAAAAATTCAAATTCAATCGATCTCTCGCAGTTTCAGGCATATTTCTTTAACGTAAGACCTAGAAATAGTTCTATATTATTCTAGCCCTTTTTCGTGTTAGATCTAGACATTTCTTGAATGCAGTTAATGTGGATTGACCACTACTGATGTATCAATTACTTAGTCCGTCTTGTCTTATATTTAGCTCTCGCTTATTAGAAGTTATCGTTAATAAACAGCTGCCATACTAAGAATAGCAGTTTGTTTGTAAAGTATATAATGTATATTTACGCTTTAAATGTACATCTGTGACTGTGGATTACAAAGGATTTTTTAAGGAATAAGCCAATAATAATATAATAATATATAATGTTTATTATCATAAACACATAACTACAGGAAATAACAGCTGTTATAAAATTTGTTCTACCCGACAAGGGCATGCAAATATTTATACTATTTAAATTAATTACTATTTAAATATTTAAATTAATTTTTATTGTAAATTTTCTAATTTTTCTTTTTATTGTAGTAAAAAGAAGAAATGAATTATTGTGTTTTACTATAAAATTCTTAAAGTCATAATAATATGTACTATAATAGTACCTATAATTAACATTCTGTCAAAAAATATTTGATCCGGCAATTCCTTTATTTCATAGGGTAGTTTATTGGACGCATAAATTGCCATATGTATGTATAATTCTATTATACATATACATAGTTCATTTTGGTCTTTGCAATAAATTACTTTGCCTAGTTATTTTGGACCTTCGCCATTTGACAAGCCCTTTGGATGAGTGGTTAGAGTATTTGCTTTAACACTCTGTTCTAGGGTTTGATTCCTGGCAAGGTCAACTTGAAAAATGAACTTTTCAAAGTTGGCTCTGGTCTGGATCTGGAAAGTAGTGGCAGGGCACACTGCGTTTCGTATTCATTTAGAGAGCAGTAATCATCATATTACAGAAGACCACCATGAAATAACTGTGTGCTGTTGTGTTTCGGTTAGTGAGTGAGGGATGCTAGAGCCCATTTCCCTATCCACTCCTAATCCCTTATCCTTAATCCTACTGCAGTCGGCAGCGCACTTGCAGTAGCTTTGGCGTTGCTTTGGCGTTGTTATAGGCGACGGTAGCCCCTACCATCAAGTGAACCATCAGCCCGGATTGGGAAGGGATAGGGAAATGGGCTCTGGCATCCCTTACTTCACTCACCGAGTAAGGGGGTGGTTACTGCCGCCAGACGGGCTGCCCAAATGCAAAACGCAGTGTGCCCTGCCACTACTCAGTAACGAATTTTACAATTATAGTTCTTAACGGTAAATGAAATACGATGTCTTCAATGATCGTGATTTGTCCACTAATCATTGCGGCCGGAAACTTTAAACGGGAGGCGGTAATTAGACGCATATGTTAGAAACAGATATATTACATTGGCGGTTTCCTCCGCGCTATCCTATCTACAGTTAGTTTAAGTGGTAGTTACGCCTTAACTATTAAACGGCAGTTTAGTTATCCTTCCGTAACTGAGAATGAGATAGTTTAACTAATAATACGACCAGTTAAGTTCACATTATTGTGACTTAACTACAATAGTTAGACATATAACCTCGTGAACTTTTTTTTTTGGGTAATAAAACACTGTAAACACATAGTACATTATTTAATATATCATTAATAGTTTTCTTGATCTTTGATATCTTGTGTTAGATTATTGTAATTTTCCCAGGGATCTCTAATTGTTTTTTTTTTTAATGTTACTATCTTACTCGCTGATAATGTAGCTTTCTATGGGTGAAAGAATTTTTAGAATCGGTTAAGTAGTTTTTGAGTTAATCCGTTACAAACCAGTAGATAAACTTACAAACATACAAAAAATAAAATCTTTTCTCTATATAATACTCTATAATATTAGAGGATTCTCTACATACTGTATAATACGACTAAAAAAGTTTAATTTATATAATTACAAAAATTAAATTAAAATCTCTATATATAAAAATGAATCCCCATTTCCCTTGGTCACGGCATCACGCGTGAACGGGTAGACCGATTTTAATTCGGTCTTCACTAATGGAAAGAGGGATAAACGGGGAATGTTCGTATATATAAAAATTGCACCCCGGGCGAAGCCGGGGGCGGGTCGCTAGTATACCATAAAAATTAAATTATGATTGAACAAATGTTTTAAAACCTAAGAAAAAGAGATGCTAACGAAGCCGTGGGCAAAAGCTATTAGTAAAACTATAAAATGTCACATTTTACAAGGAACTTTGGCAGATGATACGTTTAACGAGGGAATAGTTTCATTAAAAAAAACATCTGTAGAACACATCAAAAAATGACCTTTGTTATATTAAATGTTACTTGTTTCCACATGCTGCGAACTTCTTTGCACCACGTGCTGCACCTGTTAAATTGTAACACGGTTTAGGCAAATAGGGGATCGGACAAATTTTCAGAAAGTGTTTTAAATTAATCTTCGTGGATATTTATTCCCATAAAAAATACTATTTTATTTATTTATAGCCTTTTAGGTATTTAAAATCATGTTTTAATATTGTTTGTTTGAAAATGCCGCCAAAACGCCACGATAGTTCATCTGAGAGCGCGTAACGTCATTTGTGGTCATATCATAACAAAACAGCTGCATTGGCATAAGACAATGATTGCCCACAAATGACGTCACGCACTGTGATTGGTGTTTCACTATAGATTAAAAATATTGTAAACAATAAAATTTTATTTCTTCATTTAAAAATATTTAAATGAATTATATTAAATTATTATTCGATAAATAATCGTAAAAAATTATATATTTTCTTTCTAAGTACTTTTTAGATTTTAATCTGATTACTGTCCGATCCCCTATTGTGGCAGAATTTGTACTCCAAATGATTAATTTAATGAATATATCTAGTTGAGGCTAAATCTCAATATACATATATTAGGTATATTAAATCGCCAAATCGCCAATACTAAACACACCCACTGTATGCCCCCCAGTTAGCAATTATGTTATGGCATAACCAGATTGGAACTCCCTGCCGGCGGCGTCTGCATTCCCAAATCTTTTCAAGGTTCTAGTGAATAGGTATCTTCTGGGTGAGCTCGCTCCATTGTCGGCCTCATCTTTCCTATATGCACAGATGCTGGTCAAGACGAAAAAAAAAGTTATAAGGATGGAGAGCTGATATTGACGCAGAATGACCTGGGCGGTAGTCTATGGGGAGACTACCGCCCGTTGTGAGGTCCCCGAGATGGCCGACGTACCTCCGCTTTCGGGTACGCCGAGGTTCCGACAGGGAGCGTAGTCCTCCCCGCGCTGAACAGCCGTGGCGGGTCGCCGAAGTTGTGTAACAATGTTCCCGCGACCCCGCTAGAAAGTCGTTGGGTTTTAGCCGATAGGAGTCCGGCATAACCCACAGCGTCCCCCTTTCCATGATGGATTTCCCAACGTAAAAAAAGGGGTTCATGAAATCTTACTTACTGTACTGTTATATACAACAAAATAATTGTTTAGTGAGTCCCAAATGTGATACTTTTTTTTAAATGTTAAGGTCGGCAGACAGGCTGACGGTCCACTTGATGGTAGTTGGCTACCGTAGCCTATAACACAAGAAACGCCACAGCTGCTGCAAGTGCGCTGCCGACTGCAGTATGATTAAGGATAAGGGATTAAAAGTGGATAAGGAAATGGGCTCTGGCATCCCTTACCCACTCACCGAAACACAACAGCACACGTGCTGTTATTTCACGGTGGTCTTCTGTAAGGGGGTGGTTACTGCCGCCAGACGGGCTGCCCAAATGACTGCGAAAACGCAGTGTGCCCTGCCACTACTTTCCAAATCTAGACCAGAGCCAAATTTGAAAAGTTGATTTTTCAAAGTTGACCCTGCCGGGAATCGAACCCGGGAACCCTAGAACAGAGCGTTAAGGCAAGCACCCTGACCACTCATCCAACGGGCTCGTCAACTACTCAATACTAAAAAATCTTGGCTACACTGAATCTATACTTCATTGACTTTTATTTTGCACTAGACTGGTACATTAAACAACTTTTAGTCTAAAGTTTGCCGACCACACGTAACTTAATAAGGTATTACAAAAATGCCAAGGATGTATAATAATTATTGCGAAGAGCCTGGTACTGGCTGAGAAGCTGTGCGTACCTACCTTGTGTAGGTAATTGGAGAACAATTTTGTGATTATTTGCTGATTACACCAACTTCGGGCGATATAACGAGACAAAAATATAAAAATAATAAATTGTAAAATAAATTATAAGAATACAAGAAAAACGACTTCAGTAATTTCCTAGACCGTCTGTTTCAAGTTGTTTCTCAGACTTCCAAACAGATTATTTTGTTGGAGAATTAGAAGACTGGGATAATTGTGGTGATAGAAATGTAAAGAGGCCACCATATTATCATTCGCAACCTTGATATATACCTATACTAATATTATAAAGCTGAAGAGTTTGTTTGTTTGTTTGAACGCGCTAATCTCAGGAACTACTGGTTCGAATTGAAAAATTATTTTTGTGTTGAATCAAAATCAAAATCAAAATATTTATTTATCAATTAGGTTTCTCCAAGAAACTCTTATGATCGTCATTTAGAATTACCAGTTAAATTTAAATTTACCAGGGTTTCGAAAAAAAGCCAAGATGACGAAACCCCGAAAGAAACTCAGGATACTATTCTTTTTGTCATCTTTACAATATAAAAAAATTACAATAATTATAATCATACACTTAATACCTAAAGTAAATATACAATACTAAGCATAGTATGAGCTCCGAATCAAGGCTTTAATTCCAGGCTTCATTGTCACTTAAATAATCAGTAACCTTATAATAGCCTTTCGAGAGGAGTTTGGTTTTAATGACAACTTTAAATTTATTTATAGATAAGGTTCTGATCATCTCAGGCAGTTTATTATAAAACCGTATACACTGACCCATAAAAGAATTACTTATCTTGTGGAGTCGCGTCTTATGTAAATCTAAATTATTTTTAAACCTAGTACCTATATTGTGTACATCACATTTTTTATTAAATTGACTAATATTTTTATGCGCGTAAATTAAATTTTCATAAATATACTGACATGTAACAGTTAAAATCTTAATTTCTTTGAACTTTTCTCTGAGGGAAGACTGCGGATCTAGTTGATAGATGGCTCTAATGGCCCTTTTTTGTAAAATGAAAATAGTATTTATGTCCGCAGCGCCACCCCAAAGAAGGATCCCATAACTCATTACACTGTGAAAGCAACTAAAATAGACAATCCTAACTGTTTCGACAAACGTTAGGCGTCGAATCTGCTTAACTGCATAAACCACAGAGCTAAGTCTTTTACTTAGTTTCTCAATATGTGGAGCCCATTGTAATTTAGAATCTACGGTAATGTCTAAAAATACTGTCGATTCCACGGGCTCCAATTTCGAGTCCATTTATCGAGGAAGGCTATAGGCTATATAACATCACGCTATGATCATAGTATTATATATAAGCAGTGTCCAGTACCACGCGCCTCACGCGCACGCTGCCCCCGTATAGGCCGCAGCGAAGCGTGGCCGACTTCAGCTAGTTAACGGATATACAGCAAATGGACCGTCAGCCTGTCTGACGACCATAACTTTAAAAGAAACTTTGACTAGAAAAAAATTGCACCAACTCTCATTAAAATAACTTACTTTTAAAAGCAGTGATGGTAACGTGATTCTGAACAAAAGAAAAACGCGATAACGTTCGCAAAAGAAACTGCAAGTGTGCTTTTTTGCGAAACAATTCCTCGCATTGCAGTAGAAATCGCGTGGCGTTCGTATCGATTCAGTTTTTCTTAGAAAACACGTCGATTGTGAATACTCGACTGGCGATGTGACATTTTACTTGTGATGCAAATGAAGTTATTGTATTTAACCTGTCGTTTATTTTTAACCATGTTTCTTAAGTTTTCTCGAAGCCGACAAGGACACAAAGCTGAGCGAGTATAGTTAGGCATATTTAAATTTAGAACATCTCTCTTTCTTTATTTAAAACTAGCTGTTGCACGCGACTGCGTCCGCATCTCTTTATAAAATATTATTCATGGAAAATGGCAATTTTGTATGGAAGGGGGAGTAAAGGGGGAGACGGGAGAAGAGTGAGTAGCCTATGTTACTCGCTGATAATGTAGCTTTCTATAGGTGAAAGAATTTTTAAAATGGATCCAGTAGTCCTTGAGTTTATTCATTACAAATGTACAAAAATACATACAATATGTATGTACTTGTATGTATACATATTGTATGTGTTAGTTTTCTCTTTATAATATTAATAGTATAGACTAGTATAAAGAGTATTGCACTCAGATTACTTTATTATTGGATTCGTGAAAAAATTAAAAATGAGACCTCAGTCACAAGAGCTGAGGGATAAAATAAATGACATGTTAATCCCTATCCCTTCCTAATCCATTATCCTCAAGCCAAGGACTAACGTCAGACCGAACAAAATTTTTACCAAAATTATGAGCGGAACCTAATAACCTATGAATTAATGTGCTCAATTCAAACATTTTTAAATATAGTCTATTTAATTATGCAATTTATTTTATCTAAGTTTTAATTTTACTCTAACAACTCAAATTAGGCGACGAAAATAATGCTTTCTTGCTAAGTCCTCGCTTTAATCCTATTATGCAGCACCTGTCGTCGCGTTGCTTTGTGTTATAGGCAAAGGTAGAAAGAGAGAGAGAGAGAGTCACGGTAGAGACATAAACTGGACAGTCAGACTGTAGAGACACTTGTAAAGTCAAATGCTTTTCCAATTCACTCTAAATTTGAGCTTTTTTTTAATTATTTATGTATTGTAGCAAGCTTCCCGTAACATTTAGTGTTTGTTTCATTCCAATCGGTTTACAACCAAAAAAGTTACGCGCTATACCGAATACCGCGCGTACGAAGTTGCGGGTTCAGCACATACATGGTTAGTTGCTCGATTCTACTCTACCTTGCTACCATGAACGGCATCCGAAGTTTACCCTCTGTGTCCCACTTGCAACTTCTTACATAAGTACGATAGAGAGAGAAAACTTCGAATAACATTCATGGCTGGATCCGACTTACTGAGATTTGTCAGGAACTATTTAAATGGAAATTAAAATTTTGATTTCTCATTTGCTCTCCTGTGATCGTACCTCAACTTTTAATACTTAAATGTGTCAGGTTTCCTTTTGACTACATAAATTCATGTCCCCTCGAATTAGTTCAGATCTTTCGATAGCTTTTCGGTCACGTAGGGTCACCGTTTTAATTAAACGCTGACCGCACGCGAGCCGTGGGAGTAACGGGTACATACAACTTTGAGAACAATAAGGATTGGAAAAAAAAAGTAAAATATGTACGATTCCATTTTTAAAGGAAATGAAATCTAAATAACAAAAGAAGTGTACAAAGGTTTTATATTTTTATCAATCATAGATATTTATCGTCGGTATTAGTTTGTCGGCAACGTCTGATCATTGCAAGTAGTTTCGATTGATTGATAATTTTCCATTTTCCATTAATTAAGACCCAGCTTTTTCAGTCGTATTCATTAAAATGTGTATAACTAGTGACCCGACCCTGGCTTCGCACGGACGCATTTTTTTCTACAAATTTTATGCATAAACCTTTCTCGTTTATAGCTAGCTTCTTTTATTAGTGAATATCGTATCAAAAATTCTTTGTATGATTTAGAAGGAACTAGCGAATTAGGAATTGACGAGCCGTTGGATGAGTGGTTAGGGTGCTTGCCTTAGCGCTCTGTTCTAGGGTTCCCACAGGTTCGTTTCCCGGCAGGGTCAACTTTGAAAATGAACTTTTCAAATTTGGCCCTGGTCTGGATCTGGAAAGTATTTTTTTTTTGTATTTATCTATACTTATAAATTACTTGCCCTGGCTAACGATCGACGCACAGCCAAAACTACTAACTCTCTAGAATTTAGAAAGCTGAAATTTAGAACACAGATTTATTCCATATATATAACTAGCTGACCCAGCAGATTGTCCTGTCAAAACCCGAAAATAATTCCGTAACCCGGTTGTGGCGCCACTTATCAGGTCAAATTTTATTTTCAAACCTTATGTCAAAGTGACGTGTCACTTGACGTCAATGAGCGACGGTTAAATACTAAAATCGCGATTTAAAAAAATTAGTGTGAAAAATACTTTACGACCTATTCTCATACCTACCAAATATACAAAATTCCTAAAAATCAGTCCAGCCGGCAGCCGTTTCGGAGGAGTATTAGAATAAAGATTGCTTATTAAGCATCGGTTAAAAAAGATTTTTGAAAATTTCGACTCCATTCGAAGCCCAAGGAGCCTAGGGTCGCTAGTACGTATTTATAATACAGGAAATAAAGTTCAGTTGTATATTATACTAGCTGGTGGCCGCGACTTCGTCCGCGTTGAAATATGAAAACTTATATGTTTAACATAACGCTTGCGTCTGCATCAAGCGAGTCCCGTCGTTCGCGTCGCGTTGGTGCGAGACCGCTTCAATTTATTTTCTCCTGTGTACTTTTTAATTTAAGATATCTCCTAAGATATTCATTGAAATCAAATTATGTTCAAAATTAAATGCTTTTGACGAATAACGTATTTATTTGCATAAGGATTAATATCGTGTTTACAAAAACATCTTCGTTAATATTGTAGCACAAATTTGATTACCATAAAAAAGGATATAGTGAGTCAACCTTAAAAGATAGACTTTTTGTCGCGGACTTTTTTTTAGAACTTTTAAAGGGGAACAATTCCGTCATACATCATTTTTACGTAACTTAACCGTTTACGCAGCACCCGCAACGGAAGTTCTCAAAAGGGATAAATGTTCCCGATTTTGCAACATTTTTCATTGAAGCTCCGCTCGTATTGGTCGTAGCGTGATGTTATATAGCCTATAGCCATCCTCGATAAATGAACTATCCAACACAAAAATAATTTTTCAATTCGAACCAGTAGTTCCTGAAATTTACGCGTTCAACCAAACAAACAAACAAACTCTTCAGCTTTATAATATTAGTATAGATTGTACATAAAACCCTATGGGATGTATGTTTCACAGGGATCATCTTTACAACCAAAATAGTGTTGCCGTCCTAAATTCACAAATCCTTTCACGAAAGGACAAGGGGGATCCGGGTCATAGCAGTCACACGGCCTAGTTAAGGGGCATAATAACCCCACCCAATTCCACACCCACCCCTTTGGTAGGGAGCGAACCACCTTAATGTTACCAACGTGATTTTTCACACGCAAAACGCACCTTAGCGTTTTTCCATATTTTTTACGTTGTACAAAATGGCGAATGGCACTGGAATGATTAATGGGGTTGCCAGTAAAAACACAAATGTTGCTGCGTCATTACACTAGTGTTTAGGGCGTGCTATTGTTGTTTTTAGTTGCGGTTTATTGCATGTATAAAATGGCAGTTTAAATTACTATTTTATTAACACTTTTATTTTTATGTTAATATCGTCAGACAGACTGAACGGTCCACTTGATGGTAAGTGGCTACTGTCGTCTTTAATACAAGCAACGGCACAGGTTGTTGCAAGTCCGCTGCCGACCATAGTTGAATTAAGGATAAGGGATTAGGAAGGAATGGACTCTGATATTGGATTATCACCCATCGAAACCCCATACATATTGTGTGTGATTATTATATGTATGTGACTATTGTGATCCCCTATTATTACACGGTGGTCTTCTGTAGGGGGGTCTATGCCTCCAGAAGGGCCACTAATTTTCAAATATAGATCAGAACCAAGTTTATTTCCAAAGTTGACCCTGCTGGGAATCGAACACACCCTAACCGCTCTCAAACGGGCTCGTCAAGTGAACTTATCCATTTTTTGTGACAACATTTCATTCTTTATATAAAATTTTGAATATTGCGACAAATTTTACAGGTGTTCGTGAGTCATTTTGTTAACTGTCAAAGACAATCATGGTTACCTAATGCAGCCAAACGTGCTGCCACAGTATGCTAGTTAGGGCCCAAACTGTTACCATGTTATATAATTCTTGGCAAGAAAATGCCTGTCAGTTAACAAAGCGTCTACCCAATAAAAAGTTTCACACAGTGAATGTGTTACAAGCAAAAATAATGTGCGAATACCTATTTTTAATATTATCATAAGCTTACAATGTTTTTAATTACCTCTACCATTACACACAACATATACGGCGAGCGTTAATATGCTAAAGTTGTGTTGCATGAGTCAAGCGTTCATTTCATTTCGACATCTTGTGGCCCCATATATATGTCTATACATATAAGTCTATATGTGACATGTATATACATATCTATACATTCATATTATAAAACAAAGACACTGTCAGTGTCTATTCTCCGCTAACTCCGCTAACTGATTTTTATACGATTTTCACTCAATGAAAAAGCACTCTCATGAAATTTTGTAAAAAAAAAATATCGTCGCGCTGATTGCAAGTCCTTACTTACTTCCTTACCATAATTTAAAATGCGAAAGTGAGTTTCTTTGAGTGTTAAGCTGTCACACTTCAACTCCTCGGCCGATCACCATGAAATTTGCCAGGGGTATACAGAAAAAGACATAAAGTCTTCAACCAGAAACAAAGTACTGTACCCGAGGGATCATCTAAATACCTACCTAGTCCAGCATAGACTAAATGGAGTAATGCATTTATTGAGTTGTGGGTTTCCGGGATGATGGCCCAGGTCTGTTGGAAATTCTTCCAAACGTTTCGTCAACAACTGCGGTTGACATCCTCAGTGGTGTAGTCCAAGTTAGAAGAAAAAGTACATCACATCACTGCACTTCACTTCTGCACTTTTCGACTTCTCGAGCGAGACTGATTTGTCGACTGGAATGTGTCTATATTTAAACTTAAATTTATATCCCCACCCCGTGGTTGAATTGGTGGGGTGTGGTCACTAGGAGAGGGGTTATAATGCCCTCTCTTTCTTTCATTATTATTATTATTCCTGCGTAGTGCCGGATACCAAATGTTGTGTAGCCTTAGATTTTCCTCCTTCCTGTTGAAATTATTTGGATGCTTGAAAATTTCAATGGCTTCCCGATTAAGGCGTGAGTGATAGTGTACCTCGGATGACAGAACTAATGTGTTTTTGAAAAGGATTTTATGATTGCCTTCAGAAAAGGCGTGTTCAGCTACTGCCGATTTTTCGGTCTCTCCTCTGCGACAGTTGCCCTTGTGTTCTTTAATTCGGGTGTTAATGCTGCGTTTTGTGGTGCCGATGTATACTGCGCCACATACTAGCGAAAGGAGGGAACTTTGCTATTACTCCAATCAATATACCTCGGGAGGATATCATTGCGAACATCGAGGCGGCAATTCGAATTTTACCATCAGAAGACGCGGAGGAGATACGCCGGGAAGCATCACGAATACTCCAGAAAGCAAGACCCCCAAAAGACAATATCAACGCCAGAGAGCGAAGGGCTCTAAGAAATTTAAATAACAACAAAGACATAGTCATTCTACCTGCAGACAAGGGTAATGCAACCACGATACTCAACAGGAAGGATTACCAAAAGAAAATAGACGACCTTTTAGATCCATCAACATACAAGAAACTATCCAGAGACCCGACATCCGTTATAGTTCGAAAAACGAACCAACTGATAAAAGCATCATCCATACCTGATGAGGACAAACGGCAATGCATAAACAGCGAAGCCCTTCCACCAAGATTTTATGGTCTACCAAAAATACACAAGCCAGGAGTACCATTACGACCCATTGTTAGTGCTATTAGGGCACCAACCTACAACTTAGCCAAGTACTTGTCCAAACAACTGCTATCTTTTGTCGGGAAGACATCATCACATATCAGAGACTCGGCGCATTTCGTAGAAAAGATCGAAAACATGACAATAAAACCAACAGATATTCTAGTGAGCTTTGACGTCGTTTCCCTTTTTACAATGGTCCCGGTGAAAGAGACAGTTGAAAAGCTAAGCCTAATCTTTCCGGAAGACATAGTGTCATTATACAAACATGTTCTGAACACCACCTATTTCCAAGTGAATAATAAATTCTACGAACAAGTAGATGGTGTGGCAATGGGGAGTCCGCTCAGCCCTGTCGTGGCCAACTTCTACATGGAATCGTTTGAAAAACTTGCTCTAGAAACAGCATTTCAGAAACCTTCATGCTGGTTTCGATACGTAGACGATACATTTGTAATATGGAGCCACGGACAGGAAGCACTGAATATGTTTCTTAAACATATCAATAGCATCCACCCAAGAATACAATTCACTATGGAAACAGAGAAAAATGGCACACTCCCATTTCTGGATGTGTTGGTCTCTAAAAACGAGGATGGTAGCCTGGGACATAAAGTCTACCGGAAGCCCACCCACACAGATAGGTACTTACACAAAAACTCCAACCATCACCCTCAACAAAAAAGAGCTATGATTAAGACGCTAGTTGATAGAGCGAAACGAGTCTGCGAACCAACACAGATACAAAAAGAGCTGGAACATTTAAGCCATACTCTACGGTGCAACGGATACACACCCACTGAAATTAAGCGAGCGATAAAACCGAGGAGAAACAGGACTAATACCGAAGACAAAAACCCAGATAAAGGCAGAGCATTCCTCCCATATATTAAAGGAGTAACGGATCGCATAGGAAAAATGTTACAGAGCAGAAACATCAAGGCCATATATAAGCCCACGAGCCAAATCAGAAACCTGCTCGGTTCAGTTAAAGACCCAAGGGATCCGTTATCCTCGACAGGGGTATATAAAATACCTTGTGAATGTGGCGCAGTATACATCGGCACCACAAAACGCAGCATTAACACCCGAATTAAAGAACACAAGGGCAACTGTCGCAGAGGAGAGACCGAAAAATCGGCAGTAGCTGAACACGCCTTTTCTGAAGGCAATCATAAAATCCTTTTCAAAAACACATTAGTTCTGTCATCCGAGGTACACTATCACTCACGCCTTAATCGGGAAGCCATTGAAATTTTCAAGCATCCAAATAATTTCAACAGGAAGGAGGAAAATCTAAGGCTACACAACATTTGGTATCCGGCACTACGCAGGAATAATAATAATAATGAAAGAAAGAGAGGGCATTATAACCCCTCTCCTAGTGACCACACCCCACCAATTCAACCACGGGGTGGGGATATAAATTTAAGTTTAAATATAGACACATTCCAGTCGACAAATCAGTCTCGCTCGAGAAGTCGAAAAGTGCAGAAGTGAAGTGCAGTGATGTGATGTACTTTTTCTTCTAACTTGGACTACACCACTGAGGATGTCAACCGCAGTTGTTGACGAAACGTTTGGAAGAATTTCCAACAGACCTGGGCCATCATCCCGGAAACCCACAACTCATATGGATACCGGCCGAGAAAACCTACATTCTACTATTAATGCATTTATTTTTTTCTATGAAGTATGGTAATCTTAATAAAACTTATTATACGTGTTATTTGAAATAAAAAGTTAAAGAAATATTTTTTTGTAGTGACAGCACACAAAATACTTTAACAACTGTCACATGTCATCGCCGACTGTTGACAACGTGCAATTGTGATAAGAGGTTATGCTATTCTATAACTATATTATTGTCAGATACTAAATAATTTTCTTTCAACAGATGTGTGAGTCAGACTCAATATTTTTCTCTTTGGTGAAATTGACCTTTTCATTTATTGAACTCAGGAGACCGGGTACGAATTTCTAGGAAATAACTATAGGTAGTTATGGGAGTTAGTATATAGGTATACATTATACTTTGAAAGATTGAAAGAATTCTTCAAATAGCATCATTGGTTCAAATATAAACAAACATACAAAATCTCCTTTTCTTTCCTTAATAGTAGGTAAGTATAAATATTTTCTTTATATTTAGGTGGTCAGAGAGGCTAACGGTCCACTTGAAGGTAGATAGCAAGGTAGCACAACCGTCACCTATAACACAAGAAACACCACAGATGCTGCAATAGGGGATCGGACAAATTTTCAGAAAGTGTTTTAAATTAATCTTCATGGATATTTGTTCCCATAAAAAATACTATTTTATTTATTTATAGCCTTTTAGGTACTCAAAATCATGTTTTAATATTGTTTGTTTGAAAATGCCGCCAAAACGCCACGATAGTTCATCTGAGAGCGCGTAACGTCATTTTGTGGTAATATCATAACAAAACAGCTGCATTGGCATAAGACAATGATTGCCCACAAATGACGTCACGCACTGTGATTGGTGTTTCAGTATAGATTAAAAATATTGTAAATGGTAAAATTTTATTTCTTCATTTAAAAATATTTAAATGAATTATATTAAATAATTATTCGATAAATAATCGTAAAAAATTATATATTTTCTTTCTAAGTACATTTTAGATTTTAATCTGATTACTGTCCGATCCCCTATTGTGCTGAAGACCATAAAAGGATTAAATAAGAGATTATGAATGGGCTCTGGCATCCCTTACTCACAACAGCACACATACTATTATTTCACTATTATGTTCTTCTGTAAGTAGATGGTCATACTCCGCCAAATTGCCCAAATCGCCAAATTGACAATGTTATACAGAAAACGTAGTTTGCACTGACATTACTTAAAAATCTATACCTATAATAAAATCGTAAACGGACCGTGACTGTGCATTAAATATTAAAAAAAAAAAAAAACAATTTATACACCTTGTACTTATGTTCCCGAGGTCAAAAAATAATTTTTAGAATGTTTGTCTGTGCGTTTGTGCGCGCTAATCTCAGAAATAGCTTAACCGATTAGAATGCGGTTTTCACTGATGTGTTGATGTGTTGTAGCAAGCTTCCCGCAAAATTTTGTCTTTGCTTCATTCAAATCGGTTTACTAAATTATTAGTTTAATTATTTTAGTATTAAATAGTGTAAAATATTTTTTTTACTAAATAGATTTAAAAAAAAAGTTGCCAGTCGTTTAATAGTAAACGCTTGGATTAGTGCTAAGTAATTAAGCGAATGTAGGTACCTTAAAATCGATACTTTTAATAATTTCGAGTAATTTCATTCGTTGTGGACAAACATTTTACACGTCACTTGCCTCATTATAAGTCCGTGATGTTTTTTTATCGTCTGCCACCCTCGTTGGCATGGCAACCGCGGTATCAACAAATCAAGCTCGCATACCGTAGCTTCATTAAAAATCTACACCTACTTTCATAATATTATATGAATAATTATCAAGATTATGTATTTATATGGCATTTTTATTATGTTTACCCATTGACTGTAATCTTGCGAGTTTTGGGAATGAATGCCCCTGAATTCTCCCTTCTTCTTCAGGTGTCTGCAGTGCGTTGCTGATCCTTCTCACTAATATATATATTTCTATATTAAGGTCGACAGACAGGCTGAAGATCCACTTCATTGTGGGTGGCTAGCGTCACCTATAACACAAACAACGCCACAGGCGCTGCGAGTGCCGGTAGGATTAAGGATAAGGGATAAGGAAGGGCTCTGGCACCCCTTACTCACTCACCGAAACACAACAGCACATATGCTGTTATTTTACGATGGTATCCTGTTAAGGGTGGTGCAAAACGCAGTTTGTCCTGCAATTACATTCCAAATCCAGACCAGAGCCAACTTTGAAAGGTTCATTTCCAGAATCGAACCCGGGACCCCTGAGACAGCCTAACCACCCATCCAACGGGGCGTATTATAAATGCAAAAGTATGTTTGTTTGTTTGTACGCCTTCACACATTAATTACTCAACTGATCAATATGAAATTTTGTATATTATACTAGCGGCCCGTCCCCTTCGCCCGTGGTACAATTTTTATATGCATAAACATTCCCCGTTTATTCCTCTTTCCATTAGTCAAAACCGAATTAAAATCGGTCTACCCGTTCGAAAGTTATCGTACATACATTTCGAAGATCCATTATTATTTATATAGATAAGTACAGAAATGACATAGTGTTCATCACATATCAGGACATAGAAAATAACTATACTTATGAGAGTATGTATACATATTATAGAAGCATACATATCCTTGTGGAATGTACCTTTCAAAGAGTGAAAAATATTTTCAAATAGCTGCACTGGTTCAAACTTACAAAATCTCTTTTTCTTGCAGTAAAATGCAATCAATTTCGGTTCAGCTTTGCGAAATTAAGCTTCGCGAATCGAAAGAATTGCTTCACCGTTTTAATACCGGTCCACTCTCTGATGTTACGTAGCCAAGACAACCTTCTTCTTCCTATTCGCTTCTCTTTTACCGTCCCCATCATTACTGTGTGCAGCAGCCGGTATACATATATCATGTCGCAATACATGACCCAAGTACGCGACTCTTTTTGGCCATTCGTTTTAAAAGCTCCTCATTTGGTATCCCTAAAAAATTCCAACATGATTCATATGTTTCTTTGAGGGTTGGAAGCCTGTTCAAACATCAGCAGGTTTCTCTAGATACAGTATCTAACCATTGTTAATCTATAAACGAGATAGCTTAACCCCGGAGCTTAACCTCGTGAAGTAAACTTATGCTGAGTGTCACTCTACACCAAGGGTTTGTAAACAAAGTCTGCTGTTTCTTTTAGGCAAATGCCGATGCCCACATATTGTCAAATATACCGCCATTTTCCCCGCCACTCTAAACTTTTTCGTAATTGTCTGAAGGTCCACTTGATGACAGGTCAACTATAACACCAAGACTAGATGCAAGTACGCTGCTTAATAGGATAGGGAATAGGGAGTGGTTTGGCAATGGACATCCCTTATCATTCAACAAAATACAAAAGCTTTTATTACACGATGGTCTTCTATAAGAAGGCGATTACTGCAGCCACAAGGGATGCCCAGATTTATTTTAAAAAATGTAGTTAATGTTGTCTAAAATTAATTGAATTTGAAATTACGCCTAATTTGACTTGTTAGAGTAAAATTGAAACTTAGATAAAAATGCGAAGCATAAACTATATTTAAAAAAGGTTTGAATCGGAGGGATTTTTTCAAAAAAATATATTTTCTAAGAAAAAAAAATTGTAAATTACTGCCAAAAAAGTATTAAAAATTTTCAGCGACAACTACATTATTTTACATATTTTTAATTTTAATTAATAATAATTAACTAAAGTTTTAATCGTCTACTTTTATTACTTTTTTCTTATTTTACACAATATTTAAGAAAAACCTTCCAATTTTAAATCTGTTCGGTTGTCTCCGAGAAGTTACAAAAATTCGTTGTGCAATATTTCACCTTAATTCGTAGGTCATTAGGTTGCGCTCATTTTGGTAAAAATTGTGTTCGGTCTGATGTTAGTCCTTGTCTTAAGCCAAGACGCTGTCAATTTTGTAGACGAGCATACTGGTATAGTAGATATAAAATTACTACTTCAATAGCCTTAATTATTGTACTCAAAATAACTTCTGTACGCGGTGGTACCACTGTACCCTTTGTCAGCGGTCATAAAAGTTTCGCCTCGTCATTTCTAGTCAACAAGCCAACAGTAGGTACCATGGGGTCTGCCTCGCGCGTTCATTAGTTTAATAGCTTCAATGACGCATTTGAAAAGGGGTTCTCATTGGACTCTACCAATCGATACACAACTGTTTTGTATTGAGTTATTGTACTTTGCAAAAGCGTTTTACCAATTACAACAGTTACATTCAAAAACATTACCTATATTTTCCATATACGGTCCGCGATTTCACTCGCTGTTAAATCTAATACATATAAAAAAATCGTAAACGAGCCGTGTCTGTAAATTAAATATAAAAAAAAAAAACAATTTATACATGTTGTCATAAGTACTTATGTTACCGAAGTAAAAAAAAAAATTTTTTTAGAATTTTTGTTTGTTTTTCTGTGCGTTTGTGCACGCTAATCTCAGAAACAGCTTAACCGATTTGAATGCAGTTTTCACTGATGTATTATAGCAAGCTTCCCGTAACATTTAGTCTATGTCTAGAAACAAAAAAGTTATGTTAATTTAAAGAATCACGTACAACATTTTTTCGATAAAAGCGCAATAAAATAACTCTTCAGTTGAATTGGCTGAAACTTTAGTTAACTATTTATTATCATCTGTAAAACGATGATGATTGAAAGTTTATATAAAGTTAAAAATGGACAGTTTAAGTGATTTTAAATGTCTAATGTAAGTTGACCTCAGATCTACATGAGTAATCATGTTAAGTAGGGTTCAGCTTACGCTGGATATTGTTAATCTATAATAAAATTGTTTGCCTATTATGCCTTTGTAAACAATAATTTCAGAAACTGCTTAACCAATTTTCATGTGGTTTCCACTGATGTATTGTAGGAAGCTTCCGGTAATATTTATTAGTGTATATTTCATTCGAATCTGTTTACAAACAAAAAAAGTTACTCGTTTTTCCGAATACCACGCGTACGAAGTCACAGCCAGTTTAAAATAAATCAGATTATATTACAATCAAACAACGTCTCTACTTTGTGTGATTTTAAATTTAATTTATTTGAGCCGGTTAAACTTCAATTTATTTAAAATGTTAAATTTAAATTTATTTACATATTCCATAATGCTATTAATATTGAGTTAATAAACCTTTCTATTTGTTAGATTTAGAAAGTACGATTAGACTTTAATTATATTTTGTATTGTTTCAGATCTTACTCGTACATACAATTTAAGAAATCGGACTACGCATGAGGTAAGAAGTGAACTTTCATGTAACTACAAAATATTGGATTGGCGACACTCAATTGCATTTGGGCAGCCCAACTGCCGGCAGTCACCAGCCTCTTACAAAAGAACACGGTGTAATAACAGCGTGTCTCTTATTGTGTTTCGGTGAGGGAGTAAGGGATGATCTCATTTCTCTATCCCTTATTCTTGATCCTAGTACGGTCAGCAACGCGCTTGCAATATCTAGACGTTGCTTGTGTTAAAGGCCACCTACCATCAAGTGGACCGTCAGCATGTCTGACGACCTTTACATATTTTTTTTTTTTAATTACGTAAAGTATTTAAAAAAACCACGAATGATTTCTTTCTGACATTACCATTTATCTACTCAGTCTAAACACCATCTAGAAGTCTTAAAACTTTAGTCAATGATGCAGTTTTCTTAAAATAATTTTAAATAAATATATACATATTTTTGCAAACTTCTCTAAATGGGTTGTGAATAGTTTTCGCGTGACCGATTCCTCTCACCTAGATTCGGTTAGTGAGTCATTCATGATCACCATTGAACGGTAAACGAATGATACGGATATTTGCTGGTTGGGCACAATCATTGCGGACAACCGCACGCCACCGTAACGCAAAGTACCGAAACTGTCCTCGAGCATTATGCCAACCTGATTACTGTTAAGAATTTGTGTCTACGTGTCTAGAAAGTTACAAAGGCAAAAGGCGACTGTTCTAAAATCGGCTGACTGGCTGGCTGGTACAAAAGACCTGGTCCGGAGGTAGTAGAATTCTACTACCTATTTCTACCAAAAAGATTAAACGAGCAAAAAATCGGCTCAATTCTACAGCATACCTACTATGTTAGAACTCAGTGGATTTATTTTCCATTTAATTTTACTGCTATGCCGAGTCTTTTTTTTATGTTCAGATCGGCAGACAGGCTGACGGTCCACTTGATGGTAGGTGGCTATCGTCGCCTATAACACAAGCAACGCCTAAGCTGCTGCAAATGCGCTGCCGACTGCAGTAGAATTAAGGATAAGTGATATTGGGAAGGGACAGGGAAATGGGCTCTGGCATCCCTTACTTCACTCACCGAAACACAACAGCATACGTGCTGTTATTTCACGACGGTCTTCTGTAAGGGGGTGGTTACTGCCGCCAGACGGGCTGCCCAAATGACTGCGAAATGCAGTGTAGAGGGGGCATTAGGAAAATTTTCTTACAAAAATATTGATCCTGATCGCCGTAATCAGGGTGGCCATGGCGTAGCTAAGCCTTATAAAGTTGGCGATGGACTGAGTAATTTTGTACCACGTGGTTCTAAATGTCACATTAAGGATTCTTTCGTCTTGCTCGAGGATTCTTTCTTATTGTGCAAATGAAAGGATTCTTTCGCTTGCACAATAAGTTTACAGAATTTTAATTCATATAACTTACATCAGTACAAACTACGTTCTGCCCGACAAGGGCAATTTCATTGTTTTTGTTTATCAATATCTTTTCGATTTTTAATTTACTAAATATGATTTAAATAAGTAAAGAAATGAATTAATGTGTTTAATTATAAAATTCTTTAAAATCATGCTAGAGTCCAATAGCCATTCAAGATTCTTGTAAATTTTTGATTTGGTAAAATTATCACTAATTTATTAATTAATTTTAATTTATTAGTTATTATTAACGATTATTATTAATAGTCATTAATAAAATTATAGTCAGCAATTTGTCTCGCATCACCATTGATTGATATTTTCAAAGGCATACCTTTGAAAAGTAAATTCAGTGAGCTCTTCTTGTAACTTGTAGTTTTTTTTATATAAAGAAAAACAATTCTTCTTACAAATGAGGATAAATAATTTTGCGAATCATTACTAACTGAGTCCGCAACTTCGTACGCTTGGTATTCGGTATAGCGCGTAGCTTTTTTGTTTATAAACCGATTGGAATTAAACAAACACCGAATGTTACCGGAAGATTGAACATCAGTGAAACCACACTCAAATCCATTAAGCTGTTTCAGAGATTAGCGTGCACAAACGCACAGACAAGCATTTTTTAAATATTTTATGTACAGAACCGACTCGTTTACGATTTTATTATATGTATAAATTTACTTGTTTGTGTTATCTGTTATGGTATTCTTAATTGGTATAGGACGAAGAAAGAATAAAGATCTTAAATCGGCATTTTTAAGAACAAGTTACGCTCGATGAATTTATTATTGGGAGTAGATTGCGTTAATCTAAACGTACGTCGAGAGAGTCATTGTAAACAAACGAATTGTTGAGATTTGCCCTTCTTCCGATGAGGTTACAATTTTGATAAAACAAGGGATCATTCATGGTTCTATTTTTGGGCGCATTTGTAAAAGTGAAGAAAGAAAAAAAAGGAAGAAAGAATAGAGAAGACGGAGATCTACATTAACCACGCTGTTCCTTGGCACTGGGAGAATTCACAGGAGTTCTGTTAGTTACCCGTGAATTTCCTGATGCCTCAGTTCAGCGAGGTCACAACTACTGCAGACGAGAAAAGAAGAGACACAAGAAGAGAGAAGATAAGAGTTTATTACTGAATTATTGTTTTAATTCGACAGAGTAATATTTAACTAAAATAATAGAAAATGGTTGCTCATTTTTTAGATCTAGTTGAAGATATGTATTATTCTAGCGGTCATAGCAGAGGTCCCGTCCGAACCCGATAACCCGATTGGGTCCGATTGTGAATCTAAACCAGGTCCCCTATCGGATCCAATAGAATCCAAACCATTCAGGGGCCTACTCAAACAAACACACACACACAATTTTTCATTAAAATCAATCCAACCGTTTAGGAGAATTTCCCAGTTACACCGACGTGCTGACTAAAATACCGAAAATATAAAATAAATTATTAAAAACGGGACAAGTGCGAGTTGAACTCGCGTGAAGAGGGTTCTGTGCGATGTTACCTATCCGCACAATATTTAGTGATTTACCATGTTATTTTAATATCATGGACTTCTTATAGGTTTTCCTATAATCTATAAAGTAGAAAACTAATTTCTGTAATTTTTTATTTCAAAATTTTAGGTACAGTAGTTTCGGAGATAAGGGGGGGGGGGTATGGTCGGAAAGACGGACACACGAGTGATCCTATAAGGGTTCCGTTTTTTATTCGGACGTACGGAACCCTAAAATCAAGTGTTATACAATTTTGAAGTTTCTACGTTCAATATTAAAAATCTTTCTATTATTTATTAACGTATCGTCTATGACAAAGTCCTAACTAAAAAAGGTACATATTTAATTTTTATAAACATTTTTTTTCGTTTCTCTGTTGGCTCTTTCAGGAAACTCTTTACCGTATTAGTAAGTACCGTTAAAATGTTGATAAGATGCTTATTACAAATGGATTACAATGTATTACAACCTATAGTTACATGAACAGTGCACTAAGAAACAAAAAGACAAAGCTGATACGAGTAACTGTCACGTTTAGTGTGGTGCAATTGATGAAGTTAAAGCGGGATTGGCTCCCTCGAGTATTCTGTATAAACATTTATCTCATTTTTAATGTGATTTCGGTGGTCAATGTTTTTGTTATACGTTTCATTATAATAGTCTAGGAAAATTTTCTAACAAATCAAAATTTGAGTCTCTCAGGGGCATTTTTTATATAAGTGTCTAGAATGGAATATTGATTGGTGAAAGAAATTTACGTTACCACCATGTAGAAGTTTAAAAAAAAATAGGTGTTTTTCCAAATTATACAAAAATGATAAGAGTTAGAAAAAAAAGTTTCAGACATATATCTTAGATAAAAATGTTCATATAATTTTTTACTAAAATTAAAATTAACAGGGTTAGGAAGGTTAGAAGCTATATGGGTTGATAGGTACATTTAAAAAAAATAATTCAAAAACAATGTGAACTAATAACCTCATTACAAAATATGCAGATTTTTTAACATGAGCTCCTACCTAAAATGTTACATGGTTATGTTAGATAGATATAAAAATACGTATAATATATATTTCTATAGTATTAGTCTATACAAAAAAGTAATTGCATAACAAAATTGTCCTGAATATATCGATCATACAATTTTATGATCGTCGCGATCATAGGAGCATTGAGTAATAGTAATTTGTATAGTCATTTTTATATTCACATTTGTTAATGTGCTTAATTTTTTGGATAGAGATTATCTCTATACATAGACCAAAATGGACAGGAATGCTGACGAAAATTTAGAAATCGCTTTCTTTATTTTGTTAGTGTTTTATACAATAAATCGCTTTCCTCTTATAACTTGAACAGTCGCAAAAAAGTCAGTAATCTGCTAATTGTAAAACAATGAAAGCGGAAGCTTTATCCATATCGATGGTAATTTATTAAACAGTCACACAGATTATAATTAATATACACTAGATAAACCATTATGGGGTTTTTATGAATAAAATCATAAAACCTTAAATGGTTTCCCGATACATAGAAATCGGGAATTATATATTGTTACGACTAACTGTGGAACGTTCTGGAAAAAGCGTTCTCGCCGGCCGAAAGTCTCGAGCATTCTACCCTAGCGATGATAGCCACGACCCTTCCCGACTAGGGTCAAAGGAAATTGGTCCTTATGTTTACAACATAGAGTTTGCATTTCAACAGAAATAGCATTCCCGAAATTAAAATGGCTTGTTTACAATCTTGTTTACATTTCCTGGAAAATTCGAAATCAAGGCGTTTGGCGCCAGGTATAAATAAGAGTGCAGCCGGCCGAGATGGGTTAGTGGTGCAACAACCAGCGATACGAAAGCGACTCTTCGGAGCTTTTGCGAAGTTACCTGCGACAGTGAACCGGCGTGTATTAATGTGTATTAAGGGAATCATTGATGACTTTTGACAAGTTTGACGGTTTTATCGCACAAGTTTAGTTATTTTGGATGTCATCTTGGTTTGTGAAAATAAATCATTCGATTCGTCTTTACACGGCGTTTGACTTACCCCGCACGTAACAATAATAATAATTGAAATGGTTGTTTGTACATTGCTACTTTTTTATTCGAATAAAAATAGTTTTTATTTCATAATGCATTTATTATTTTATACCTCATACTTTTTATGCCAAAAAAATTGGCCACCTAATAACTGTAATTCGTCCTGTTTGTTTTGGTATAAAAATTGATTAGATGATTGAAATCAAAATATTTTAACACAATCTTGTGTTTTGTTACACACATCTTAACACAAATTCATTACTTTGAACAGAGAATATTAATTAAATATCTCCTTATTACTATCTAACTTATCTATAATACATATACATATAATAAAAATCGTAAACAAGCCGTGTCTGCACATTAAATATTTTTTCAAATAAACAATTTATACATGTTGTACTTATGTTAACTAGGTCAAAAAAATAGTTTTTGGAATTTTTGTCTGTTTGTCTGTACGTTTGTGGACGCTAATCTCAGAAACGGTTTAATAAATTTGAATGAAATTTTCACTGATGTATTGTAGCAAGCTTCCCGTTTGTTTCATTCGAATCGGTTTACAAACGAAAAAGTTAGGCCCTATACCGAATACCACGCGGACGAAATTGCGGGCTCAACTAGTTAGTTTAATTAGTTATACCGAATTATTAGTTTTTTATAAATTAATTATTCTTATTGTATTAAAACTGGTGAAGTAGCCGTCGTTTCTCATAAATTATACAAAAGTAAAATCGATTTTTATTCTCAGAATCGAATTAAAGGTATTTGGCTCGTGCCAGCGAAACAGTAAGTAATTATAAAATTCGTTGCCCACGCGATCGCTTCCAAGAATACGTTTAGAAATCGATGTATTTATTTTAATTTTAGTTAGTTAGGATTTAGTAAGAAATTTAAGGTTTTTTTTTACAAGGCTTCAATCCACTACAAGTAAGTTGTTCTCCAAGACTCCACAATTTTTGCATACACTTTTGTTGACGAAATTCGCTAGAATTTACTTTGAAGTTCTCGCTGTGTGGTATATATTCATCCGATTTCGCCAATTTTGTCTGTGAATTATATTTTTGAGATAATGTGTTTTTAAACAGAAAGAAAGAAAGAAACCATCTTTTATTCCTCTAATACAATATGTGAACAATACAAACAATATACAACAAACAACAAAATAATAATTACAAGCAAACAAATATATAGACCAGTAACGAGAGGAAAAGGAACCCTGGCGCAGTATGCAGTTGTGGCGCAGACCACAACACTGATATTCAGCCAGGGACCAGATATTTAAAAAGAAAAAAAAAATTTAAACATTTGCACGGGACAATTCAGAACACGATTGTACAATCAATGGCTGAGATTATAGCAACTTTCTTAAAAACTTCTGAAGGATTTCTTTCACCAGCCATCCAAATTCAATTGCATCCATCCAAATTGCAAATTCCCTGAAAATATGTAATAGCACACGAGAATGTACAAGACATGGAGAATGTACAAGAAATTTTAAATTTATTTCATTAGTAGGTTCGCCCGCGTTGAGAAATAAAAAAATAACGCCTGATGAAATATATAAGCAACGTAACGCCTAACATCTTTATTGCAGTTATAGGCCAGGTGTTAAGATTATCCCTCAGGAACAGTACTTTTTTTCTGATTGAAAGGTACCCTATGTCCTTTCCTGCATTCCTGGCAATATGTATGCAAAATTTCATGATGATCGGTTCAGCGGTTTAGGCGTTAAAAGGTAACAGACAGACAGATTTACTTTCATACTTACATACATATAATATTATTATAAATTAAGAGGCTCTACGCCATCAATAAGAAAAAATGACTGCTTTGTTCTCCGATTCAGCTCGTTCAAACATAAAGCTAATGTAACAAAAAAAAATCCAGTTACATAACTTCTTGGTCTATATTTCTGACGAGGCATTTTTGTTTTAAGTATTATGTTTTACGAGAAATTAACTAAAATCTTAATGTATTGCTTTGTTACAAAAATCGATTCGACTTCGTTGTTTCAAGAAGTAATGCAATGTGTATATAATCAAATAATAGAGTTTCATTTACACTATAAATGACACGAACAGTTTTTCATTTAATTCAATAAACAAAGGTTTTTTTTGATATTTTTGGGTAGCGGATGTCCCTTAGCGAGGGCCGGTTATATGTAGAGAGCCCAGTTGTCCAAGGTCATAATAATTTAAACACAGTTTTTAATCTGTCTGTATTGAGAAACATTTGAGTTTATCAGATTTTAGTGTACGAAATTTACACTAAATCCGACCCCGTCCCCTTCGCTCCAACGTGTGCTTGGGCCGGTGTGATACTGAACACTTCATATTTATTTATTTTTCTAAAATAACGTCCTGTTAAAATGGGTCTAGTCGTTTTAGAAATTAGCCGAAACAGAGAGACAAAAAATTAAAAATAGTTTTTTTTATTATAAGTACCGTATATGCTTTGAACACTTAGTAAAAAGCAGTTATTTTGACATTACAAACAAATACTTCATTTTTATTTATTTATTTTATTATTTTTATTATTCAGTTTTACTTGTATTTTATTTATTTCAATTTTATGTTTTACTTTTACTTAGGTTTTTAATCGAATATGTTAAACCTTTTTTATTTTAACTTATAAGTAGAATCATTAAACAGTATTTTACTAATTACCGTGAGACAAATTTTAATGTCTAATGTAAAAGTTAATTATAAGCCATTTTTAATTTAATTAATTAAATTACGCAGCTAATTAAAATATTTGTTTAAGTTATAATTTGACAATAAAAAAACGCATTATTTGTAGAATGTTTCCTCTTTAAAACCAAGATGAATACAATAAGTTTAAATATGTCACTGAAGCATTGAATAAATAATCATCGCCCTCTCTTTATTTATTTCTTTAATTAAGGTGAAGACTTAGTAGAAAAGCGTTATTTTCGTCGTCTAATTTGACTTGTTAGAGTAAAATTTTACTTGTTGACTTGTTAGAGTAAATACAGAGCATAATAAACTATATTTTAAAAAAATTGAATCGGACGGATTTATAAAAGTCTTTTTATGAGAAAATAAAATAGTAAATTACTGCCCAAAAAAAAACCTTTCGTGCCACAGTAATAAAAAATTTCGGCGAAAACTAATATAGGTACATTTGTTTTTAAGCTCATTAATTAACTTAAGTTCTGTAATATAATTTTAATCGGCTACTTTTATTTCTTTTTTCAAATTTTACACAATTATTAAGAAAAACCTTAAAATTTTAAACCTGTTCGGTTATCTCCGAGATGCAACAAAAATTTGTTGTGCAAAAATGCACCTTAATTCGTAGGTTGCGCTCACTTGGGCAAAAATTGTGTTCGGTCTGACGTTAGTCCTGTTTTAATATTAAAGAAATACCTTCATTCATGGCGTATCAAATCTCTATATATAAAAATGAATCCCTATTTCCTTTGGTCACGGCATCACGCGTGAACGGGTAGACCGATTTTAATTCGGTTTTCACTAATGGAAAGAGGGATAAACGGGGAATGTTCTTATGTATAAAAATTGCACCACGGGCGAAGCCGGGGGCGGGCCGCTAGTGGACAATAATATCAGTTAATAATAATAGAGATCAGTGATGAAGATGACACTGTGATTTCGTCACCAATAAAAGACCCCCAAAGTACGGTCATTTGTGTGCACCAGTGCCTCAACATTAACAGCTATTAGGGCCCCCTATCTACAACTGTAAATAACGAGGTAGCTACTTAAGATATAATGCACGGAACTCACATCATTGTCTCGCCTCGCATCAGTCAGAAGAAGCTGTTAAACGTGTTGAACTAACGACATCACTTTTTAGAGATGCATTGATATGTCTGCTTCCGTTTCGCTTGCTTCTACTCCAGACGTCTAGCGATAATTTACACTGATAATAGCTTTTTCCCGTCACTTTGTCCGCGTACCTTTGGAATAGTACTTTTTGCTGAACGAAAGGTACCATCATATGTCCTTTTCCACCATATCCATTCTATCATATGCCCATTCTCCTATCCAATTCTAGGGGATAACACAAGCAACACGCCTATAACCTGTGGCGTAGCGCAGGGGGAGGGGGGGGGGGGGCAAGGGTCGGCAAAATTTCACAATAAATAATAAAAATATTTGAACAATTTCATATTTTTATCGCAACTACAAATTCGGACCGATTGAAAAGGGCACGAAATTCATCATTACTTATTCTGTGACGAATTCGGGGAATCCCCTTTCATTGAATGATATTTTGTAGCGACTGCTGGCAACATCGACTATACTGAGTTGCGAGGATTCCCCGTATTTTATTTTGGTGCTTCATGTGCTTGTATTTGTTTATGACTAATAAATCAGCGAGAATGACTTCTATTACATATATAGGTATTAAGTTCAATATTGTTTATTAAGGCTGCCATGAGTGCGGTTCAGCTCTTGTTTGTGTTTAGACGTGTACAATGTTACATGCATTGTGTTAACGTATTAATAAACGTGATTGTAAAATTTAGATAAACTTTTTTTTTTAATCTAACCTGTACACTGCAAAATAATGATGACTGTTCTTGCCGAAAAGTTCTCTAGAATTATTAATGTAATGTATAGTATACATTAAATTCAAATACCTAAATAAGAAGGCGGCAAAATTGTCTTCCGCCCCGGGCGGCCGACACCCACTGCCTATAACACAAGAATTTTATAGACGGCGGTAGTCACCTACCATCAAGTGGACCGTCAGCCTGTCTGCCGATCTTAACATTAAACAAAATGCAAATTTCACAGTTAGCAGTTAAGTAGTTAAAAATGATCGCTTTCTTTTTGTTTGACGAACTCGTTGGATGAATGGTTAGAGCGCTTGCCTTAACGCACTGTTCCAGGGGTCCCGGGTTCGATTTCCGACAGGAACTTTGGAGTGAACTTTTCAAAGTTGACTATGAATCTGAATCTGAAAAATAGTGACAGGGCACACTGCGTTTCGCAGTCATTTGGGTAGCCCGTTTGGCGGCGGTAATCATCCCCTTACAGAATAACGAATTAATGAAATAACAATGCTGAATACCACCGTGAAATAACAATGCTGTTGTTTTTTGGTGAGTGAGTAAGGGATGCCAAAACCCTTTTCCTCCCTTCCCAATTTCTTATGTTTAATACTACTATGATGTTATAGGCGATGCAGCTACCTACCATAAAATGGATTGTCAGCCTGTCTGTCCACCTTAACATTTAAAAAATGAAGAAAAGTCTGTTGTTAGGGTGCTTGCCTTAACGCTCTATTCTAGGGTTCCCGGGTTCGATTCCCGGCAGGATCAGCTTTTCAAATTTGGCTCTGGTCTGAATTTGGAAAGTAGTGGCAGGGCACACTGCGTTTTCGTAGTCATTTGGGCAGCCCGTCTGGCGGCAGTAACCACCCCCTTACAGAAGACCACCGTGAAATAACAGCACGCGTGCTGTTGTGTTTCGGTGAGTGAGTAAGGGATGCCAGAGCCCATTTTACTATCCCCCTCCTAATCCCTTATCCTTAATCCTTGCAGTCGGTAGCGCACTTGCAGCACCTGTGGCGTTGTTTGTGTTATAGGCGACGGTAGCCACCTACCATCAAGTGGACCGTCAGCCTGTCTGCCGACATTCACATAAAAAAAATTCCAATCGGATTTTAAAACACGTTTTTGCATTTGTTATTAAGTAAGGCTAAGGTGTCCTAGACTTATAACTATAAACGAGGAAGGTTTGTAATTTGGAGAAAAAAAGCAGGTGATGGATCGCTTGTATAATAAAATCCATAAAGCAGTAAATAAAAAAACCTTCCAGATACGATTAATTCTGAAAACAATGAATAATGTTTTGTTGTTCTTTCATTTGATGATGCATGTCTTTATTTTTGTACCTTAAAATACACACGGCTTTCTGGGCAAGCTAGCGACGGAACAGAAACTTGTCTAACAAACATTAAATCACTTAAAGCAAGCTTAAATTATTTAAGACCCGCCCTGATGCATTTTTTTTCCTGCAAATTATATACACAAATTTTCCTCGTTTATAGCTCTTTTCATTAGTGAAAACAGTATCAATATCAGTTAGGTAGCTTAGAAGAAATTAACGGAGAAACAGAAGCAGACAGCGATTTTATTTCTAAATATATTTCTGGGCGATAGAGCTGCGCATTTTTTTTACTTGACGTCAGAATAATTGGATTGCAACGTCATGTAAAGTCGCATATTCCCTATTAATTTTAATTTTGCGATTTCCCTTCAGAGGCAGTAAGGTACGTTATATTAAAGAACATGCTTTGTCATCATATTCTTATTTATAATGTAAGTAAAAAAGCACTTCAAGGAACGTTTAGTTTAGTTAACTGGACTCCTTGACTGTGTGTAACCGATAATTTCGCACGTCCTTGCGTGCCCGCGGCGAAGCGCTCGCTACTCCTGTAATTACGCGGCGTCGGCAAGGGCTATCGATAATTTAACCGTAACATTGTTAGGGATGCGACCATAAGCTTATCGGTAGAGATATTTCAAATACAATCTATCTAGGATTGGACAAAATATTCTCACTTCAATTGCGTATTCTAAAAGAAATTATTCCTAAAAACTTAAAAGAAAACTTTAAAGAAGATTATCGCAAATTATTTGTATTTTGTAAAATTTTACCCATAGAAGAAAAAACACAGTTTGTATTATTAAAGGAACTATATTTTAACGAAAATTTAAAAATTCCAAAAATAACTTACTCAACTAGATTATTTGATGAATCAAAATACAATTTACCCAAATATAACAACCTTTACGGAAAAAGACGTCTGGCTTATGTCATACCGAATTTAACAAATCAACTACCTAAAACATTAAAAAGAGACATAACTCCCAAAAACATCACATTTAAGCTTAAACAATACTATTTACAATTAACTACAGATAAATATAATTTTAACAACAATACAAAAATAGTTATAAAAAAGTAATACTAATTATTATTGTAAGATATTTCAATTCAGAATATGACACAAAATAACATATTAAAGTCTTAAAGTATCTTAAAGTAATTGAGGAGTCTGAAGTGTACGTTGGGCGTCAACTGAAGGTTTATTTAAATTTTCTGTAATCGGCACATGGTGTACGGTAAAACTCTAATGAGTTTTTGTTTACACCAATGTTAAGTAAAATGAAACACTATTGTATTAATAAATAATAAATAAAAAATAAAATAAAAAAATTACACTTATACGGCTAGGAATAAGATTACCATATAAGATCTGGCGGGAGTAACCACCCCCTTACAGAAGACCGCCGTGAATTAACAGCATGTGTGCTTTTGTGTTTTGGTGAGTGAGTAACGGATTTAGCCTGCTGTGGAGTTGATTGTGTTATAGGTGACGGTAGAAACCTACCATCAAATAGACCGTCAGCCTGTCTATCGACCTCAACACAAATAAAAGAAGACAATAACTGTATCTAACTTTAATTTAAGATAATTTTAATCTCAGAAATAGGTGACCGAATTTACAAATAATCTAATCTTCATCAACGTCCAATGCCGTACATGGGCCTCTCCCATAATTTTCCAATAGGACCAGCCAGAAACAATCTGAATCCACCGTCAGAAACAATGTAATAATAATAATAATATTTATTAGTTCAAGATAAAAATGCGCCGAAAAACCAATTTTGACGAGCCCATTGGATGAGTGGTTAGAGTGCTTGTCTTAACGCTCTGTTCTAGAGTTGTAGGGCACACTGCGTTTTTGCAGTCATTTGGGCAGCCTGTCTGGCGGCAGTAACCATACCCTTACAGAATACTACCGTGAAATAACAGCACGTGTGATGTTGTTTGTCGGTGAGTGAGTAAGGGATGCCAGAGCCAATGTCGGCAGCGCAGTTGCAGTAGCTATGGCGTTGTTTGTGTTAAAAGCGACGGTAGCCATCTACCATCAAGTGATCCGTAAGCCGGTCTGCCGCTCTTAACATAAAGAAAAACAATTTATCCGGAATGTGGAAAATGAAAAATTAGAAAATAGCTTACAAAAATCTAATTATGTAGTAACAAGTGTTCTTCTAACTACGAAAATTATTATTATTAAAGTAAAGATATATTAAAATGCTAAGGCCTTTTTAAAATTAAGATATACTTACTTAGATATTTTATTATTAGATATTTTATTATTTTATTATTTTATTATTATCGTTTATTATCGTTTATTATCTACTATAAACGTTGATTAAAGTTAAAATTTAAATGCTTACGACATAAATAAATCTATGCTATTTTCAATTTAAATCTCATGTAGAGTTTCAAGTTAATGATAAGACAGAGAAAGTCAAGGCACTTTGCACATTTTTTATGATGTATTACCCTCTCTCTTATATTATTTATCTTGCAAAGTTATTTTTTACAAATTCAAATTCAAATAATTTATTTACAAGTAACATGTGTTACTATAAACCAGTTCTTATTAGTTTAAACATGCGTCCACATGTGCTGCCACGTCTAGCGTGTAAAATAATAACATAAAATATCCACTATTCAATTAAAATTAAATGTAAAATATAATTAAATGCCAAAGCATTCTTTAATATCATAAAAGCATTGGTCTAATAGCCACATGGTCAGTTTTTTAGGCTCAGCTAGTAATAAATAATTATGACGAAATGAACAATTGTGAACCTTTTTAGGGTTCCGTACGTCCGAATAAAAAACGGAACCCTTATAGGATCACTCTTGTGTCCGTCTTTCCGACCATTTGCCCCCCCCCCCCCCCCTTATCTCCGAAACTACTGAACCTAAAATTTTGAAAAAAAATTACAGAAATTAGTTTTCTACTTGTATAAGTATAAGATACAAGTATAACTATAAGAAGTCCATAATATTAAAATAACATGATAAATCACTCAATATTGTGCGGATATGTAACATCGTACGGAACCCTCTTCACGCGAGTTCAACTCGCACTTGTCCCGTCTTTAATTTTTTTTATAAGTTTCCCGGTAATTCTCTGAGTGCACTGGGTAACTTGTTTTAATCGCGCATCCTTCCAAGCGCATCCTTGAAACATCCAAAAAAAAATTTTCGCCTTGCTCTTAGTGGTAGAACATCTGTATGAAATTAGATTCATGTTTATATACATGAATATGATATTTTATTCTCTGGAACCTGACTGGCTAACATTACGTGATCACATTAAAAATATTTATCGATAATTTTATTTAAACTTGAATAAATAGGTACATCACTAGGGCTACCGTGCAAACTGCAACCGGCCTGTAGGCGTCGCGTGCACCACTTGGTTAATATAACCACCAGCAAACTGGCTCCCTAACAGAGGCACTGGCAAGCCTAATTTGTTACACACTGATTCTATTCGCCCATAAGTATGGCCAATTTATCATTGCGTTAATTCAATCTTGTGATTGAATTTATTGCGAAACATATATAGTTATACTGTTTACGCTTTAAAACGAAAGGTGCATCCATAGTTATTCTTCACTCAGATAGTCAGGCACTATTAGCACTTGAAGCACTGGACTCAGACTATCCAGTCTCAAAGCTGGTGCGAAACTGTGTAGACTACTTAAATAACTTAGGGCGGAAGAACAAAGTGGTCCTAAGATGGGTACCTGCCCATATGGGGATCGAAGGTAATGAAATTACCGACGAATTGGCTCGTGTAGGCGCAAAAGGTAGGCTAATAGGTCCTGAACCTATGTGCGGACTACCAAATAGCCTAGCTCGCTGGGCCATATGGAACCAGTGCTTTATTAAATCTTACAAACGCTGGACTAACTTGCCAGGGTTGAACCATTCCAAAGCGCTCATAAAAGCCTATAGTCGAAACGTGATAAACCAAGCTTATGTCGCTTAGTAGAAGAAATTTGTGCATGCTAACTAGGGCACTAACGGGGCACTGCCACCTCTATAGACACCTTAAAATAATGGGTCTCACTAGTAAAAGAGAGTGTCGCTTCTGCCATGAGGCAGAGGAAACACCATGTATATATAGCCTTCCTCGATAAATGGACTATTCAAAACAAAAAGAATTTTTCAATTCGAACCAGTTCAACAGTTCAGTTCAAACAAACAAACAAACTCTTTATAATATTAGTATAGATACTACATACTAAAAATAAATAATACCTAATAAATATACTACATAGTATAAATAAGCCAACCAAAAATAAAGATTAATTCTATCACTGTACAATAATTACGATTTAAATTTGTATTTTTGAATTAAACAGAATAATATCCGGTGTATTCGTAAATTCTGACTAAGAAATTGCAATAATTAACTATAACTATGACAATTTACATAAATTTTGTCAGGGGTGCAGAAAAGCAGGTGGGATACCTACCTTTCATCCAGATAAAAGTGCTGTTCCCGAAAAATCGTCTCAAAATTTGACAAAAGTATAAAAATTAAATGTTTCAACGCTTTAGAAAAAAGGGAGCGTACGAAGTCGCGGGTAAAGCTAGTATTACATAAAAATGCACTAATAATAATTAATAATATATATAATAATATTATAATTATTACCACCAATAATTATAATATTATTGAGGTATAAGGTTTGCCTATTTGTAAGTTTGTATGTAAGAGCTAATCTCCGAACCCAATTTCAAAAATTCTGTCTAACTAGTATTATAAACGAGAAAGTGAGTTTGTTTGTTACTCATTTCATGATGATCGGTCGAGTAGTTAAGGAACTACTCGACCGATCATCATGAAATTTTACATACACGTTGTAAGGGATGCAGGAAAGAACATAGGGTACCTTTCATCCAGAAGGAAGTACTGTTCGCGAGTAGGGTTGCCAGGTGTCCGCCTTTTTACAGTCGTGTCCGGCCAAATACATTCAGGTCCGGCCCGTCCGGCTTTCGTTAGGATTTGGTCAACCCCGCAGCGGCCAGAATCGCACGGACACGCATGATTTGCGATCTTACAAATTACTTTAAGAAAACAATATGTGATACATAATAAAGAGTAGCTCAGAGCAAGTCTTAAAGTAATAAATGCACAAATAAAAATAACTATTTCTTTTAAAAGCCAGTGTGTCAGGCTTTTGTGGCAAAATGTCCGGCTAAAAATATGTCTGTGTCCGGATTTTCGATTTTGAGGCCTAGCAATCCTATTCGCGAGGCTAGTCAACTTGAATGAATGTAAGGTTGAAAATAAAAGAATAACTCGTTGAAAATAAAAAAATAACTACTGACTAAATATAGCAATGTAACTCCTAATATCTTCATTGCAGTTATAGCTTTGCCAGGCCTTAGATGATCCCTCAGGAACAGTACTTTTTTTCTATGCCCTTTCCTGCATCCCTGACAACGTGTATGCAAAATCTCATGATGATCGGTTCAGCGGTTTAGGCGTGAAAAGGTAACAGTCAGACGGACAGAGTTACTTTCACATTTATAATATTAGGCGGGCGAAGGCATGATCAAAAGTTGGTATTATTGTGTAGAAAAAAAACTGATTTTGTAAGTTTATTCACATGTGGTAAGTAATCTCCGGAATCGCTGCAGCTATTTCAAAGGTACTTTATTGCAGGTGAACAAAGGCGAACGTTATGTATACCAACTTCCCAATTTCCGTCGAGACGAAGCCGAATCGCGTCTTTTTTTATGTTATAATCGGCAGACAGGATGACGGCCCACTTGATGGTAGGTGGCTACCGTCACCTATAACACAAGCAACGCCAAAGCTGCTGCAAGTGCGCTGCCGCATACAGTAGGATTAAGGATAAGGGATTAGGAGGGGACAGGGAAATGGGCTCTGGCATCCCTTACTCACTCACCGAAACACAACAGCACACCTGCTGTTATTTATCGGTGGTCTTCTGTATGGGTGTGGTTACTGCCGCCAGACGGGCTGCCCGAAATGACTGCGAAACGCAGTGTGCCCTGCCACTACTAAACTACTAAATGCCCTGCGTCTGTTTAGTATTAAATAAAAATTGCAAGAAAAAGGAAAGTTTTTAGTCATAGAATGTTTTTGTGTTTAAAAATAGATCTCATTAAAGCCAACGAGCGCAGGATGCGTATTTTTCTTTCTATTTGTTAGTTGAGCTAAATTAGAGGGAACATCGCAACTGTAATATGTACGAGCCTACATTTTTTTAAATAACTAAAGTACTTAACCTGTGTACCTAGTTATTATATGCTTAATTTTTTTTACTAAACGTGCAGTTATCCTACTAATGGAATACATATGCAAAAGTTTATATATTTGGATATTTGTCTGTTTGAATGCCTGTTACTCAATCACGCCAAAACAGCTAAACGGATTTGAAAGAAATTTGGCACATATATAGTTTATTACCAGGATTAATACTGAAATAAGAATGCCCACCCTTTTCTATTTTTAACATACCGTAAACAAAATCAAGCTGAACCAGTCCGCGTTTTATCACTATAGAAATATTTACTCAACATCTATAAGTAAATGTAATCTACATAGCACAGTTACAGGCGCGGTGCGAGGTGGCCTAAATGCCAAGGGGCTGGTGTAAAAACTAAGGGTGGGCGGTATGGGGTAGAAACGGAAACGTCTAATGGCGCGTAGTCACGAAAGAACCACCAAATTACAGGAACCAGCTTAGTGTGAATTTCTTTTATAATAATATTTATGGTTTACTACGGCGAGGTTTGTTACGATTATTCAAAATTCAAGATAGTGTAATTAAATTCAAAAAATGTGCCTCGCTTTTAATGAAAAGCGAGGCACATTTTTTGAATTGACTAATGAGTTGACTAATGAGTCAACTAATGAGTTGACTAGCTGTGTTCACGATATCGTAACCATAGTATTCTGTATAGCGCGTAACTTTTTTGTTACGCGAAAAAATTTGGAATTCATACATTTTTTTTAAATTAAAGATGGGTTTGTTCTCGACCAGCATCTATCCATGTAGGAAGGATGAGGCCGACGATGGAGCGAGCTCACCCAGATGCCTAATTCACTCGAACCTTGAAAAGATTTGGGTTATATGAGCTCGGAAATACAGACGCCGGCAGGGAGTTCCAATCCTTAGCAGTGCGCATTATAAAAGATGTTTTAAAGCGCTTGGTCCGAATTAGAGGGATTTCGACAAGGTGAGGATGGTAACTAGCCGTACGTCTGCATGTCCGATAGAAGAAAGGGGACTCGAGCACACTCTCTGAAGTAAATCTTATAGAATACACACAGACAGGCAACTTTGCGTCCACGTACCAGGCTCTGGAGCTTAGTAAATTAGCTTAGTCATTCATTGGAAAGAAACACTATAGTACGGTCATTCTATGAATGCGTTTTTGACATTTATTTATGTCCATTGCATAAAGTTCATTTCCGATTCCGATTTCACTCAAGGTTCGAGTGAATAGGCATCTTCTGGGTGAGCTCGCTCCATCTTCGGCCTCATCCTTCCTACATGGATAGATACTGGTCAAGAGCAAACCCATCTATAATTAAAAAAAAAAAAAATACAAAAAATGTATGGAATTGACACCTGTCAGAACAGCAATCTTATGATGGCCGGCATATAAATGTTACGAGAAGCTTGCTACAACACATTAGTGAACCCAAACGCGCAGACAAACAACGATTTTATTATATTTATAGTGATGATGATTTGTTAGAGAAGGCCAATCTGAGATTCGTGTTACTTTTTTTTTAATTTTAAGATCGGCGACAGGCTGACGGTCCACTTGATGGTAAGTGGCTACCGTCGCCTATAACATAAGCAACGCCACAGGATCTCCAAGTGTGCTACCGACTATAGGAAAATGGGCTCTGGCATCCCTTACTCACTCACCGAAACACAACAGCACACATGCAGTTATTTCACTGTGGTCTTCTGTAAGGGGATGGTTACTGCCGTCAGACGGGCTGCCCAAATGACTGCGAAACGCAGTGTGCCGTGCCACTAATGTCATTTCGAGATATAGGCTTTCTGCGGCTGTAGTCGTGCGAGCTAGTCCTTATGCATTTAAGGCCATTTTGTAAATCCAGTCGTTATGATACCGAGCCAAATTCTGACACTATCGATTGATGTCATTATTTATTAGTACAGGGTGTTTTTTTTTTTTGGGATTTTAGCCAGTTTTATTCCCGGTGCGTTCTCAAAAATATTTATGTGCAGTTTTGCTTCTTTAAAAAATAAAGAAATGTTTCCTTCGAATAAAATTTGCTGTCTCCAGTATTTAGAGTACCTACTTTCCCTTCAGGCGCGGTTAACAAATTCCACTCTTTTTTTTAAATTAACGGTGGGAAATCTTCATGGATACCTATGGCAGCGAAGAGGCCGTTGCGGGTTTATGCCGGACTCCTACCAGCTGAAACCTAACGAATTTCCAGCGCGGCCACGGCCACCTTTAACCTGTTGGTGACCCTGGGCATTTTAGAATAATTGGCCCCCTATGAGGATTATTTTATTAAAATAGGCAAAATGAATTTTATCCTTCCCCATTACTGTTCCACTTATCATTTTCAAAACAATACTTATCGGTAATATTGGTTATCGAATGATGATTAGGGGGCCACATCATTGGCGGGGCCTTGGGCACTTGCCCAAAAGGCAAGTTTATGTCTTCGAAACGTGAAAGAGTAACAAACAACATATTGTACATACAATATATGTATATGTACAATATGTTGTTACAATATATGTACAATATGTTGTTTGTCTTAGTTATTAAAACGCTTGTTAGTTTTCTTTTATTCTTTTATTATACCCCTTTTAGGTACATTATAATTTACAAAATACAACACGTTACCACTATTGCTAGGCAAGGACATTTTTCATAACTTTCGTACCACAGATCATATTTTGGCGTGCGCGCAGAGCCTATCGCTTACACAATGCAACCATACATCCATCAATCCTTGCAAATTTTTGCATTTATAATATTAGTAGTGTTTCTGATTGTGATTGAATTCACAATAAATATTCCATAAAGCTTTTAACCCAATAGATGATACACAATGGAATCTGATTACGCTTTGGTTTTAAAACGTTTAGAAAAAACATTACGAGAACAGACTGTTTTATATTTTAAAACTGCAATGAAAAATTTTAAATTCGATCGTTATAATAACATCGAAAAACCACCCCCTTTAAATATTCCGTCAATATTGTGAAAACATTTAGCAACCCTCAATAAAGTTGCAGATATGCCTAGGTCGTTATGCAACGAAAACCCGTGTTTACGTGAGCTGTATCCGGTCGGTTAGAGCCCCCCGACGTGCCAGGCGCAAGTTAGCGCCGAAATTGCAACAACTTATGCAACTTTACTTAACTAGGGTGGTTCAGCTGAGTTTGGTATTTGCTTCTACGTGCGAGTAGACTGCGTTGACATTTATTTATTAACTGTCAAACGCCATCGAATTTGTTCGTGCATAGTTTAAAATTTTTACATATGAACGGAATAAAAAGTAGTCTAGGTAGACTCTTTAGATTTATCTCTGTTTCGTGCAGCACCATCCAAAGTTAAGGTAGTCATGATGATCGCAAACCTTCGTAGAGAAGTGGCACCTTAAGGAGAAGAAACGACTGATCTCTATATAGTCAAATCAAAACGTTTATTTCTCAAAAATAGGATAACTGTTTTTTTTGAAGTCAAAATACTACTACTGTTTCGAAAACAAAATGGCGTTCTGGAAGAGAAGAAACGGCGAAAGAAACTCTCCAGCAATCGCTCTTTTTAATCCCACGCATTTTTAACTGCTAAATAATCTTTAAAATAATCTTTAATTGTAGGTATAATACGCTTTTTTAACAAGTTTCCGTTTTACAAATGACTTCAGGGATTTTATTGTAGAAACGTACACATTGTCCTTTAAATGATTTATCTATTTTCGTTAGGCTTGTGTGGATCAAAGCAAGATCATGTTTATTTCTAGTATTACAATTATGAATATCACTGTTTTTTTTTAAAAAAACGATCAATATTTTTATGAACAAAAATTATATTATCAAATATGTATTATGTATCAAATAGTCTTTTAAATACTTAGCTAGAAAAATTCCGATTAAATCGGTTCAGTTGTTTCTGGACTTAGGTTTAAAGAAATAGTCAGTCAAATTACTTGAAAACACATGTTTGGGTTTTTGAAAATGATAAGGTTGTAAAAACTTATTCTTAAGGATATTTGTAAATAATAAAGATATTCGTTGTCCCACAATACTAAAATATCAGTCGCATAGTTGTTCTTTTAAGATCAGTTTGCTATACATGTATAAAATAAACATATATTCAGCCATCAGCACCAAGCAACTCCTTGTACTTTGTAGTGTCCTTGTACTTGAGTGACTTTGTACATAATTAACATAATTATTCTAAACACATACCTACAGGATCCAGAAATAAAGGATCAAATAAAAAAAAACAACGCCTGACAAAAATCGGCATCTGCAGTAGGTTATCGTGATGACCCTTATAGTCACACAGATGAGAGTTATGTGCCCAAGAATTGGAAGTACTATCAGCAGAGGTGGTCCCACCCGAAATTTTTTTTAACACGATCACACCTATCGGGTTTAAACCATTCAGTGACTCGCTCATATATAAAAATATATATACCTACACATATAAAAAAATCATTATAATCGATCAAATCTTTCAGTTTATTGACAAACTCATGCACAAAAGAATTATATTTTTTAAAGATATATAGGTTGATACATCTTTTTGTTTTGACTTTTTTTCAGGACACAAAACCATGGAAGCCTCATCGTCAGATTACAGCGACGAAGAAGTTGGAGTGATAGCGCACGGACAAAAACTCTGGGTGCGGGGAGTGAGATCGCATACAACCTGTGCTGATATTGTGAGGGCCTTACAGGATGCTCCTGAGGGTAAGTATTGTAGTACATTTCGTAGAAAAGTGAACCTTCAGAAACATTACAATAGAATTTTAGTTTGCTTGTAACCCTAGATTAAAAATGGCAGGACGGCTGTCGAAGTAATCTGAAATGCCTTTTATTAGTAGTAAAATAATTTGGTTAAATTTTAATCAATAAATTGCTTTAAACTTAATTTATAAAAATATTTTTATAAAAAAATAATCATAAAAAACTTACTCAAAATAAATTTATTTTTAGTGTTTTCCAACCACTCTTTTACCTAATTCAAAAATCTTCACAAGGAATAATATTACATTCTCGTTTTGACTACATTTCGGATATACCATCCATTTTTTTTTAATAAAAAAAACTAATCTAGTCAAATAAATAGCAAATAAGCTTTCCACATATTGGATGTATAGTCAGGCTAAAGCTGCCGGCCGAAAATAAATCTTAAATTACAACACAACTGTTACAGCTGGCGAATTAAGCGAGCAAGGCGAATGGATGTTGGCAGAAAGGTGGCGAGGTGTTGAACGACCTTTGCCTCCAGATGCTCCTGTCTTGCACGTGCTGGCTGCGTGGGGTGACGCCAGGCACGAGGTAAGGACTTAAACCAAAAGAAATTAAGTCTCGAGTCCCTTGCAATTGTAATCCAACGTTAGTCTGTCGTCTATTCATTAACGCATGCATAGATTTATCATATGTGTCATGAATCTACATAATGGAGTAAGACTCTTGGGCCACAATACCATTAGAATCTTCTCTTTTAGCGTCAATGGATTCAATTACAATTTTTTTACAGTAGCGAATGTAAATGAGTTAAGCTTGGTATTACCATAGATAAAATACTACTTTACTGGTCAAGTAGTATTTTATCTATGGTATTACTGAACGGTATCATCATAATCTAAGCCGTAGGACGAACACTGCTAGACAAAGGCCTCTCCTCTAATTTTCCAAAAGGACCTATCAGAAGCAGCCTGGATCCACCGTCGACCAGCGGCCCTTATCAGCTCGTCTGTCGTAATTTGTGGGTAGAAGTGGTGGCCTCCACTCGAGCACCTTTCCGCCCCAGCGACCGTTGTCGGCTTTCCGTGCCATGTGTCGTACCCACTATCACTTCAATTTACTGATCCGACGGGTTATATCGGCAACTTTTGTTCGTCTAATGGATCTCCTCATTCCTAATTCCATCTCGTAGTGTAACCCCGAGCATAGCCCTCTACATAGCTCGTCGAGCGACGTTGAGCTTTCTTACGAGGCCCATAGTTGGAGACCACGTTTCAGCGTCATATGTCATCACTGGCGACACACATTGGTCGAAAACTTTTAAAACACTGAGGGATTTTGGACGAGAAGATGTCTTCGAGCTTCCCAAACGCTGTCCATCCGAGCTGGATTCGACTGAACTGAGCTGAACCATACTTAACTATATGGTTCACTAAATTCTCAACCCCTTCACCTTTTGTATGGCGGATGTTTTAATGAATTATGGCATGCTTGATATCTCATAAGTACAGTTAGTAACATTTTAGGAGTAACGAAAACATTTGAGATGCTATTATAAAAGTGAACATTTAAAAAAATGTTTGTTACATGTTCCGCGTAAACTACTAAATAGATTTCGATGAAAATTGGCTCAAGAATAGATAATACTCTATATTCTTATATATTATTTATACAACATGCCAGTAACCAATCAATGTAGACAATATAAGAGTAGTTAATAATGAAGCTAATTTTCCGTTACTAGGTAAGACTGTCACTCCGTCGAGTGTCCAGCGGAGGCGAAGAAGACTCGGGGCGTGATAGCGACGGAGGAAGTCGAATAGGAGGCAGAAGAAGACGTCGAAAGGGAATGAGGACATCAACTCCTCCTCCTAGGGCGAAAAGTGAAGACCCAGCAGCCAGATTGGTTTCAGTTATTCAGCACCAAAGCAGAACTATACATCAGCAGTTAGATAAATTAAGGTTAGGAAATTATTGTATCGAACAAGGAATTTAAGAGATTTTAATATTTAATTTAAAAAACTAAGTACATCTTTTAAAACCTTCTACAGGAAAATCTCCGGTCATATGCAACCCTGAGCTTTCTTTCAGAACATAATTGCACGTAATTATGTTCGAATGTTAAGATTGATATTTTGGCCTATGCAAAGAATACTTTATTGAATTCTTTTATAAACAACTTCAGTAGATTTAACTGAAAGACGTATCAACTTGTGTTCACGATATTATCCACACCTAGATGTCGCTATTAAAAAGAATTTGCATGACCTATGGAAGTTGGTCTACGTTTCTTTGTATAGGCGGCAATGAAAGATATTAATTCGATTAATTTTTGTCTTTGTTAAAATGAAAAGGTGTCTTTGTCGAGGGTTTTGTCGTGTCAAGTTCATTTGCCTATAATAGCATCCCGTTAAATCAACCGAGATCAATACGAAGTGAGCTATCGAACAACTTGGCTGGACAGATTTCTTTTATCAAACCATAACAAATAGAAATATAAAATACTAAAGTTTAAAACCGTAAAGAAATAATACCGAATACCACGCGTACGAAGTCGCGGGCACAGCTATTTTATTATAAAAGTAAAAAACGTGGCTATAATTTAAGCTTTAAGCTTGTTATTCAAAACTAACTTAGCATGAGATCATGAATTTTGATCGAACTAAAATAATTTATTATTATTATTATTAAAACTCTTTATTTGTACTATAAACATAAAAAAGAAAGAACAAGTAATAGCACAAAAGGCGGTCTTATCGCTTTATAGCGATACACAGATTAATAAATATAATATATTAGAAGATAAACGTACATATAAAAATTAAACAAATAAATAAAGTGGTCTTCAGTTTGACAGAAAATGTGTCTTGAGTGCTTTTTTGAATATTTCCAGCGACTTAGATTGCAATTTTATCCAAATATCTAAAATGAAACTTATTACTTTTACAGGGAACAAGAGAAACTTATAGATCATCTTGAAGATCAAACTCACAAGAGTCGAATGGAGAAACATGGAACGAATTATTTACTCGAGTCCTATCTTCGTGATATTGGTAGAAACAGTGAAGTTAACGACAGCCAAACTGGTAACAGTGATAGCGGGGTAGGTGTCGGCAGTGGAACTCCACCACGAAGACACACCAAGCACAAATCAAGAAGAGAACGGCATCTCATGAGAGAACATTACTTCACTAAAGAACTAACAGATATATGCCAAGTTAATTCGGAGAGACTGATGCAGACAAACAACGATACAGATTCGGAGGCATCCGCCGATGAACTTACTAGGATAAGAGAGGAAATAGAATTACTAGAGAAATTAGCGATTATAAACAAGAGACTTCATCGCGAGGAAGAATTGGTTGTAAGACTGACAGCAAAAGTAAAAAGATATATAGATGAGAATAAAGCAAATAGTTGTGAGAATGTGGCGCAAGTTAGGACGTTAATTGACAAAATTGAAGAAGAATTGGGACAGACTTCGAAAGAGATGGAAGACAACACGGTAGAGTTAGCCAGAGCGGAGAGTGAGTTAGAAAGCAGATTGAAGCAGCTTGATGAGTTGACGCTGGAATTGGAAGAGGAAGAGTTACAAAATGCAATATTGGAGAGACAGTTGAACGAGGCGTCAAGCCGCCAGCCAATTTTATTGCAAGACAGCTACGTACCTGTATTAGACCAAGCGAACCTTGGCCAACCTTTTCCGAGTTCGGGCTATGTTTTGGACACATTAGTATGACATAAGTTTATTACGTTCAAAGACGTCCAGCAACCCAAAGAAACACTTCACTAAATTACCACTTTTTCCCTTCGAAACTAACTCAATTATCACCGAAGGTTACCCAACTTTAAATTTGTGCCAAAACCCCCTTTTAATATTCTGATAAAATGCTTCAAGTAAAGTACAAAATGTGATAAAATAACGGAAGTAATACAAATGAAATTAGAACAGAAAGCCTACAATTAAGCCTGTTCACTTAGATCGTAATCCGGAAATACAGAATCGATAATTTTATTTTATAGGCATAAGATATAATTAATTTAAGACCACGCTAACACTGTTCTCATACATTATATTCAATTTCAGAGTGATAAGGATTTAAATCGTGTATTACGCAAATATACTTACCGTATACGCAAAACCCAAATACTTAATACGGTAGCCCTGTGGCTCTAGCATGAGTTTACGATACTACACTCGCTAGCGAGAGCGTAAAATATTTATATGGAAAATTGATAATTTGACATTGACAGTTCACGATTTCCCATACAAAAGTTTTACGTTCTCGCTAGCGAGTGTAGTAATGGTGTAGTATCGTAAACTCATACTAGAGCCTCTGGTGGCTTTTTCCGTTCACACCTTTGAAATAAATTGTTAGGAACTTTCCAAAAAAATCTCATTTATCCTAAAGTTCCTGAGCACTCATGGAATTTTTGGCACTTTCACAGTCTTGGTATATGTAATTTTAATTAGAAGAGGTACCATAAAAATTACAGTATATATAGACTGTAAACACTAGACTGTAAAACTAAAAAAAATGCTGAATATTATGGTCAAGATTTTAGTAATTTAGACACTTTAATAAACGGTCTTAAGCAATTTTTTACTATATTATGAGCTCAGAATACAGAACAATCCAGAATCCGCGATCGCGTAGCTGAGAAAACATAAATTACTCTTATTTAGAGTAGATAGCGTTTCACTCTATGGAAAAGGCGCACGTTACACGAATTATATTTTATTGAATCATGTCATCTCGTTTCGTTCAGTGTAAAAATGCCCCTAAATGTGCGAAAAAAAATGCCAGTACACGTATTTTATGATTGAATTTTCCTGTATTTTTTGTAATTTTCAATTGTTGTGTATATTGAGGTTATTAAATAATTATATCAAATAAATAGCTTTATAATTTGGGTATATATTTACTCTAAGAGCAGGCAAATATCAAGCAACTTCCATATTTTGTGATCCATTCCAAAACAAAATAAAATATAGAATCTATTTTTTTTAAGATTACATAGTAATTTTAGTGCATAAAGTACACGTGTATTCAAATAAGTGGTGCTAAGATTTATTTTTGTTATTTATAGTAAGAATATACTACGTGTCTTTTTTTAGAGGAAAAACTTCACTCACTCTTTCTAAATATGGTCTGTAGATGTCAAAGGAATTACACTCTAATCGAATTACACTTATCAGTACTCATTCGACTGAATTTATCAATATTTTGCTACCATTACTCTTAAAAATGTCTAATGTCGAGCTTTAATGTCAATAAGGGCCGGCGCACTTTGGAGGACCGCACGGCAAAGTTTTTAAATTTTTTCATATAATTTTGAATCTTTTAATATATGCCGAATGCCGGAGCACGCTGTTTGCTGCCTTGGCATAATACAATGAAATTTGAATTATAGTGCAAGCACTTAAGGTACAAAATTCTATGAAAAAATTTAAATATTTTGCCGTGTCGTCCTCAAATTTGCGCCGGCCCTAAGATTCAAATTACAATGGCGGATTTACAAATCTGACACTGTCCAGTTTTTTCAAGGTACTTGAAAAACATACTGATAGCTTAAATAATCAAACTAGTAAGAGATATTATTTTAAAAAATTACTAACATATTTATGATAATATTTACAATATTTCTTACCATTTTGATTATTTAACGGGTGCCAGTCCTCAGTTGCTTTCAGATAAAATCACATTATTTCAAGGATAATTCAGTATTATATTGTACTAAATATATAATTGACAATATAAACTAGAAATCTCAAAAACATGATACTTTCTAAATTTCACGAAAAAAATCAGTTTCTTTTAAAATTTTATAAGAATCGCTCTGCTACAGGTAAATACTGTAGTCGAGTTTACGATTTTTTTTTAATATTGATGTAATTAATAATAATCTGTTGTTTATACATGTTAGAAAACTAAAATATATAATTATTTTGTAATAAAATACAATAACGCCTTTATTAAAATAAAATAAAATAAAAAAACTTGCCAGTAGCGGATTTGTATTATTCTGCATCTCTTTCCCTTCTGTTAATCTCTCTCTTATTCTGCGTACGTTTTCTTTTAACAATTAAGCGTTGAAATAAAATTTGGTGTAAATATTTAGTTAGCTAGTAGACAGCTTACCATTGAGACTCCCTTATTAATTAAAAAAAATGTGCAAATATCGTACAATGCCAAAAATATTAACAAAACCACCAATCATGACATTACGTAAATTAGTTTTTAAGTTAGTTGTAACTTTTCTTCCAATCTACTCCTCCAAATCAAATTGGAGCAACGAAGCTAATGACTATGAAATGCGAGGGTAGTTTCACAAATTATCATCTTCAAATAGACCAAGATAAATTTTGAGACTACCCTATATTTAGTTTAAAAAAATGTAGCTATGTAAAAATGTTTTTTAAAATTGTTTTTATGTCTTTAAAGACTATGTTATGTGTACATAAGAAATAAAATATATACTTATATTAGAAATGTTTTATTTAATTTTATTAAACATACATATGTATTAGTAATATATAAAAAAAATATCCATTTCCTTTTCTAGCCTTGGCCAGTGCTCAGTTGAGTGAGTAATAAATTTTCGTATACTGAAAGAAACAGAAGCAACAATGTTTATGGCTACTTTTTCATAATGGCTAGTGTAGTGTATGCGATTATTTACTCTCTTCCTCAACAACGGACAACACTGACTCGTACGCAGCACGTCAGTAGATGCCGAGCCATGGGCGAAAGTGACGTGTCGTTCGAGCCTGTGATTCATCCCACGATTAGGGGCTGCTACAAGTGGCGACGAGGATAAAGAAAAGAAGTAAAAGATAAGTGAACAATAGATAAGCAATAAAATTCTATGTTAGGGCGCATGTAACTGGTAAAGCACATCGTACCTACTGTTTGTCTACTCGCATATTTTTTACAAAAAGTAAATAACCGCATACACTACAGCTAGCTTTGCTATTTCAAGACCTTTTTATAAATTGCAATGTTACTTAACTTCCACAAACATTTATTTAAGACTACAACAATGCAATTTGAAATAGTCTTTCAACACAATCGACAAAGATTTGCGCAATATAAAAAAAATATCTTAGATTCTTGGTTTACTTATAAAAAAAAACCTAGTTACTTATAGACGAGTAAAAACCCATATACTTAATACTCCTATATTGCTAGTAGGGTGCACCGAACCGATGCCGACAGAACGGTGAAGACATATATATATATGTTTGTCTCCCTCATGAAGACTTCGAACGTTGTGCGCATGTCCGAAAACTACATTATAAGCATCTTATAGGCTGGGTTTCACCCACTACTGTCGCAACGCATGCGCATAACTCGTCAAGTATGCCAACGAGTGAGAGAAAATATGTAGTTCCGTCTCGGTAACGCTCCCCCTTACGGGGACTAGCAATATAGGATTATTAAATATATGTAAAAACCCATCTAGAATTTTTTAATACGTCATATTTTTTCAAGGACATAAACTAATAATAATGTCAATTTTAAGTTTATGTTGATAATAATGTAACCTTTATGAAAGGAACCACAATTAGGATCAGTTCACACTGATACGCGAAAATGTTTAAAAGGGAAGAGTTGCCGCGAAACAAATTAAGACGGCATCCCGGGACGCGAACGCCACGTCCCGGGATGCCGCCATGCGCCGCCGACGCAGCACAGTCATGTGACGCATCGTGAAGCAGCAGTGAGTACGCACTTTTGCGTACTCACTGAATTGTCTACCTTTTTGTGAAGTAAATAAGTTCTATATTGTATTGCTACCTTAAAACGCGACTTTGGTGATCTCTGACTGGGTTTTACAAACAGAAATAGCTTTGCTAAACATGAAATAAAGTGGATATTGTGTCTAAATACGCTCCAAGGTCGCACTGAAACCCAAAAGCACTACAGCTTCTACTTGACGACAGAAACGAAAATCAATTATAGAAAACTATTCTGAACACTGGCCAAGGCAGGTCTTTGATCCTCGAAGGTAGGAGAGGTGGAAACGGATAATTAATCGAGGACACGTTATGGTGCAGCGCGGTCGGTGATCTGTGCTCTATGACATTGTCCGCACTTTCTGTGGTGTCCTGCAGACGTTCAGTGTCTATTCCGTTTCCATGGCGACCTGGAAAAAAAAAACTCATGTTGACAATTTACAAGCACAGGCGCTAAAATTATTTTTTTAATTTTTCTGGTTTAACAATAAATAATAATAATAGTGGCAGGGTGGGCTCCCACTATGGTGGGAGAGACCTTACAGAAGACCACCGAGTGCGCTGTTGCGTTTCAGTGTGTAAGGAATGCCAAAATCCATTCCCTTATCCCCCAATTAAGGCGTGTCTTCTATTCTATCAAGGTCATCAGCACACCTAGCGAGCATTGCTTGTATCTATTGACAACCATCAATAACAAGTCAGCCATGTCAGCCTGGCTTCCTAACTTTACATTAAAAAAAGTGTATGTGTCAGCTTCGACGCACGACTAGAGTTTACTCCTTAAGTACGATCGTCTTTGACTATGCAATAGGAAAAGAGGATAAATAGAATTAGGTGAAGCGGCGACTCCTGTCGGATTTGGGTAGAACTGTTTGGTGAACTCCAAAAATATAACACTATCGATGGCGCCATCTATTGTATTACAATAGAATAAGGTGAAGCGGGGGCGGATTTGGGTAGAACTGCTTAGAACATAACAGCATGTTGTGTTTCGGTGAGTGAGTAAGGGATGCCAGAGCCCATTTCCCTATTCCCTCCTAGTCCCTTATCCTTAATCCTACTGTAGGCGGCAGCGCACTTGCAGCAGTTTTGGCGTTGCTTGTGTTATAGGCGACGGTAGCCACCTACCATCAAGTGGACCGTCAGCCTGTCTACCGATCTTAACATAAAAAAACGCTTTTTAGTTAACACTTGCATTAATTTTACTCCACATAAAATTTTTATACCAAGTGCCTTATTAGAAAATCGATTCTTAAGGAGTAATCATTCATTATTCATCATTAACATTCTATTATATATTCCCACTGCAGGACACAGGCCTACCCCCTCAGCGAGGGCGTATGGGCCTTGTTTGCAGGCAATATAGCGGAAAATGAATCTTCTTCAGGTACTGATACCAGGGATGAAAGATTTTTTGATTATGATGTGTGAAATGTAAGAAAACATTAATAAGCATCAAAATCACTTTGTATGTTTCTTACGCAATCACGCAAAAATGGCGGATTTTAATTAAATTTGACGCACACAGATAACATTAGGGATACTTTTTATCCTGGAAAAATGTTAGGTTCCTGTGGGATTTTCAAAAAACGAACCACAGCGCGCACGAAGTCGCGGGCACAGCTTGTATAGTTCATAACTTAAAGTACCTACAAACCAGAGGTTGTGGTTCCCTCAAAATTTACAAAAATAAACAATCTACACTAATATTATAAAGACGTAAAGTTTGTATGTTTGTTTGTTTGTATGTGAGAGGTAAGCTTCGAACTACTCATCCGATTTAAAAAAAAATGTTTCACAAATAGAATAGAATTTCAGGGTGGACATAGGCTAAATTCTACCAGCTAGTTCATTGATAAAATAACATCTAAACTTATATACGAAATGTGATCCCATTTTTTTTCTATTTTAAACAATAACAGTATCAGATTTGTGGACTCTGATACTGTTCTAGTAAGCTGAGAAATTTTAAAATTATAGTAAATTAGTAAGCTGGGAAATTTATATACAGGGTGGAATTTTTAAATCATACCTCGAGGGAAAATACTCTAAATACTTGAAATTTTACCCTAACTAAAGAAACATCATTTTATATTTTAAAAGAAGCAAAACTTCTTTCAAAGATTTTCGAACCATCTGAAATCCGAGAAAAAAAAAAACAGTTTACTTTATTGGTATATTAGCTGTGCCCGCAACTTCGGACGCGTTGAAAAATTAAAACACCTGACATCTTTATCGCTTGAACGAGGGTGGCGCCGTCACTGCCCGCACTTTTATTTATTTTATAATTTTAGACGATAATCTAACATTTTTCTCTGGATAAAAAGAACCCTATATGTTAAACCAGGTAATAAGCTATGTGTGTGTCCACTTTCATCCAAATCCATTCATTTTAGCGTTAAGGAACAAACATCGAAACATACAAACTTTCACATTCATCATAAGGATCAAATCTCTCTTACTTAATAAACACGGTAAATTAAATGAAAGGAAAACTATGAACTCTTAACTTATAAATTGGCCAGGCTAAATTACTTTCACTCAAATCATCGGGTGATGGTCTGAGTCCCTCCAGATGCGGTTAAAAAATTCCATACGGATATTCGTTCCCGATGATGCCTCTAATAAAGTTCGAAATAAAATATTTATTATCGATATTATCACTCACCGACACCTGCGGGTCGCGTTCCTCCTCGTCCCCCTCCTCACGTGGGGGTCCCCCTGCCCCCGCGTCGCCAGTAGCCGAACCCCCTCCGCCGCGTCTTTCCTCCCCTTCGATCAGCGACAGGTACTGAAGTAACTCTGCCTCTCCCGCTACACTGAATGGAGTCTTGGGACCCACTATCGCGATGGACACGTTCTGGGTGTACCGGTAAAAAAAATTTAAAAAAAAACTATATAAATATTCATTTTCATTAAAATGTTATGTTTTTTATTGTATAAAATTATATGAACAAAATATTTCATCAGTCCACTTGACGGTAGGTGGCCGTGGTCGCCTGTAAACACCAGCAATACCACTGGGATGCAATAGCACACGTGCTTATATATCATGCCAATCTCCTTTAAGGAGGTGGGGTGTTGTTGGTCTCCAAACTAGTTACTCAGTATGCATGACCATAAAACTGCGCTGCCGACCGTAGTGGGATTGGGATAGGAAAATGGGCCCTGACATCCCTTACTCAATAACCGAAACACAACCACACATATACTGTGGTCATTGCCCAAATGACTGCGAAATTCAGTGTGCCCTTCCACTACTTTCCAGAACCAGACCAGAGCCAACTTTGGAAAGTGCATTTCCAAAGTTGAGCCTGCCAGGAATCGAACCCAGGACTCCTGGATCAGAGCGTTAAGGCAAGCAACCTAATCACTCATCCAATGAGCAAATTGATGGCAAATGAGATTTCTTGTCAGTTATTCCGCATAGAATATGCATTACAAACTGGTGTTTATAATGTATGTAAAAGAATTGATTCTTGTAAGGACTCAGGATAGAGATTTGACTTATTTTTTTATTTGAAAATTTACTTTTAACAGTATATATCACATAATGAACGCAGTTTTAATATCCTTAATTTTCTATCTCACCTTGCTATTAAGGTCCACTTCATTAGGCAAAGTGTCCCTCAAGGCCCGAAGTCCGTGTGCGATGAGTTCCTTAAGATCGCAGTCATTAAACGTGTTCAGATGCTTCTCCAAATAAGTTCTGGCCGACTGTGAGCGAGCTCCGATAGCCATTGCTCGACAGTCGAAGTAGTTAGCCGAGGGACAAGTCTGGTAAATATGAGGACCCTGGTCCTGAAATACATCGAAAATGAACAATTAGTTTTAGTTTAGACGAGCACGTTGCACGAATGGTTAAGGTGCTCCCCTTAACGCTCTGTCTCAAGGTTGCCGGGTTCGATATCCAACAGGACCAACTTTAGAAATGAACTTTTCAATGTTGGAAAGTAGTGGCAGGGCTCACTACGTTTCGCGGTCATTTAGGCAGCCTGGCGCCTTATGGCGGGCAGTAACCACCTTCTTACAGAAGACCACAGTGATATACAGCATGTGTGCTGTTATGATTCGACGAGTGAGTAAGAGATGCCAGAGCCAAGTTCCTCCCTATCCCATTCCTAAATCCTTATCCTTATTCATACTATGATTGGTAGCGCATTTGCAGCATCTGTGACGTCACTTGTATTATAGGTGATGGTAGCCACCTACCATTAATTGACTTTAACATAAAAAATGGAACCTAGTCAACTCATTATCTGGTTACAAAATAATATGTACTTTAAGAGGACAACCGGAGCATTTTTAAAATTAATTGTTTAAAAAAAGGTTATTTTTTTTTAAAGTGTATACTATCACTTATTGACACAATAAACGCCATAGGGATGATAGTGAGCTACTAACATTAATAGGATAAATCTTAGAGATAAAGAGAACATAGAGATAAAGAGAACATAGAGGTGATCCTCAAATAAAGAAGGTTATACTATCAATAATATTGGATAATGCGACTCGGAGCAACTTTGTTGCAAAATGTGTAACTATTATGATATACGTCTCTTGTAACACAGTTTCACCAGAAAGGGCTATCTTTCTCTAAATTGACCTTTACAGACTACTAGCTGGGCTGGCGAACTTCATACTGCCTTAGAATAAAACACTTTCCATACAAAATGTATGAGAAAGTTAATATTATTCAGTTTTTTTTTTGTGAATATTTCGTAATAGTTATTCTGCTGTTCGGGAAATTCAACAAAATCGAACATCTTAAAAATCGGTCCAGCTTTTCTCAAGTTATAAATGGTGTAACTAACACGAGTTTCTTGTATATATTTATATGTATACTAGCTGACCCAGCAGAGGTTGTCCTGCCAGAACTAGAAAATAATTCTATAACCCGATTGTGGGACCACCTATCGGGTCCAATTTTATTTTCAAACCATATGTCAAAGTGACGCGACACTTCACGTCAACGAACGTCAGTTAAATTATTTGAATATTGTTCATACAAAAACACTAAAATCCCGATTAATAAATGGGGGTGGGGGTAGGAGGGTTTACGGCCTATTCTCAGACCTACTGAATATACACACAAAATTTCATTGGAATCGGTGAAGCCGTTTCAGAGGAGTTTTGTTACAAACACTGTGACACGAGAATTTTAATTATTACAAAGCATAAAAATATACTTTTACTGGTACTTACATCATAGCCAGCAACCAATAATCCTACTCCGAGTGGTCTCTTATCGTATCGCTGTGTGCAAATCTGCATCTTATTGCCAACGAGGCCAATCAGTCGACCCACTGGCATTTGGGAATCATGAGCGTATTTGTGATTAAGGCACTCGGTCCTCATGTAACGGCTGGAAAAAGAAGAAGGATAAAGGGTAACCGTGACATTTATTTATTTATTCCCATACTAGTTGGTGCCCGCGAGATTTTTATTGCTATTATATATTTGCAAGGCTATTATATATTTTTGGGAACAGTACTTTTCCACTGGACGCTTTTCGTCCTGTGTCCTTTTATGTCTATGCAAAATTTCATGATGATCGGTTGAGAAGTCAAGGCGTAAAAGAATAACGTGTGACAAAATATTAGGTCGGGGAAAAAGTCTTCTCGCATATAGTATGTATAAACTTGTAATAAAATCTCTTTGGCTGTACTATTTGTATCTGGCTGGTTTTGATGTAATTAAAAAGGTTAGATTTCAAAAAATGGCAGCCATTTTTGAAAAAGTGGAGTTGGGTCTACCCATTTGAAAAAAGTTGGGTACACAAAAAAAATCGATATTTGGGTGCCACTCTAGCTCACTGAAAGAAATCTTATGAATCGTGTACTCATTTGCGATTCTTTATTGAGTCTTATGAAATCCGTTTTTGAAGGGATTGATAACTGGTGATGAAAAGTAGATCACGTATGAAAAGAACGTGCGAAAAAGGTCGCGGTCAAAGGTCGGTCAGGCTTCACAGACTGTGCCAAAACCCGGGTTAACTCGCAATAAGGTGATGCTGTGTTTATGGTGGGTGTGGAAGGGTATTGTTCATTTTGAGCGTTAACCATCGATTTGGATCTCTACTGGCAACAACTGATGAGATTAAAGCAAGAAGTTGAGAGAAAGCGGCCGGAATTGATCATTAGAAAGGGTGTGGTCTTTCATCACGACGATGCTAGACCACACACACTTTTAGCCACTCAGCAAAATTTAAGAGAGTTTGGCTGGGAGGTGTTATTGCATCCGCCTTATAGCCCTGACCTTGCACCTTCAGATTTCTACCTGTTTCGGTCTATACAGAACTCTTTAGACAGTGTCAGGTTAACATCAAGAGAGGCCTGCCAAAACTACTTGTCGGGTTTTTTTTATCAGAAGTCCCAATATTTGTACAGCAACGGGATCATGTCAATACCAACAAGATGGCAAAAACTCATGGAACAAAATGACACATATATACTGTAATTAAATTTAAATAAACTATAAAAAAAGTCTTGAGTTTTCATATTAATATGTGAAGAAACTTTTATTATTATATGATATATGATATCTTATTATTATATGATATGATATCTTATTCTTATTATATGAGCAATAATTTGTTCAATCTTTATTGCTGTTACAGTTTTGTCAGGCGTTGGATTTTTTTCTGGATGAAATCTATACCTTGTATATTGTACTTATCTATATATGTACTTTTCTGGAAGCCAGACATCTGATCTGGATCAGATATCTGCCATCACTCCTCATAACATCAGCTATCTGCCAGTAAAAGTCCCGACAAATTCAGTCCAGCTGTTTCGGAGATTAGTTATAACATATACTTTATTCTATTTGTTATAAGTATATGCTTTATTAAAAAGCAGTTATTTTTTCATTACAAACACACTTCAATTTATTACTATTGATATAGATTATTATACCTCAACATTCTTGCATCAGCAGTCAATCCCGAAATGGAAATTCCGATATGATCATCAATAGGAATAACTTTCTTTTGATATGCTGACAATTCACTGACTGCTCTCTTTAACGCTATCAATGCTGCAAATTCCTTATTTTTCAATGCAACTGTAGCCGAGCCCAGTTTGACTGCTTCCATTGCATACTCCACCTGATGCAAGCGACCCTGAGGGCTCCATACTGTGACATCACTGTCATACTGGTTTCTGAACTGAAAAATAATTAATCATTTATATAGACTGCAATTACAATATTTATTTTTAATTCCTTATTAAAAATTAATAATGTTAGTTATTAGCATTTAGTTATGCATTTAGTTTGTACAAGCAACCTGCTGGTTCAGCACAAAGTTGAAATTTTCAAAAAATCCTTTCTTAGCTAATGCTTACATTATAAAACAAAGAAATGTTCCTGTGAGTTGATAAGTCAGACAGGGCAAACGATTTTATAAGTATAGATTTATTTATTTTTAATTATTACAATGCCATTGGGTATCTATGTTCTTGTCTGGGTGCTGTCACCTTCGCTTTTTTAAATACATCACATCACGCAAAAGAGATACATAATCACGGCATTGCGTGTGAACGGGTAGACCGATTTTAATTCGGTTTTCACTAATGGAAAGAGGGATAAACGGGGAATGTTCATATGTATATATATATATAAATTGCACCCCGGGCGAAGCCGGGGATGGGTCGCTAGTATTTAATAATATGTGAACTGAAGAAATCTATGAAAGTACTTTACTGATTCTTAAAATTATCTCTTTTTACACACTGATGCCAGCTAGAATGGAACACCTCTTTAATTTTACAGTATTCTTCTTTTAAGAAGGTCTTTACTGAAACCAGGTGGACAGCATAGTTAATACAACTGCTTATAAAAACTATAATGAAAGTTACAACCTCACATACAATAGTGTTTCTAAAAACCCCAGTGATCCAGCGATTAAAAGTATTTAGTTAATATATGTAAAAAATGAATTCGGTATGAAACTTATGAATGAAAAAGGAAAGGTACCGGCAATGACATGACAAAATATTTAACATGAATAATTCGATAGATACTTATTTACCTAGATAATACAAAGAAAAATGAGGTAAGTCTACATACCATAATGCGATAAAATTATCAAAATATTTCTATGATCAAAAATATTTCCCAATTTGAGGGCTATCTTGTCTTGCTTATATATATTTTAACGCTTTGCTTGCTGCTTGCTTCAGCAGCTTGCTTGGTTGACTTGCTTTTTTCTGACACTTGCTTGACATAAACTTACACTGCTTACACATGACATAGCGCAAATGTACAGACTAATACAACATCTTTGGCGCAAATCATATTCACCATAGAGTAACTTATTATATAAATGACATTGACAATGACTGCACATAATCGCCGCGTCAAAATCACTCCTCGGAGTATAACTTACAGACCTTCAAAATATATTTGCGTTGACATTTTTAAGGATGATTTGCAAACCATAAGATGGGATTAGAGGTGAAACCGATATATTAGTATTCGTTAAGATATTCCTAATATTACATGTATTCATGTATCAGTAATCCGTCGAATTCAGATATCCTAATATTTCATATTCACTTTATTCACCTCACTGGCTTTTATCATCGGTCGATTAATATATTCATATCAATTCACAGAGAGAAAATATCATTTAACTTGGTCACAGAACATACTTAGATCGTTGATATTTGTCTAATATTTGTGTATTTACTATGCTCATACTACGTAGTAATCTGTGGTTGATATTTGTTTAGATTCTAGCTCTGAACAACATTAGATATTGTTCTTTGGATTCTTCTCTCGATTCTACATAATAATATTTTTTTTACATTGCACAAGTTTTTTTTTAATGTTAAGATCGGCAGACAGGCTTATCATACCTATAATAAAATTCATATTTACATTTTCTTTATTAAAATTTTATTGAGTTTTTAAATAATAAATAAATGTTCGTTTTATTGTCATGATATTTTTTATTTATCTTTTATATTATCGTTTTTAATCTTTACCCCAACCTTGTGAAAAGGTTTTCTCAAAATCTAAGGCATTAATTTCCGATCGACGTACCTACCCGTCTTTCATCAAACAAAGTAAAAAAGCTGATGTTCCTAAAAACACCAATAATAAATTTTTGCACGAATATGTAGTTTAACCGCAAAGTACTTATTTGATATTGATATCAGTCATGTTCACATAATAGTTAAAAGTTGTCAAATATCGTTTATTCATGAAACTATTGCACGAATACCGTATTATGTTTAACTGCAAGATAATATTATATCAGTTATATTCATATAATAGATAAAAGTTGTCAAATATCGTTTATTCATTACTATTGCACGAATACCGTATTATGTTTAACTGCAAGATAATACGATATCAGTAATATTCACATATTAGTTTAAATATTCTAATATTACTTGAGGAATATATTCATATTAGCTAATACTGGCAAATATCGGTATTAACCCATCTCTAGATGGGATCTCATATCTCAATTAACTACCTAACATAAATGTTCTGCGTCTCTTTCATGTCCATGCGCCAGTCACTTCAATTGTAATTAGAGATCGATCCTCTATGGTGTTGGAACCTATATAAATATATAGGACAAATATCCAGTTCCTAGTTCAAAACCTACTGTTCATCATTTCAGCTGTAGGACGTCCACTGCTAAACAAAAACCTCTCCCTTAATCTTCCAAAAAGACCAGTCAGAAGTTGAGACCATTATTTAACAAAATAATATTATTTTGTCTGATACGCAACATGTCTTAAAAGTCTGTTTATATCTTCAGACAACGAACGTGTCCACTCAGACGCCATTAGACACTGTCCGTGCACGTACGGCACCCGCGGAGAGAATTTTTTATCCGAGCTGAAATGTGTCTGAAGGCCTGTGTTGTGCCCTAGAATTGAAACCGTGCAAGTAACTGCCTGCGGAGAACAGCCGCTGACTTGTCTAATTTTATCTGATGTGGCACGTTTCTGGTACGCTAGATGCAAATAAACTGTGTCTGATACATTCATTGTCTGAAGATATAAACGGACCTTAATAATGCTTTCAAGATGCTTCTGCTATGTTTGCAGAGGCGTACATGCCGTTCCACGCGATATATTTCAAAAGAACTGCCTCGTTGCATAACGCTTACGGGGCTGTGGTAACATCATCCTGAGAGCAATATCTACGACTATGAGGACAGCCATAGGACTTGCTTAATAATAATATATTATACTAAATAAAATTAGAATGTTATATTTCGATGATATGGACAAATAGTCTGAATAATAGTCTGAAAATAGTCTGAATTTTAATTATTATAAAATAAAATATATATAAAAAAATGGATCCATGAGAGGCCGGGATCGGGTCCCTAGTCAACAATAATATACATTGTTTTTATTAATAAAATTTTATTACAATATATAACAAATCCTACCAGTATAGGTATTTACAACTGTGATCATTTTAATCTGTACAACGTAAAAATAAAATGTCATTATTTTATTACATTTAAAAATAAACAACCTCATTGCACGCCTTATTTTATTTAGAATTTCTTGGGATAAATAATTTGACACACGATACAATCATGTTCACTTTATGAGACGCTTTTTCACAAAGTACATTGCTATCCCCATTAGCGAAGAGGTGGTTGCTATCGCGGCGACTTTGGTGGCTCCGATCTTTTCACCCCAAAGCCACCCCTCGGGGAGACAGCTGACCGCGTGGGTGATGTCCAGCAGAAGTTTTCCGGCGACCACTCCTTGCAACGAAAGTCGTACGTCCAAATTCCGCTTCGCCTCAGCCCCACCACCCTCCGAAGAACTCTGCAGGCACTGTCGACTCCACCACAATTGACGAATAGACCGTATTGTCCTGGCAAAAATTACAAATGTTTATTGTGCACGTTGGATGAGTGCTTGCCTACCCACGCTAGGTTCTAGGGTTCCCGGGTTCGATTCCCGGCAGGGTCAACTTTGAAAAATAAACTTTTCATATTTGGCTCTGGTCTGGATCTGAAAAGTAGTGGCAGGACACACTGCGTTTCGCAGTCATTTGGGCAGCCCGTCTGGCAGCAGTAACCACCCCTTTACAGAAGACCACCGTGAAATAACAGCACGTGTGCTGTTGTGATTCGGTGAGTGAGTAAGGGATGCCTGAGCCCATTTTCCTATTCATACCGTATTATCCTTAATCCTAATGTAGTCTGCAGCACACTTGCAGCAGCTGTGGCGTTGCTTGTGATATAGGCGACGGTAGCCACCTACCATCAAGTGGACCATCAGCCTGTCTGCCGATCTCAGCATAAAAAACCCACAGACCGAGCCACACAAAATTACGCGGGAGTCCCCGAAAAAAATAGATCCGCTTTGAGCACTCGAGGGACTTACCTAGGCACGATGACGCTTGACGTCTGCGAAGGCCCTAATAATATTTAAAAAATATCATTGACGATCTTTGCTAATAACAGCCCTAGCTCCCTACAAAAATTATTTTATTATGGCTTACTGCAATAGTGAGATGTAAAGACTGGCAGCCCATAGCGCTGTGCTCAATGTGTCCAAATTGTCGGCAGTCTTTTGGGGTAGTTTCAACACGCCGACTTCTTGAAGCCAGCAAGCTTTCTCGACTGGTAAAAAAGCTTGATCGATAACATTTGCAAGCACGCCCAGTATCGCTGACGCCTTAGACGACTCCTGGATAAGATGAAAGTTAGACCATTAGCGAATGCGGACAATTCCAACATTATTATAAACTAGCTGAAATTGTAAACAGATTGGAATGAAATATACACTACACTACATATTACCGGAAGCTTGATACAATGCATCAGTGGAAACCACATGGAAAACGGTTAAGCCATTTCTGAGATTAGTGTGCACAAAGGCATAGTAGGCAAACAACGATTTTATTATAAAAGAAGGAGAGCCAGCCCAAGCTGAACTCTACTTAATATAATTCTTAATATATAGATCTGAGGTTAACTTAAATTGGACATGCAAATTCACGTAAACTAACTATTTTAACTTTATATAAACTTTCAATCATTCAATATATAGTTATATTATATAGTTACAATATATTATTATATTGCATTATTATTAAAATTATTAAAATCTTTAAATTAACATAACTTTTTTTTATTAACCGATTGGAATAAAACAAACACTAACAGTGTTATTACAAAAAAGTTAAACATACATTGAACAAGTGTCTAAAAAAAACTTTATTACAAAAGCGTGTTTAAGCAGTTAGAGTTAGGCACGGTTTAAATAATAGTTTTCATATTTAAATACATACAATGCTTGTCGAAGCCTCAAAGTTAGTCTAAACTGCTTTGTTTCTAATTTTCGCAAGTTGTATTTAGTGGTGTGGTGTGCATTTCAAATTGAAATAATAATAATATCAGTGATGGAATTAAACTTTGCAGATTTTATTGATGACAAGAATTGGATTACATATATAGAAAACTTTCGAGACAATCAAGTGAATTGTATACGAATTCCTTTTGAAGTTTTCGAAAAATAAAATATATAAACAAATTATGAAATATGTTGTTGGCGGCGCACAGTGGGTCGAAACTGCTATATGATGGACATAGGGAACTTTTTACAAATTCCATTTAAAAAAAAATACCTATCGAAATGTCTCGTCGATTTGATGAATAATTGTCATTAAACGTTTTTCTCTAAAACTGATAATTTGCCTGTAAAAAAATATTTTCAATATTTGTTGTATGGAATGAAACAGAAACTGCTAAAATTTGGCCAAGTCTTGAAAGGTCTTGCTTTAAAACTACTTCAGTCTTATTACTTGGCTTGTTGGCTATAATTCTACGCTATCAGTGCGCACCTATAGTTGCCCGTTCAAGAGTTATGAGGTTCATTAAAATGAAAAAAAAAAAGTAAGTAAAAGCACTTTTTATTGATAACTAGCGACCCGCCCCCGGCTTCGCCCGGGGTACAATTTTTATATATATGAACATTCCCCGTTTATCCCTCTTTCCATTAGTACAAACCGAATTAAAATCGGTCTACCCGTTCACGCGTGATGCCGTGACCAAGGGAAATGGGGATTCATTTTTATATATAGAGATAGATAAAATAATTGCATTACATTAAAATACTTATAATTAAAAGTACAAAAAAGATATTTTCAAAATTAAAGCGAATAATAAATTTAAAAAAAATTTAAAACAAATTAGTAGGTAGCTATAAATTATTTAAAAAATGGTTTTATAGTTATTTTTATTCAAAACTACAGCTAATACAATTAAAAAAAACTGGACAAGTGCGAGTTGAACTCGCGTGAAGAGGGTTCCGTACGATGTTACCTATCCGCACAATATTGAGTGATTTACCATTTTCTTTTAATATCATGAACTTCTTATAGGTTTTCCTATAATCTATAAGTAGAAAACTAATTTCTGTATTTTTTTTTAAATTTTAGTTTCAGTAGTTTCGGAGATAAGGGGAAGGGGAATGGTCAGACAGGCGGAGACACGAGTGATCCGTTTTTTTATTCGAACCTACGGAACCCTAAAAACCAACTAAACTCTAAAAAATTAATCACTGTCACTATCTTGTAAGGTATGTACATCTATAAATTCCAATTCGAGTTCAGTTGGAAGAGATACCAAAAGCTCGACTCCACTTGATGAGGGAACCATTCTCCGTTATTTGGACATTCTTGGCATTAGAAAGGTCAATTTTGGATCAGACGACAAGAGAAGATTAAGCAAGATATCTTCATCTGTCGCTGTCCTACTTACTTTTCTAAAATTGTTCTCTCCATATTTACGAAAGTCTTTATTTCGGACCTCCGATGCTTCTTCCGATAGCTTCCGGATCGGCAAAAGTCCAAAATGCTTAATTATTACCGTATCATGCACTAGTAACTTATGTACGCTAGCGGGCATGTAATATCATGAATATAACTGTACATACAAAGTGGCAGGGTCTATTTGTTTTTTACTAATTTGTTTTTTAATTTATTATTTGCTTTAATTTTGAAATTATCTTTTTTGTACTTTTTTCGATAAAATATATGTTTTGAAAATATTAATATTCCTTAATTATAAGTATTTTAATGTAATGCAATTATTTTATCTATGATATTATCAATAAAAACCTCATAACTCTTGAACGGGCAACTATGGGTGCGCGCTGATAGCGTAGAATCATAGCCAACAAGCCAAGTAATAAGACTAAAGTAGTTTTAAAGCAAGACCTCTCAAGACTTGGCCAAATTTTAGCAGAGTCTGTTTCATTGCATACAACAAAAATTGGAAATATTTTTTAACAGGCAAACTATCACTTTTAGAGAAAAACGTTTAATGACAATTATTCATCAGATCGACTAGACCTTTCGATAAGTATTTTTTTAAAATGGAATTTGTAAAAAAGATCCCTATGTCCCTCATATAGCAGTTTCGACTCACCGTGCGTGGGGCATCATAATTTATGATGAAATATCGAATTGTTTTACCTCTTATTCTTGAACCCAATTTTCTTCAGTTTACGAATTTTTATTTTAATATTGCAATTGTCCATTTTTCCATATTACTTAAAATAATTTTTATTTATATTATACTCATTTGACATTGAGTAATGACGATTGACAAGTCATTCCATTCTTTCAACTGATCACTGTTCTATGTGTACAATGTACTCATTATATACGTAGGTTTTGGTGTCATAACATACTTATGGCGGTGTATTTAGAGCAATAATTAATTTATAATCACACACGGCACTGTTTTATTTATATATAGATAATTTTAAAATATTTTTCTGCGTAGGATATTCTATTAGCACATAACAAATTTGCATAGAAAGGAATGTTTCGGATTGAACCAAATGAAGTTGAACGAACGTTTTGTAATGTTGCTATTTTATTGTTACTATTTGCTATTTTATAATTTTAAAATAGCAACATTTGGTTGCCTATAGGTTGCCCAGCGATGTTTTGGTTAGTCAAAGGACAAACACGATTTTGTAATAGCGAAGGTTAAACATTATTTGAGGCAGGGTTTAAACTGTGAAATTGCATACAAATGTCATTAGACGCTGTTTGACCAAACACGTGTTGAGACATAGTTTAGTATTTTTTTTTGTAATAACACCCTAAATGTTACGGGAAGCTTGTTATAATACATAAGTGAAAACCACATTCAAATCGGTTAAGTCGTTTCTGAGATTAGCGTGAACAAACGCACAAACATATTATGTACAACCGGTATAATTTTTTCATTTTTTATTTAATGTACAGACACGGCTCGATTACGATTTTATTATATTATGTATACATCAACACACATGCTGTTCTCACTACAGAATGGGATTCTGTGAGGGGGTGTAGTTTATTTGTATGGAAAACAGAATCAGTGTTACCACTAAAATGTGGCCAAAAAATATTTTTATAACTATTTGACATAAGGAAAAACATAATTAAATATATTCCCCCCGTGTCATGGTAATTTAAATGCTCCGTCGTCTAAAGGTTGTAAAAAGAATTCTGTATAGTTTTCAAATTACATTTAAAAAAAAAGATATTTCAAGATGTTTTACGATCTAACCCTTAAAATTTTTATATGATAAAGTCAATGACATCAGTATTAGCGTATTAGTATGTGGATGTAGTAATGTGTAGGAGGAAAGAAAAAATGGACTAACTCCCATGAGTACCTTTAGGTAATATTATTTTCAGATCCACTATTAAAAATGCTATGTTTCTTTACCTTCCTAAATAATAATTATTTATGAAAGCAGAAAAAGGTAGGCCAAATTAATAATTATGTACTGATATTTATCAGTACATATTTTGGAATCTTTCTGTAGAAAGTAACGAACAATGGGCATTTGTCCAAGGTCAACTCCTTGTAGTGTTGAATTTCATGTATATTTCCATAATTACTTTGTTTCTAGTTATAATGATAAGATAATAATATGGTGAATAGTCAATTGACGAATGAATGATTAAATTGCTTTTATGTGTCTTATTGCGAAATACCTATTATCTTTCGTTTGAATTATTTTACTAGGGTATGAATTTTGTTGAACTTTGTTGCTGAATGTGAAAATATGTTTGTATGTCAATTTATTCATATATTAAAAAAAACTTATATCATTATTTAAAAAAAAGTGTGTCAGGTCCGATACACAACTGGAGTTTACACAACTGCATACCTAATTACCTACTTTATATTATTTAGTTACATTCTGCATACTCAGATGTCACGTGTTGGGACAAAAGTTATGTTAGTTACGTTCGGTATACACAGATGTCACTACGATTTATAAGTTCAAATAGTTCATTTTTTCGACGACGGATGTCACTGCGCCGGCAGGTTATAAGGCGCTATCGTTTCGTTCCTCAACGCGGACTATACTAAACACAATTTCTCTCTGCACACGGAGCAATAAAAGTTGATATTTTAAGACACTCTGTATAGTTCACATGTTACATGAGCGAGCGAAATCAGATTTTAAAATAAAAAGTATTCGCGTATATTTTGTTTACGTTTCGTAATACATTTGTCCTTTGATGTTTGCAATGTGGCCATAACAGGTGAAAGATAAGCAGAGATATAAAATATTTTTTTCCTTAAGACTAATCATTTTCTCTGTAAAGTACCACTATTTTCCTTTAATTTTTACGAAATTAACTTACATGTCTTCCAAGACCATATATGTATGTGTGTCTAATCATTGGAATGTCGTCGAATAATCTGAGCATCATTCTGGCATTTGAGAGTCGAGAGCCTGCACTTTGCCATGACTTTTCATCCTTAATGCATCCATAAAGCTTAAATGCATAACATGCAAGCCGAACAACCTAAAAAAAATGAAAATAAAATAAGTTATAGGGGTATGAAAAGAAAGAGTAGATGTAAGCCTTTTTTTATGTTAAGTAAGGTTGTCAGAAAGCCTGCCGGTCCACTCAATGATAGGTGGCTTCTGTCAACTATAACTTACAGAAAACGTCACCATTGCTGTAATTGCACTGCCAACCATAGTAGGATAAGGGATTAGGAAGGGATAGAGAAATGGGCTCTGGCATCCCTTACTCGCTCGCCGAAACTGTTATTGAATGGTGGTCTTCTGTAAGGCTAGCTGCCAAAATGAATGCAAAACCCAGTGTGCTTCCTACTACTGACTCATTTAGAGATTATCAAATGTTGGATGATGTAGCACCCACCTATTGTGTGCAAAATACTTGTGCAGCAAACATGAGTTATGTCCATTTTGGTATACAATATGCAGCATTAATTGACTACCAGGGACACTAATGTACAAACATGATCAGTCTTCATCAGGGCCAACTCTAACCAATTGGAGGTCCAGGGCACTTTACAATAATGGGGCTCGTATGACTGTGACAAAACATTATTTCATTAAAATAGGCAAAATGAATATAATTATTATTATAACATAACACGGTATAATTATAATATAATCCATAATAGTAACTCTTTCAGCATTTACTATTATGAGCGTTACCTAGTGATTAAAAATCTGTGCTTTAAGCACATTTTATGGACATTAGCGATAAACTGGTCAGTCTTTCTTGAAGCATTGTACTTCTTAATTCATTTTTTATTCTTTTCAATTTGAAGGAGGTTAATCGGGAACTAGGGATCCCCAACTATGACAGGGCCCTGGACACTTGCCCAGAGTGCCTAATGGAAATGAGGGACTTGATTTTCATGTGCTTTGCATCAACCAACAAGGAAAACTCACGATCATTTCCATAAACGAAAAAATAAATATACTAGTACTAAAGTGTTTTTAAATTATATAATTCCCAATAAAACTGTTGACATTCTAAGTAGGTACATGGTTTTACTTTCACTGGTTAGTACTTAAGAGCAATATAACTATATTACTGTATTTCAACTAAATATATTACTTACTGACAAAAATCCCAGCTTACCTTGTCTCTACCATTGTAACTATCTAATAATTCACAAATATCTTCCGTGAAAGTAGGCATAGCTTGCGAGGTATTCAATATCCTAAATTATAGTAACTTTCAGATAGAAATAATTATCGCTAAGCGAATTTTGCGGATCGTTATTGTTGATTGTTCTTTTCCAAACTGCGTCCGGTCGTCCACTTTTATCAAAGATAAATAACATTTCTCCAATCTCTGCGCTAGCCTAGTTGCAGACCTTGATTTCGATTTGAAATTGAAAGGTGTATATCGATTACAAAAGGTGAACAGGCAGCAAAAGCCAACAAGCAAGAAGCAAGGCCCAAGGCTCATTCAATTTAGTTACGAAATTACGAATTGTCACGAACGAATTTACGACGAGAACGAGATAGGGATAGGTAATAAGGTAAAAGGTATAAGAAAGATTAGCTCAATGTTTTATAGATAAGTTAAGAGTTTTCTTTTGGAAGTATTATATACTACGTAGTATATAATACTTCCATTCCAATCCAATGACTTCCATCCACAGAACATGTATACATACTCTGATCTCTATCTCTAGCCTAGCCATCCATGGTTTATCAAAATTCTGACTTATCACTGAGACCAAAGATAATTGTATTAGTGTATAGATGGAACAATAAAAATTGAAGATTCCTTCGATACTCGATACCCGTCTTTTTAATGGCTGCATGTCGTATGTTAAAAAGAGATAACAATAGCCGAACATGACGTCTTAAAACGCTGCGCGCCATAAAAGAGGCAACGTCATATTTGTTTATATCATGCTGGTTAACAAGTCCGTTTAGCTTTATGTGATTTAAAATACTTAAAAATCTGAAAGTGTAATTTCATAAATCTGTTGCTTGCCAAGAATGGCTTGTACTGTTCCCGTTTGTCCAAGTAGAGTGGGTGTTTTGAAGGAGAATAATGGAAACATATCATTTCACCGGTAAGTCGCACAGCTCGCACTCATTAATTTTGGTGTTTTGTAAACAAATTTTTATAATTGTTTACTAAAAATGAATCGTTGCACATACATACACAGCTCTAAGGTTGATTTATTTAAAGAAAAGCTGGTGTTTATAACTAAAATTTACAAAAACCAAAGTTAATCGGAATATTTGACATTTGTCTTGCTTTATAGTGCTGTAGTCTGATCTTGATAAGTTTATCGATATCGATTACTAATTTATTTTTAGTAGAGTGTTGACAATTTCTAGCATTCACTGCAGGTTGAAAGTAATTTTTATCAATTTATAACAGATTTCCCACCGACATCGATTTAAAAAAAAACGTGGACAAAAAATGTAAGAAAAGCCGACGATTGGAGAGCTTCGCAATATACCTACAAGAATATGCTCGATGAACTTTGAAGATTCTTGCTTTCGCCAAGGATATCAGCGTAAAATTCTACACTCGTATGCAGTGCCGACAATATTCCCAAAATTACCACCATCGTGTAAACCAGTAAGTAATATCTATAAGTTATAAAGAAGTTATGCTTTAATCTATGAAAATTATGAAAATCTTTTGAATCATTAATAACCAAAAACTATTTCTTTTCAGAAATTACCCAGAAAAAGAAAACTTACTAATAAATACGTCAACATTAACCCAAGCGTCAACATTAACTGCAAGTCTTTAAATTAAAATGTTGACGAATCACAGATGAATGATATCACAGATTATCCAATCTGTGTAATCTGTGATATCGTTTCTAAAAATAAAACTTTAAGATTATCGAGTTTTTTTTCTCTCGTAATAAAAACCTACTCCCGTTCTACCCCTTAAGGATGGATTCTAAATATTTCTACTCAAAAAATAACTATTCTTTTGAAATATTTTGGTGAAATAAATGCGAGAGGTTGCATACAATCTCATACAACCGATTAGCAATGCGGCGAGTACCAGTACGCACCCACATTTTATTTATATTGAATAACCAAACAGTACACCGAAACGCATTTAGCCAAACTTTTTATCCGTCATATATTTAAAATCTATATCAACGATATCTAGTTATCAATAAAAATGCACAGCACTATTATACGCTATAACTTTAGCTTGCATTGTATAGTCAAAATGGAGACATTCACTCAACTTCGACCCGACAGATTATATATGTATGTCTCTTTCAATCTTATGACAATTTGAAGGTGTTAGAAAGAATAAAATATTGCTGCATTTTGTGATCCATCTATAGGTACAGACTAATTCAACATCTTTGACTGAGACTGACAGACTGACACTGACTTTGACTTCAGTCTTCATATAATAATTATTCTGTAAATATGCATACTTGATACAGACTAACGAATCATTAAAACACAGACTCATTGTTTTAGTTAAATAATAGAGGTGGATTTCGTAGTTAATCATTTATTACTTGTTTTCAATACACATTTAACATTTCTTATGTTTATTAAGTTTCTTATTTTACGACTACAACATTTTGACAAACAGACAAAGCAGTACAGTGGATAAAATACGAGAGCCATTTAATATAAAAACTTTGATGACAAGAAGTAATAGAGTATTTTAGTCTATATAAAAAAAAAATCTAAAAGTATATTATTGAGATAGCTTAGGCAAAAAGCAGTCGAAAAATGTTAGTTTTTGTTCGTAAAATAACAAAATAAATTTTGAAATTAAAATCTAAGTTTTCAGAATTTTTAGTCTGTTCTTGAACACAATGAAATAGTAGCCGCCATGTACACGTCATACGGTTGTGTAAACAAAAAAGTGTCAGTCAGTGTCATGTCAATTACTGGTGCATTTGTTTACACAGCCACCTGACGTCATGACCACAGAGCAAAATGGTTTCCAGCGTTTTCGTCAAATTACGCGCGAAATTTGAAAATGTAATTTTTAAATGCATTTTTATTAAACTTATCGATTGAATAAAAATTTGGTGTTTTTTAGTGGTTCATTAGCACTACAGAATCTAATTGAGACACTTTTTAAAAATGGGTGTAATACCCTATTGTCATAATTATAGCATAAATAAGGCAACAAGTTATTATTATCCATACCTAATATTATAAATGTGAAAGTAACTCTGTCTGTCTGTTACATTTTCACAACTAACTACTCAAACAATCATCATGAAATTTTACATACACATTGTCATACACATCTAGAAACAAAATACTGTTCCCGAGGGATCATCTAAAAATAAAAATCCAAGGTAAGGCAAAAATTTAATATCAATAAAGAATGAAAAAAATAAATGGTGATGTATTTTGTCAAACGTCTTTTGAAAGGAGCGACGACGAAGTCGTGGGAAGCAGCTAGTAAGTAATAAAGTTTGAATAAATGCGGAATAAATGTTTAAAAGCTTGAGTCAACTCGCACCTAGAAGCGACGCCGCGCGCACATTTCAAGGCAGCAATAAATATAGAACCAATCCACTACACAAAAAAGCTGTGTATCGCGGCACCGACTGTACTCACTAAACTGTGTTAATAAACTCATCTTTTAAAATGGTTTGTGTTATTGGTTGTACAAATCGGCAAGGACCAAAAAATCAAAACATAGCTTTTCATCAGTGAGTTGCATCTCGTCGCAATTATAACGTGTTACTTTCAATGTAATAACGTAAGAAACTTTAATTACAATATACTTCAATATTTAATTTATTAATTCACAAACAAAATTAAAGGTATCGTTTTAATTTAAATTTTAGCATTACCCAACTAAAACAGGAATTCCGGTTTCATATATTATATTATTATATATTGTTTTATATATTATTGTGTTCACATTAGTTAAGGTTACGAGTAACTTTCATTTTTTTAAAAGCCGGTAAACCAGTACTTTATTAAAATGTTACCCTTCATCACCAATTTATCAAAGCAACGATTTGTAGACTCTGCTCACTGTAAGGACTTACCGTATACCGTATACAAATATAGCTACCTATACATTCTATGTAGAAATATAAGTAGGTATACAATATACATACTTCTTCTTCTTCTTTTGCCTAGTTCTTTTGGTTATAGCTCCATCAGATCTTCTCCAATTGCCAGTGTCAGAAAAACTCAAAATTAAAATTAAAATCAAAAGTAGCAGATACCGAACTAGTCAGTCAAGTACAATTTTTTTTCTTTAAATTTTCCAAAACATCAAAAGTCAAATAATGTCTTTGGTTCTTCTGTGACAAATGTGACATGACAATGACATTTGTTTGTTTTCTTTTGTTGATTGCTGTTGTTAACCACAAACTAAATAGTAGATACTGCTTTAGTTATTTTTCTATGGTAGATACTAACGTATTTGTTAACCATAGATATATATACTACTCAAAACAAAATAAGGGCCACTAAGATTTTTTGCTGTACCATGAAAACAATAAAGACATTAAATTGTTTAACTTATGTAACTACAAAATAATGTTATTGGTTATAATATAGGCTAACAATTGTTTAAAATAATGATCATGAACTGTTTTTTTAAAGTTCATAATGAAATTGGCCATTTTGAATGAAAAACATGAACAAAAGAAATCACCGGAAAAAGACAAAATACTATTCTTGTCACTTTTGTTTCTTCTTTTTAGTAACGAGTATGTCCTCCTCTCTTAACAATACACTCCTGAAGCCTCGTATGCATACTCTGGATCAAATTCCTCACGATTTCATCTGGAATCTCCTCCCAGACACGTTTTAAAGCGTCAATCAGCTGCTGTTGGTTGTAGACCCCTTGCTCATTCTCTCTAACCCTTCGTTTCAATTGGTCCCACAATTGCTCGATTGGATTTAAATCCGGACTGTTAGCTGGCCATGGTAATACCTCAATATGAGACCCTTCTAGGACAGTTTGGGTCGATCGAGCTGTGTGTGCACGGGCATTGTCTTGCATCAGGATGAGTCCAGGCCCCACTCGCTGTGCAAATGGGATCACTTGAGGCCTGATGACGTCTTCGATGTAACGTTCTGCAGTTACGGTATCCGCATTTAAAATGGTGAGCTCGGTTTTACCGTGTAAACTAATCCCACCCCAAACCATTACGTTGGGACCACCGAAACGGTCAACTTCGTGGATGCAGGACTCCGAAAAACGCTCGCCGCGTCGTCTCCACACCCTAACACGCCGATCATCATTAAAAAATTTTACTTTGCACTCGTCTGTAAAAAGCACCTTGCCCCACTGATTAATCCCCCAGTTCAAATACAGACGGCAGAATCTTAAACGGTTTGCACGTTGAACCCTAGTCAGAGGAATTCGAACAACTCGACTTCTTGACATTTGCTGGTCTTCGTGCAATCGATTAGGTATAGTTTGATCACTGACACGGGTACCCGTTGTCAGCCGTAGGTGGTGTTGTAACTTACGGGCCGTTACTGTACGATCACGACGAGCACTTAGTTGGACGTACCGATCCTCGTGCGCCGTTGTTACACGAACTGTACCTGGACCGGGTCTCCTGGCAACACTGCCGGTCTCTTGGAAGCGATTCCATACATTTTGGACAGCTCTTCGAGAAAAACCCAACTGCAAACCCACGTAACGCTGAGAACGTCCTTATTGAATCATAGTTATGGCTCTGGTTGCTGTAATTGTATCCATGTGCCTTCGTACTGGTAGTATGATTAACGCGAGATGGTAAATGAATCAATTAAAATTGAAAAAGTAAAACTTTTTTCCTAAAATAACCGAAACAAGTTAAGAAGACAATCGAAGAAAAACATAAGAATAATTTCCAATTATTTTTTTTTCTTAAAATGATGGCCAATATTTTTCAAATTAGGAAGCATAAAATAGATCAAACACCAAAGAGTTCATAATACCAGTATAATGCTACTTATCAGTTACTTTCAGTTTACTAAAGTGCACTTAAATGTAAATAAACTAGTGGCCCTTATTTTGTTTTGAGTAGTATATAATATTTGTTATCAATTTGTTATAACTCCGGCCATTAAAAGAGTGCTGTTCTGACAGGTGTCAAATGTCAATTCCATACATTTTCTGTATCTTTTATTTGTAAATGAATTTTATGCAATGGACATTATGGATGGACATAAAGAAATGTCAAGAACAGTGTGACCGTTTTTGGTATTTTCAGTACTAAATTGGTATATTTGAGGCTTCGAAGAATGACGATAGTATATTTTTAGTATATTACTATAAATCGGTATAATTTTGGTACAATTTCAACTTTCGTGGTATTTTTTTGGTATATTCACCTAGCAACCCAGTCAAGATCGTTTCTTGCGCTGTCTTTGTCGCACACTGTGTTATTGAAGCAATCTTTCTCTTTTACACGCCGACCGATTGAATGAAATGAATGAATGTTTGTCAGTTTTATTTCAGGGGATTCCCTTTTCCCTGTAGTAGAGTTAAATTTGATCGTGTGTGCTGTCGGAAAAATTTGCTTGCTTATTTGGTGTTTGTGATGTGTGGTACTAGTAAAATTTGATGTGTGGTACTAGTACCAGTACAGTTAATTGTGAACAATTTTGGAGTAAGGTTGGTAATATGGTTGATAGCCAAAAAATTCCAAAATATAAACATTTGGCCAATTTTGTTAAATGTTTAATGTGTTTGCCTATTTCTAATGCACAGTGTGAACGAATTTTTTCGCAAGTTAACATGGTCAAAACTAAATACAGAAACAGGTTTACATCAAATCACATTCAACAACAAGGTTTGACAGAAGGTTGTACTTCCTTTGATCCGACGACAGACATGCTTAAAGTAAATAAATTGAGTAATAATGATCATACTATTGATTTAGAATAAACAATTTGGATTAAAAAATATGTGTTTTATTTGCAATATTTTCAAAATATGAAGCAAAAATTTTAGTCGAATTTTGGTATAATAGAATTTTGGTTTTGGTATTTTTTAGTATATTTCATACAGTTCGTTAGTAGGTTTATAAAATTTGAAACGGTCACACTGGTCAAGAACGCCTCCATAGAATGATATTTATACCATGTTATTGTTACTTGCTTGACGGATAATTGTATATTATTTATTACAAATCGAATTGAATTAATACATAATTTTTTAAAAAGCAAAATGAAAACATTTAAATTGAATGATATACCCGAATTTTCTAAAAAAGAACGAGTGGTTGTGGTCGGAGTTATTGGAAAATCAGCTTACCGGTATCCAAATAAAGCAACACCACTCTTACCATCAACTAAATACGGAGAAGTAAGTCTTTAAATTAAATTTCGTTGCACTATTCGTATACTTACGTCCCGCTTCCAGTTTCGTATGGATCCATTTTTTTTTTCCTCCAAATTATACGCAAAGTCTAAATTGAGTAACACTACACGGCTATGATCAGCCCATCTGGCTTTATTACTACCTCCTTACAGTACAGATGACGGTAAAAATTTAGATTATGGACCGTCAATTTAATGGTTTTTTTTTGGTGGGGGGGAAAGGGGAGGAGAAGAGGGTCCCCCCGGTACAACCCCCCACTTGCGGAGATGTATAGTTTCCAAGATATTCATGGTTGAAGTTTGAGGTTATGTGTGTACCAACACTTCCGTATTGTAAGTAATTAAAAAAAAAGTTGCTTTAACTTAAAGTACCTATTTATTTCTGAGCATCGGGGACTTCCATATAAAAATATATATGTTATAAAAATATATTTTGTAAAAATCTAATTTATAAAATTCTCGTGTCAGTTTTTGTAACAAAACTCCTCCGAAATGGCTTGACCGATTGTTATGAAATTTTGTGTATATATTCAGTAGGTCTGAGAATAGCACGTAAACTATTTTTCACTCTTCTACCCCCACCCCCATTTATTAATCGGGTTTTTAGTATTTTTGTATGAACAAAATTCAAATAATTAAACTGACATTTAGCTAGGTCAGCTAGTATATGTTATAAAATTTGGTCAAAGTGTACTTTACAGGACACTATGAAAAATAAACCTAGAATTATTTTGACAAAAACCCTCAGGTTTTGGGTTATTACAAAAAAAAAACTCCTAACCTAACCGGTCCAAGTCGGATTTGTTCTAATGGAGGAATCGGGCAGAAGAGGTTTTAGTTTATTATAAAAAAAAAAACCACGGAAGGTAAGGCGGTAGCTCCACTTCGCTTCGCTCCCGCCTTAACCTCCTAACCTACCCCGTCCAAGTCGGATTTGCTCTAATGGAGGAATCGGGCAGCAGAGGTTTTAGTTTATTATAAAAAAAAAAACCACGGAGGGTAAGGCGGTAGCTCCGCTTCGCTTCGCTCCCGCCTTAACCTCCTAACCTAACCGGTCCAAGTCGGATTTGCTCTAATGGAGGAATCGGGCAGCAGAGGTTTTAGTTTATTATAAAAAAAAAAAACCACAGAGGGTAAGGCGGTAGCTCCGCTTCGCTTCGCTCCCGCCTTAACCTCCTAACCTAACCGGTCCAAGTCGGATTTGCTCTAATGGAGAAATAGGGCAGAAGAGGTTTTATATTCCATATTATTCTAAAAAAATTAGGACTTCTATATTATTTCTATATTCTATATTATTCTACTTCTATATTCTATATTATAAGGACTTCTATATTATTCTAAAAAAATAACCTTAATCTAAAGAACCTATTTAGTTTCTGAGCACGGATATAGGCCCCTCCATATTACTAAAATAAACTTAACCTGAAGTACCTATTTAGTTTCTATGCACGGATATAGGCTCTCCATATTACTAAAATAACTTTAACCTAAAGTACCTATTTAGTTTCTAAGCATGGATATAGGCCCCTCCATATTGTTATAAAAAAATATAATTATTGATTATTCATTAATTTGGTACACATATTTAATGGCTTTAATTAATTCTACAAATGGATCCTTGTGTTCAATATTAATTTTCCTTCGCCAAGAATATTCAATTAGCCAGTCAGTGAAGTCTCGTTTATTATGCTCTTGTCTAAATGCTTTCTTTAATCCTCTCCACTGACTCTCTATTCTTTGGGTGTGTGTCCCGTCTGGTGCCACAAATTTATTTGTTTGGTCACTATGATTCACTCTTCTGTGAATGTAGCCATGCTCAGGAAGGCTCAAGTAAGGTTTCCAATAATCGGTGTGTATAATGGAGCCTTCCTGGACGTGTTTCTTGATTAGTGGCACCAAACTTTCTACAGACCGATCATTTTCAAGACACACTTCAAGGCGGAGGTCATCACTCCCATCTTCAATCATGCCAATGACCCAGTGACCCTCAATGTGTCTTCCTCTATTATATTTGCGTTTGCCTAATTTACATTCATCAATTTGCACTATTTTGTTGGGTCCTCCAATCTTCATTTGAGCGTCTTGGTGTTCTATTTCATACACAACAACAGTCTCTCGGCAATAGGTATACCAGTCAGCCACAGTAGCTGCCGAGAGCACTGGTTCATCTTCTTGCGATAATTGTTTTCGCACCTGGTGGTACGATAATCCTTCACTAAATGCATACATTAATTGGAATACCAAGGTGAGAGACAGTCGCACATTTTCAAAAAATGTCCCCGTAGCTCGACTCTCGGATTTAGTTCTGCAGTTGCTTTTTCTGCATCTAAATTTTCCCACTTGCCCAGCTCCAGCAGTCAGCGTCATGGGCTTTCGGTGATAGGAACATTGTTTCTCTCGTGGCAGAAGCCCTTGTTCCTCAGCAAATTTTATACACTGGGCTTCTGAGCCCAATTTGCTAAATATCTTCCTCCAATTCCACATAGATCTAAACAAATAAATATAAATATAAAAACTTAAAAATTCACTTTACTAAAAAGTATGAAGTGACCATGAGAGCAAAAAACGAACCTGATTTCATCCGAATATGGATTTATCCGCCTTCCAGATGACCCAGAAATAGGTCGCTCAATTTCTGGAGCTGGCATGATTAGGTCAGCCAAACCACTAGGGCCAGCTAATCCACTCTGACCAGCATCTAAGTCGGCGGAAGACGCACGCACAACACTAGTAGGCACAAGCGGCTCATCAGAGTCTATAACTCGCGCACTACATGAAGGCGTTGGGGATACCGTCACAAGCGGCTCACTAGAGTCAATCACTTGCACTTTACACAACGGAACAGAATCAGAGGCCTGGGGCTTCGGAGACGCCATGGTAGTCACACGTGTTGTTATTGCACAAGAGTACGCAAAACGATCTCGACTGCAAAAGCAACAAACGATGACTGACTGACTGACGTAATGAAAATTAGAATTGCGCCACCCAGTGTTGCCAAATCAATTAAAAGTCTATGGATTTTTTTTTCAATCGCTAAATGAGAACTAAAAGTCACTCATATATTAAATTTATCGAAAAATTTCGCGAAAAGGGATTTTTAGTCTTTTCAGTCAATAAATAAGATCAAAAGTCGCAATTCTGGTGACAAAGACACTAAATTACCAACACTAGCGTCTCCGCGTTTTGTTGCCATTTTAGGAAATGATGCAAGATTATATGAATTTCAATAATTTATTTCAAAAAAACTACGTGGCTCCGCAGTTTGAAATTTTGCACAATTACTCCTTATACCCTAAGCTTCTCCCAAAAAAATTACGATCAGCCAACTCGACGGTCCATAATCTAAATTTTAGCCCAGATGACTACCGTAAAGTACTGTGGTTGGTTTGTTAAATTTATTACGGCATAATCTGTTAAATTAAAAATGTATTTAAGAATTTAAATACCACCTTTTTAAGGTTAAATATTTTTTTAAGTTGAATGTATATGTGTTAAGTTACCAAATTATGCACAACAACTATCAATAACTAAATTGAAATAATTTAATTTTATCACATATCGTCATTGTCAAACCAAAATCTACTATGTGCACTTTTTTGGGATTCCAACATTTTGACCTTAGTGAATAGTTCTCACTGCTAATTGCTTGTGCAGCCTAAAAATTTTTATATACAAAATTTACTCTATTATCAATATAATAAATAAATTATTAAATTTTCAAGTTTAAAAGACCACTTAGTTTAGGTATAACTATATATATATCCTAAGTTTCGAAAAATAAAACATAAAAAAAAACCTTAATGTAAAATTTTTTTCATAAAAAACGTTTTTTGTCAATATCTCAAAAGAATACTTTTTTGGTTTGAGAAGGATGATATATTAAATTTATTGATACATTTAAACATCTGTAACTTTTTTTTTCAGAATGGTATCGAATGCCATTGGGACGAGCGACGTGGTATTTTGTATTTGCATGCAATAACATACTTTGATACTAAGCAGCTTGTCACCCTTGCGAATGAATTAAGCGAGAATTCAAAAACAATTGAAAAGGATGCAGACCCTTCACATTGGTTGGTGGCATCGGGCGATTTGGCAGCAGACGCTTGCAGATTGATGGCTTTGATATTCCATCTGTGTCACATTGTTATATTGTCATCACCTACACCAGTTTTTGACATTGATTACTTACGATTGTTCAAAGCAATTGATGCTTATAGGTGAGAGTGATTCTTTATTTACTTATTCAGTCATAACATTATGTACCCATATATTTTAGTGCCCATCTAGTTATTATATTAAGCTTGGTTATTATTTTTGGTTTTTTTCTAAGTCTTAAAAGTTCACTCCATTTCACAGTCATTTGGGCAGCACATCTGGTGGCAGTAACTACCCTCTTACAGAAGACCACAGTTAAATAACAGCACGTGTGCTGTTGTGTTTCGGTAAGCGAGTATGGGAAGCCAGAGCCCATTTTCCTATCCCCTCTCAATCCTTTATCCTTAATCCTACTGTAGTCGGCAGTGCACTTGTAGCATCTGTGGTGTTGCTTGTGTTATAGGGTGACAGTAGCCACCTACCATCAAGTGGACCATCTGCTGATATTAACATTAAGCTTCGCATGGATGCAATTTTTATATGCAAACCTTTCCTCTTTCATTAATGAAAACCATATCAGAATCCGTTGGGTTGTTTAGAATAGAAACAGACAGATGCAGACAGTGGCTTAATTTTATAATAAATAATTTAGAATAATAACATGACTAATAACATTAATTTATTACAATTAATTTATTAACATTAATTTATTACAATTTTTGCAATTGTATCTTGAGTCCCCTAGTCCCTTCAATAATATTCAAAAATTGTAACAGCATGTTTTTCGCATCTGTTTTTTTTTTTTAAATTGTTTTATGTCTACTATTTAATTCAGAACGGAACTATCACCTCGTACAGTCGCCGCTCTGGCGTCAGCAGAAGCAGGCAGCCCGTGGGAGACCCACGGACGGGCATGCTGTCCACGTCTCCTCTTTCATTTCCAGAAGGCACCTAGACAGCTGCGAAAATTACCTGCTGCCCTCAAGAGGCTTGAGCATGCTGTCGAGGATCAGCTGTATTTCATGTTGAGGAAGGCTAGAATTGTCACTAATGTGTGGTAAGTTCTATGACTAACGTAAAAACTTTTTAATAAAAATATGCTTCCGTATATCTGATACTAGCTGAACTCGGCCACGCTTTGCTGCAGCCCATACGGCGGCGGCGTGCGCATGGGGCGCGCGGTACTGGACACTGCCTATATATATAATACTATTTATCATAGCGTGATGTTATATGGCCTATAGCCTACCTCGATAAATGGACTATTCAAAACAAAAAGAATTTTTCAATTCGAACCAGTTCCTGAGATTAGCACGTTCAAACAAACAAACAAACTCTTCAGCTTTATAATATTAGTATAGATTCATTGCTGTAAGGTTATTGAAAACCAGAGCGTCATCTTAAACTATTATCCCCAAATAATCCTGAAGACTTTCAATTCATATTATGATATATGTATATCAATTAAAGGTATTTTATATATGTTTCTAGTGATAAAATTTTATGTAGATTCACTTTAATTGGAGTTTACTCCTTAAGAATCGATTTACATATAAGCCCTCGGTTTAAGTTCCCTAAATCTATTGTGTATAACAAGGGTTAACAACAACGCCAGAGGGTTTCTCTGGGCTTATAAAAACAAACGTCGAAATCTTGTATGAAAAGTTTAGTCCATGTTGGGGAACGAAAACGATAGACGTTGCTGCCGACGCAGCAAAGTCTGTCGTCGAAAAAATAAACTAAGTATTTCAACTTATAAAACATAGTGACATGTATACCGACGTAACTAACACAACTTTTCTTGGAACACGTGACATCTGAGTATGCAGAATGTAACTAAATAATACATTATGTAATTAATTATCCAGTTATCTATTTAAAGGAGGAAAATTTTATATATTTAATTTTATACGCTTAAAAAGTAAACTTCAGTCTTGCATCAGAGCTGACACAGACACACACACTTTTTTTCCTCCTTCTATTTTCTTTCACTTTAATTTGCAATGACATAATTCAATATAGATTACCCACAGAGTCTACAGGGTTAAAAGTATAGTTCATTTGCTATAAACTTTGTCATGTTGTCATGTCATATATCCTAGCCGATAATGCTTAGTTAATGTGATAATTAAAGGTTTCTATTTTTAAATGTAGGTTTTTGGCGAAAAAATTTATGTACCTAAAAGAATGTTCTATGTTAATCATTTTTTTCTGTACCTTATCGGATCCCATACCTAACATTAAAACATTTCCTATAACTGAAGTAATAATATTAAATTACCATACTGTGGGAGGGACCTAGAATCACAAGAGATTTCAATATTGCCATTTTACGGTGAATTTGCATAAAAAATTATAATTTATTTCAGTACAGTGTATGATAGGATGATCATACAAGTTACTAAAATAAATTTCACTACCTGTTAAAAAGATGAAAAATGTCATTTTACCCACAGTGATTAATATAATTTTTGTATCAAAATATTTCTTATAGAGTGTGAAAAGTTGTTTTCCACGGAGATAACACGTCAGCTGAATGAGGGATAAGATTCTTGACCATCCCGAAAAGAATAAACTTAACAAAATCTTCGTCCGCGTTGAAAAAATTAAAAATATAACACCCGACCGACATATGACGGCGTTGGCGCCATCACGGCGACAGTGGCGCCCGATTTTTCATATTTTTAGACGATCCCTCGGGAACCTAACATTTTTCCAAGATAAAAATTATCCTTATGTTAATTCAGATAATAAAGTATCTGTATACCAAATTTCATCTAAATCCGTTTAGCCGTTTTTGCGTGAAAGAGTAACAAACATCCATCCTCACAAACTCGCATTTATAATATATGTATATGTAGTAGGATTCTTTCTTATAGGTTTTCTTCTGTTGATGCATACATTTAAATATTAAATTCTGGGCGAAGTATTTAGTAACCAATAAAAGAAATATATTTTGATAAGATTTTGTTTTAACGTTGCCTACTTACAGAACAGTATTTCGTCCTGTTCTTTTATGGCAGGCCTAAGCAGTTACAGTTCAAGTGCGCTGCTAAACTCTTTAGTCACAATAATAATAATGAAAGCCATTATTCAGACAAGTGTACAAGTTTTGGTTTAATTTAGATTTAGTTACTTTAATCCTGATTAGACAACCTCATTTGTGTGGTTGTTTTGATCAAGCTCACTTGATGGTAGGTGGCTACTGTCGTTTATAACATAAACAACGCCAAAGGCGCTGCAAGTGTCCTGTCACCATAGTAGAATTAAGGATAAGGGATAGGGAAAGGGGCTCTGGCACCCCTTACTCACGCACCGAAATACAACAGCACATAAGCTGTGACGTTCTTTTGTAAGAGACCCAAACTCCAACTGTAACCATTTGTTTCTGTCATATGCCAGTCTCGTCTAAGTGCTACCCGCCACAGTTTTGATCTCATCAATGTCATCTTTTGAGAGGTCTCCTGGCTCCCTTTTCTCGAATTTTGTAAACCAACACATTATTCTTTGTGACCATTTTTATATGCCCCTGATATAGCATGACCTGTCCATTTCCATTTGAGCTTTTTGATACTCGTTACAATATTACTTTTTCTTGTATATTTTTTTATAATTGAAGTTTTTGCTCTATCTGACAAATTTTCACTATCATACTGCTTTCCATGTCGTGCAAGTTTTTTGCTCTGACTTTAGTCATTGTCCACATTTGGCGGTGGTCTCCTGTGAATGGATGACGCGGGTTTATAACGCGGTATGTGCTGCCATCAAAGTCTAATAGTAAATTAATATACCGCCTTTTCAGCGCCAAATCATTATTCGCAATACCAAAGAACGAGGAGTATGTATATATGAGTGCCGACGAAGAGTTGGGATGCGCACGGGACGTGAGCGTCCTGGTGCGTGGCCTAGTCAATATGTGTTCGGGGATTCCCCGCGCGACGCCGCCAGAGCGCGCCACATTCGCACAGTTCCTACAGGGACACATCGATCTGGCGTTTGGCGAAGGCTTCGATGATAACGTCCGGCGGTATGCGGGGACCTCGTACTTCGCGGTGAGTTGACTCTTGTGTCATCATTAGATTCTTTCATTAAGGCTCGATTTATATGCGTCCGTTCGTCCAAGCGGCCGGGTCGCTCCGCTATGATTTTGTATGAAAATGTACGTATCGCGCGGAGCGCCGCTGCTCATATAATTCGACACGAACAGTTTCATACAAATTTAACAGCGGCCGCTTGGTCACGCGGACGCATATAATTCGAGCCTAATTTTTTTGAGAAATTCTCTGCAAATTGTTCCTACGATGTTATATTTTTCTTACCACATATGTCATGTTTCTATCCTTAAAAAAAGGATATAAAGATTTTATTGAGTAGTTATACAGTATAATGCAAAATATAAGTAAAAAATGTATGTATATACTCCGTTACAGATTGTTCTAAATAAAGGTTCACAATTATTGTTCGTTTCGTCATATTTATTATTTTACTGTTTCTTAGCTTATCATAAAGTGTGTATTTGATTTGCTTTTAATTCTTAGAAATAATTTCTTATTTTTAGAGTTTACTCCTTAAGAATCGATTTTCATGTAACAGATTTTATGAGGAGTAAAATTAATACAGTCGTTAACTAAAAAGCGTTACGTTATCTGCAACGTCGAAATGTTACATACAACGTCGAAATGTTGTATGAAAAGTGTAGTCCGCGTTGAGGAACGAAACGACAGCGCGTTACAACTTGCCGGCGGCGCAGCGACATTTGTTGTCGATTAACCGATTCATGGCGGATACGGGGGGGGGACCCAAGACCCAGGAATTCCATATTTTTGACTTAACTTTTCAATTCAATTCAAGTACAATTCAATTCATATATGAACTGTGGCTCTAGCATGAGTTTACGATACTACACTCGCTAGCGAGAGCGTAAAACATTTATATGGAAAATTGATAATTTGACATTGACAGTTCACGATTTTCCATACAAAAGTTTTACGTTCTCGCTAGCGAGTGTAGAATTGGTGTAGTATCGTAAAGTCATACTAGAGCCTCTGAATATAGAATAATATAATCCATATCAATCAAAGTTATCGAAAGTTTCATAATTCATGTCAGACATTTGAGACAGTTCAAATACGCGATTACGCGGGTTAAAAGTATTTGCAATACAACCATAATGCATCTCAACTAGTAAAAAAAATACACAAAAAAATTACTTGTGATATTAACCCTAACTCCGAACTTTGTCAGAATGGCCCCCCCCCAAAATGAAATCCTGGATCCGCCCCTGGGCATCATAAATATTTTTTCCGTATGGCGGATGATGCCCCAGGGGCATCATATTTAGATTCGTTGAATCTTTGTGAAATTGTCTCTTGGAAGGTTAAAACTAAGTAAAATTACTATTATTTTTCCGAGAAATCATGTCTATAGTCTTCGTTTGTGAATTATTACCTTATTATGGATTTTTCTAAGATTTCAGTGGTTTTAAACCTTTTTTTACAAGGTTATACTTATACACTAAAAACAATAAATAAACGAAAATTTTACATTCATGGCTGATGATGCCCGAGAGGCATCACTATCATCTATGGCGAGTGATGCCCCTCCGGCATCATGAAAAATTTGTTAGCCGCCACGAGCGTAAGCTTGCATAAAAGTTTGAATCGGTTAAATAAACTATTTGAACTTTGACATCTGTGTATACCGAAAGTAACTAATATAACTTTTGTTGGAACACGTGACATCTGAGTATGCAGAATGTAATCTATTGACAAGAGGAAAATGTTATACGTTTAAAGGAGTAAACTCCAGGCGTGTTTCGGAGCTGACACAAACACTTTTAGACTATTTAGTCTATAATGTCTTCCACTCTTAATACTTTTAATTTTCTAGACTTTCCATTTGTTTTTTATCTTAACGGTAATAGTGTTTCTTTTACTGTTTTCCAAGATTTCTCCTTTTTAAATTAAAAGCCAAGGCATAAAATATTCTGCAATGTATGGCTGTGCCACCGTTTCAGCTGCCAAGTGCGGAATCTTGGCGTGCGGCGGCACAGGCCCTGGCTCCTGTCTACCTGGAGACTCCATCCAGCTCGGAGGACGATGACGAATCACGGGGCGCTCTTTACGACGCGCTCGCTACTGACGTGAGATTCTCTAAGGCCAGGTGTGCCAAGGTATCTTCAATAATGTTACCAGTAATTTTCTAATTTTTGCCATATCTTATGAACTTCGTCCTCATATTTTTATGAATTATATAGCTTATGTTACATCTATACTGATGTGTTATTTTACTTTATAGTTTCTTGAAAACCCATTAAGAGGCTCCACGCCATTGATAAGAAAAAATCACTGCTTTGTTCCCCGATTCAGCTCGTTCAAACATAAAGCCAATGTAACAAAAAATATATATGTGATACATAACTTCTTGGTCTATATTTTTGACGAGGCATTTTGTTTTTAAGTATTATGATTTACGAGAAATTAAATAAAATTTTAATGTATTGCTTTGTTACAAAAATCGATTCAACTTAGTTGTTCCAAGCCAAGAAGTAATGCAATAAAATTATAATCAAATGATAGCGTTTCATTTATACTATAAATGACACGAACAGTTTTTCATTTAATTCAATAGTTTCAAAAAAACCAAGGTTTTTTTGATATTTTTGAGTAACGGATGCCCCTAGGGAGGGCCGGTTGTAGAGAGCTCAGTTGCCCAATGTCATTCGCGTAGTAGAGGACGTTAAGGCGAGGATTTAGCAGAAAGCGTTATTTTCGCCTAATTTGACTTCTTAGAGTAAAATTAAAACTTAGATAAAAATACACTGCATAATAACCTATATTTAAAAAAAAAAATCGGGCATATTTATACAAAAAAAAATCTAAGAAAAAAAATTAGTAAATTATTGCCCAAAAAATAGCCTTCTCATCAGAGTCATAAAAAATTTCGGCGACAGCGACCTTATTTTTTAGCTCATTAATTAACTTATACTAAAGTTTTAATCTGGTACTTTTATTTCTTTTTTCATATTTTACACAATATTTAAGAAAAACCTTCCAATTTTAAAAGAAAAAAAACTGCCATTTAGTGGCAGTTTTTTTTTAAATTATGATTAAAAGACAACACACCAATTAAATGGCCCCCAAAGTAAGCACTTATATGCTTTTGTTATGGCATAACCATACAACAGGTAGAAGCTCTGGTCCCAATTTTGAAAAAAATATTTGCAAAGTTGGCCCCGAGTCAGAGCGCTAAGGCAAGCACGTTAACCCTTCGACCAATGGGCTCGTAAAATGACTTGCAGGTGTTGCCGATAGCGCAGGCGTCGTACTCGGAGGGGTTGCCGAGCCACTACTCCAGCCAACAGCACGCGCATAAGACGCGCGTAGCCGTGAGCGAGCTGGAGTCGATGGCCCGCGGGCCCGTTCTGGGCGCCGCCCGCGCTAAGCTGCGTGCCGCCTGCGCGGCCGCTTGGCGCACCAGGCGCGTCTGCGAGGCGCCTTCGCTCACCAACAACCCCTGCATTGAGCCCGAACAGTAACAGGCCATTTTATGTTTGTTATTCAATTTTGTAGTAGACGAAATGGAACACAATTCGCACTTGCATTTATTGAGCTTTTATGCACCGTGTGAGTATTTTAAGATTCATCATGTTAGGCTTCATGCTGACAATCTACTAGTTGTATACCCTACGCTCACTAGGCAGGTTGAATATGGCAGCAGGCAGAGAGACATCTTATGATGACTTCTAGCTTAATATGTACCTTAATATACCAGTTAGCTTAATATACCAGTTAGTGTATAACCGTATACTGCAATCAACGTCATTCCTTTCATTCTTCATGACCAGCATGAACTCAATATAATTTTAAATACAATACGCATTTAAAATTGGGCAAAAATGAAATTTTTGTATAGTACTTTATAGAAACTAATATGAAAAAAGATCATCTCAGCTGTAGGATGTCCACTACTGGACATGGGTCTCCCCCATAATTTTCCAACAGAACCGGTTAGAAGCAGTCTGATCCAGCAGCCCTTATTAGTTGGTTCACATTGTGGGTGAACGTCCTACGCTGCACTTGCTGGTCCTTGTCTCCACTTTGCTGCCTTGCTGCCCCAGCAACCCTCGGCTCTCCATACTATGTATCCTGCCCAAAATATTCAACAAATTATTCAACACTTCAAAATATTCAACATATTAATCCGCCTGGTTATGTCGGTGTATTTTTCAGTTCATGATTCGATCTCGCAGAGTAACACCGAGAATAGCCCTTTGTAGCTCGTTGAATATTTTTACGAAGCCCAAGTTGGAGACCACATTTTAGCGCCTTATGTCATCACTGGCAAGACACATTGGTCAAAAACCTTTGTTGCATAGATATATACCTCTTCAGCTACATAGGAAAAGTCCTGACGTGTGATGTTCATCCTGAAATTATTTTGGTATTGCCGTCATAATGAATAAGTATCACTATTTTTTTGCAAAGGCTGGCAGAACATACAGGTCTGGTTCGCGTCACTTGATGGCATGTAGCTACCGCCGCTTATTAATGCAAGGGACGCCTTTGGCATTGCAAAAGCACTACCGGCCTTGGTAGGATGACGGATAATGCATAATGAGGAGATAGGTGAATGGTCCTTGTCATTTCTCACTCACCGGAACACGACAGCAGATGTCCTGTTATCTCATGGTGGTTTCACTTTAAGGGACTAGTTACTGCCGCCAGATGGGCTGCCTAATTTATGAATGCGGAATGAGGTGCCATACTAGTACTAAAACTGTGTTACTCTTTGAATAATAGCGAATTGTTTGACGCGCAGCGACAGCACGAAAGAGCATTCGTCCGGCGTGCGCTACGTGAGCGCGTGCAACTGCGGACGCAGTAAGTGTTCGCGCGACGATCCATACTCGGTGCGGCGTGCCAACTACACGTTCTACTCGCACGCGGCCGACGAGTGCCCGTACTGCCGCACCCTGCACGCGCACCACTTCCCCGTCTTCCAGCCATCCACGCCCACATACCGCGCCGCCAGCCTCGCCGACACGCCCGTCTACGCGAACGCCTCCGACGCCAGCTCTGGCGATTGGTCGCCCGACGCCCTCTCGCCCGGCCCCGCCACGCCCGCCACTCCTCCCCCCGCTGAAGCCAAAGATCCCGAGGTGGACGCCGCAGAACAGTGCGAGGTGCTTTGTCTCGCAAAGGACCATGCAGGTAAGATTAAAGCGGGATGCATAGCAAAAACTAAGCTAATACAAGCGTATTAACTTAGCTTTTGCAAACTTAGCTTAGCTAGCATTGCTGACTCAGTTTTTCATACTTGTGTACACACGTTTGCAGTCTGCACGCAAGCTAAACTAAGTTAGCTTAGATTGCGCTCTGAATCCGATCTCACTTTCGCTAATTTGAAGTGGTTTTTCTTCCATGGAGCCATTTATAGTCTTAACAAAGTTTGTTAGCTTGAATATCGAGACAGGCTTTTTAAATATTTACTAACTAAGCTAAAGAGTCACTCGGCCAGCTTAATTGCGAAGCTATAAGATGTATGTATCAATTCTACGCATTTAAAGTTTTAGCTGACTCAAGGACACTATTCCAGTTACGTCTTCATCGATATTTTGTTACTTGTCGATAACATAAGCACGTCACTAAAATTTACTCTCTCACTTGTAAAATCACACACACGATGACATTTCTGCTTTGTGGACGCGGGAAATAGGTGTCTGTTCGTCTATTACGATAGTATATTAATGTCTATGCTCCGATCGATTACAGATAAGGTGATGACGCGCCAACCTTCGACTACAGAGTATCTACCCGGTATGCTACACACGGGTAGCCCACCAGGCCTGCTGCCGGCGTTTCCCAGCTGGAGTTTGGTGTGTCTGGGAGCTTCCTCTCTGTACTCACACAACATTGGGCTGCCGGAGCACCTACAGCCTGGCTTTCTACCGCACACAAACTTCCTTCTGCCATGGGACTGCGCAGTACGGTGAGTGTCAGTGCCAAGACTGTTCTTAGTTCATTGGCTACACTTTCAATTTCAGTATTTAGTGATTTATATTATGCTATTTTGGTATCTATACAGAACTTGATTAAGAATTTTTAGTGAGTGAGGATAATATTTTATTTTTTTATGTTAAGGTCGTCAGACAGGCTGATGGACCATTTGAATGTAGATATCTACAATCAAATGCGCCGCCAAGTTACACAATTTACGTTATACATATTTCAATATACATCCGAAACTTATTTAAAAAGTGACATATTATAGTCAATCATTTAGGATATTATGGTTCTACCGTTCTAATATTTTCGATATGCGGCTTTTAACGCCATTCGATTTTATTTAATCAATAAAAAAATAATATAAATACGCATACATCCTAAAAACGGCTAAGTGCTTACTTAAATTATAAAATTATACTACTGTGATTTTTTTTCATATTCTCAAAAGAAGATTAAAATAAAATGGTTTTTCATCGCTACTGAAAAGTAGCCAAAAAACGCTTAGCGATTTTCTCGCGCACCGATGTTGTGTATGAACTTGGTTCGTTTTTCTTATCTCTGAGTGCTTTTTGACAATGGATAATGATGGTATTGCAGTAGTGATCAATCGAGCGCGTGGCGCGTGGAGCGAGCCGCCACTTGGGTCGGAGCTGGCAGCGGAGGTGGAACGGGAAGGAGTGGCCGCGGTAAACATTCATCGTCTACACCCCACCACCCTCTCACCGTCAAGATATTCATCGGATTTGAGTATGAGTGTCCCAGGGGACACAGGTAACTTAGACATATTTTTGTTATTTTTTTTATATATAAGTCAGGGAGCCTGACAATCCTCTTGATAGGTTACCGTCGCCTATAGAACAGCCACAGATGCTGCAAGTGCGAATTTAGTAGGATTAAGAATTAGGAAGGGGTAGGGGACTGGGAATCTTTAAGGATAAACGTAACAGTTTGGTCGTACAAATAGTTCTTAAAAAGATACGTTAATTTACACCGTGTTTTAATTAAAAATCGTCATTGACACGCTAACGGCGATACAATTCGACAGATGCATACTTGAAATACGACGTTGCAGCCGTGTTAATTAAAATCGGCACTAGATGGCGTTAAAGAAGTTAAAGTTAAAAATAAAAAAGTTCGTTTTTGCGTGCGTGTGTACCAAGATCAATTCTGTATCTTTGTAGCTTTGATTTTTAAATCCTCTTCTATTTCTTCACCATCAAACGTCATAGACTCACATGGCTTCCTTTCACATAATCTGTATGTACATTTGTTGAAATTTGTGAGGCTTGGAGATGTGTTTGGAGGTCACTTGATGGTTAGTGGAGGTTGGAGGTCACATCAATACAATCAGGAACAAAATTCGTTTACAACTTTCCGAGATTAACGCCTACGTACAGATAGACAGGAATACTTTATACTATGTGGTGATGTATGACGAGCCTACTGGATGAGTGGTTAGGTTGCTTGCCTTAACGCTCTGTTCTAGGGTTCCCGGGTTCGATTCCCGGCAGGGTCAACTTTGAAAAATGAAGTTTTTAAGTTTGTCTCTGGTCTGGATTTTGAAAGTAGTGGCAAGGCACACTGCGTTTCGCAGTTATTTGGGCAGTCCGTCTGGCGAAAGTAACCACCCCCTTACAGAAGACCACCGTGAAATAACAGCACGTGTGCTGTCGTGTTTCGGTGAGTGAAGTAAGGGATGCCAGAACCCATTTCCCTACCCCTTCCCATTCCCTTATCCTTAATCCTATTGTAGTCGGGAGCGCACTTGCAGCAGCTTTGGCGTTGCTTGTGTTATAGGCAACGGTAGCCACCTACCATCAAGTGGACCGTCAGCCTGTCTGCCGATCTTAACATTAAAAAAAATGTATTGTGTATACGTAACAGGTTCATGATGTCGTCGCCCGATTCGGTGGTGAGCGGCAGCGCAACGTCGGGCGCTATCGGGGCTCGTCTGGCGCGCACCGACATGCCGCTGTACGCCCCGTGCGTGTGCCGCTCGGCCGCGCACGGTCTGCTCGCGCAGCTGATGCGCGTGCACGTGGTGACGCCCAAGGCGCCCGTACACGTGACGTTGGACCCGCGCGTTCGCGTTACACCCGGCGGCGCTATCTTCACGCCCGCGCCGGCCGACTCATCGCCGGCCCGCCTCTCCGGCTCCGCCTACTGGCTGCTGCGGCTGCCCTTCGTGTATTGCGACGAGCGTGCCCCCCTGCCCCGCCCCGCGCCTTCAGCCCCGTCCGCCCAAGGCGCAATCCTGGCACCACTGTTTGGCCTCACAGACTAATCCACACACTAGTACTAGATAGCCGACCAGAGATGAGTGCTCATGCTCTGTCGGTGGTTCTTTTATACCGATTATAGATGTCATGTCTATCGCCCTTTTTTATTGCCACTTTTTTTATCCATACTAATATTATAAATGTGAAAGTAACTCTGTCTGTTATCTTTTCACGCCTTAACTACTCAACTGATCGTCATGAAATTTCGCATATACATTTCGTTCCGAAAAAAGTACTGTATTCCTATCTTTGAAATTGAAACATAATTCTTTAATTCAGTGTAATCTATGATTTCTATGTATATGAATTTTAATTTATTTTAACCTTTGTATATTATTTGTAAATAAAATTTGCATGTGTAATATTTTTAGTAAATAAAAAAAATATAAAATATGTGCTTTTATTGATTTTCCTCGTTAATTAATCCTTCAAGCCTTGAATACCATATTGAATGATACCATATTCCTTCTAAAGGAATTACAAAATGTAAAGAAATAAATTATTTATTTTAATTGTATTATTTTAGTTAGTAAAATAAAAAATATGAAATAAATTATTTTGATGATGAACCCGTTTATAAATTGTTTACTGCATTATATCTACTTACGCAAGTGTAGAAGACGTCAACTTTGAAACAGATATGACATTCACGCGCTTGTTGCTGAAAGAGCGGTGTATGGCGAATTTTTACATTATTTGTGAGGCTACGAGGGATGCGGACGGGAAAAAAATCATTAAGAATGTCGATGATGAATTAATTGTCATTACAGTTACAGTTAGAAAATCACCTAAAACAAATCCGTACAAGGCGTTGACGCACCTCACCAATCACTCGTACGTATCGACGCACTAACTTACGTACGGCAGCGGTCGGTAAAACACTGCATATACAAAACACTGAGCTTTCGTTGTGGTCTTTGTATGCGTTCGCGTGACCGAGCGGCCGGGCCTGGCTTGATTTATAAGCACAGATAAGCGTCTGCGCGACCGAGCGGCCGGGCCAGAGGCTCTAGTATGAGTTTACGATACTACACTAACCAATACTACACTCGCTAGCGAGAACGTAAAACTTTTGTATGGGAAATCGTGAACTGTCAATGTCAAATTATCAATTTTCCATATAAATGTTTTACGCTCTCGCTAGCGAGTGTAGTATCGTAAACTCATGCTAGAGCCACTGGCTTGAATTATAAGCATAGATAAGCGTCCGCGCGACCGAGCGGCCGGGCCTTAGGCTTGAATTAGGTAGGTATAAGCGACCGAGCGGTCGGACCGCTCCGCTGTTGGAATTGTATGAAACTGTTCGTCTCGAATTTATAATATGAGCAGCGGCGCGGCCGCTCGGCGCCATGCGTACCTACTTACATTAAATTTCAACTTAGAATCTTACTATTGACAGTAATAAAATTTTGCAGTGCAAAATTTTATTATGTCGAGTCAATTTTACGCTATGGTCTAATAATGTGGGGAAATGTTGATATAAATCGAGTTTTCATTGCACAAAAGAAATGCATAAGAGCAATTCTCGGAGTGCGGCCGGACGAGTCATGCAGACCACTCTTTAAAAAGCTTGGTTTATTGCCGCTACCTGCGCTCTATATATTTGAAGTGTGCCTGTTTGTCCACAGACACAAGCTTTTCTGTAAAGCAAATGACAGACATCCTCGCTCTTGTCGGAATCCGGACCGACTGGTTCCTGATGTCTACTCTAGACTGGCAAAGCATAAGAGAAGTTGTTTGATAATGTGTATAAAAATATATAATAAAATACCCAACGTTATGAAGACAATAAAGTATTTGATTTGATTTGGTTTTTAGGCTTATTATTTATATTTTCATATTTTACACATTTTAAATCTGTTCTCGGAGAAGCTATAAAAATTTGGCCAGCTTTGGGCTGGCTGGATTTTAACCCTGGTGATTTTGCTATTGTGTAAGGGCTTACTAAGTTTTGCAGGTTTACGCAATAAACATTTTTTTGACACAAATACAAGTAACTTTTTATGAGATTAGCTGGTACTAGTTTTTCATGACATTTTACTATTTTTTGTTAAAACAATTATGATTTAGTTTCAACTTCATACACCATGAAGTTTGAGGTCAATAAACCAAGATTATATTTAGTCCTTTGTTTTCTGCCTTGTTGTCTGTAAAGTTTCATTCGAATTAGAAGCGAAATTAACGATTAGGTAAATAAAGGGTGACACGAACTTTTTAATAGCTTTTTCCTTAAATTCTTCCGACTGGTCGTAATTTCTGTGGCATTTTATGGTGTGTGTTTTAATTACTTATGCATTTCTTGTCCGCGTCCCTGTTTCTAAAAACAGATTTTAATAAAGGTTGAATAAATGAATAATGAATAAATGTTTAGATGATCCCTCTAGAACAGTACCTTTTTCTGGATGAAAGCTAACGATTTACCCATGTCCTTTTCCCCGATATCCTTGACAAAGCTTACAAAATTTCATGAACATCAGTTGAGTAGTAAAGGCGTGAACGCTTAAAAAACAAACTCACATTTATTATATGAGTTAGGATAATGTGTTAGATACGTAGGCGAGACACAAGAGAGGACTGTATAATAAAAATAATGGTTTTATTACTAGTTGAGCCCGCAACTTCGTACGCGTGGTGTTCGGTATGGCGCGTAACTTTTTTTGTTTGTAAACCGATTGGAATGAAACAAACACTAATGTTACAGGAAGCTTGCTTCAAATCGGTTAAACCGTTTGTGACCCTCCGGAGCATTCCGTCTATTTTCCTAATCGGCCAACTTGTCCAATCGGTCTACTTTCCCAAACTGTAAACTTGTTGTTCCTGATCCGTCTACTTTTCAGTTCGTCTACTTTCCCAATCAGTCTACTTTTAGAAAGTTTAGCGTGTGCAAAACGCACAGTGTATAATTTGCACAAAAATTGCATCCATGCGAAGTGGTACAACAGCCTGGGCCTGTATTAGGCTAATTAGGCTGCAGCCTAGGGCGCGAGGACGGGGGGCGCTGAATCGTGTCTTTGCATGGCATGCACTATTAATCTAGCATCATTGCATTTACCTTACACTGAGAAAAAAATTTCTTCTGAAAACTTAATTATATTTACGCCAACAAAATGATTTGATAGCCCATTGCTAATCAAATATTTAATAGTTTTAAATAAATATTTTGTAAATTCCTAACGAAGTAATTAAGTATTAGAAATATTTAAAAAATACTTAAAGTCGAAGTAACTTCACACATTAGATAACCATGCTCATGGTTAACAGGGAACGCTAGCAGCGTTTTTCCATACAAATGTATTCCCCTATTTTCTCCCTGGATAATGCTTCTAGAGCAATAATTTTTTGTCATAAAATCTAGGTCTGCTAATGCCATGTCCCTGTCATTTCTTTTTTTCCACCAACTAATTACACAAGAAAATATGACTCTTCAGAAATGGTAATAAATGGCCCTTTTATACCACCCTAATCAGACGATTATGAAACAAATTTGAAATATTTTTAAGATAAAAAAAAATGATAGGGACATAGCCTCATTCATCTTTATCGGTTGTTTAGGTACGTTTAAATGTTGTTTTATATTGTATGCTATTTTTAATTAGAACTAACTATGTACCCTATTTTTTTTTCGTGGAAAAAATTGCAAACTAGATCTCCACTAACATGGGGGAGCGGTGAGGTATGTGAGATTTCTACACACTAAAAACCTTGTATATCCTTGGACAACCTTGAGTGGGTATGAAGTTTGACCATGGAGAGACGTGCCGGAAACACAGCACGTCTTCTCAGTGATGTATGGACGGCAGTAGGCAGACGATCTCATTCATGTCATTCATTTTTTTAAATGAAGTATTATTTTTTATCTATTATTTTTTATATAGCAGTGTTAGGTAGGTATATGCTACACAATATAAGGTATCTACATATCTAGATGTACATATAATATGTACATTTCTTTTCTGAGAGTTAAATCATAAGTGCCGGTTTTTTTATGTTAAGATCGGCAGAAAAACTGACGGTCCACTTGTTGGTAGGTGACTACCTTCGCCTATAACACAAGCAACGCCAAATCTGCTGCAAGTGCGCTGTCGACTAGGTCTGTCGCTGTAGGTCATGAATAGTTCTCTTTTTAAAACCTACTTAACTATATATTTTTTGCAGAGATTGTTGACACAGCAGAGAATGCATATTTTAGAAAATAAAGACACTTCAACCAATACCAACATTATGAAGAAATCTGTTTGGCAAGATGTTTATTTAATAAAATATTCATTTTACTAAATAAAACGACAACTTTCTCTATCCACAATCCACAAAATAAACTCAAACGCAACTACAAAATTTGAAACAATAGACTCTAACTAACTGAAATTAACTGAATCCCATTGTCGTCAATTGATACACAACCGCCATTTTGTTACTTAGCGTCTTAAACAAGGAATCGCCGTTCATTAATTTGACAGCTATTTAAGTAGTTTACTAAGCAATTGATTAAGGTTAAACAACGTTTATAAATAAGAAATATTCCTAAATGGCTACTAAGTATTCGTTAAATTTTAAGTACCCTTTATAAGTAAGGCTGTTAGTCTTTAGACGGCAATTTTTGTTTTCATTGCGTCATTTTATTGCGAAAAAGCTGCCATCTGTCAAATATCAGTCTATTATCATTCAGGTAACGTGGCCATGTAGTGGGTACGTGGCTTGCCTCTGATTCTGCAACTAATCCAAACTCCCATATATCTCAACGTCTCGCACAATGCTTTAACTACAATATATATGTCGGATTACGTCTACATGAACTGGTACTGACTAGCAATAGGTATGATCAGTACAACACATATTTTTATATATTAAGGTTAGTACGCAAGGTTTGACGGTTTCGTTAGTAGACACTATCATTTCTTTTTTAATTTAACCTAAATAAAAATATATTTTGAAAGTTTCTTTCTATGTGTAGAGTTAATATCCGCAATCACCGCATATTTGAAAAATTCTCATTCTGAAAGCCCCATACGGCGGTGGACTGCGCGTGGGGCGCGCGGTACTGGACACTGCTTATATATAATACTGTTGACCATAGCGTAATGTTATATAGCCTATAGCCTTCCTCAATAAATGGACTATTCAATACAAAAAGAATTTTTCAATTCGAACCAGTAGTTCCTGAGATTAGCGCGTTCAAACAAACAAACTCTTCAGCTTTATATGTTAGTGTAGATGTACACACGCTATATATACTATATCTGTATATAAACATGAAAATTTTCATACGCGTTGTCAGGGACTATACATAAGAGGACGTGACGTTAACGAGGTTATTCGACTAGTTTTAAGAGGACGTCTCTGACTAAAAAATGTGTACGTTATTGTTAATTTTTCATTTAGGCGGGCTAGGCAGCCCTGGATTTGTCAATAGGCCGTATAGGCCGCGGGCGATGGGCGGCAGCGGCCTAGGGGCGGCGGATTTTAGATGGTTTTCGCACGCTTTCGGAAGCCATCAAATTCTTGTGCGATAATAAATATGCAACAATAATAATAATGACCCAATAAAGGCGGCACAAAGTGAAGGGGCCTATACTCAAGAGAAGTATAAATCCGGCACTGGGGCTAGGGACTTTTTTTTGCATGCTGCCTCTTACTAAATTAAAGAGGTAAATCGATAATTCAAATATAAGTTCAAGAGGGCGGGAAAGGAAAGAAGTCAGGCTGTTGCCGCCACTTACCTCGCGAATAACCAGATCCTTGGTCTTCCAAGCGATGAAGACTGCGATGGGGCCGTCACACACGAATTCAGATGTAGTTCAGCACACTGCACACTTCAATTGTACACGCGGACCATTTTGTTGGATTACATAAGCACAATTCTTGATTTGCGGGAGAATAAATTCAATACGATGTCCTTTTACGACTGATTAGTAGCTAGCATTCGTCTATCGGCGCGGTGGCACCATGTATAGGTAGATGTAAGGGGGAAAGGAACGGAACGCGCTACGCAAATTATTATTAGTCAGTTGAATTGATCAATCTGGCGTTAACATATGGAAAGTAGTGGCAGGGTATACTGCATTTGGGCAGCCCGTCTGAGGGCAGTAACCACCCCATTACAGAAGACCACCGTGAAATAACAGCACGCGTGCTGTTGTAAGGGATGCCAGAGCCCATTCCGCTATCCCTTCCCAATCCTTTATCCTTAATCCTACTGTAGTCGGCAGTGCGCTTGCAGCACCTGTGGCGTTGCATATATTATAGGCGACAGTAGCCACCTACCATCAAGTGGACCGTCAGCCTGCATGCCAATCTTAACATAAAATAAACCAAGGGACTTCAAGCTTTGCATTTAAATTAATAAGTAGGATTTAATATGACTGTAGGTATTCTATGTGATTTTTTTCAAATTAGTTTACTATCCAGTAAAATATATGTTAAATATCGTCGGGTCTACAAATAGAAATACTTATAAGAAAATGTTTCCGTTGGAAACACAAAATATATTGTGATTTATCAATTTGAAAGTGTAATAAATCAAAGAAATAAAACGGAATAAAAGCCCCGTAACGATTAAGTGGAATAGAACAGTGAGACAAAAACGTTTTTATACGAAATATGGAAGCCGTCGCTAATAGTTTTATTTCTGAGCCATTATCGTCCCTGGCCATGCTGGCGCCGCCGCCGGTGAAGATGATACTTCTTTTCCATAGGCCCTACCATAGGCGTCCACACTGCGGCTCTGCTACCGATGGGATATCATTTATGTACTTTCAGACCTCATTTATCTAATAAATGGTGCTGGTTGTATCATTGTTTCCAATTAGATGCAATTAAACTTGGCATTATAAGATTTTTTTTTATGTTGAAATTTTCAGCCGGTTAGTTTTTTTGCTACAGCCATTAAAGAAAAACAATTGAAGAAATTTTTGCAAAGATGGAGAAAAGTTAATTTCCTGTCTTGATTAAACATTATTTTTGCCCAAAAAAAACTATTACGGAAACATAAGTAAACTTGATAAATATTATGGGCATTCTGCTCCGTCGATTAAAATGATTAATAAGTGTTTACCGATTTTCGCTGTGGTCGTACAACCACAAGTGATGCTGTGCGTCTAGGACGCCCAGTTGAGGTCACTATTCCAGAGATGATCGCTAAAATCCACGACATAGTGTTGAACGACCGAAGAGTAAAAGTGAGGGAGATAGTCGAGATAGTAGGCATCTCAGACGAACGTGTGCGCGATTTCTTACACCAACATTTAGATATGAACAAGCTCTTCGCTCGGTGGGTGCCGCGTTTACTGTCTGTTGATCAAAAACGTATGCGTGTGACCACTTCGGAGGCGGATTTGGCGTTGTTCCAACGAGATAAAACTGAATTTTTGCGTCGTTTTATAACAGTAGACGAAACATGGATCCACCACCATACCCCAGAAACCAAACAACAACCGAAACAGTGGATTGCTACCGGCGAACCAGCTCCGAAGAAAGCCAAAGCAGTTTTATCGGCCAATAAAGTGATGACTACAGTTTTTTGGGATGCACGTGGAGTAATCCATATTGACTACCTAGAAAAGGGTAAAACGATTAATGGCGAATATTAAGCAAATTTATTGAACCAATTTAACACAATTTTACGTGAAAAAAAAAACGACCACATTTAGCTAAGAAGAAAATCCTCTTCCACCAAGACAACACGAGTGCACACTTGCGTGATTGCCATGGCAAAACTTCATGAGTTGCGCTATGAGAAGCTTTCTCTCCCACCGAATTCGCCAGATTTAGCCCCTTGTGACTATTTTCTGTTTCTGAATTTAAAAAAATGGCTTGATGGGAAAAGATTTGGCTCCAACGAAGAGGTCGTGCACGAAACCAATGCCTATTTTGAAGGGTTGCCTAAGTCGTATTTAATGGAAGGGATCTAAAAGCTAGAGAAACGCTGGGCGAAGTGCATGGAGCTACACGGAGACTACGTTGAAAAATAAATATGTAACTTCTTGTTCAATTTTTACCAGACTTTTCACTCCACCCTCGTAACATGTAAATATAGATGTAAGTAGTTTACGAAAAGTAATGAAGCGTCATTTAGAAGTCGCTTTTTACGTAAACATACTAATTATCCTTAAATCCCGTCCCGCGTCCCACGCAATCTACGAATAACTTACATTTAATGGTTTAGAATTAGGAAACAGACAGAAGATGACAGCAATTTTAATTTATGATTAGCTTAGCTCGCAACTTCGTACTCGTGGTATAGAGCGTAACTTTTTTGTTTTTAAAAAACCGAATGGAATGAATGAAACATTGACCGATTGGAATGAACACTAAATGTTACGAGAAGCTTGCTACAATACATAAATGAAAAACGCATTCAAATCGGACAAACGCACAGACAAACAGACAAAAATTCTAAAAACGATTTAATTTTGACCTCGGTAACATAAGTAAAACGTGTACAAATTGTTTTTTGATGTCTGTACATTAAACACAGCTCATTTACGATTTTATTATTATATTAGGTAGGGGAAAAGTATTTTACGCATATAGTATGTATAAACTTGTAATAAAATCTCTTTGGCTGTACTATTTGTATCTGACTGGTTTTGACGACATTAAAAAGGTTACATTTCATAAAAAGAAACAAATTAGTAAAATGTTCTTTCCAGGTAGTTTTCATTTGGTTTTCTTTCTGTGTAATGAGTAAATATGTTCTTCATAAGTTGCCACTTCTCTACGAAGGTTGATGACTATTACGACCATCATACTTTGGAATAGCTGCTGTGCGAAAGAGTTATTGAGTGTTCATTCATATCAACCATTCTCATAAATTCTTCACCGACCCAAAACTTCAACATTTGTTAACAATGTAAATGTATACAAATATATGTATAAAGAATATTCTTTATCTAAGAAGGTAGTTTGCAAATGAAATTTATTGCAAAAGAGGTCCATAGTTCCCGGTTTATTAGTTAATTAGACTTAATAACTGGGACATTTGAGCCGAGAGTCGAGTGACGGCCGACGGGCGCCCAGACCGTTCGCTACTACTAAGACTTCTTATTATTGCTGAAGAAAACAAGCGAATCGATGGGGTTATTTTTGAGTATAGAATTTAGCGGAGAAAGATTTTCGGCAGTCGTAAAGTTTGGCTTTGTACTTTTTTTTTATTTCAAAATAAAACATCAATTAGTTTCCTATACATATTTTAGCTAGTAATACTCGTAATGTTCAGTCCAAATGGGTCAGTGAGAGAAAATTCCAAACAATAATTTTGCCAATTATTAAATGTAGACATATCTGTTTATTATTTTTATAAGGTTCCATAGAAAAATTCATTCCTTATGACGCACACTAACAACTACAGTAATAAAAATAATTGCGATTTTTACACGTTCGATTCCTACTCGCGTATGAACGTAATTTAAAAAAGGTTTGAATGCAGTTCTTATTTTTTCATTTTTTCAAAAATCGAAGCCTTTGTTAATGAATTTTTGAACTTAAATACTGGCTGCAACTAAATATGTTTGATTTTCAAAAAACATCGAATTAGAAAAGAATTAGTTGTTTTTGATTTGACGTAAAAATAAATAATGAGAATGAATTGTGAGACCGTAAAAGAAAGTTATGTTTGATAGTTTTATTTTAATAATAGAAAATGTATTGTTATTTATATTAGTTATTATGGTTTGTTAATGAAGAGAATACATATGTGCACATGTATCATGGCAACATTACAGTATTTCATTTATAAAGAATAAACAGATCCCAGATATATGAAGAAATAGAAGTAGATATGCAAAATTACCCATAACAGCCTTAGTCTTTAAGAACACATTTTCGTATTATGGTTTCAGATTATCCTTCACTGACCCATTTGGATTGATCACCCTGTATATTATAAAATAAAGTCGCTGCCCGCTCAGTTTATTTCTTTGAGAAGTTCTAAATGACTCAACGTGTTTTGATACGGTTTTGACTAAGGAAAGCGATAAATGAGGTAGATTTGTATATACGTATGTTCGTCTCAAAGACTGGAAACGCGAAAAAAATAGCTCACACGCGTTGTGACTTAAAAAAAAACGATCATGACTGTTGTAGTCTGAGATTGTCTATGTCAGTATTGTCTTTGGTCTACCAATGTCTGCCCGTGTGATTGAAATAATAAAGGAAGTTCAAAGAAGAAAAAAATAATAATAAACGAAGTCAAAAGAAGAATACGACTTTAATTCAAGAAACTCGAACCCCAACACGCCAACAGAAGAATGACGTCTTCTGGAAATTACAAAAAGACCACATACCGAAGTTCGTGTCGTGGATGTCATAATGTCCGACCACAACGCGTTGTGACAATAAAGAAAATTTGAACGAATATTTGAAAAAAAAAAAGATCGAATGAATGCGACACGTAAAAAATGCTTCATTACAGGAATAAAAATATATTTATCTCGTTATTGCAGAAGACGAAAATAGAAACCAAAATAAATTGCGAATGTTATTTCCTTTAGCATTATAATAAATGTATGTATTTGACACCTTGTTACCAAGAGAATTTTTAGACATGATTGGCTCAATGTCGTTGGAAAATTCCTATATATAGGCTTTCTTTTTTTATTGCGTCTAATTTGAACATCCATACTTATAGCCATTCGATTTATTAGAAAAACTATTTTCTATATTATTCATAATCGCAAGTGAATTTAGTGTTTAATTTCATTGGTCATTCGGTCTCCTACCTTGGATTATACCAATGTGACTAGACCAAAATTCAACCGTAAATAGGCACCAGTTATAGGATCACTCGTGTGTCCGTCTGTCCGTCCGTCACAGTCAATTATGTCCGAATCTACTAGACCGATTGAGTTGAAATTTGGTACACATATCAATTTCTGTGACCCAAACGCAGAGGTGTGACGTGAATAGATGAAATATGTATATGGGAGGTCATTTTTGGGGGGAAAGTGGAATATTAAAAAAAAATAATTGAAAACTGAATCGTGTGACATATAAAATGGAAGGTCTCATTGTGAAGATCTTAAATGTATTTTTTTGTAATTTTAAAATAAATAGTTTCCAAGTTATTCAAGAAAATAGACGAAAATTAACCATCCCCCCTATCTCCAAAAGTACTGAACCTAAAATTTTGAAAAAAATACAGAAATTAGTTTTCTACTAAGAAGTCCATGATATTAAAACAACATGGTAAATCACTCAATATTGTGCGGATAGGTAACATCGTACGGAACCCTCTTCACGCGAGTTTAACTAACTATTGTCCCATTTTTTATGTTAGGTATAATATTTTTATAAAAAAAAAACTTTGAAATTTATATTTTTATTTTATTTATTTATTTAATTTATATCAACCTTCGATGGTCATAATAATAACAATAAAATTTAAAATTAAGATAATTAATGCTGCATCTGGTTCAATGCTCGAATTAAAAAGTCTGGACATAAAAAAAAATAGATAATTAAATAAAATATGTACATGCTAATAAAATAAAATCTTACACACTAAACAATAAACAAATCATACATGAATCATGGAGCAATGGTTCAAGTACTGCCCATCTAATCTCCCAGCCAAGACTTGGATGATGTGGCTGAACCCTGCGTACGAGGGATGTGCACTGTTTGCGCATGATGGCGTAAAAACAATCCATATGCCATTCTGCAAACATTCCCGACGCGCTTCAAAACCGGGGCAGCGCGGTTAGGTGCTATGCCACCAATCGCGTGCGTTTTTAATCACGTGGTCAAACATGGAAATTTAATTATCTTAATAATGATTTCTTATGAAAATCGTACATATTTTTAAATATTGTGTTAGTTAATTGGTTTAAAAAAATATTTACAGTTAGTCTAGTAACAATTTGTTTCATATTTTCATTATAGTCAAATAATGAATTCTGTTCGATTCATCACATTTTGTTTTTTTTAAAAATAAGTTACGCCTGCGGAACTGAGGTCTAACTCTATATCATGCAGCGAAAACAACGGGTGCGCTCTATTCTATGGTTCCCGGGTTCGATTCTCGGGGGGTCAACCTTGGAAATGAACTTTTCAAAGTTAGTGCTGATCTGGATCTGGAAAGTAGTGACAGGGTACATTGAGTTTCGCAGTCATTTTTTCGCAGTCCTTACAGAAGACCACCGTGAAATAACAGCACGTGTGCTGTTGTGTTTCGGTGAAGTGACTATGGGATGCCAGAGCCCATTTCCTTAACCCTTGCCAATCTTTAATCATTAATTCTACTGTAGCCGGCAACGCACTTGCAGCACCTGTGTGGCGTTGCCGTGTTATAGACATCGGTAGTCACCTACCACCAGTTGCACTGTCAGCCTGTCTGCCGATCTTAACATAAAAAAAATGTTAATTCACTTTGATATTCTGTAAGATAATGGTTACAGTCACCAGACTTGTAATCACTCACACAACAATTTTATTGTATGTACCAAACCAGTTGTCGAAAGCTTCATTATTTCCCAAATGATAACAAGAATATTTAAAGTTCTAATTTTGAAAATATGTATTTCTCTCACTATTGTATTGTATGCTATTAATTTCGTCTAGATAAGACGAACGTGGGCGATATCCACAGTTTATAGGAATAAAGCACAGTAGTCAATCTGTTCCTAGTCGTTTTTGTTATTACTAATTTTTAAATTTTTCCTAAACTTGGAAAGCATAATTTAAGCTTCTGGAAAAATATTTCAGTTCATTGGGGTAAAAAATTGACTTTTGCTCACTTCAGATGGCAGCACTGTTGGACGTTCCCTAAATCTGACAATTAGCTGTCATTTTCCATAGCAATTGTGTAAACAAACAAAAATAACTGAATTTATTCAATTAGCATGACGTTATGTTCAGCTTTGGATTGCAAAAAGACGGGAATCCATATATTCCCTAAAGATTTCAAAAGAAGAAAACAATGGATAAAAGCTTTACGAAGAAAAAATTGGGAGCAGACTAAATATTCGAGGTTATGTGCAGTAGATGCTTTTTCTTTTCCCCAACTGTTCTTTTAACTGCTTAACACTCTATCTCGGTTGGTAAATACAGGGAACCAAAAACGCAATATGGCGGCGATTAGGATCACTCAATAGTGGCGCCATCTACGATTAGCTTTCAGTTTTTAACTTGTATTTTATTTGTATAATAATTTCGGTTCCAGATACTAGAACAGTAGATTGCTTCAACCGCCTATTAACACAAGCAACGCCATGGGTCCTGCAAGTGCTAACCCGGCCTTAGTTGGATAAAGGATAAAAACAGAACGTAAGGGAATCAGCTCTGGCATACCTTGCAACTGCCATACATGCCACATACTGTTATTTGGAAACATGTGAACCCTTTTTTAACCTTGGGAAATCCTCGTGGATATCCTGGCAGCCTAGGGAACGCTGATGGGTGTTTCGGATTCTTACCCTCTATTGCAATCTGTATAAAATGCTTGGGGTGTATTATGCATCTAATTATATCATCATCCATCTATCTACTCAGGAATCACTCTGTTGTTTTTAAAAATACTCGAAATGTTTTTTCTCTGAATGTTGGTCTGTGGCAGAATATCAGTGTTGTGGTCTGCGCCACAACTGTATACCGAGTTCCTTTTCCTCTTGTAATTTGTTTATATATTTGTTTTTCTCTTTTGTTTGTAATTTATTGTTTGTTCATATAGTTTATGTATTTGCCTATATCTGTAGAGAATAAAAGTTGCTTTCATTCTTTCTTTCTTTCTTTCTAAAGGCCGACGAATCTCTAGCGCGGCCGTAAGTCTCTACCAGAACCTAGGCGCACCCGAAAGTAGAGTTACGCCGGCCATCTTGGAGACCTCACGACGGGCGGTAGTTTCCCCAAGACTACTTACCAAGGTTCCGAAACATGTGAACTCCAACCGCAGTTACTGGAATCGTCGACTGACCTCAATAGAGAGTTGTATTTTGTGAAACATACACACAGTTGTCTTATTAATATACTTACTATTATTTTCTGTACTTACTCCATATTGGAATGGAGCCAATTCTCACAACCGGACTTTATGCCCTATGCTATCATGTCGTTCATAAGACATGGGGGCGGCATGAATCAGAGCTAGACAGGGCGGCGGTGTCAGGTTAAGCATAAGGATTGAAAGAAGTCGCCAAGTTATTATTTATGATGATATCATTGTGGCTAAGTTCTCATTTTACTAATGGTGTGTAGTAGGTATTATATCCATCTATAACTGACCTTTCACTCGGTGGTTTAAATTAGTTGGGCCTCGGTCTATTGGGACCGCTTCATAATAATGGTAAGAGATTCCAACGGTAGAATCTAGTTTACAATTAAGATTTTCAAACAATAAAAACCCTGCTAATCCCTTATCCTTGTACTAAGGTCGGCAGCGTTAATATAGGCCTGTGTTAAATAGGCGGCGGTAGCCACCTACTATCAAGTGCATCAGCCTGTGTGATGACCTTTTTAAATATATATAACATAATTATGTTATATATAACTATGCAACGTTCTGGAAAAAGCGTTCGTGCCGGCCGAAAGTCTCGAACGTCCCACCCTATCGATGGTAGCTACGCCCCTTCCCGACTAGTGTCAAAGGAAATTGGTCCTTATGTTTCTCCATAGAGTTTACATTTCAACAGAAATAGCATTCCCGAACTTTCAATGGCTTGTTAATGATCTTATTCACATTTTCTGAAAAATACGATATACATCGAGGCGTTTGGCGCCAAGTATAAATAAGAGAGCAGGAGGGCGAGATGAGTTAGTGGTGCGACAACCAGTGATACGAAAGCGAATCTTCGGAGCTTTTGCGAAGTTATTTGCGACAATGATCTGGCTACACATTAAGGGAATCATTGACGACTTTTAGCAAGCTTAACGGTTTCATCGGACAAGTTTAGTGATTTTGGAAGTCATCTTTGTTTGTGAAAATAAATCGTTCCTTATGCCCTTATATGGCATTTTAACTCACCCCGCACGTAACAGTATAGATTATTATTCTGGTAGTTTTCCTAAATAAATAAGTGCTCTTAAGCATTCAATATTTTTATTTTGTGGTGCAATGATAAGATGAAATGTAACTTTAAATAATTTTTATACAATTTAAAACCGCCAGATAGCTACAATTTACAGGTACTTATAATATTTGTAAAATATTTCGAGTTCAAATATTTCTTCACAGCCACCAAACATTTCCTTAAAAAAAGTTAGAATAATCTACTTCACTGGCCCTCTTTGTGTTGAAATGTTCGCAGCTTTTCTGCTATCGACTCACTGGCTTATTTGGGAAGCCAATAAGCAGGTTCCGAGAATTCTAAAATACTTAAAAGTGTATCTTGGCCGGACATCAAAAACTTTACTTACCCTTCCCACGTAACGAGTTTATTTAAATGTTCTTGAGTCAATCTTTATGCGTTGTGCGGCCTAAATATAATGGTGTCTTATAATTTTTTCAATCTATACTAATATTATAAAGCTGAAGAGTTTGTTTGTTTGTTTGAACGCGCTAATCTCAGGAACTACTGGTTCAAATTGAATTTTTTGTTTGTTTTGAATAGTCCATTTATCGAGGAAGGCTATAGACTATATAACATCACGTTACGACAAATAGCATATATAAGCAGTGTCCAGTACCGCGCGCCACATGCGCACGCCGCCGTCATATGGATCGCAGCGAAGCGTGGCCGAGTTCAGCTAGTCGTTTGATAAATGGGTAATAATAAACTTACATTCTGTACATACTTATTATAAAATAAAGTCGCTGTTCTCTTCTGTCTTTTTCTCCGCTAACTTCTTTTAGGGTTTTCACTAATGGAAAAAGCGATAAAAGAAAGAGGATTTGTGTACCTATATATAATTTGCAGAAAAAATGCATGCTTCCGCAGCCAGGGGTCGCGTGGCTAGCAGAATAAAAAAATATGTTCTTACGTATGAAATTGATGTTTATACGTAATTGAAAAAATAAAACAATAAAATAAACTAAAAAAATCTATTACCTTTGCTAACTATATATGCACTCTCGCCATCTTAAAGGTAATTCATTGATTCCTTTGCTGAAGAAGTTGTGGAGCAAGAAACAATATTTTTGAGAGTGGTTTGGATTGCTTATAGGAATAGATTTTTTCCTTGCAAAAAGATGTTCAAATTCCATCACGGTTTGCAATTGTTGAAAATATACATCTTGTCTGGTAGACATGCTTTATTTTTGTTTGTTAATTGTATATTGAGAGCTGTGGATTTTGAGTGAATATGTAAATAAATAAATAAATAAATAAAGTCTGGCATGAAGCTGTAATGGATGAAACCACAATTGGTCCACCAAACGCTCACTAGCAACTTTTTCTTTGCCATCTTTCGTTGGGACAGGGTATTGCCGATTCTCCTGAGTTCAACCATTGTGATGAATATTTTCGATTATCGTATAGGATCCATTTTTCAACACAGATAACGATACGATTTGAAATCCCTTCATTTATTGTACCGGTTGTTCGGATTTTATCACTCCTAGCCGTCGATAAATTCTATGTCACTGAATAGCGAACACAGATGTCAACGTGGTTGTTGACTTTCTGTTTCTATGTCCAGTTTTAAAAAACCATGATGACGAAATTGATTTGAACGCGAAGCGCGTGTTTCTTTATCGGGAAGAATTTTAATTGTTGAAAGTGAATAATATACGGATTTTGTGCAGCTTTTGTAACGGTCTGCTGGATGTAGTTTGGATCCGTGTCGTGAGATAAAGCAAACAGGGTTTCGATTTATGTGGATCGGCCTAACGGGAATGTCGAATGGCGGGCGTTTGAATTTTTTGGGACAATATTAGCACTAAAGGCCTTTTGATTCGTCTGAGAAGCGAACGAACAGTGGCGCATAATACTTCTTCTCTTGCAGCTATCTCCTTCAGATATCAACGAGGGCCCTCAAGGTTAGAAATGTAGCAGAAACGCGAAGAAATTTTGGTGACATGTTTTAAGTAGTGGCAGGCCACATTGCGTTTCGCAATTTGGGCAGCCCGTCTGGCGGCAGTAACCACCACCTTACAGAAGACCACCGTGGAATAACAGCACGTGTGTTGTTTGTGTTTCGGTGAGTGAGTAAGAGATGCCAGAGCCCATTTCCCTATCCACTCCTAATCCCTTATCCTTAATCCTACTGCAGTCGGCAGCTCATTTGCAGCAGCTTTAGCGTTGCTTGTGTTATAGGCGACGGTAGCCACCTACCATCAAGTGGACCGTCAGCCTGTCTGCCGAACTTAACATAAAAAAAATGTTTTAGTAACAAAGTCTAGTATTCATATTTAATGGTTGATTTGTCCTAACAAATCTGGTAGCAGACTTATATGTTTTTTTTATTTTGGGCTCTACGAATCGTAGACATTTCTTTGTTATCAACTTTGGGTCTCTGGCCATCCACGGGGCTTGTTATGAAGGTCAATATTTCCAGAAAATACGCTTTGGAACTAAAAACGTACCGTGTTTTCTTTTGCAGTAGCTGTCCCATACACACCATTAATCCTTCAAGCTGTTTCTGTGGCGCTTGCACAACGTTGGAACTTGTTTTCGTATATAACGCGATATTTTAAGTTTTCCATATTGTGACAATAGTTTTCCATATCCGCATTACTTGGATAAAGTGCCGCTGCGCACAGTTCGGATGAGTAGAAACTTTATCCCACGGACGCGCGATCTTTGGAACAGTCTCCCTTCTAAGGTGTTTTAATCTAGCTACAATATGGGCTTCTTCAAGCGAGCAGTAAACAAATTCCTGCAGGTCGGCAGCGCACACGTACCCCCCTGGTGTTGCTTGTGTCCTTAGGCGACGGTAGCCCTACCATCAAGTGGACCGTCAGCCTGTCTGCCGCCTTTAATAATATTAAAATAAATAAATCAAATAACACGAAAACAAATCCAAACTAATATTATAAATGTGAAAGGAACTCTGTCTGTCTGTCTGTTACCTTTTCACGCCTAAACCGCTGAACCGATCATCATGAAATTTTGCAAACACGTTATCAGAGATGCAGGAAAGGACATAGGGTACCTTTCATCCAGAAAAAAAGTACTGTTCTCGAGGAATCATCTAACGCCTGGCAAAGCTATAACTGCAATAAAGATGTTAGGCGTTACATTGGTCATACATTTAGCCAGGCGTAATTTTTTTATTTTTTTAACACGGGTGCAGCCACGGGCACCAGGTGATGAATAAATAAATTCGAAACACAAGAGCAATGTTTGAAACAAATTTGCTTTTTGAATTCCTACCAAACGCCAGATACTTGAGGTCAAAGTTGCCAGTTTGATCAAACGCCAATTTCATAAGTAAGGACCTAATTTTACCGTTTATTGTTCAAATTAGTCATTCAAAACGAATAATCGACAGACAGACAGACAAACTCTTTATTACTCACACAACGTAAATGAAAATAACAAATAAATAAATACTACAACTAAGTGAGTACTAAGTGAGTAATAATAATAATACAAAGAAAAACCTACCAAATACAACCACTTAGCTCACGAGGTGACCGCCATGTGGGATGGTCCCGATAGTCGTCTCGGCGAACGGTCTTATTGCGAAGAGCCTCGACCAACATCTCAAGAGGCTCTCACTAGATGGCTGGATCAAGGGACAAATACAGAAGGCGGTACTTCTTGACACGGCACGAATTGTCAGGAGGTTCCTCACTCTGCAGCCCTACCACCGGTAGCTTGGGCCTTGCCCCGCTATCTGCGGAATCTTAGTTTTAAGTTTTTTGTAATATACGTATTGTAGTGTAACAATTCTAAATCACTGTAGCGTGGTTGAAAGGAAAGATAGAGACTTCGAGGAAACACCACACTTTAATTCCACTAGAGTCCCTATATGTACACTAGAAATCACCGCAGTCCTTATAAATATCGTATATATATAATTGTCCTTCGTAGATCACGTCCAACGCTGTCCCTTTCCGACAGGATCTTCGGTAAAAATAAGGGGTTTATGCAGATCTCGTCGACATAAGAAACAAGATTTGGATTCTTTTAAGCCGATTCCCTTTTGAAAAAATCTGAGTCTCAGTTGTTGTACAAATCTCCAGTACACCTTCTCTTTTTCGATTCTCTCTCTAGAATAATTTTCCTTCGTGAAAAAAACCTGTCAATCCCTTTTTCTTTTCGGTGCTCTTTTTTCGTTCCAATGTAATGTAGATAAAAAAAGGTTACATTATAACAAAGAAACAAAAAGGTTTATATTATTTTAACGTCACTTAAATGAAGTCGGGGACATCGGCTAGTAGTCTAATAAATCGTTGAAGTCTTTTACAGGCGCGGTGATTCGACGAAAGTCACGCCAAGGTCGATGTGTAAAGAGATTATTTTACAACAAAATCATAGCCACAAATCTTCGTGACCTTTTTGGGTTATGACTTATTTTTTGTGATTAATCTTTCATTGTGAGTGATACGAAGTGTTTTTATAAAGGCGGCAGACTGGCTGACTATTAACTTTATGGCTACAGTCGAAAAGAAACAAGCTAAGCCCGGTATGAAGCAAGTACGGTTAATTCCAGACAAAGATTTGATTCCAAATTTTTGGGATCAGAAAAATATCTTTGGGTATATATCTCATATGCACGCTATGAACCACTACGGCATGATTGAGGTCTTCAGCTTATCGCTGCAGAATTCTATTTAAAGTGCCGCTACTAGAACTGTTTTTCTTTTAGTGACAGGAATGCTGTCGGTCTATTTTATTTTACGTATTAAAATCTAATAACAAGAGAACATGGAGAATGCAGGTGCCATGTTGACTCAGCAATAATTTGTTTGTTTATAAAACACTAAGAAGAATCTTACATTGTAGCGAGGAGGAAATACATATTATACCTTAGAAGGGTTCCAAATTTCTACTTTTTAAATCTGTGCCGTTCAATGCAGTGGTAAGAGCTCAGAGTAAGCATTAATTTGAACAACTCATCAGAACCTGGCCAGGCTGCCGCACTGTCAGCCTGTCCAGGTTTTAAAAGAGATTGGGATTCCCTGCCGGCGTCTGTATTTCCAAGCTCATACAACCCAAATCTTTTCAAGGTTCAAGTGAATAGGCATCTTCTGGGTGAGCTCGCTCCATCGTCAGCCTCATCCTTCCTACATGGATAGATGCTGGTCAAGAGCAAACCCATCTTTAATTTAAAAAAAAAAGATGATTCACTAGAATATCATTTAACAGTATTTTTTAAATATTTGAATAAAAAAATTAAATTTTTAACTCAAATATAAGCTGAAGGGATTTTATCTAAGACTATGGAGAGCCTTAAGGAACGTCTTTAGCCTTGCGTTATAAATAACAAAGCTGGACCCCCATGCTATAATCTTTAGACATACAACACCTAACAATTTTGTGCGAAAACTATCAATAAATTACAACAATAACTAGTGATTTAACTGTTTTCTCTTCCCACGTATCTGGAATGTTGATCTAGAGCCAAGATGACGTCATCAACTACAGGTTATCCAGAAAGCGTCCATAAAATGCTACGCGCGGGAGCTTTGGTTCCAAAATCATACAGCCTGCGCTACGGCGTAGACGCGCTACGCTTACACATTCTCTAAGACGCGAGTTAACTTTTCCGGTGTTAATTTTTTAGAAGTGAAGTGAATTTTTAAAGGTATGTAGTAATATTTTTTATACATAATACTAATACTTTTATAGTTTAGTTAAAACGAATTTTAGTTAATATTTATTTGAAACCACCTTTTGTGAACGGCTTCGCATGTAATAAAATACAAAAGCACAAAAACTAATAATAAAGAAAGGATAATTGATAACGAATCATGCAAATTTATGATAATTTGAATAAACAAAATTTAATGAAATAATCTTTTATGATTAAATGATTAAATTGTTTTTTTTTTTTAAATCTATTTCTTTTATAAATATTACAATAACGGTCTCAAAAACTTCGCTTTCCTTCCGATTTTTAAATTAATAAATGATTTTATTAACTTTCATAAATTATAGAGAAAAATTAAATATCTTCTAACGAAGTAGTAAAAAGTTTCAAGGAGGCTTACGCTTAAGCTGGCTAAACTTTAATTAATTTGGAAACTTAACGTAGATGAAAATAGCCCTTTCAGTGTCAATTGCACTTTTTAAAGCCGGGTCAGATCGTTCTTTATTTATAATAACAATAATTAAAATTTTATAAACATTATCATGTTCGTTATTAAATTCTTGTAAGTAAACTATAACTTAGAAATTAAAAAACATTGAGCAATTATTGGAAAACCTTTAAACCTTTCATCTTTTCATATTATATTAAAAGTATTTGTGTTTCGTAACTTTTGTGTATAACTTCAAATAAATAATTACATACTTGTTGCCGACCCAAACAGGATAGAGGATAAGAAATAAGGTGGATAAAGGGAAAACTATACGTTATTGGCAAAACGACATCTACGCTAACGAAGCTGTGGTCAAAATCTTTTCTTATATTGTAAGCAAGACATATTATATTATATTGTAATTATATTGTAACCTTAAATTTAAAAATAATTTAAATTTATCGCAAGTGCAATTCAAGTTTATGACTCTTAAGAATTTTAAAGAGTAATTTTTCGATCTTGAGGCGAGGAATTAGGCGAAGCTTTATTTTCGTCGCCTAATTTGACCTGTTAGAGTAACATAAAAACTTAGATAAAAATACAGAGCATAATAGACCACATTTAAAAAAAGTTTGAATCGAGGCAGATGTATGTATTAATTTATTTTCTGAAAATAAATAAATAAATAGTAAATTACTGCTCATAAAAAAACTTTCTCATCACAGTAACAAAAAATTTCAGGGCAACTAAATTCTTTTTTAAGCTTATTAATTAAATTAAGTTCTGTACTAAAGTTTTCATCGGCTACTTATATTTCATATTTTACAGAATATTTAAGAAAAACCTTTCAATTTGAAATCTGTTTGGTTATCTCAGAGAAGCTACAAAAATTTGTTGTGCAATTTGCACCTTAACTCATAGGTTTTTAGGTTGCGCTTATTTTGGTAAAAATTGTCTTCGGTCTGATGTTAGTCCTTGTCTTAAACACTTCTTTAGCGTTGAATTTCAGCCTTCAATACAGCTAAGTATTGTATAAAAGTTAACAGATGAAATATACTTTCATAAGACTAAGTAATACCTAACAATATAAGTATACAGCAAAAAGTGGCTCCTGAAATTAACTTTAAATATGTTTTTTAACAGCATAATCGTAAATCTTACTTAATATTACTTTTAAGTTTACAACCATCATAATTAAACTTCATATTTCAATCTCATGTTAACATATATTATATTATATGGTAATCGTAACGGCAAAATTACTATTGTTTTAAAACTTAACTGCACAGCATTTACACGCAACTTCGTCCGAGTATCTTTTTAAATTACTTTAAATTTCTGGTGTAAAGAATTTATTAGTTTAAATTTCATCAAAATATGTTGGGCAGTTTTTGCGTGAAATATCCGCACAAAACGAGAACGCATTGATAATATTTGACGAACCCGTTGCATGAGTGTTTAGGGTGCTTGCCTTAACGCTCTGTACTAGGGTTCCCGGGTTCGATTCCCGGCAGGGTCAAAATGAACTTTTCAAATTTGACACTGGTCTGGACCTGGAAAGTAGTGGCAGGGCACACTGCGTTTCGCAGTAATTTGAGCCGCCCTTCTGGCAGCAGTAACCACCCCCTTACAGAATACCACCGTGAAATAACAGCACGTGTGCTGTTGTGTTTCGGTGAGTGAGTAAGGAATGCCAGAGACAATTTTCCTATCCAATCCCTTCTCCTTAATCCTACTGTAGTCGGCAGCACAATTGCAACAGGTGTAGCGTTGCTTGTGTTGTAGGCGACGGTAGCCACCTACCAACAAGTGGTCCGTCAGCCTGTCTGCCCATCTTAACATAAAAAAAACTTGAAAAATGATTATCATACTAGATCCCCATCCCTGACTTCGCAAACATGTAAAATTTTCCTACAAATTATGTACACAATCTTTCATCGTTTACTGCTCTCTCCACTATTGAAAACCTTATCAAATTCCGTTGGGCGGTTTTGAAGAAGTTAGGGGAGACTTTATTTTATAATCTCTATTATTGGCGACGGTACTTGGGTGGGCAGGTCTATGGTGTTGCTCCGGTTGACTTGCCGCCGTCGATGACCATATGTGTTGTGGACTGTATATTTTAAGTTGTAGCCGGACGGAAGATTGAAGGAGACAGCGAATAGTTGCAAGTGTCGTTTACTTCTTAATTAATTATCTACAGCAATTGTAACTATAGTTAAGTATAACAAATCTTATCAGAAGGTACAGAGATAAACGATGGTTCTTTAGGCTCCGAGTGCTAGTGGTAGTGGTAATCGTAATGGGTAATGATCTCCAGTGAACACTTCTTTTATATTCTCTAACCGTGCCGGGGGGGGGCCTTCCTGCCTTCACCGGATCGTTCTCACGGTTCTGTCCACGTGGAGTGCAGTCGGCAAATATTTAGAAGGAACCGTAATAAACTTTTACAATAACCTTTAAAATAGTTCTAAACAAAATAGACGAGCAAACCAATATAAATTCCTATTCCATTGTTCTACATCCGTCCGGTTTTGGGTACGGATTTTATTATCGCACAAACAAAACGCATTCGCAAAATATCCTATTTTGTCAAACAATGGAACACGTTGTTTGTGGCCCTGTACTGTGGGAACATTGCTTCTTATACAAAATTAACATACCTAACTAACCAATATTATTATCTCATATTTACATACACTTACATATTTAGTATCTAACACCTTATATCTAAACTTATACTACTTTAAACCGTCGTCCGCAACATCTATTTTCATTAGTAAAAACCGTATCAGTATAAGTATCAGAACCATTGAGTAGTTTAAAGAAATTAGCGGAGAAAGAGAAAGAGGCGGAGTTCAAGTCGGACTTGCTTGGCTATTTTTAAATAAATTAAAAATAGCCATGTTATACGAAGTCTCATTATCGTAATTCTTAATGTAAATTAATTATGTTACTTTCAAAATTTATACCTACTCACATTATTTTTGTTTAGTAAATGTTCTTTTTACTACACAAAGGTCGTCAGACAGACTGACGGCCCACTTGATGGTAGGTGGCTACCGTCGCCTATAAAATAAACACCCACATTCGTCCTAAAAGTGCGCTGTAAATGGTATGATTAAGGAATCCATAGGAATATGGGCTCTGGTATTCTTTACTCACTCACCAGAATAACAGCACAAATGCTGTTATTTCACGGTGGTTACAGTCGCCACACGGACTGTCCAATTTATGACTGCGAAAGGATTTGAAAGTAGTGTACACTTTCAAATCCTGACCAGACTGAACTTTGCAAACTTCATTTTCAGAGTTGCCCTGGCGGGAATCTAACCTGGGACCCCTGAGACATAGCGCTAAGGGTTGACCAATAGGCTCGTCAAGATTAAAAATTAATTCCAATCGTTTATTTCTTAAAAATGGAATAACAAGATCATTTTTTGAAGTCGAAATACATTTACCACTGTTTCGGAAAGAAAATGGTGTTCTGGAAGAGAAGAAACTTCGAAAGAAACTCTTCAGCAATCGCTCTTTTTAATCCTAATCATTCTTATCTGCTAAATAATCTTTAATTGTATAAACGCTTTTTTAACAAGTTTCCGTTTTACAAATGTTTTTATTTCTTCAGGGGATTTTATTGTAGAATCTTAAACGTTGTCCTTTAAATAAATATTAGATTTATTTGAGTCTCTAATCAATTAAAACATTCGAAGTCTTGGCGAGGAACTGTTTTTATAAAAAAGTATGCCACGTATCCTTGTAAGAGAAAAGATCTCATAACTAATTAGATTTAAAAGGGACTCATATACTTCACAAAACATAACAAGGGAAGCCTGAAATTAATGCCGATGGCATTTTAAAGGTACTTTTGAATTAATATTGTCTAATATAATAGGAAAAATGTTACACAATAACCCTACGCTCTTTGACTTGCAGCCTTTAAAAGCGAAACATTTCCAAAATGTAAAGAGATACCTAATTAGGTTGCTTCTGAATTCATAACATTTGTATTCCTTTTCATTGTTACTTAATATTTATATTATTTATTTTAAATTTATGTTGTGACTAGACATGCAGAAAAAACAGTCGGCGTTGTAACGATTTTTTTTAAATATTTATCTTCATGTTACTTAGCTTTTGACGAGCTCGTTGGATGAGTGGTTAGGGTGCTTGCCTTAACGCTCTGTTCTAGGGTATCCGAGTGCGATTCCCGGCAGGGTCAACATTGAGAATTAACTTTTCAAAGTTGACGCTGGTCTGGATCTGGAAAATAGTGGCAGGTCACATTGCGTTTCGCAGTAAATGACACAAGCAACGCCACAGCTGCTGCAAGTGCGCGCCGACTGCAGTAGGATTAAGGATAAGGGATTGGGGGAAATGGGCCCTGGCTTCCTTACTCACTCACCGAAACACATATTGTTATTTAACGGTGATCTTCTGTAAAGGAGTGGTAATAATAACTGCCGTCTGCCGCCAGACGGGCTATCCCAAATGATTGAGAAACTCAGTGTGCCCTGTCATTACTTTCCAGATCCAGACCAGAGCCAAATTTGAAAAATTAACTTTTCAAAGTTGACCCTGCCGAGAATCGAACCCAAGGCAAGCACCGTAAGCACTCATTCAACGGGCTCGTCATGTTTTTTATGTTAAGATCAGCAGACAGACTAACGGTCCACTTGATGGTAGGTGGTTGCGGTCGCCTATAACACAAGCAAAGCAACAGGTACTGCAAATGCGCTGCCGACTACATACTATATTATGTATAAAGAGGTATTTGTTGTTTGTTTGCAATGGATAAAATAAAAAATTATGTAACTAATTTTAAAAATTCTATAATTCTAATTCTATAGGCGAAAACCTATAGCAAGCTACATTATCAGCGGGTAAATATGGGCTGTATTTTATTTATAAAAGAAATGAGACCCCTACGAAAATAACAATAATATATACAAGTATAACCCAAGGTCCAAAAATTTGTCTATATTCATTTTGACAAAAAAATATTTTGGTATATACCTATTTATAACTGAGTACAGTGTTTAGGTATAATTAAAATAGTAACTACGAATTATTATATAATTTGATTAAGTCTCTTTTTTAGATAACTACTCGATAGCGAACAGATTAAAACCTTTCAAACGATAGAACTTTTAAAAACCCGTTGCACACAAGGTTGCATAAGTTTTATATCAAGGATCTGTTGGATGAATTCCAGAATTGGAGAATGTCTCTTAAGTAATTTGAAATTTTATATAAAAGCATGGCAACACTGTTCGTTTATTTTTTCAATTTATTTTCTTTTTGGCAAAGTCTTTACAATTCCTGTTCACATTTGAACCTTGAAAATGTTGAAACGTTTAGCTTTTTTCTACTTTCTACTTAGATATCGAGTATTTTATTAAAGTTCAGGGTAGTATTTCTAAAATAAATGCCAATAATGAACACAGTAAAGTGGAAGTGACGCGTTGGGCGAACGAGGAAGACGTGGTTGGGAAACATCCGGATTGCCTCACTTGGGCAAATGTTCCAGTTGGCTTGACATAGACAGGTATGGCAGTTAACCGCCAACCTTCAGGACTTCAGCCAGCCTTCAGGCGAGGCACACACACACAGAGAGAAGCCTAATTATTTATTAAATTATAATAAACTAGTTGGCGCCAGCGACTTCGTCCGTGTTTAAAAATGAAAAAATATAACGCCTGAAAAATATATAAGAGCAATATAGCTGTTATACTTTTGACAGGCCTTGGATTTTAATTTTTAGATGATACCTCGTGAACTGTACTTTTTTCTGGACAAAAAGTACCTACGTCCTTTCCTGTATCTAACGGCGTTATTATGCAATAATGATATCGGTTGAGTAATTAAGTCCTGAAAAGGTGACAAACAGACAGAATTAACTTTCAAAATTTGGAACATTCTTACATACATTTCGATATTTGCTTTTATAAGCCCAGAAAACAGAATTAGGGAACATAAATACTTGCTTCAGCTGTCGCACAAATGTCAAAGTGACAGATAACGTAACCATTTTTAATTAACGTTTGACGAGCCCGTTGGATGAGCGGTTAGGGTGCTTGCCTTAACACTCTGTCCTAGGGTTACCGGGTTCGATTCCCGGCAGGGTCAACTTTGAAAAATGAAGTTTTCAAATTTGGCTTTGTTAGAAAGTAGTGGCAAGGCACACTGCGTTTTCGCAGTCATTTGGGCAGCCCGTCTGGCGGCAGTAACCACCCCCTTTACAGAAGACCACCGTGAAATAACAGCACGTGTGCCGTTGTGTTTCGGTGAGTGAGTGAGGGATGCCAGAGCCCATTTCTCTATCCACTCCAAATCCCTTATCCTTAATCCTACAGTAGTCGGCAGCGCACTTGCAGCAGCGTTGACGTTGCTTGTGTTATAGGCGACGGTAGCCACCTACCATCAAGTGGACCGTTAGCCTGTCTGCCGAACTATATATAAAAAAAAAAACTCTTCATAAAATTTTCATACCCGGGGCCTTATATGAAAATCGATAGCCGAAATTGGTCCCGTTCTCGAGTTTTGCGCTTGGAAACACATTTAGCGACTCATCTTAATTTATATACCTAGATATAGTTCAAATTATATGATTACTAATGTTTCACAGTCTGACTGTGATCAGTCTGACTGTCTACTTGATGGGAGGTGGCTACCATCGCTCAAAGTACAAGCTTATTATGCTAGACGGAGTTAGGGAATTGGGTTCTGGCATCCCTTACTTACGCCTCGAAACACACCAACACCATGTACTTTTCTTCTTCTGTAATGGGATGGTTACTACCGCCAGATGATCACCCCGGTTTATGACTGCACTGCCACTATTAAAACCAAATGACTAAAGGACCTGAATGGTTCCTCATAAAAAGTTTGCATAAAATTTCCTATAATGCCTCTATCTAGATAAGAGAATTCAGTCGAAGATTATATTGGCTCATAAACTGATTGACGTTTGGGTGATTTCATTATGTAATGAAAGAAAAAAGTATAGAGTATTAAAGCCATGATTTATCTCTATGTATCGCTGCTGTCACACGCGATTTATTATTGTGATAGATTTTGTCCTATCGGGACACAATCTCCTCAAATATTCCGAGTAAGACAGATAATGCCGTCATTGTGTAATTTATTAGACAAACTTTTATTATTTTATTTATTTTATTTCTTGATGTTAAGGTCGGCAGACAGGCTGACGGTCCACTTGATGGTAGGTGGCTACGGTCGCCTATATCACAAGCAACGCCTAAAAGGTTGCAAGTGCGCTGCCGACTGCAGTAGGATTAAGGATAAGGGATTAGGAGTGGATAGGGAACTGGCATCCCTTACTCACTCACCGAAAAACAACAGCACACGTGCTGTTATTTCACGGTGGTCTTCTGTAAGGGGGTGGTTACTGCCGCCAGACGGGCCGCCCAAATGATTGCAATAAAGAGAGGCAGGTTTGTGTATATTTTTGCAAAAAAAAATTGCATTCTTGAGAAGCCAAATTCGGATCGCTAGTATTATCTGCTAGGGAAGAGTGATAAGTCTGGTAAAAATCTATTTTGGATTAAAATTATCGCAAATTCCATGGAACCTTCTTGTTCTTGTTCTTTGGAGGACTAAATTAAAATTTTCAGCCAGTACATCCGCTTAGTTATTTTGCGACAGCCATTAAAGAAAAACAATTGAACAAATTTTGGATTTTGGACAAATTTTGGATGGAACAAAAGATGGAGAAAAGTGAATTTCGTGTCTTGATTAAACATTATTTTTTGCCCTAAAAAACTATTAAAGAAACGAAACATCTTACATCAAAATTTAGATATGAAGAAGCTCTCCGCTCGATGGGTGCCGCGTTTACTGACTCTTCATCAAAAACGTATGCGTGTGACCACTTTGGAGGCGGGTTTGGCGTTGTTTCAACGAGATAAAACTGAATTTTTGCATCATTTTATAACAGTGGACAAAACACGGATCCACCACCATATCCCAGAAACCAAACAAAAATCGAAACAGTGTATTGCTACCGGTGAACGAGCTTCGAAGAAGGCCAAAGCACTTTTATTGGCCAATATAGTGATGGCTACAGTTTTTTGGGATGCACGTGGTTTTTTGGGATCCATATTGATTACCTAGAGAAGGATAAAACGATTAGTGGCTAATATTATGCCAATTTATTGAACCAATTTAACACAATTTTACGTGAAAAAAGGACCACATTTGGCTAAGAAGAAAATCCTCTTCCACCAAGACAACGCACGAGTGCAAACCTGCGTGATTGCCATGGCTAAACTTCATGAGTTGCACTATGAGATGCTTTCTCACCCACCGTATTTGCCAGATTTAGCCCCTTGTGACCATTTTCTGATTCCGAATTTAAAAAAATGGCTTGGTGGGAAAAGATTTGGCTCCAACGAAGAGGTCATGCACGAAACCCATGCCTATTTTGAAGGGTTGCCTAAGTAGTATTTTATGGAAGGGATCGAAAACTAGAGAAACGCTGGGTGAAGTGCATTGAGCTACACAGAGACTACGTTGAAAAATAAATAATAATAATTTAATTAATTTTACTCCTTTTATAATTTTTACCAGACTTATCACTCCGCCCTCGTATACTTTGTTAATGGATTTTGAACTCTTAAAAAGGTTTGATATTCAAACAGGGAAAAGAAAAAGTATAATTTTATGTTTTGACGTAAAAAAAACAAGAGTGTGTGTTTATATACATCTGGATAGATGGTTGTGAAATATTTTATATATAAGTTATTTTAGACGTTTTGAAGTAATTAAGAAATAAACAAGATGTGTGCACCATACAAATAAGTAATTTTAATTACATCCAATAAAATTTAAGAAAATGAAGTAATCCGAAGAAGTGAAATCAACAAGATACTTCTATACCAGTAATCTCTTTATATATAAAAATGAATGCCCATTTCCCTTGGTCACGGCATCACGCGTGAACGGGTAGACCGATTTTAATTCGGTTTTCGCTAACGGAAAGAGGTTTAAACGGGGAATGTTTTAGGGTATATAAAAATTGCACGCCGGGCGAAGGGCCGCTAGTAATATTATAAAGAGAAAAGATTTGTATAATAGGTATGTGTTTTGTATGTTTGTAATGAATAAACACAAAAAGTAATGGACCGATTTTAAAAATTATTTCACCTATAGAAAGCTACATTATCAGAGAGTAACATGGGCTACTCACCTTCCCTCAATTGCAACCATTAACCCCCCCTACATACAAAATTGCCGCTTTCCACGAATAAACTCAAAAATGTTTAAAAAATAAAACAAGCCGGGATGGGCCGCTAGTTATCTTTATAATGATCGTGATCGTGAAAATAGCCTCGTTTGACAATTTTTCTGTGTCTCTTGTTTATTTCTCAGGTCAGGACCTGGTCCTTTAAATTAATATTAAACCAATCAATATTGTTTTTAAATGACTGTAATTATTATTGGGACATCGTGACCTTAAATTTATTTACGACGCAGGTACTTAGGGTCTGTTGATGACTCCTAAGCTTCTCAAATATATCACATAGCATGTTAACAATTGTATCGAAGACAAACGACTTCATTCAGAGGGACTAACTGGGCTTCTGTCTCAAAAGGAATAGTTGACAATAGTTTAATAATAGTTGGTGTTTCGTCACAATGGCTCAGATAAGACGATATTAATATTACGTAGCATTTGAATATTTAACAGTTCTCTGTTAAAGGGCCTGTTATAGGTCGTTTAGACATGTATAAAGGGCAAATTTTGTAACACCGAAAAATTTTTTCTCTGAAATCACTAGGCTCGCACATCTTGGAGTAACGAATGAGATTAACTTTAACTAAAGAATAGGTCACGTCTATAAGTCGCTGTCCACCTCTGTACGTTTCTCTGCTAACTTCCCCTAAAATGCCCAATGGATTGGAAGAGGATTCACTAATGGAAAGAGCTATAAAGTAAAAAAAAATCCTATTCCTATGAATTCCTAGGAATCAAATTTTTAATTTTTTTTTATGTTAAGATCGGCAGACAGGCTGACGGTCCACTTGATGGTAGGTGGCTACAACACAAACAACGCCAAAGCTGTTGCAAGTGTGCTGCCAACTACAGTAGGATTAAGGATAAGGGATTAGGAGGGGATAGGGAAATGGGCTCTGGCATCCCTTACTCACTCACAAAAACACAACAGCACACGTGCTGTTATTTCAAGGTGGTCTTCTATAAGGGGGTGGTTACTGCCGCCAGACGGGCTGCCCAAACGCAGTGTGCCCTGCCACTACTTTCCAGATCCAGACCAGAGCCAAATTTGAAAGTTCATTTTTCAAAGTTGACCCTGCCGGGAATAGAACCAGGGAACCCTAGAACAGAGCGTTAAGGCAAGCACCCTAACCACTCATGGGTCGTCAAAAGGTATCATGAGGTAAAATATTTAAAAAAAAATCGTTACAACGTCGACTGTTTTTTCTGCTTCTCTAGTCACAACATAAATTTAAAATAAATATTTATTATTTATTTTAAATTTATGTTGTGACTAGAGAAGCAGAAAAAAGAAAAGGATTACAAATCTTATGAATTCAGAAGCAACCTAATTAGGTATCTCTTTACATTTTAGAAATGTTTCGCTTTTAAAGGCTGTAAATCAGAGAACGTGGGGTTATTGTGAATAACATTTTTCCTATTATTAGACAATATTATTTCAACAGTACCTTTAAAATGCCATCGGCATTAATTTCAGACTTCCCTTGTTATATTTTATGAAGTATATGAGTCCCTTTTGAAATCTAATTTGTTATGAGAACTTTTCTCTTACAAGGGGATACGTGCTATACTTTTTTATAGAAACACTAATATTGCCATATTTTACAGAAATACAATAATATCTACATATTTTACGGACGACGACTGTGTCAAGCAGTGGTCGTTTATCGACTGTTAATAATAACAGGGACGCGACCATATAGTATTTGTCTAGTCAGCAGGGTCGATTTATGATGATTTTTTAAAGTGTTCTTAGTAGGCCAGGAAAATCAAATAAAAATCAAAATTTGAATCACTCAGAGGTTTTTTGAAAAGCTTCTAGAAGATAAGAAATATCGATGGGTGAAAGAAATTGTTGATTTTACCCTGTAGAAGTGGTTGAAATAATAAAAATAGGTTTTTATTCCAAATTATACAAAAATGGTAAGAATTAGAAAAAAAAGTTTCAGACAAATATTGTAGACAATTTAGTTTTACATAGTGTTCATATGACTTTTTTGCTAAAATTAAAATTAACAATGTTAGGAAGATTAGAATATATAGAATGATTTAAAAAAAATGTAAGCCCCCTTCCTTATCCTTAATCCTATTATGGTCTGCAGCCCACTCGAAGCACCTGTGCGTTGTTTGTGGCGACGGTAGCCACCTACCATCAAGTGGACCGTCTGTCTCTCGGGCTTAAGATAAAATAAAATAAAAAAGGATAGTATTGCTGGTATTTTTAAATATAATACGATATCAACATATAATTTAGGATTAAGTTTTTATCATCCCAACAAAATGTACCTTTGTTTAAGTTGCCTTTTAAATAAATAAATTTTAAAAAGTATGTAATAAGTAGGCAATGTCAATTCGGGTTTTGTTACAATTACTCAGAAGGCGGTGAAAGTTTTGAACTAGACATTATAGGGATAAATTCACTGTCATATAAAAAAAGAACAGAGATATAACTTGTATTACAAAATCTTATTAAGTTGTTCGCAAAACTTAACTACCTACATATTTATGTTGTAAGTAAATCGATATAGTTAACGTAATCGGTTACGTATGAAGATTCAGCTTATTCAGTTTCGCTGCAATGGTAGGTATAGTTTTACTATATTATTTTTCTATAGACATTTATTCCCTCAGGAGCTCTGCTAAAATTGATATATTTAAATAACAACCACTGATTTTGTTCCTGACGGCTCCGGAATATCTCCAAGAAGGGATTCACTGAGGCAAATGACATTTACTATAGAACTCGCTGGCGGCGGAGACAATTCAACGGGCCTAGAAATGGTGTTTTTTTGTTTTACACAAATTTTTTTTTTTATCAATACAATTTTTTAATCTGATATCAAACTTATTAATAGGTACAGGATTCATATGCGTGCAATAAGCCGTTTTCGAGAGAATTTTCAATAAAGGTCAAATTCTTCTTGTGTTCTAACTTTTTTTGTGGAGTTTCTATTACTTTAACGAAAATTCTAATGAATACAATTGTTTCTTCACATGTTTAAGTATAATATAGATTTTTTTCAAAGCAATTGTCTTGTCTATTTCTTGTAACATTTTCATCAAACAATGGATATTTTTAGTATTTAGCGTTTGTCTCCCCCTTAAGGAAATACATAGTTATAATACTAAATTGTACTCATGAGCTCAGAGAAATTCAAGGTGATTTTTAGTCTGATGACTAAGTAAAAACTTACCGTAAAATGGAAACAGATGTTTTCTTTTTTTTTTCATTTTTTTTTAAATATAATAGTCGGTAATCAGAATGACAGTTCATTTGATGATAGGTGACTATTGTCGCTTATTTAAACGTCAGCTTATACCGGAAGGTGACGCGGCGTGCACTTTTTAGGATAGCAACTCAGACCGACAAAAACTATAGACGGAACAATACACACTCTTAAGTGAGGCAGGTTATAGGAAGACGATTCTGCAATAGGGTGACGGCCGCTCTATAGTCTGACGCCAATAATTGATATACATACCTGACTATATTTTTTGTTTAATAAAAGTTATTAGTGAATAACATTTTTAACTGCATCCACAAAGGCATGGCCACTATACGACAAGTAGGGTTATGCACACATCTTCAGCGAACCGGCTTCATTTTTTAAAACGTTTTTGTTCGTAAGGGCTCTGTCTATGGTTTTTGTCGGTCTGAGGATAGCAATAGAATTATATTATCTTTTAGTGTAGGTATAGTAAAGAAGCATTTAGCACTTCTATGCAAATAGTTGAGTATTTGGTGAGTTCAGTGTGTGATTTGATCATAGTGATAAGTGTATAAGATTTTGCAATCGAGCATGACTCCAAGTTCAACTCTTAATGAAGAACCGTTTCAGAGTAGGTATAATTATATTTTATATAGTTACGTTTGGTGATGTTGAATCTCAGCCGTAGGTCGTCCACTGCTGGACAATGGCCTCCCCCCCAATTTCCAAAAGTACCGCTCAGTAGTAGCCTGGACCCACCGTTGACCCGCGGCCTTTATCAGGTAGTCTGTCCACCTTGTGGGTGGACGTCCTAAGCTGCGCTTGTCGGTTCGTGGCCTCCACTCGAGAACTTCCAGGCCTCAGCGGCCGTCAGATCACCGTACTATGTGTCCACTTCAACTTACTAATCCTCCGGGTTATGTCGTCTACAAATCTCTTCATTCTTGATTCGATGTCGCAGTGTAACCCTGAGCATAGCCCTCTTCATGGCTCGTTTAGCGACGTTGAGCTTTCTTACGAGGCCCATAGTTAGAGACCACGTTTCAGCGCCATATCTCATCACTGGCACACACATTGGTCGAAAACTTTTGACACTGAGAAATTTTGGACGAGACGACGTTTTGGAGCTTCCCGAATGCTGCATTGATTTGGCAATTATCAACATTTAAATCTAGTCGATTTAATTTACAATACACTAAATGTCTGTCAAGGACTGATTGAAGCTTGTTACAAGCATCCATACAGTCTATTAGATTGGTCTTTTCTTTATCATCAACACTTTAGAGTGATAGAAACAAGCCTCAATATAAAATAATAGATAAATATCACATAACAGAGGTCCCAGATGAGATCCCTGTGGAACACCTGAAGGGATAGTTTTAAAATTAAATGTAAAACCCCTAAGAAGTATACCATCTCAGTAGGAATATGTGCCACAGAAAATGCGCTTGAGATTATCTGATTCTTAAAAATATAAAATGTTGCAGCCTAAGCTGAGTTGTGTCCTTTTGGTGTTATTATACTTATTATGTTTATTTATTTATTTATTTATTTATTTATTTATTTACACACCAACAGCTTAACATAGTTATAATTTCATAATTAACTTAAAGTACTATAAGATTTATAATGTAAGCCAATTACAGGCGTGAACAACATTTACAGTTTGACGTTGCATTAACACAAGTTACATACACAATACACAGAAAGAAATTATATTTTATTAGTAGTCGACTGACGAGTGAGTTTCAGCAATTTACTCTTAAAATCTTTAAATGCGTCACCAAAAATATCCAAATCTGGCAATTTGTAGCTCAATTTGTTGTAACCCAGGCAAAGTCTGGCGAGTGGAAGATGCCGACCCAGGTTAGTTCGGCATGGATACAGATTAAAGATATTAGTGATGGGGCATCTGGGATATTTATAGGGGACACGGAACCCAATCTGCCCAAGGACATGCTCGCACTCAAGCTTGCCATTAAGTATTCTGTGAAGAAACAGCATATCCTGAATCATACGTCGGTCACGCAGGGTATGCAATTCGAAAAATTCCAATCTCTGTGCGTATGGATGCCTGTGCGATATGCCGTTGCAAGAATACGCTAAATATCTTGTGAAAGAGCGCTGAATGCTTTCGACACGCTGCGAAGATACGCTATACACAGGACTCCATGCCACACTAGCGAAGTCCAATTGGCTGCGGACAAGACTATAATACAGGATCTTCCGAGTTTTTGTATGCTTGAAACCACGCGAGTTGCGCTTAAGGAACCCCAACATTCGAGCACCAGACCTTACAATTTTATCTATGTGATTGGTCAATTTAAGTTTACAGTCAATTATAATACCCAAGTCTCTAATTTCGTTCACCTTTGTCAAAATTTCGTTGTCAAGTTGATAGGTAGTCATTATGGGACTGATTTTCCTAGTAAAAGAAATGTGATAGCATTTTTTGGAATTTAGAATCATGCCATTCGCAGCATACCACGCAATGATACCATTGAAGTCCATTTGCAAGAGCGCAGCATCGCTAGGATCATCTATAGTTCTGTAGATTTTGATGTCGTCAGCAAAAATGGAAATATTGCTGTGCTTGACATGTGTGGATATATCATTAATATATATCAAGAAGAGAATAGGACCTAAGTGGGATCCCTGCGGTACGCCGGAGTAGGCAATATAGTCATAGGACTCAAAACCATTAAGTGCAACTGCTTGAGGTCTTTCCGATAAATAAGATGAAAACCAGTTCAACAGGGATCCCCCTACTCCATACGTCTGGAGTTTCAATAGCAACGCCGCATGACTGACTCTATCAAAAGCACTTGTAAAATCAGTGTATATCGCGTCGACCTGTCGCCCCTGATCGACCTCGCGGGCTAAGTCCGATAACAGCGATACCAGGTTAGTTTCTACCGACCGTCCTTTCCTGAACCCATGCTGGAAATCGGATAGCCCTGCCACAACATGGTGGTCGACCAATGGGCACAGAAGAGACTCGAATAACTTTGAGAAACAGGATAAGATGGATATAGGTCTATAGTTAGACACATTGGACTGGTCACCTTTTTTGTATATTGGTTTGTATATTTTTTGTATATGTTTTTTTTGTTTTGTTCATATGTTTTAAACGCCAATAAATGTTTCTTTCTTTCTTTATTTATTCTTTTTAAAATGTACACCTACTAGCGACACGACCCTGGTTTCGCATGGATCCATTTTTTATACAAATTATACACAGAAACCTTCCTGGTTTAACACTCTTTCCATTAGTGAATTCGTTGGGTGGTTTAGAAGAAGTTAGCGGAGAATAGATTTCTTGGGAACAATAGGTACTTTTTTCTGGATGAAAGGTACTGACAATGTGTACGCAAAATTTCATGACAATAGGTTGACAAAGTGTGAAGAAAGTGTACAAACAAACAAATTCACTTTCGCATTTATAATTTTAGTTAGGATGGTAACCATCTATTGAACGATCAGCCTAACAGTCCTTTCTCTTATCATCTCTCTCTCTTAACAGTCATTTGTGGAAAACAAATGGAAACAAATGGAACAAACAATGGAAACAAATGTTTTCCACAAATGTACCCTAAATCTAAAAAAGATTTAAAAAGACCTCGCTTGTGAAGTTACGAGTTAATATTGTGTTAATATCATGTTATAAAGAACAATGGTAGTAGGCAACTCATCAAGTTACACGACTTCTTCTTAATTAGTTTTATTTGTTACACCACATGTTTGTCATTGGTGTACTTTATGATATTTTTAGATGGATTAAAAAAATCCTTAATAATAATGATGACGTGGGTAGGTGTACCAGAGAGGCATTGTTCTTAATGAACTAATGAAGGATGTTGGCATTATAAAAGCCGTCAAAGAAAAGTGGAATTACTTCGGTGTACTTCGGGTGTACGGGTAATTGGTATGTTTACGTAAAAAGCGACTCCTAAAAGCGACATTACTTTTTGTGAAATCTATATCTGGACAGATGATCTGAAAATTACAGCGGGTAGACGATGGATCCAGGCTGCTTCTGACTAGTTCCATAGGAAAATTATGGGAAAGGCCTAACTATGTCCATCAGTGAACGTTACAGATAGCAAACAAACAGGACTGGAAATTAAGCTCACAAAAACAATGCTAATGACAAGCAGTATATAAAGAAACATATCAGTAGACAATGAATCACTTGCCAATACAGACAAATACATAACAGATAAGCTTTGATAAACAAAATAATGACCGAAGAATAGACCGAAGAATACCTGGAAGAGAGTACATCTCCCAGTCTCACACCTCTTCGCAATGGAATTGACTGTGTGCTCTGCACCTGTACTCGAACCTACATTGTGGATTTATTGTACAAACACTACAATATCAATGCAATATCGTTGCAGAGCCTCGGCCCTCGAGCACTGCGCATGTTTCGATCGAATCGAAGGCCTTATCATAGTCTACAAACTTCAGACTTTTATACTATGTAGGGGAAGAAAAGATATCAGTATTTGTGTTTTGTATCTGGGATTTATTATTAGGTATAACGTATGACTAACATATTTTATTTTTATTTAACGTATTTTTTCTAATGTTTTTTTAAGAAAATGATCGTAACGACAACGCGACGCATCGTAATGATGACGTTCTAATGGGTAAATTTTGCAAATCTACTTCTATTTGGGATCTGGGATCTGTTTATTCTTTATAAATAAAATACTGTAATGTTTCCATGATACATGTGCAAATATATATTCTCTTCATTAACAAACCATAATAAATAATATATATATAAAACAATACATTTTCTATATTAAAATAAAACTATCAAACATAACTTTCTTTTACGGTCTTACAATTCATTCTCATTTATTTTTACGTCAAATCAAAATCAACTTATTTTTTTCTAATTCGATATTTTTTGAAAATCAAACCTATTTAGCTGCAGCCAGTATTTAAGTTCAATACATTAACAGACGTAACATCATTGTGATTCGACTCGACGTCCACTTATATCGCAATAATTAAGTTTCCAACTAATAATAGAGATTTCACAAGGTTGCACCTTATGCGTAGGTTGAAACTATCTAGAATACGCGGATTAATAGATAAAACAAAAGAATGTCACCTTATTTATAATCTATATACGAGATCAAAATAACGAGCATAATTAATTATAGAAAATCATAATTGCTATAATACGATCGACATTTAATATAATTTATTATAGTAATGTATTTCTTTTTTTATTTTTATGTAAAAGTCGTCAGCCTGTCTGACCATACGATCAAGTCGCCTGCTACAGTCAGCTGCCGAATTAAGAAGGGTTAAGGCGCTTCCTTTAACGCTCTGTCTCAGAGGTCCCGGGTTCGAGTCACGGCAGGGAACTTTGAAAATGAACTTTTCCGCAGTTTTAATTTGGCAGTCCGGCTGGCGGCTCCGGCTTTCGGTCAGTGGCCAGAGCCCATTTCCATATCCCTTCCTAATTCTTTATCCTTAATAACCCTTAATATTTTTAATGTGGCCAGCGCACTTGCAGCAATTGCCGCTTTGCTTACGTTAAAAGAGGCGGTAGCCACCTGCGATCACACCTACGCCAGACAGGTTGCCCAAATGACTGCAAAACGCAGTGTGTACTGCAAGTACTTGCCAGCTCAAGACCAGAGCCAATTATGAAAAAATCATTTCCAAAGTTGGCCCTGCCGGGAATTTAACCAGAGACACCTGAGAGAGTGAGAGCTTTAAAACAGTCACCTTAACAATCGATCAAGGGGCTCGTCAGTTTTACTGCTACTAATTGTCATAAAAACTCTGCTTTGTAAATAATTGAATTGCATTGTTGCTTTCTAAGTGATAGGTCGGGTCGTGTCGGCTTCAGTTAATAAAATGTGTATATTGTGGTGTCTCGATAGATGTCACTGTATCCGGTCTAGCAGACAATGCATTGAATAGTTTTGTTTCGCGTCTCATCGACAATATAATATTAGTTTTCTATTCCATTCTATTAGCTGTAACATTCTAGGGCGCATATCATTTCTCATGATGGCTATCGTCGCCTATTTAAACAATCAGCGTCAAAAGTTGTCCTGGTATCAGTAGTCCGGTTATTAGTCCGGTTGACCAAACTAATGAGACTTTTCATTCTCAGTAGTCCGATTATACACGTAACCCGGACTATTGAGCCGCTTCTTGTATCAGGGCCTTGATTCTGTATGGCAATTATGAATTCACGCTTTTGTCTTACTTTATCAAAACACGTAATCAAACACGTCTTGTCATGGTATTATGTACTATATGTACTAGCGACCCACCCCCGGCTTCGCCCTGGGTGCAATTTTTAGGGTTCCGAACGTGCGAATAAAAAAACGGAACCCTTATAGGATCACTCGGGTGTCCGTCTGTCCGTCCGTCACAGTCAATTACCTTCGAATCTACTAGACCGATTAAGTTGAAATTTGGTACACATATCAATTTCTGTGACCCAAACGCAGAGGTGTGACGTGAATAGATGAAATCTGTATATGGGAGGTCATTTTTGGGGGTAAGGTGGAAAATTAAACAAAATTTTTTTGAAGACGGCATCGTGTGACATATCAAATGAAATCTTAAATGTATTATGAAAATCTTAAATTATTATGAAAATCTTAAATGTATTTTTTTGTAATTTTAAAATAAATAGTTTCAAAGTTATTCAAGAAAATAGACGAAAATTGACCATTCTCTCCCTTATCTCCGAAACTACTGAACCTAAAATTTTGAAAAAAGTACAGAAATTAGTTTTCTACTTATAGATTATAGGAAAACCTATAAGAAGTCCGTGATATTAAAATAACATGGTAAATCACTCAATATTGTGCGGTTAGGTAACATCGTACGGGACCCTCTTCACGCGAGTTCAACTCGCACTTGTCCCGTTTTTTATATATATGAACATTCCCCGTTTATCCCTCTTTCCATTAGTGAAAACCGAATTAAAATCGATCTACCCGTTCACACGTGATGCCGTGACCAAGCGAAATAAGGATTCATTTTTATATATATAGACTAGCGACCCGCTCCCGGCTTCGCCCGGGGTGCAATTTTTTATATATATGAACATTCTCCGTTTATCCCTCTTTCCATTATTGAAAACCGAATTAAAATCGGTCTACACATTCACGCGTGATGCCGTGACCAAGGGAAATAGGGATTCATTTTTATATGTAGAGAAGATGTAAGAGAATGACTTTTAGCAGATATCGTAACAATTTAAGGATAAGACGTGGTTTCAAAGTAAGGAATCGCGTGGCAGTAGTTCTCTGAGAAATCTGTAATTGCGCTGCAGACATTAGTGAGATAAAGAATAAGGGATTCGTTTGATTATTTTTCCTAACTTAATAGGTATACCTTGCCTGGACAAATTTGTATGTTATGTAAAAGAAAAAAAAAGCCTCTTTAAGGTACCTACTATATCAGTAACTGATCATTAGTTTAAATATTTAGTTTTTGCCATATAAATGTGCCAAATATGTGATTTCAACAAATAAAAAAATACTTGAATTAAATAGTATTTCACTGCTATCTATGTATATTTAGTATTATTGTATGCGCCAAGGCTATTGGCACACGGGGCCATAAATCATTCAAACGCTAAGGTTGCGCATGGCTGCACGTATTGTCGATACTTTGAGTACCTACTCATTGAGTATTGCTAATAGATTTTTTTTTTACATAATCGATACAAAAGTTTTTTTACAACAGTTTTATTTACATAATCGATCGTAACACGGCGCATCACTAGTCCTCGCCATAAGGCCAGTAAGTGCGAGAGAGCATGCGATATTGGCAATGCTGCACCAACGTTTTATGGCCCCGTGTGCCAACAGCCTTGGCGTTCGCTATAGTTGAATCCAACCACGCTTCGCTACGGCGTGCCCGTGAGGCGCGCGCGGTATATAACAGTCTGCCTAGGCACATCACGAACTGCCGGATTATACGATCGGCCGCTGACATTTATATATCAGTTATTTGAAAGTCCCGCCAAAATTGAGATTAGCCAGAACAAAACAGACAGAGACAAAAAAAATTAAAATCGATTTCTTCTTATTTGTACCTTATGTAATATTATTTTTAATGTTATGTGATAGACAGGCTGATGGTCCACTTGATGGTAGGTGGCTACCGTCGCCTATAACACAAGCAACGCTACAGGTGCTGCAAGTGCGCTGCTGACTACAGTAGGATTAAGGATAAGGGATTAGGAGGGGATAAGGAAATGGGCTCTGGCATCCCTTACTCACTCACCGAAACACAACAGCACGTATATGCTGTTATTTCACGGTGGTCTTCTGTAAGGGGGTGGTCACTGCCGCCAGGCGGGCTGCCCAAATGACTGCGAAACGCAGTCTGCCCTACCACTACTTTTCAAATCCAGACCAGAGTCAATTTTGAAAATTACATTAAAATTTCCAAACTTGACCCCGACGGGAATCGAACCCGGGGCCCCTGAGACGTTAGGCAAGCATCCTTGCCACTCATCCAACGGGCCGTCAACCTACTATTTTTTATTAAATGTATGATATACATTTAGTAAAAAGCAGTTATTTTGATATTATAAACCGACACTTTAATTTTAATTAAAGTACAATATCACAACATTGTACTTTAATTACAACGAAAATATTGTATCTACGGCTTTTTTAATTAAATCAGTGAAAACCAAATCGGTTAACTGTAAATTAGCACATAATAGCTCACTGTCGGTTAAGCGTTTCTGAGATTAGCGTGCACAAACAGACAAACAGATAAAAATTCTGAGGTTGTACACATTTTTTTTAAATATTTAATGTACGGACACGGCTCTTTTACGATTTTATTATATTTTTTATATTATGTATAGAATGATTTGTTACGTGTATTTTAATTTATTTTGTTTTGACTCAAAATAAATTAAAATACACGTAATTTTAATTTATTTAGTAATTTAAATAATACTCTAGTTCTTTGAACTTCATATTTTCTTTTAATGAATTTAAGTCATATTTTACTTGTTTGTGTTTTTCTGCAAATTATTAATATATAAGTACCTACATTGTTCACGAAATAAGAGTAATTTATGATTCTTGTGAGAGATTCATTATTAAATGAAGAATGACAGGCCTTTTACTGCTCACGTATATACTACACCTAAAGTATGATAATTCATCATAGACAAGTGTTTGTTAAAAAGAAAATCCTTAATTTTATTTTTTCCAGAATACATTTCTCAATGACTCGTTTCGCAGTCATTTGGGCAGCCTGCCTGGCAGCAGTGACCACCCCCTTACAGAAGACCACCGTGAAATAACAGCATATACGTGCTGTTGTGTTTCGGTGAGTGAGTAAGGGATGCCAGAGCCCATTTCCTTATCCCCTCCTAATCCCTTACCCTTAATCCTACTGTAGTCGGCAGCGCACTTGCAGCACCTGTAGCGTTGCTTGTGTTATAGGCGACGGTAGCCACCTACCATCAAGTGGACCGTCAGCCTGTCTGTCGACATAACATAAAAAAAAATATTACATAAGGTACAAATAAGAAGAAATCGATTTTAATTTTTTTTGTCTCTGTCTGTTTTGTTCTGGCTAATCTCAATTTTGGCGTGACTTTCAAATAACTGATATATATATATATATATGTCGGCGGCCGATCGTATAATCCGGCAGTTCGTGATGTGCCTAGGCAGATTAAATTAAATTAAATTAAATTAAATGTCCCACGCGGGACAGGCTCAGTCCCGCTTTTCGTGGATAACTCGAGCGTGCTGAGAAAGCAGGGGCGGGTGGCACAGACAAGTGTGTACTGGCCGCCCTGGCCAGTATTGGCCACTACCATGAGTAATTCTTATAAATAATTATTCTCTTATTGTAAATTGGAATTTGTAACACTCACTCCACAGACTATTGTTTGAAACATCATATTTTTCTAATGAATAACACTTTCGATTTTGATTTCTGTTTTTTTTTTCTGATTTAAAATATAACATTTTCTATGGCTATTGTCACGTAAGCGTAATTTTAAGTCAAATAAAAGGATATTTGAAAATTTCTAATTATATACGTTTTTTACTATGTCCCGCTTTCGACGAATGAATCCCGCTGTTTTCACTCAAAAAGTTCCAAAATCCCGACTTGGCAAAAAAAAAAAAAAACTGGCAACGGTGGTTGATAGTTAGATAGTTAGATGCTACTAATCTAGTTAGTTAGATTACTAGCACGGCTAGTACAAAACATAAACAAACAAGGCCTTTGCCTTATATTTTGTATAAAATGTCTTGAATCTCGTTAACGACGTTTCAAGATTGTGTCACGATAAACGTAGTGCAATTTAAATCATATAACAAATAGGCTTAACCTACTTTCTGGATCTATTGGAAGGCTACACGTGTGTAGTAAAACGGACAAAGGTTGATTGATAAGTAGAGTATTTAGTGGTAGGTCACAATGTGTGCCACAGTGAAAACTGGTCAACTCTTGTGGCGACTACGATCCTCTCACAGAAGCAGACTTTGAAATAACAGCAAGTGTTATGTTGCCAGAGCAGTCTCTTCTATCCTTATCTTGTCCCTATCCCTCTATTTTCTTAATAAACCTTTATGAGGGTCTAGGACAATTTATCGCCGCCCTTTCACCGCCGCCATTTCATCGTCAGCTGTTTCATCGCAATTTAGTTTATTTTCTGTCCACCTTTAATACCGAAAAAAAAATAAAACACAAACCTAAATTCATCGCCGCCCTTTCAGTGCCGCCATTTCATCGCCGTTTAGTTTCTATCCACCTTTAATCTTAAAAACTAAAACACAATATTGCGCATAATAAAATACGAGCCTTGAATCGAGCGGCGTTGAAATAGCTTGGGGATGAATCGGCGGTGATGAATCGTCACATCCCGCCTTTATGTATCTAATCACTAATGTATTCATAAAAGTGATTAACAAAATAGACGATGTGTCTGTGTCCTCTCTTATTGCACAGTCTAGTTATCACACATGACAAAAAATGTACTGTCTCCTGATGAGTTATCATTATAATTGTCAGCTCTTAAGCGTCCACACCTTTTTAATTCTCAGCCCTTCGAATGCCTCCACTGACAACCACACTCTTGAGATCATCGGTCCAGCGACCACCAGCTCGCTATCGACACTATCTAAAATTAAATTAGATCATCTGGATTTCAAAATTCCACATGTAAATAAAATGTCATTGATTTGTTTCCTTTTATTTCTTATCTATACTTTAATGAATAAAACTGAAATGCCTGTTTGTAATGTCAAAATAACTGTTTTGACCGATTTTAAATAAACTTTCACTGGCTGATAGCTGGTGTTATAAGGAGTAATTTAGGCTACTTTAATTATAGAAAAAACATATGATATAATAATTATAAAGTGTCCAGTACCGCGCGCGCTTGTATGTACCTACTTACAAATCTCATAGATACTTGAGTTTTTATAACATCTTAAAAACAATATTCATTCCGAATTCATAATTTTTAAATTATACCCATGAAATTGCCGTTTCATGAATGATTTTTTTTTACAAAAAACCTGTCAATTACATACTCAAAACATTTACCGAAATTAGCATACTCTTGGCTTTTTTATGGACATTTTTTTTAAAGTCTTCTGTCTAGAAGTTTACTGTAATCACATTTAAAGGATTTAAAAGAATGTAATTTGTGCCTAACAAGGATTGTCTAAACTTCGAAAAAGTGGAAATTGAGGCAATGTCTGGAGAAAATCTTGCTCCAACAGGTTTGAATGGTAACACGTTAATAGAAGACCTTTTAATTGCTTCGGCAGTCCGATGCACTCTGGTTTTGGATGCCAATATCTGCACCATAGGAAGATTAATCTATCATATCGATCGACATTCGGGCGCCGGACGGTCTAGGCAATTGCGACCTTGTGGGGCAACTTTACACCCTCTTATGTTACTTGATAGATGCTTTGAGTATATCTTTGTCACACAAATTGTGCGAAATTGATTATGAGACCTATTTTCATGGTTTTAAAATTTATTTTATTGCAAAATATCACCATACCACAATAAATACTTAAAAGCATTTAATTAAAAATATTTTATATAATATGATACTATTAATTATAATGGTTGAAAATTATTAGATATTTATATTAAACTAGCGACCCGGTTAATATATACTTATATCAACTTAGGCTTTGCACGAATGCAATATTTTTTACAAATTATACAAACCTTCCTCGTTTACAGCTCTTTTCATTAGAGAAAACTGTTGGGTGGTTTCGAAGAAGTTAGCGGAGAAACAGACAGAAGCGGACAACGACCGCCCGCCTTGCACATCATATGCGCGCGTAGTACCTACTTGATCATTATTTTATAGTGGAGTTATTTTAAAACTATGATATTCATTGAAATCAAATTATGTCAAGGGCAATATTGTTCAAAATTAAATACTTGTGATGAATAACGTATTTATTTGGATAAGGATTAATATCATGTTTATGAAAAAGAAATTTGATTACCATAAAAAAGGTTATAGTAAGTCTACCTTAAAAGATAAACATATGCTGTCGCGGACTTTTTTTAGAACTTTTAAAGGGGAACAATTCCGTCATGATGATTTTTGTGTAACTTTAACCGTTTACGCAACGCACGCAAAGGAAGCTCTCAAAAGGTATAATTTTCTCGGTTTTTGCAACATTTTTCATTGAAGCTACGCTCCTATTGGTCGTAAACACAAAAATATTTTTTTAATTCGAACCAGTAGTTCCTGAGATTAGCGCATTCAATCATACAAACAAACAAACTCTTCAGCTTTATAATATTAAGTAGAGAAGTATAGATTTTATGAAGTGACAGTGAGTGTATGGCGAATGCGTAATTAGATTAATTCTGTTTTTGAGTTTGGTACTTATAAGTTTTTAAATTTTAATTTAATTATCAATTAAAAACGTTACTAAATAAATTAAACTTTTGGTATTATTTGGAGTTTGAAGAAGAGTTAATAGTGTAGATAGATACCGTTTATTCCCATTATGTCCCACAAGAAATGTCCAATTTGGGATATTTTGGGAATTACAAAAATATGTATTTTTGTTGTTCCCAAAATTTCCACATCTTTTGCAACTTTCTATAAATATTTAGTTTACTATTCCCAAAATGTATAATGCTTAACAGTCATGTACAAAAATACTAGCTCCTAAAATAAGACAAATACTAACCGAATTCGCCAATTTTCATATATACATATATTCATTTTGTATACATGTATTACGAATGTAGGCGCTATTTTGAAACATACTTGACATTTATACATTATTGTCGTTGCTTCTTGCAATTTTTTTAATACCGACCGATTAAGTATTTAATTTTTTAATAAAAAAGTGTGTGTCAGCTTTGACGTACGACTGGAGTTTACTCTTCAATACTATTGTCTTTGACTATGCAATAGGAAAAGAAGGTAACTAAACGCGCTATCTTTTTTTTTATGTTAAGGTCGGCAGACAGGCAGATGGTCCACTTGATGGTAGGTGGCTACCGTCGCCTATAACACAAGCAACGCCAAAGCTGCTGCAAGTGCGCTGCCGACTGCAGTAGGATTAAGGATAAGGGATTAGGAGTGGATAGGGAAATGGGCTCTGGCATCCCTTACTCACTCACCGAAACACAACAGCACACGTGCTGTTATTTCACGGTGGTCTTCTGTAAGGGGGTGGTTACTGCCGCCAGACGGGCTGCCCAAATGACTGCGAAAACGCAGTGTGCCCTGCCACTACTTTCCAATTCCAGACCAGAGCCAAATTTGAAAAGTTTATTTTTCAAAGTTGACCCTGCCGGGAATCGAACCCGGGAACCCTAGAACAAAACGTTAAGGCAAGCACCCTAACCACTCATCCAACGGGCTCGTCATTATATTATATTAATAATAGAATTAGGTAAAGCGGAGAAATCTATCGTACGTAGATAGAACTGATTAGAAGAACAAAACGCTTTTTAGTAATTTTACTCATAAAATTTCCATAGACCTTGTATGAAAATCGATTAAATTTTTTTTTTTCATGAAATAACAAATCCTTTTTTCGACTTTTTGGGCAGCAATTTACTAATTTTTTTTCTCAAAAAATATATACATAGATTTTTTTTTGTATAAACCCGTATTTCTGTATTTTTATCTAAGTTTCAATTTCAATTAAGCGTTATCCAAGTAACAAGTCAAATTAAGCGACGAAAATAAAGCTTTTCTAAGTCCTCGCCTTAAGAGGACACTTTCCAACTCGAAGAGCTTTCTTATTTCATACTACGTAATTCCATGATTACTTATTAATTATAGGTCGTAGCAATACCTAAAAAAAAACATGACATTTCTGGGACATAATATTAAGGTTAAACTGAAATTAATTTTTTGCAAGGTTTGCATAGCAACAAAAAACTGAAATTAATTTTTTATACTTTTATTCATGATTCAAAAAGAAAGAAAGAACAAAAAGAAGGTTATTTTTATGAACAATATATTATTGTTCATAAAAATATCTATTGCTGAACATTCGGAAACACAACAAAGCTTAGTGTGCGTATATTTTACAGCCTTCTTTAAGGACTAATAAAAAGCAGCTATGAAAGGATTTCGTGAGTTGTATGCGTGAAATACGTGACCAGTAACGATGAAAATAAGCGATTGTCGACCTTATTCGAACAGTTTAAGGTATCTTACTGAAATTAAAAGACATTGCTGACAAAAAAAGCAAAAAATGTAGGCATTAACATACTTCCGTAATGATTGAATTGAATTTTATTACACTAAATAGATAAAATAAAATATAATAAAATAAAAAGGACCTTTATTCTTTCACAAAAAATATTTAAAAAAGAGATTCTTTTAATGAAGTTAACATTCCTTTAAATAATTTTTTACATAAAGTTAACAATTTATTGGTTCTTCAAGTTGGTAATGAACCCTCTCGGGTAAGGGCTTCCACCAGTTCAAGCCATTTTTCTCTCCGCTCAGCAAGTATTGGCCAATTTTTTGAAACTTTGAATTTGTCATGGGATCCTCGCGCTGTAGGCCTGCCTGATCTTCTTTAGAAACTCTTAGAACTCTTTAGAACTCAACCATTAGAAAATTCGAAATTGTCAAAATTTTAGTACCTTCTTTTTTTTGTTTCTATTAAAAACGGGTTTGCTCTTGGCCAGCACCTATTCATGTGTTAAAGTTGAGGCCAACGATGGAGCGAGCTCACCCAGAAGATGCCTATTCACTCGAACCTTGAATGTATAAGCTCGGAAACACAGACGCCGACAGGGAGTTCCAATCCTTAGCAGTGCGCATTATAAAAGATGTTTTAAAGCGCTTGGTCCGAATTAGAGGGATTTCGATAAGATGAGGTTGGTAACCAGCCGTACGTCTGCATGTCCGTCCTTCCTTTTTTGTCGTACACTCCTGGCGGATTAGTCGTGGTCATGGATCTGATGGTTTGGTCGCTGCCTTTGCGAAACTTCTCTATCTCTCTCTAATAGTGGCACTGTTTGTACACTCAATAGAGGACTCACTTGTAGACAATTTCATAAGATCTGTCTATCTTGTGGGTGAGATCGGCCGTGAGACATAACTACAAAATTAAGTTATTATATTTTTAATTGCGTAATATTAATTACCGAGATTAAGTTTTATACGTTTGAATTTTCTTCTTTTTTATGTTAAGGTCGGTAGACAGGCTGATGGTAGGTGGGTATAGTCGCCTATAACACAAGCAACGCCAAAGCTGATGCCAGTGCGCTGCTAACTACAATAGGATTAAGGATAAGGGATTACGAGGGGGATAGGGAAATGGGCTCTGGCGTCCCTTACTCACTCACCGAAACACAACAGCACACGTGCTGTTATTTCACGGTGCTCTTCTGTAACTTGATCATCAATCAAGTTAAGATTTCAGAACAAAGTTTTAAGATGCATTATAAATGCACCTTGCTGTATTCGCGACGAGGAGTTCCATCGAGGATTAAAGAATACGCAGAGACTTATCAGCAAAGACTTCTTGTTGTCATAAATATAGTTGCGGTGATCTCTGGTTGACTAAAAAAATCTCAATAAAAATACGAATTAACAAGTTTATAATTTTAAAAAATCTATAATATTTATACAGAAAAGTTTGTTCTAAATGATCTTCAATTATTTATTTCGTTAGACTACTCATTTTTTCATTATATGAGTATAACATAGCCAAGCAAGAGTGCGGCCGACGCGACGCTCTATGAAATTCGTTGGCGCCGATACAATGGCCAAAAAGTCGAGAGTGGTCGCGACGAGATTGGTATCTAAATAATTTACTACTATAATAATAGTATGATTGTTTGTTTAGCGGTTAAAATTTATTTAATACTAGCGACCCGCCTCCGGCTTCGCCCGGGGAGCAATTTTTATATATATGAACATTCCCCGTTTATCCCTGTTTCCATTAGTGAAAACCGAATTAAAATCGGTCTACCCGTTCACGCGTGATGCCGTGACCAAGGGAAATGGGGATTCATTTTTATATATAGAGATAGATAAAGTAATGAAATTATTTTCTTCATGTTTGGTTTAGAGAATTCAGCTTAGAGGAATCGGTTGTTTGAAGAAGACCAAACTTTTGAATTTAGTGTAATGTCAAATTAGTGATACCTAGTCAAGTTAATGCTATCTATAAAGAACTCAATAAAAAAAGATAGATACAGAAGATAAAAAAGATAAAAAAGATAGATTCAATTTATACCATATAAAGATAGATATAGATATGTATAGATATAGATATAGACAATTTCATTGGACGAAATCTCAAAAGATGGAGGGTGATTGGTTGGTGAGTTAATTAAACACACCAAGCACGCAATCCGGAATTAGGTATAGAGAACAAGTATTTCATCTTAATCCTACTGTAAATTATGTAGACATCCTTAGTAGATGTCGACCTATTGGTATATAAAAGATATAAAAAAGATAGATATATTTGTAAAGTATTAAGGTTTGAAATATTACTTTCTTTTTTTTAAACTAATGATTTAAATCGAGTCATAACTCTTTTATTGTTTCAGACGGTCCTACCATGAAGCAGTATCCTCGAAGTATAGTGATGATGGCAGTGCTATGGCTGGTCGTCGGCGCTGTCGCTATACCAATTAGACGCGTTCCAGACCTGGAAGCAAGGCGTAGAAGTGCAGTAGATCGCAGTATGATAAGGTTAATAAAGGCTTACATAATTTAAGAAGTTTAGTTTGGAATTAAATAACATCATAGTATTAAATCATTTAGTAACTAATGGTGTTCCACAGGGCTGAATTCTGGGACCGTTAATTTTCCTTATTTTCAGCGTAGTTTAGTATAGTTTAGTGTTTAATATTTGAAGTCGAAATACGAACCGATGTTAAAAACAGGAGAAAGTCGAATTTTACTTGATTATTGTTTCTTTTGTAAGCACTTATATAAAAGATACGAGTTCATAGAACAGTAATAGAAAGAAGTACACTGTTATTGATTAACAGCAACCTAACGACATTTTATATAGCGCCTAAATGTATTATCCAAAAGTTATCATTTAAGTCATTGGGCAAAAAATTGAGAAATTCTAACACATTCCCTTTTAAATTTTCTTCAACATAACCTTTTAACTCTTCGACAGATTTGGCAGATCCTATCCGTATGAACCATCAGCAGCAGACTTACGAGAAGCCTTCCAACGAACAGCGAGGCGTGGGAACAGTTTCCTTCGATTTGGGAAATCACAACCCTTCACTCTGTCCACAGACGATTTGCTCACACTCTTGAAATCTTACGAAGACGATTATGAGAGTCCATCTAAAAGAGCAACAAACTTTATAAGGCTGGGTAGAGACTCCAAATTCATTAGATTCGGAAGATCGATCGACGAAGAGAAACCTGGTTACGAGCATAGTTCAGACTTGATCGTTAGTGGAAATCCCGAAAGGAAAGGAAGAGCTCGAGACCATTTCGTCAGGCTAGGCAGAGACAGTGAAGAGCTGAACGAAGACGAATTAGTTGATGAAGTAGAAGATAACAGAAGGAAGCGTTCTCCTGGAGCACCCTGCAGTAACTGCCAGTTGTAATTTAAACCTTGTGACCTCACCCGTTCAAAGTCTGTTCGAAATAATATGTAAAGATGGATTTAGATCAAGAGAGCTTGGTGTAAACATGTTCTTAATGTGGCTCGCGAAGGAATATGAATTCGTTCCGACCAGTACTGAAATAATTCTATAATGTCTTCGTTGATCACTTCGATGATAATTTAACATGCAATATTGGATTTATCAGTATAAAATTAGTTACTTACCTACAAGAATAATGGCGAAACTTTTGTTCAAAGAATTTTAAAGCGTCTTTAAATGTCATCAATATAAAGACAAATAACAAAATTTTACAAGGTTTTTCAAATTATACTAATGGTCTATCTAGGTCTGGAAATAAATAAATCTCCTTGTGAGTATATAGTGTTCTGTGTAAACCATTCATCCTGTCGTTCTGTCGACACTACTGACATTTGACATCTTCCTTTCCTTGAGTAAATGACAATTTAATGTGACAAACAAGATACAAAAATTATATAGGACTTGACTTGACTGCTTTGGACTTGACGGACCCTTTTTTAGAAAATTTAAAGAAAAAAATAGTACTTGACTGACTAGTTTCGCGATCTGTCAGTGAATATATCGATGTTATAATGTGATAATATATCGATTGTCTATGACAATAGTCTATGCTGTCTATGTAAATAACGTATTGTCACTCAATCAATTGTCTTGTATATATAACTACTATTTTAGCTGAATAAATTGTTAGATAATAACCAAGATATTCTTGATAAATAATTGGCTTTATTCAGCTAAAATAGTAGTTATATATACAAGACAATTGATTGAGTGACAATACGTTATTTACATAGACAGCATAGACTATTGTCATAGACAATCGATATATTATCACACTACTTTTGATTTTAATTTGAATTTGAGTTTTTACATTGCTTTTTTTTTTAAACTAACACTGGTAAAATCATCGGAGAAGATGGAGCCATGATCAAAAGAAGAAGTAAGTACATAATACCACCGAACACTAAATATACTCGTAGCAAGGAGCATAGTAATTAATACACGTTAACCACAATTTAAGTAATTAGTTTATTTTAATGATTAAAATTTAATCTAAAAATACCCTAAATATACCTATATTTTTATCCAAATAATATGTGTTATTTTACATAAACTCAAAAATCTTAAAACTAAAATATCTTGATTTCCAGACTTTGCTTAGTAATAAATCTAAGACTAGTTAGTTCAGTAATGAAAATACTTTAATTTTATATATTTTTCAAATTTAGACGCGAAAAGTTCAAGTCAACAAAAATTTGTACGGAGTTCGCCATTGTTCTTTGTAATCAGATTTTAACTACGTACCTGCCTATAATTAAATTTATGAAAATTGACACAAATTATTCCGATCACAATAGAAAACTATAATCGAAGTGATCGAAATCGAACTACAGTAAAAATAACAACTCCTTGTTCATTTGATTTAAATCCATCAATAACGGTTTTAAAATTAAGGCTTGTCCACACTAAAACATTATTAATTTTAAGATAAAATTACAAATTTTAACTCTAAAGCTTATATTTTCTCTCAGACAAAGCATGTGCAAATGAACTAATTAAAAATTTTGAAGTCTTGCCTCAGTAACATAAACTTTAGCTATGGAGTCGTCGAAGCTCTCGTGATGACGAAGCGAAAGGCTGTTTGGCCTGATCGGCATAGTTTTGATAGAAAACGCAACCATGGTGCCTCACTGTCTTGAAATAAAGATTCATGTTATTTACTAAGAATGTAATGTTTTCAGTGGGGCTAAATATGGGACCCGAAAAACTTTTAAGTGTCTCTTAAATTCTAATATTATTGCGACATTAAAAAAATATCGCATCAGTTAAATAAAACATTATAAATGTAGGTAGGTAATTAAAAGCATAAATTTATATGTCGATATGATTAAGAGGGCACTTTCCAACTCGAACAGCTTACTTATTCCATGCTACGTAATTCCATGATTACTCGTTAATTATAGGTCGTAGCAATACATAAAAAACATGACATTTTTAGTTTAAATAGCAACAAAAAAAAAACAGAAATTAATTTTATATCTAGTATAATTAATTTCCAAAATGTGCAGAATTTGTGACATTTTCGCGGGTTGAATTCTTGTAATTACTAACTAAAATCCAAAAATGTCCTACCATGGAAACATCCTACTTATAATGTACATTTGAAATTGGGATGTCAATAGTTACCATCTATAGAGGTTTTTCTAAAATATTAGAATTCCTAGCATTCTGTCTTCGGTTATTCGCATTATAGTAAGTAGAGACAACAAATTCTCCCAAATACCTATTACTGAGTTCCACGCTCGTACAGAGGCACCTTAAGTGTCCATTCTATGTAACTTAGTGTGTGTTTTAAAAAAATATGTAAACGGGTTTCTTGTGGTACATTTATGGACAAGCCTTCAAAATTAATTAAACATTAGCCATTAGTCAATGGCTAACGTTGTTTTACTTGTGTTTTCTATACAAACGTACGTTTTCTATACAAATTTCAATTTTTATCAAGCTAAAAAAATAGACTTACTTTATAATCTTTGTCGGACGAGGCCAAGTCTATGGTGCATTGATGTTGAATATTTTCAAATATTATAAAATGTATATTATATAATAATAACTTGAATTTGTAATATAAATAACTAAAATAATTTATTTGTTTAATTTAATTGGTATTAATTAAATCATTTAAATTATATGAAAGTATTTGCCAATTAAGAATGAGAATGTAGCTTCATTTGTAGGTAAGTACATAAAATGTTTCATAAAATGTTTACTTTCTGTAATAAAAGTAATTAATAATTATTAAAATAATTATTAACTAAATTTATTAATTAATTAACCAAAGCCCATTAATTTAATTTCGTATCTTTATCTTTTACTCCTTTTTCCTATCACGCTTGAAAGCAATTTTTTTAGCAAAGGTTGTCAACTACCAACAAGTGATTGTCAGCCTGTCCGCCGCCTTTTATCATAAAAGTAAAAAGGAATACATGCCAATTCATCCAAATTAATTATTTACATTTACATTTTTTCTGCATTCTAGGAAGTAAAACTTTCAAATTATTTTAATTTATTCTTTTAGATTAATAATTTTCTTGCTCACTTAAAGAACAGTAATTATTAAACAAGTTTATCGAAATTAATCGAAAACTTAAACAAAAATTCAACTTTTTATCGCTACTGTTACTTCCTAGCTTTTTTGGGACACAATCAAGGTAACACAATGTATAAAATCTGAGTAATAATCGCTGTTCAGTATATCTACTCGTATATTAGGCCAACAGAAAAAAAAACAACTAAGTGAATCTTTTTAATAACATAAACACTTTTTAGGGCTGTGTGTTCCTTTTCTATCAAACTGAATTACATTTTCTGTCAAACTGAAGACGACTTTATTTGTTTAATTTTTATATGTAGGTTTATCTTCTAATATATTATATTTATTAATCTATCTTATTAATCTGTGTTATTAATATTTGTTTATATTCAATTTATGTACTAGTATTTAGTTATTAGAATGTAAGTTTATGATGACCTTACTATGATTTTTACCACCCACATTGTTTGATTTTTCCTTACCCTAAGGTTGCCTGGAAGAAATCGCTATAAAGCGATAAGGCCGTCTTTTGTACTATTACTTGTTGTTTCTTTCGTTTTTTATATAATAATAATAATAATTCTATTTAGACACGTTTTAAAACTACTGGAATCAAATCGGGAGGTTTCGGATCTAATAAGATAGGTTATTTCAAGACATTTTTTTTTAAGAAACCCTGGCTCATATTTGAATATATTCTTATAAGTAACGCTGTAACTAATCATTCTTTATTGGCAACTTATGAGGCATGAAACTACTAGACTAATTATTTCAAAGTGTGTTTGACTACTTTCAGTAAAGATTTCTTTAAATAAATATTTGTGTTGTAGTTTTTTTTTATTGCAATATTTATGTACTTAAAAATCTTTGGATTTATCCTTCATAATTACATTTTTAAATCAGGGATCTAATAACAAATACGGCAAAGTTCATAATTTTTAAATTTAAACATTATTGTACCAAAATATAAGGCAACACTCTCTTTGCAATGTGAACGATTTATTTTGTAACAAAAACGTCATAGTCGAGTCCATTTCAATGTGTTTCATAATCTATTGCTATCAAAAACGATCTATCGCTATCAAAAAAACCATCTATTGCTATCAATTACTATAAATCAGACATCGTGGACTTTGCCATATTTGATATTAGACCCCAGAAATAACTGTTCTGTTCTTTTCAATATTATAAAAGAACCGTTTTTTTATATACTTATTACTTTAAATTAAGTGTTAAATTAATTATTTAAATAAAAAAAATCGAGAAAGTGTCTTCAACTAAAATTAAGGCTGGGAAATAATTTTTAGAAAAAGACACTTTCAGAAATAAATAAGGCGTGCAGCAGACTATCAAATCCGGTGTAAAACGCATAGGTATGTACGAAATTGTCTCTTTGAGTTTTCTATGAACCGCCTTTATAATGTTTGCGTAAAAAAGGGTTTTAGATAGTTTTTCACTCTTACCGGTCTGGAATCACAAAAATTTCACAAAAAAAAAAAAAAAAAATTAGGCCACCCTTTAAATGCGGCGTGAAAAAAACGCGCGCTTCGAAAACAGACCGCAGATATTATTTAGCTTTTTTTAAAAAAAATTAAATATTAAAATATTGATGTTTAGAAAATAGATAAATAATTATCATATAATATGTTGCAATAAATGACATCGCTGTGTGAAAATGAAATTTACGATCTCGTTCGAGTTTTATTTCAGTATTTATATGCGAAATAAATATTTGTTGACAAATTTTTGTGGTGACTTTTTTTATATCGGTCGATTCCTCTTACCTCCCCAAGTACAGTCCATCAATTACTTATGTACAAATTACATTTGGAACATTGAAATATAAAAATTACCTTATTATACTTAATTTTATAGGAATTACTCAAAGAACTACTTAAACATTTGAAAAACACAATAAACGAATTAGAAAGAAAACGAATAGTTAAGGGATGCCCTTAACTAATCTCATGTTATGGTGACAAAAAATGAACAATAGAAATTCGAAATAAATCGAGTCGTTTGGCGCCAAGTATAAATAAGAGAGCAGGCGGACGAGATAAGTTAGTCGCGAGATAACAAGCGATTCGAAAGCGACTCTTCGGAGTTTTTGCGAAGCTATCTGCGACAGTGAATCGGCGACACATTAAGGGAATCATTGACGACTTTTGGTAAGTTTAACATCTTGGTTTGTGAAAATAAATCGTTTGTTTCGCCCTTACTCACTCCGCAAGTAACAATATTTTTAAAATAACACTCATGTTAACGACCTACGGGTACTCTAAAGTAGGTGAGTGCAATATAATGCCGACAATTGTAAGAAGCAAATTGGCGATTAAAAGTACTTGCAAGTTGATAATAAACCTCTTAACGGCTGTCATCTGAAACTGTAATTTTGGCTGTAAATTTAACGACTTCCTTAGTTTAAAAACATATGCAAGTTAACGGGATATACAGACAATGTTCCTAATTCAAACTACATTGCACACTTATTCCTTTCATTTATATTTTTATTTCATTTTTAACAAAAAAAAGCTATTAATTTGAACAAAATGTTGTCAAATAACAGTTATTTTTTTATCTTACCTTAAGCAAACTTTAGAACAACGTACTTATTATTCTATTTTTTTTTAAAGTAAATGGAGTCGAACAGGCGTCGGTCTACTTGATGTTACATGGGCAGCGTTGTTTATTTTTTTTTTTATTAGGTTGGGTTTGCTCTTGACCAGCATCTATCCATGTAGGAAGGATGAGGCCGACGATGCAGCGAGCTCACCCAGAAGATGCCTATTCACTCAAACCTTGAAAAGATTTGGGTCATATGAGCTCAGAAATACAGACGCCGCCTGCAGGGAGTTCCAATCCTTAGTAGTGCGCATTATAAAAGATGTTTTAAAGCGCTTGGTCCGAATTAGAGGGGTTTCGACAAGGTGAGGATGGTAACTAGTCGTACGTCTGTATGTCCGATGAAAGAAAGGGGAAGGCGGTATGATCTCATGCAGCTACCGAGCACACTCTCCGAAGTGCATCTTATAGAATACACACAGACAGGCAATTTTACGTCTATGTGCCAGGCTGTGCAGCTTAGTTCTTATTGCTACAAGTAAATCCGCAGGCTTTGCAATTGCGATGAGGTTGCAAAGAGATAAGGTATAAAATAAGCAAAGCTACAGGTGTTGCAAGTGCGATGACGATAAGGGATAAAGGATAAAAGATAAGGGATTAGGAAGGAATGGACAAATGGGCTCTGGCATTCTTTACTCACTCACCGAACACATGCTGTTTTTTCACAATGGTCTTTTGTAGGAGGATGACCCAAATGATTGTGAAACGCAGTGTGTCCTGCAAATAAAAGTATCATTATGACTAAAAATACACACTTAGCCGTCGTTAGATCCCAATATGTGGCTCCATTTTTTAATTTGTGAGTATATATTTTTTTAAATTTCAATTTATTATTATACATTAAAATTACACTTTATTTCAATAAAAAAATTTTGAAACCAACACAATTGCCTCCTAAATAACTAATCATTATAAATTAGTTAAGGTTATGGTTCTGGCAAGATGTAAAAAAAAATTAACGTTATTTACGAACTAGTGGCCTGCCTCCAGCGCCGAACGGATGTGTAGTAGTACCCAACTGATATGGCTTACCGATGTACCTGCGCAGAAGACGAATTTTTAAAGGGTTGGAAATGCTATCGGCCAATCGGCACGCTCCACACACTGCGCGCCTTTTTCCAGTACCACTATTGGTCGCCAGCTGCCGCCATGTGACCGTGCGCTGCTTGGCATTAGTCAGGCGGACGGTCCGAATGAACTCGTGCGAGTGCGACGGAACTAACAGCTGCATTGTATTATGAACCTTATAGATATTGTATCTAAGGTTAATTGTAACTTTAAGCTTTGTTTAGCAATCGTCGGAGCCGTACTTTCTTTTCTGGGCGAACGAAGATTCACGACTTGCCTTATCAATTGTGTACTACTATAATTAGGTTTTATTATATATATAAACGTTCCGTGAAAAATTATCTAACTAGCTGAACTCGGCCACGCTTCACTGTGGCCCATACGGCGGTGGCGTGCGCGTGGACCACACTGGACACTGCTTATATATAATACTAGTGATCGTTATGAAGCGTGATGTTATGTAGCGTATAGCCTTCCTCGATAAATGGACTATTCAAAACAAAAATAATTTTTCAAATCGAACCAGGAGTTCTTGAGATTAGCGCGTTCAACCAACCAAACAAACAAACTCTTCAGCTTTATAAAATAGTATATATAGTGAAAATCCGTTGCGTGGTTTAGGAGGAGTTAGCGGCTATACAGACAAACAGACAGAGACACAGACAGACGTGACATACACAGACGACTTCAATGAATACTGTTTAAGGATGAAGAAAAATAATTTAAAAAAATTACAAAGAGTAGATTATATTCGTTTTTACTGCCAGCGCACTAGCACTCATGGTGTTGCTTGCTTGTGTCCTTGGGCGACGGTAACCACCCACCATCAAGTGGACCGTCTGCGTGTCTGCTACTCTTTATAATATAAAAAACTCAGTTGAAGGTGTATGTGGTTTAAAATTTTTCTCCTCTGTCATGGTCACCGTAACATGTGACGACGATGAAAATGTTTGTAATACATAACTCAAGTTGAAAACAATCGTTTTATCTGTGAAACATTCAAAATAATATTAAAAAAAAAAAACATATTCCTTTAGAAATTTTAAATCACTTAACTGTCAAGTTAGCAGGATCTTTAATGAATTAAATGGTTAAGTATCATAAAGCGATTTTGCATGTTGCATTAGCATTATTGATCGAGCTTTCACTAGACAAACAAATGACAGAGTTTCTGCTGCTCTTCTTTCGTATCGCTTCATTATGGACTATTTGATACAAAATGGCAAATTATCAAAAATAACAGCAAATTATACATATGTACCATCTCATCATCATCATCTCGGTAGGAAGGAAGCCTTTATCCAGCCGTAGGACGTCCACGGCTGGATAAAGGCTTCCTTCCCTAATTCTCCAAAAGGACCGGTCGGAAACAGCCTGGATCCACCGTCAATCCATCCGCAGCACTTATCAGGTCGTGTATCCACCTTGTGGGTGGACGCAGGGTGGACTTCCTACGTTACGCTTGCCGGTTCGTATGGCTTCCACTCGAGAACCTTCCGGCCTCAGCGGCCGTCGGCTCTCCGTACTATGTGTTCCAAAAGGACCGGTACATTAACATATACATTTATATATGTACATTTATTTTGACAAAATAAAATTGGAGTGTCTGTTTGTGATGTCAAAATAAATTTATAAAAGGTATAAATGTATATAAAAGTACCGTAAATTAGTTTTAAAACTTATTATTAGTATCTATAGGTATACCTATAGATAATAATAAAACTATATTATTATAAGTATACCATAACAAAAATTATTTTTTGTAATTATTGTCTGTCTGTTTGTTCCGGTTAATCTCCTAAACGTCTACACCGAGTTTGACTGGACTTTCACCGTTATAAGGAGTATTTTATTTTAGAAGCTACCATAGTATATACTATACTACTAACTAGTATATACTAACTAGTTAGCTACTTTTATTTTAGAAAAAATATATAAGCCGTGTCCAGTACCACGCACGCCCCACGCTCACGCCGCCAGCGAAGCGTCGCCGGGCTCAGTTAGTGTGTAAATAAAATTGTAATTGTCTTTTAATTCATAATGTGAGTTTCAAAGGTGGATACAGGCTTTCTCCTCTATCTGAGAATCTATGGGATAGCCAGCTTTTGCCAGGAGTTTGCCAGACCTATTTTGCCAATATATTAATAATTGAATATCTCTATAATTTAATAATAATAACACAGAACCGAAACAGATTAACTTCTCGGCATGCGGGCGTTTTTTCCTATCGTAATAAAGCTATAATAACATATATTGTAGGTGCCTCTTTCGCGTAGAACTAATTTCCGAAGTAAACTTTCTCGTTTCTTAGATTGAGTCATTGCTCAATATATACTGAGTGACATAAATATTGTGACTCGATAATCTTACACATTACTCCGGTAATTTCTTAATTATCGAACGCTTTTATATCTGTTAAATCTGGCCATTTGTCAAGTGTGTTTTTCTTAAGAGGGCACTTTCTAACTCGAACAGCTTACTTATTCCATACTACGTAATTCCATGATTGCTCATTATAATTATAGGTCGTAGGAATACATAAAAAAACATGACATTTTGGGACATAATATGAAGGTTTGCATCGCAACAGAAAACTGAAATTATTTTATACCTTCGCAAATTTTTTTCTACTTTAGAAAAAAATTTGATTACCATAAAAAACGTTATAGTGAGTCAACCTTAAAAGATAAACATATGTTGTCGCGGACTATTTTTAAAACATTTAAAGGGGAACAATTCCGTCATATATGATTTTTGCGTAACTTTAACCGTTTACGCAGCGCACGCAACGGAAGCTCTATAAAAGCCCGTTTTTGCCGTTTTTTTCCCGTTTTTGCAGCATCATTCAAGCTCCGCACCTATTGGTTCTAACGAGATGTTATATAGCCTATAGCCATCCTCGATAAATGGACTATCCAACACAGAAATATTTTTTTCAATTCGAACCAGTAGTTCCTGAGATTAGAGCCTTCAACCAACCAACCAGATAATAAACTCTTCAGCTTTACAATATTATAATAATAGTATAGATAGTATAGTATATATATCTATTGTATTAGTCGTTGCCAGCGTTCTATCTGTCTGTGTGTTTTATAACTCCTCCTATACTACGCAATGCATTTTGATGCGGTTTTCACTAATGGAAAGAGCGTTAAACGAGCAAGGTTTTTATTTGCAGAAAAAATTGCACCCGTGCGAAGCCGGGAGCGGATCGCTATTTAAATACAATTAAGAGAATCCGAGTCCATTTAGTGTAATCATTAATTAAATAATTAATAATTTACTTAATTAGTAATTTAATTAATTAACTAAATATACAAATAGATAAGAAAAGTGTTAGAGGCAGGATAAAGGGTTCTGGCATCACTCTAAAAAAGAGTTCATTAGGTGACAAGTATATTTTTCTTCTAACAAAGTAACCAGTATTCGTTAAAGCACCTATTTTATTTTTTATTTTTTATAAATGGCTTGTCAACATCATGGGACTGATGGTAAGTGGTAACGTGGTCTGTAACTCCCGAATAAAAGAGGTGTAAGAAATGTAAAGATAATAAAGGCTAGGCTTTGAACCTTACTAATCTCCTACTGACACACTGATTATTTAACCGGCAATGAAGCCTCGTTTTAAACGATTTTGAGCTGATACTATGTTTAGTATTGTATATATAGTATTGTTATATATATTATTTTAAAGATGACAAAAGCAATGATATCCCGAGAGGGGAGACGAATTTTTTTCAATAGATCGAAGACTAAAGACGATTAATATTGTACAAGGCTAATCCTTATAAAAACCTTTATGTCGGATTTATTGTGTAACTCTACTACCTACAAAGCCTTATAAATACGATTCGCATTATCGCACATTACTCGTCAAAACTGGAGACTAACTAATATTATAAAGAGAAAAGATTTGTATGAATGTTTGTAATGAATAAACTCAAAAACTACTGAACCGATTTTGAAAATTCCTTCACCTATAAAAAGCTACATTATCAGCGAGTAATATAGGCTACGCATCCTCCCCATCTCCCCCTTTACCCTCCCTCCATACAAATGTATGTTTGTAATAAATAAACTCAAAAACTACTGGACCGATTTTAAAAATTCTTTCACGTATAGAAAGCTATATCAGCGAGTAATGTAGGCTACTCACCCTTCCCCCATCTCCTCCGTCCCCCATCCATACACACAAAATTGCTGCTTTTAACGAATAATATTTTATAAAGAGACGCGGACATAGTCGCGTACAATAGCTAGTTGTATATAATTCTGTTCTGTTAATATCTTAATGCTAATCGTATAATATGATGATAGCTAGTTAATAACCACAGAATAAAGAATAATTAAGAACCCGCGATTTTGTACAAAGCTGAGGAAACTAATTCTGCTTTCATATAGAGTAGTTAATTACTCCGTGAACAAAGAGCGCGATATAGTACCAACCTCCTTTGTAACTGTATGTATGTATCTTTTTAGGGTTCCGTACGTCCGAATGAAAAAACGGAACCCTTATAGGATCACTCGTGTGTCTGTCTGTTCGACCATTCCCCCCTCCCCCCTTATCTCCGAAACTACTGAACCTAAAATTTTGAAAAAAATACAGAACTTAGTTTTCTACTTATAGATTATAAGAAAACCTATAAGAAGTCCATGATATTAAAATAACATGGTAAATCACTCAATATTGTGCGGATAGGGTAACATTGTACGGAACCCTCTTCATGCGAGTTCAACTTGCACTTGTTAAATTTTTTTTAACAATAATATTATATTGTTTGTTAATAATTTCTTTAAGTATATTTATCATGAATTTTATGGAACTTTAAAATCAGCCACATTGAAAATTTAATGTTTTACCATTGTGCTTTCTTCACCTGCGATCAGTGAAAACAATTTCTGAGTAAAACAGAATGCCCGCATTAGCTTGAAGGTTCGATTACACAAGATTCTCAAAATAAGTAAGACATCAATCCAGTTTTGTGTATCGGAGCATGAATGGAGGTCATGACAAATAGCCGAAAAGATTGATGGGATTTTAAGTTAAACATTTAATAGTTGCCCGAACTTTCCTAACAAATAGGATCTTCGGATGAATTCAGAAACCCCGTTATTATAATTTCAAGTAACTCTGACAACGTTCTGAAAACTATGACACATTTTCTTGGCCTATAATATTTCGAATTATCGTGTACCAGACCAGCAATATTCAAAGGTTAGAATTTTGCAATTTTTATTCGGTCTGCTTTTTATCGCGGTCGTAGCTGCAGTCTAAATATAGTCTACACAAATGTACTAAATGTGATATATCGAAGCGAAGTTTTTCAACCAACGTGTATTGCCAGCTGTGTTTCTTTCAGGTACTTGTCCAGAATAGTTCTAACGCCCCCCCCAGAGTCCGCGCCATACCTCAATTTTATAACACGGCAGCAGTGGTGGGATTCGCTAATTCTATGTAGATATATGTCGGCGGCCGATCGTACAGTTCGTGATGTGCTTATAGTAGGGGAGCCCAAGAGGGGATTTTTGAAGTGACTCGAGCGTATCAGATAATTATATAGGGAGAATCCTTGCACCCTTTAATGTACCTCTACCAAGTATGAATCCTTCATATGGCGGGGTGTGATGAGGGGAACCCGTCAGATTAGTAAAAAAAATTTCGATCCTCAGAAAAACTCGAGCGCGTCAGATTAAGAAAAGGTAGATTAATTACATTCAGAAAAGTGTATATCTCAATAATCTGACAATTTGAGCGTGACATTGAGAAATGAGCGAGCCCTGAAGTTGTAAAAAAAAACCGTCATCTCGAAATACTCGAGCGCGTTTCAAATTTTTTTTAAATTGAAGGAAACACTGTTAGAATTATGAAGAACTAATAATCTGACGGTTTCCATGGGTCGATGTCGGTAGAATCGTGGAGAAAAGGTGATAGTAGGGGAGCCCAAGAGGGGATTTCGGGATTTACTCGAGCGCGTCAGATTAAGGTATGGCAGATTAATTACATGCTGATAAGTGTGTACTTTAATAATCTGACGATTTGAGCGTGACTTAAGGGAGTAGGAGGGTCACAAAGTTGCAAAAAAATCTTTACCTCGACATTCTCGAGCAGAGGTCAAATTTTAATTTTAATTTTAAAGGAAATAGTTCAAGGATAACGGGAAACCTTAATCTGACAATTTGCGCAAGCCGAAAGAAGAAGAAAACGAAACGAAATTAAATTTCAACGTTTCTCTTTAATCGTACATTTTTTAAATTTTACATTCTCGTTTCATTTGTGGTTTTTAAACCATCAATAAAACGATAAAAATACTTAAAAAAATATGGTTTTTTTTATTAATCTCGGTCCTATTGTTTTATAAATTTCAACAAAATCGTGAATTTTTTTTCATACCGTCAGATTAAGAAAACCCCTCCATATAATTGTCAGATATAGGATCAGCACAACCGGAACATCAAGCCGAGTCGTCTGTATGAAAATCTGACGCGCTCGAGTATGTCAAAACGACGATTTTTTTTTTGCATTTTCGTCAGTTTTTTATACGTGAGCTTAGTTTGGGTTCACTTAACATCCCCTCTGAATATCTGACGCGCTCGAGCAAATACATTTTTTTTTTTCATTTTTAAAGCTTCCGTACGGGAGAACCCACCACCCAAATCGGCAGATTAACATATATCCGTCATTAGGAACATGTGGGCCATTTACATTATCAATATCTGACGCGCTCGAGTACTTTTATACAACTATTTTTTTTTACATTTTTAAAAATGTTTACACGCTCTCCCCCCACTAAAATAGAAAACTGTAAATAAACTTTTTTCTTTTTTTTTTTATTATAGATGGGTTTGCTCTTGACCAGCATCTATCCATGTAGGAAGGATGAGGCCGAAGATGGAGCGAGCTCACCCAGAAGATGCCTATTCACTCGAACCTTGAAAAGATTTGGGTTATATGAGCTCGGAAATACAGACGCCGGCAGGGAGTTCCAATCCTTAGCAGTGCGCATCACAAAAGATGTTTTAAAGCGCTTGGTCCGAATTAGAGGGATATCGACAAGGTGAGGATGGTAACCAGCCGTACGTCTGCATGTCCGATAGAAGAAAGGGGAAGGCGGTATGATCTCATGCAGCTCTCGAGCACACTCTCCGAAGTACATCTTATAGAATACACACAGACAGGCAACTTTGCGTCTATGTGCCAGGCTCTGCAGCTTAGTTCTTATTAGTGTATCATCGCCAATGAGCCTCCTAGCTCTGCGATCCACCGAGTCGAGTGCAGCAAGTTGGTATTTTGCTGAGCCATCCCAAAGGTGACAGCAATACTCCATGCAGGATCGGACTTGTGCCTTGTATAAAGAGAGGAGCAAAGCTTTTTTGAACATAAACTTTCAAATCCAATAGGTCCCCATGACCTCGCCATCCTCGCCTCCCCTACTACTAAATGTTACGGTAAGCTTGCTATAACACATCAGTGAAAATCGCATTCAAATTGGTTAAGCCCTTTCTGGGATTAGCGTGCACAAACGTACAGACAAACATACAAAAATTCTAAAAACTATTTTTTGACTTCACTAACATAAGTACAACGTGTATAAATAGTTTTTTTTTAAATCTTTAATGTACAGACACGGCTCGTTTACGATTTTATTATATGTATAGACTATAGACCTGCCCCTAAATTTGCGCGGATGCAATTTTTTCCTATAAATTATACATATCCTTCCTTATTTGTCGCTCATTCCATTAGTAAAATCCGTATCAAAATATAAGAAGTTAGCGGTTATGTATACATAATACATAAGTTGGCGGTTTATAAGACAGAGACGCACAGCGGCTTTATTTTACCTACATTTTTATTACAATTGAAGATTTTTCGTCTGTTGAAAAGATATCACGAAAAAATCCCAAACGAATGGGTGTTCAACTACCGGAAGTATTGTCAGATATATCTTCGGAAGGAACGGAACAGATGTTAATGTTCCCATATTTTGAATATTTTTACCTCTTTGCGGTGCAGATAAGATTGTGTCAATTATAATAAAACTGAGAAATCAATTTTGGTGTGCCCAAGTTGTTGTGCGTGCATAAGATTGTTTTATGCAAGGTTCGGGACGCATGCTGATGGTCTACTTGTTGGTAGGTGGCTGCGAATAGATGTTAGGAATGGATGGGCCCTGATGAAAGACCACACCATTTCTATTGATCAATTCCGGCCGCATCCTCTCAACTTCAGTTGTTGGCAGTAGAGATCCGAATCGATGGTTCTGCCCGGCGGCAAAAGCTCATAATGAACAATGCCCTTCCAATCCCATCATACACACAGAATCACCTTATTGCGAGTTAACCCGGGTTTTGACACAGTCTGTGAAGCCTTACCGACCTTTGACCTAGACCTTTTTCGCACGTTCTTGTCGTACGTGATCCACTTTTCATCACCAGTTATCAATCTCTTCAAAAACGGTTCCATTTCATTACGTCAGTGAGCTAGTGTGGCTCCCAAATATCGAGCTGTTTTGTGTACCCAGCTTTTTTCAAATGGGTCAAAACTGTGTCGTGGTCAATTCCCAGTTCTTCAGCTATGTCATAACTACTCATATGCCGATCTTGCTTCACTTTTTCAAAAATGGCGTCCATTTTATCCGTAACAGGAGCGAGGTGCATACTTTGACATCAAAATTCCCGGATTGAAAACGCTTAAACTAACTTTGTGCTACTCTTACTGACACTGCATTAGGTTCATAAACGTCACAAAAAAAATATTCCTTGTTTCCGTTGCATTTTTTCCTTTTTTGTAATAAAATTTTATAATGTATCGAATTCCTTCATGAGATTCATTCATTTTGACAGAAAGAAAAACAAATGAAAAATTGCTGGACTACTAGTCACGTTTTTTTGATCATCAGAAGCCCCAAAATTTCTACAGAAATGGGATCATGTCACTATCTACAAGATGACAAAAAGTCATCGACACACATAATATACTGAAATTAAATGTAAATATATTTTGAAACTTTTTCCCCGACCTATTAGATACTATAGTACAAAGAGAATATAATCACTACTGCTATAGTATTTTCACTATGACGATATGCGTGACAGTTCTCACATTTTCATGTCACACATACTGTTTTCAACTTAAAAAACACTGGCACAAAAAATAATTAAACAAACAAATATATGAAAAAAAAAGATCTATTCGAAAAACACAAAAGGAATTATCACTTTTATAAATTATTTTATTATTATAATAGGTAAATGTAATAAAAAACATATATTTTAAAAGTGTCAATGGAATGTCTTAAAAGTGTCGCGTGGAATGGAACTTGTGTCAATAGGGATTGACACTAGGGATGTTCACTTATATTCTATATATCGAAAGTACTCTATGTTTGCCATAGGATATAGGATATTTAACAAATATTTTTTCTATTATATGTTTTTATAAAAACATCGTACTTTGATAATAAAACTAATGCTGACTAATAATAACAATAAAACAAAAGTAAATTTTGTTCTGAAGCTGATACAAGTTATCAAGTTTCGAGTTCTGACAATAATGAATAAATAAATAAATATTTTAACACATTAATTAATTAATATTTTTAACAAACAGCTATAATTTATTTAACATAACCTGTTTTTTAATATGTATTTAAGAATTTATTTCTAAATCTGAAAATCCATAATCGGTAGTTCGATTTCATTTGCTCTGCCAACTGATTCGATTTTTCAAACAATCGATTAAATGTCGATTAATCACTAAAATTGTCAGTTACGAACTGTCACGCATATCATCATACAGTGAAAATACTACTATATCATAGATAAGTATGTGTATATTAGGAAATAGATGGGTAACTTCACATCAATTTATGTCCCAAATACGCCACCTAGTGTTCATAGCTAAATCTTAATGCATGTGTGTGTAATGTGTATACACGTTTTGCATTTGTGTGTGTATACATTACCGGTAGGTACCCGGTACCTTTACGATATTATGAAAATTTCTTTTAACTTTTTGTTTTTAAATATTATTTAAAGAAAACACATCCTTAATGATAAATTTTATTTCAAACAAAATAACAAGTAATATTTTCATTACACTGTAAAACCGGTATTATCACAACAAAATAAGTTAATCTTGAAAATATATACCTTCTGTACACCAATTTAATTAATAAATGAATATGCAGCAAACCTTTGTATTTAAAAAGCGAATATTTTGCGTAAATGTTCCTTTTATGGAAAATACAAGAAAATTAAGGTTGAATCAGTACAAGTTTTAAAAACAACGAAGAGAATAAACATTAATATAAGTATATTGAGAGTAAATCAACATATTTGGCGGAAAATGAGTTTGCACAGCACTTTTTTAGTAGATCACAGAATTCACAGGTAAATTTGTAATGATAAAAGGTACGAAGTAAACAGAAAAAACCATAAACGAAAAATAATTTATAAAAAAATATACACAATTGACACGACAATGACAATACACCATGACCTTAGCAATATTTCAAATTGAGTTAACTTACTCTATGTTTATTAATGGACATAGCATTTATGATCATGTCTAGGTATTTTTTACTAAAAGTAAATTGAAATATTTAAAAATCTTAAAAAATGTAGAAAAAAATTTTCAATTCACAAAAAATAAAATACCTAAATAATTTTGTTATTTGGATTTTTCACTTTCATAGTTTTGGCTATCACCACTAGATGTCGCTAGTTTTTTGTGACCATGTAATAATGTATGAAGTGAACACAGCATGCTACTATATAACCCAAATACGTAATCTATCTGCGGGCTTAGCCAAGATGCACAAAATGCAAACGCTTCCTTTGCGTACTTACGAAACGAAAGAAATGAAGCCCGGTGATTGGTTGTTGAAGTTACAACTGTCACAACAACCAATCACCGGGCTTTATTTCTTTCGTTTCGTAAGTACGCAAAGGAAGCGTTTGCATTTTGTGCATCTTGGCTAGGCCCCCTGGTAACAAATCAATTGTTGTAGTAGCATTGTCACTGCTAATCTGTTTAACTGGTATTGCTTCTAATCCCACATTGTAGCCTTATACAGGATTTGTGTGCTCACACAAAGGAGAGCATGGACCTTAAATTAATTACTACACAGCGGTTGTCCAAGTTTAAAACAAGTGACACAGAGAAGTTACTGAGAGCACTCAGGGTTAAAGGTTGCTTAGGAAATTCAGAGATTGGTTTTGATTAAGGCGAGAACTCTAAGGACTTCTTAGAATAAAATTAAAACTTAGATAAAAATACACTCCATAATAGACTATATTTATGAAAGTTTAAATCGGGCATATTTATACAAAAAAAAAAATTATTTTAGAAAAAAAAAGGGACAAGTGCGAGTTGAACTCGCGTGAACAGAGTTCCGTACGATGTTACCTATCATGTTTTTTTAAATCTACGCACAATATTGAGTGATTTACCATGTTATTTTAATATCATGGACTACTTAAACTAATTTCTGTATTTTTTCAAAATTTTAATTTCGGAGATAAGGGGGGGGGGGGGTGGGAATGGTAAATTTTCGTCTATTTTCTTTAATAACATTAAAACAAACTATTTATTTTAAAATTACAAAAAACAACAAGACCTTCCATTTGATATGTCACAGGATGCAGTTTTCAAAAAAGATTTTTTTAATTTTCCACCTTCCCCCAAAAATAGCCTCCCATATACAGATTTCATCTATTCACGTCACATCTCTGCGTCTTCGGGGTAAAATAGCATATTATTACCCCGAAGAAAAGGTTTCTAGTCCAGTAATAAGAATTTTCAGCGACAACTGCTTATTAATCAAGTTACACTATATAGCTTATTAATATTTTACACAATATTTAAGGAACTATTGCACCTTAATTCAACCTTAACGCCTTAATTATTATTAATTTGCCTTAATTAATTAATTAGATTTCCTTAATTTATTAATCCTAATTCGCTCATTTGGAAATATGTGTTCGGACTGAGGTTCATGTAAAATAAATAAATAAATAAATAACAGCATGTGGTAAGGGAGCGAGGTATGCCAGAGCCCATTTTCCCATCCCTTCTCAATTCCTTATCATTACCCTCAAGTAGCCACCTACCATTAAGTGGAGCATCAGCCTGCCTGCCAAATTTTACATAAAAAAAAAACAATAAAATAGACTAGTAACATACAAATTCGTGTGATTTTCCTACACTCGACCTGGGATTGCTCCTACATAAAATCCTAATCCTTTTTTGTACTAATATTAGATGGAGGTAAAATTTTTATGTTTGTTTGTTTGTTTCTAGGAGGTAATCTTTGAAACTATTTATCCGATTTCAAAGAATTATTCATCGATAGTTAGAATAGGATTTCAGTACCTGAGGACCTGTAACAGCTGACTCTTCCCTCTGCTATTAAAATAAAAATAAAATGGGTTCTCTCTATTTTAGTAGGTACATTTTCGATTCAAGCATATAAAATTAACATGTCCGTTCGTTGACGAACGGACATGTTAATTACAATCCGTTCGTCAGAATGTGCTGAAACTACAACGATACAATGATCTTGGAGAGAATAATATAATATTCTTGGACAGAAAGTTGATTTTATATCGTTATCCGTTGCGTGGTTTAGGTAAGGATAAGGATGTCAAAACACTTTTACACTAACCGAGAGTATACTAAGCTCACACGTGGCTAGCCACGTTACAGTCTACGTGTAAATGATACAGTAGGGTTATTGTAAGTACCACTTTACACTTTAAAATATTTAGTGGATACGAAACCAGGTATGCAAAAATCTTCTTAACATTAATATTGGTAATACTAGAAATGACCACTTACCCTAATATAAGTAGGTTATATTAATTTTAAAGACGATGCAAATAATTACGGATAACCATGACATGTTATATATAACACAATATGCAAATAAAACGTATCGACGTATCGACGGTGGACTTACATTAATGACATTAACTTGCCTCGAGTACAGTGGCTAGTGAAGTGCCGTTGTCGATAAAATTTCGCAATTTTTACTTTAAATACAACATTAAATGGTTTTAATTTTTTTTTTTATAACGGCATTTGAGAGCCTTGATCAGTCATATCAGTGTTGTAATGCGTGGGTTAGCGGGCGAGGAGTTTAAAATAATATTCCATATAATCATTTTTAAATTTTCACTATTGCGCAAGATTACAAAACAAGAAATATATCGGACAGAGCGTTCCGCAGATTACGTGTTGACGCAAACAGATTCACTCGAAGACTGTCGTCGAACATTCCTCTCTTTCATCTGAACCAGCCATTGCCCCTGCTATATACCAATGACATCACTCTCAAACTGCACGCTCATTGGACGAGGCCACTGGTTGACCGGCACCCTAACCAATCACGACACACACTTATGTTAGGAACACCGTGATCTGCGTTACGCTAAGAGGTGGCGCCACTCACTCTTATCCGTTTAGAACAGTTAATTAAATCAGATTATACTCTAGATGGCGCTGACATACAATTAAAATTAAATTTACGAATTTATATTATAACTAAAATAACGAAGCGCTGTCATATATATATATAAAATGAGTAGTAGTAGTATTAGACAGTAGACGGATTACCAGGTGAGCGAAAGATTCTCGCATACCCTGATAGGATAAAGGATTTCATAAAGTGATAGATCTAGCGACCGGTTGATGAGTTTAAATTATAACGCTTCTGGTGATGTAGCCTATTGAATATTGAACGATTACAAAGTTGCCTTTAAGGCAAGCATAATAACTGATATTGATTGTAGTAGAAAAATTATTTATTGGAACTATCTATATGGCTACCGTATCGTATAATGCGTGCAAAGCCTGACGACAAGGATGACGCTGAACTTAATAAGATAACGAATTAGGATTTAGGCGAGGAGTTGAAGGTGAAATGATACTCCGTAGGTTGTATGTACAGGAATGACTTTATTCTAAATTTACCCTACTTATACACAATATTTACAGTGGCATACCTAGGTGTTACGTATGCAACGACGTAAGCCTGTTGCCTGACATAGCAAAACCGCAGTGTGCGCATTACATATATTGTTATCCGCGCGCGCACACTCCGAAGCAGAGCGCGACAATATAAAAATGGGCCGCATCTCGTCGAAGAAGACAATCAACCGCGTCGGAATTCTGAGGCGTTGGCTGTGACGGCTGCTGCTGGCTCCCATTCATCCTCCGTCGTGAATCCAGTGATAGTGGTTAAGTAAATATTCAAAATCACGATGATAAACAGCTCTTTTCAGAGCTATTTCAATACATCCATTAATGGGTTGTTTATATATTTATTTCCACACCTCTTGGCACGGTAGCTACAGGGTCAATATAGAAATGGGTTCTGGTATCCCTTATGCACCGAAACACAACAACACTTGTGCTGTTATGGTACTGTCCATTTCATATGTAAAAGCTACTACACTTAACTCATATAGATAATGCTACTTCACATACACATTCACACACACATATATATTCACACACACATATACATTCACACACTCATATAACATGCACACTTTATTACAATAAAGTGTGCATGTTTGTATATGTGTGTTCTTTGGATTTTAGTACGGTGTTGGAGAAGCGGGGTTCTTCTGATACAAGTCTTTTTATACTTAATAGGAGGCCCCCTACACCTCTTTTTGTGCCTATGATTAAGTTTATGAATAAATTATTTTGTATTTTTGTATAGTTGCAATAAATTTGGAAGAAACTATAAAAAAATAAAATAATAAAACTATAAAAACTGACTATGAACATGAAAGAACACATTTAAAAAAAACTTATAGGAAAGTAATATGTTAATAGGCCTAAAGTTTATTAAACATATATTTTTATATTCTAAATTTTTATATTGTAAGCCCAGCAAGCAGGTTATGGTTTTTAAGTGAACTTGCCCAATTAAAAACCACAACCCAAATTATTCGAAACTGAGACAAGTATCTTCTTTCAGACGGAATGTATAGATTTTGGAATTTCAAGATTTTTGTCCTATTTAATAGACGATGTCCATCAGTAGTACAATAATTCATACAAAAATACAAAAATACTGTTGTGGCAAGGCATACTGCGTTTCGCCAGTCATTTGGCAGTAACATACCCCTTTACAGAAGAATATGGCGAAATATCAGCACATGTGCTGTTGTGTTTCGGTGAGTGAGTAGAGGATTCTAGAGCCCATTACCCTATCCCTCCCTTATTCCTTATTCTTAACCCTACTATGGTATGCAGCACACTTGCAGCTCTATGGCGTTGCTTGTGTTAGCCATGTACGATCAAGTGAACCATCAACCTGTCTGTCTACCTTAACATAAAAAAAAAAACGGGACATGTGCGTGTTGAACTCGCGTGAAGAGGGTTCCGTACGATGTTACCCATTCGCACAATATTGAGTGATTAACATGTTACTTTAATATCATGGACTTCTTATAGGTTTTCTCATAATCTATAAGTAGAAAACTAATTTCTGTATTATTTTTTTCAAAATTTTAGGTTCAGTAGTTTCGGAGATAAGGAGGGGGGGGGGAATGGTCGGACAGACGGACACACGAGTGATCCTATAAGGGTTCTGTTTTTTTATTCGGACGTACGGAACCCTAAAAAATATACAAATCTGTGTTCATAGCAACAAAGTAAATATCGATATATCGATATCGACAACGTCTCAACAATGCCGGCCCACTTTGAAAATTCGATTAACATGGTACACTCTTACAATATTTTCCACTCAGTGTCCTACGGGACAGTTGTTGTGGCACACAATATCTAAATATCGATTACTCTGAACTTGAAGTGCGTAGGACTGTGCTTGCTGATGTGGTGCACAGAGCTGGATATTAGGAAGTTACTGAAAACGCTGTAAGTAATTTGCAATTTTTTAATATATTTTAATGAATATAGAAAAAGGATTTAATTATGCATAGACATATAAGTATTCGGTTAGTAGAAAACAAAGCTATTAAGGTAAAAATTTATATTTACGCCATTAAGGTAAACGCAGTGTGCAATTATATTGATAATTGCACACTGCGATATATTGATATATTGATAATTAATTATATTGATAATTGCACACTGCGTTTTACAATCATTTGGGCAGACAGTTTGGTAGAAGTAACTAACCAACCCCCTTACAGAAGACCACCGTGAAATAAATAAATTGTAAATATTTTTCTAATTATTTCATGTATAATAATAATAATAATAATAATAATAATAATATTTATTCACTAATAAACCTATAAACACAATTCGAAAAGTATTATTTTCTATGTACTATTTTACACTTTTGCCTAATTATATTTGTGTACTGGCGTCTAAACTAGGCTGAGCCTGTATCTTAGACGCCACTTTCTTCCAGTGACAAAAAAAAGTTTTATGTTTACGTGCACACTTTCGTTGAGTTTATAAATTTGAGGGTAATATAAAAACTTATCAAAATAAAAATAACTTATTTGTATACAAACAACATTATGACTTAAAAAAGTACCCTCAGAAGTTACAATAAAGTTAGGTTACACTACTGAAACTGTGAACATAGGACAAAAAGATCAACCATTAAGACAAATGAATATAACAAATAAAATTAAAAGTAAAATTAAATATTTTTAACCTCCATCCCACTCAAATAGCCAAAGAACTATTTTTTAATTACAAATAGGCACTCTATATCTTTATAGTTTTGAGTTTTCAACCAGGTTGTTAGTTTTATTTTACACTGATATGTGTTTAATGGGAAAATATCAAGTACTGCATTTACTTTATTATAAAGCATTGGGCCAAGATAACATTGAAATTTATTGATAAAGTAAGTCTTGTAGGGTATTGTAGGGCATACCTTTCCTTTTAGTCTCTTCGCATTTATACTCTTTTCATTATACACGAGTTTTTGATGTTGAGATAATATTGTATCTCTTACGAAAAGCTGCCTCACTGTTAATACATCACATTCAGAGTACAGTTTTGATGTGGGATATCTAAACGGCTTTAGTTTCATTACTTTTAATAAAGCACGTTGTGCTCTTTCTAATTTTAACATATGAGTTTTAAGTGCTCCACCCCAAGCCGTATTACAATAAGTCAGGACAGACTCTGCCAAAGCAAAGTAAACCGTTCTGAGTAATTTGTCATCGGCAACGGAACGTATCTTTTTAAAAACATATATTAATCTTCTAGTTCTTTCAGTGAGTTGCTTGATATGAGGATACCAAGTCAGTCTTTCGTCGAGGAGAACCCCTAAGTATTTTATCGTTTTTACTTTATTTAGATAACTGCAGTTACATGAGGTGTTTATATTATTCTGACAGGTGTGTAATTGAATTTTAAATGTTTCTTCACTTGGCAATGTACGTACAGTGTTAGAAAAAAGCATAAATTTTGTTTTAGTGACATTAAGCGTTAGTAGATTTTTATTTAAGTAATCAGCTATTGTTTTTAGTCCCAACTCGGCCTGGGTTCGAGCTTCAGTCCACGTTTTCCCATAAAAGATAAGAGCTGTATCATCGGCATATGAAACAATTCTACAGTTGTTCAATTTAAGGTCACATAGTCCATTGATATATATTAGGAAAAGGGTGGGTCCCAGGACACTGCCCTGAGGTACACCATAGTTGATGGGAGTATCACTGCTAAAATGTCCATTTATTGTTACCCTCTGTGTCCTATTGTTTAGGTAATTCTTGTATAATTCTAGAGTTTTACCCCTAATACCTATTTCATTCAGTTTTTCAAGAAGAATTGGAATAGAAACCGAGTCGAATGCCTTTGCTAAATCTAGAAAAACTCCTAAACATTTATTTTTCTTGTCTATATGTGATCCAACAAATTCGGTTAATTCCGAGACTGCTTGTGACGTCGATCTTCCTGCTCTAAATCCATATTGATTGTCAGATAATATTTTTTCCTTTTCTAAATATGATAATAGCCTAGTGTTCATAATCTTTTCTACAATTTTAGATAGGGCAGTTAATACTGAGATTGGGCGGTAGTTACTGACACAGTCACGGTTTCCTGCTTTATAAATAGGGTGAATGACCGCTATTTTAAAAACACGAGGAAAAGTCCCAGTTTCTATACAAAGATTTATCACATGCGTTAAAGGGTGAACAATATATTCTTTGGCCAATTTTAGAAATTTTGATGAAATTCCATCCCAACCTGTTGCACTATCCAATTTTAGATTCATCAAAAATGATTCTACTTCTTGATGTGTAGTGTTTAATAGAACCATGGAGTTTGTTGGTGTTTTTGTAGATTTGTAGTGGCAGTTATTACGGATACACATTTTGCTAGCTAAGTTCTTTGCATTATTTGCAAAGTAATCGTTGACTTTATCTAAAGCTAACTGAGGTGTTTTTTCCGACATGAGTAGTACAGATGCATCTATTTTATTATTATTTCTATTAGTTATTTTGTCGATTATACTCCATGTCATTTTAGGGTTTTTAGCGTATTTATGTAGTTCAGTTTTTTCAAAGTTTCTTTTAAGACGTTTTAGTAAATTATTGCAATAGTTTTTATATCTATCATAAGTAATTTTAAGTATTTTGTTATTTGGTTCTTTTTTAGATCTTAGATGCATATGGTCGCGATTCCTTATACAGCGCACAAGGCCAGGCGTAATCCAAGGCTTCATACAGCGTAATTTTCTAGGTGTTAGAAGTTTAACTGTGTTGTTAGTGATCGTGGAGTTTAGTACATTTACCAATTGCTCGGCTGACCAATTCGCATCTTGCGATTCTAGGATATGATCGAAGTTTTTGTTTCTCATTTCGGCCAAAATCGCATCGTAGTTTATTTTATGGGTCAGTTTCTTTGCTATTTTTACAGTCTCATGATTTAAGTTTATAGAAGAAACTAGTTTTTGCGTGCGGCCGCGGACTGCAAGCAGCCCGCGGGGGGGGAGCCCCTCGAGTGGTTTTGCTGTGGTTTTGGAGTCGCTCTTGTAAATTGTTTAGGTATGGTTTTTGGTCTTTAGAATTGTTTTGGTAAGGATTTGGATATAAGTATTGTATTTCGTGACGTTTCGGGGGTGGGAGAGAGGGGGGAGGGGAAGGGGGATGGTGTAAATGGATTGTCCTCGTCGAGACCGTTCAAATGATACCCAACACGGGGGGTCTGCCTGCCACGGTTACCGACGGTCTACCGAGTAGACCGCAAATGTCAAATTGTGATATTTGGTCTATTGCAAAAAATCCGTCTCCCCGAGACCTCTCAAATGAGCACCGACACGAGTGGTCCGCGACGCACCGCTCCCGAGATATTTTCGAAAAAGTTCAAAAATGCGAATTTCGAAATTTTGTCGCCACCAAAAAATTCGTCTCACCGAGACGTCTCCGACGACCCCAAACGCGACCCGGCTGCGGCGCGCCGTTTCCGAGATACGGCCGGGGGGTTCGAGGGGGGGATCAAAATTTTTACTTTTTCGGCGCCCCGGCAGACCCTCAGCGCCGCTCCGGGCCACGAGGTCGGGGTGCGCGAAATCCTCGGAGGGAAGGCCGGGGGGGGAGGGTCGCGCTGCGCGCTCTCCTCCCCCCCGCGGCTCCCCCCTCCTCGTCTTTCGCGCACCCCGACCTCGTGGCCCTCCGCGACGCGTCGACCGCCGTCTCTTAAGGGCGAAAGATCCCTAACATGGTGGGATTTCGTATGGAGGGGGTCCGAAGGGGGGGGAGTGGGGGGTCGCGACGTGGTGACCCCCGATGGTCCTCTATGACATCCCGCAAACCCCGCTCCTCTGCGATTTACAGTTTCCGAGATCCCGTCGCCGAATTTTTACCATGTCGCGATCCTCAACCTTTGATACTGTCCTGGTACTCAGTGAGCCACCCTCTCTCCGATCCGCTACAATGGGGATTCTTCCGGTGACTCCTTCCGGGTGAAAAGGTAGCCGTTCCAAAAAAAACTAAAAATTTGTATGGAGGTGGGATGAAGGGGGGATAATCCGGAAAAGCGGGATAGCCCCGAGGAACCAATTCACGGAGGGATGGAATCCCGCCATAGAGACCGTCGGGATAGATCCTACCGTTTGGCGGATATCCTCATCCCTTTCTGAAAAAGTGGTAATTTTGTATGGAGGGGGGGTGAAGGGGGGCAGGTGGGGGGAGGGTGACGGTCCCGGCCGGTGGAGCTCGGGGAGCGATCCCTATCCTCCGAAGCGATCGCAGGGATAGGTCGCACCGTTTGGGATTTAAGTGGATTGGAAATTTAGAAAAGGTTGTATGGAGTGTAAAAAAAATGTACGGGCGGGATGAGGATGGGCGACAATTTGGTGACCCCCGATGGCCCTCTATGACATTCCGTAAACCCCGCCCCTCTGCGACTCGTAGTTTCCGAGGACCTCTCACCGACTTTATACCAGGTCGGTGTACCGAGGGTTGAGGTAGTCCGAGGAACTCACGAGGTCACCTCCTATAACATGGGATAGAAACGACCACCCCGAGTCGACTGCTTCCTGGGAAAATGGCAGCCGTTCCAGAAAACTAAAAATTTGTATGGAGGTGGGATGAAGGGGGGAGAAACCGGAAAAGCGGGATAGCCCCGAGGAAGCATCTCACGGAGGGATGGAAGCCCGCCATAGAGACCGCCGGGATAGCTCCGACCGTTTAGCGGGTATCACCATCCTTTTGGCCGAAAGTGGTAATTTAGTACGGAGGGGGGGTGAAGGGGGACAGGTGGGGGGAGGGTGAAGGTCCTGGCCGTTGGACCTCGAGGAGCGATGGTCGTCCGCCGAAGAGACCACCTCCCTATCCTCGACCGTTGTGGAGGTATCCCGCTTTGAAAAATCCAAAAAAAATGTATGGAGTGTAAAAAAAATGTATGAACGGGATGGGGATGAGACTCGATTTGGTAACCCCCGATGACCCTCTATGACATTCCGTAAACGTCATCCTTCTATCCCTCACGGTTTCCGAGGACCTCTCGCCGACATCATACCAGGTCGGTACACCGAGGGTTCGATGCCTTCCTGAAATGCGGAAACTCATCCTCTCTCCAACGAGGTGCAAGAGTCTGGCCCGGGTGGACTCCTTCCGGGCTAAAAGGTAGCTGTTCCAAAAAAAGACCACGTTGTATGGAGGGGGGATGAAGGGGGGGAAAATCCGAAAACCTGGTTGACCCCCAGGAAGCTCCTCACGATAGGATGGAAATCCGCCATAGAGACCGCCGGGATGGCTCCGACCGTTTAGCGGATATCCCCATCCCTTTGGCCAAAAGTGGCAATTTCGTATGGAGGGGGGGTGAAGGGGGGCAGGTGGGGGGAGGACGAAGGTCCAGGCCGTTGGACCTCGAGGAAGGATGATCGTCCGCCGAAGAGACCGCCTCCCTATCCTCGACCGTTTTGGAGTTATCCGTCTTCGAAAAATCCAAAAAATTTGTATGGAGTATAAAAAAAATGTATGAACGGGATGGGGATGAGACTCAATTTGGTAACCCCCGATGACCCTCTATGACATTCCGTAAACCCCCCATCCCTAGCTCTCACACCTTCCGAGATCCCGTCGCCGACTTTTTACCAGGGAGGTGTACCGAGGGTCCTGATTTAATCTGTCATTGATTTTGTTTGTACTCTACGATCCGCCACAAAGGGGAATCCCCAGGTGACCGCTTCCCGGAGAACTTGATGAGTGGTATTTCGGCTTTATAGTTGTTAACTAGCTTCCGCTCGTTGCCGCGGGCTGCAAGCAGCCCGCGGGGGGATAGCCCCTCGACCGGTTCTGGGGTGGTATTGGGTCTTTAGAATTGTTTTGGTAAAGTATTGGGTCTTTGAATTGTTTTGGTAAGGATTTGGATATGTTTAGTATTTCGTGACGTTTCGGGGGTGGGCGGGAGGAGAGGGGGGAGGTGGGATGGTGTCCAATGGATTGTCCTCGTCGAGACCTTTCAAACGATACCCAACACGGGGGGTCTGACCGCCACGGTCACCGACGGTCTACCGAGTAGACCGCAAATGTCAAATTGTGACATTGCAAAAAATCCGTCTCCCGGAGACCTCCCAAATGAGCACCAACACGGGGGGTCTGCGACGCACCGATCCCGAGATATTTTCGAAAAAATCCAAAAATGCGAATTTTGAAATTTTGTCGCGACCAAAAAATTCCTCTTCCCGAGACGTCTCCGACGACCCCAAACACGACCCGGCTGCGTCGCGCCGTTTCCGAGTTACGACCGGGGGGGTTCGAGGGGGTGTCAAAATTTTTACTTTTCCAGACCCCATGCCGCCGCTGCGGGCCGCTCGGCCGGCGCGCGCTCAATCCTCGGAGGGGGGGCCGGGGGGGAGGGTCGCGCTGCGCGCTCCCCTGCCCCCCCGCCACCCCCCTCCTCGTCTTTCGCGCTCGCCGACCTCGTTGCCCTCCGCGACGGATCGACCGCCGTCTCTTCACAGGTGAAGGGACCCTCTTTGAGGTGTGATTTCGTACGAAGGGGGAGATGGAGGGGAGGTCGAGTGAGCTAAATCCAAATTCCGTCGGAGCCATCGGAATCCATCCGGCGAGCCCGTTCGAACGAGCCCAAACACGGGGTGTTTCGGTCGAACCGCTTGCGAGTCCCATTTAGGGTGGGCCGGAGGGGGGTGGGGTCCGGAGGGCGGGGTGACGGGTGAAAAATTCAAACGGGACGTAATTCCGCAACCCTCCGATGACCTTTGCCGCCGCTCCGGCCCTCGACGCCGGGGTCGCGAACTTCCTCGGAGGGGGGGCCGGGGGGGAGGGTCGCGCTGCGCGCTCCCCTTCCCCCCCGCCTCCCCCCTCCTCGTCGTTCGCCCCCCCGGCGTCGAGACCCTGCGCGGCGGGTCGACCGCCCTCCTCCAAAGGCGAAAGATCCATACGAAAGTGTAATTTCGTATGGAGGGGGTCCGAAGGGGGGGTGTAGGGGGGAGGGCGAGGGTCCCGGACGACGGATATCCGGGAGCCAAGGTTATCTCCCAAAGTGACCGCCGCCGTGACTCTCACCGTTGAGGAGTTACGCGGATCCAAAAATCCGGACGGTTGTATGGAGCGTAAAAAAATCGTATGGTGGGGAGAGGGGGGGGTCGCGGTGTGGAGACCCCCGATCGCCCTCTATGACATTCCGCAAACCGGGTCCCTCTCGGGTCGATAGTTTCCGAGATCCATACCCCGACTTTTTACCAGGTCGGTATACCGAGGATCCGGGATTTTTCTGCTGGTGAGATGGCCACCCCCTCTCCGATCCGCTACGCGAGGGGATCCCCCGGTGACTCCTTCTGGGAGAACAACCATATCAATGATGTGTCAGTGAGTGGTATTTGAGCTTTATAGTTTATAACTAGTTTTTGCGTGCGGCCGCGGACTGCAAGCAGCCCGCGGGGGGGGAGCCCCTCGAGTGGTTTTGCTGTGGTTTTGGAGTCGCTCTTTAAAATTGTTTTGGTGTGGTATTGGGTCTTTTAATTGGTTTGGTAAGGATTTGGATATATGTTTTGTATTTCGTGACGTTTCGGGGGTGGGAGAGAGGGGGGAGGGGAAGGGGGATGGTGTAAATGGATTGTCCTCGTCGAGACCGTTCAAATGATACCCAACACGGGGGGTCTGCCTGCCACGGTTACCGACGGTCTACCGAGTAGACCGCAAATGTCAAATTGTGATATTTGGTCTTTTGCAAAAAATCCGTCTCCCCGAGACCTCTCAAACGAGTACCAACACGGGTGGTCCGCGACGCACCGCTCCCGAGATATTTTCGAAAAAGTTCAAAAATGCGAATTTCCAAATTTTGTCGCGACCAAAAAATTCGTCTCGCCGAGACGTCTCCGACGACCCCAAACGCGACCCGGCTGCGGCGCGCCGTTTCCGAGATACGGCCGGGGGGTTCGAGGGGGGATCAAAATTTTTACTTTTTCGGCGCCCCGGCAGACCCTCAGCGCCGCTCCGGGCCACGAGGTCGGGGTGCGCGAAATCCTCGGAGGGAGGGCCGGGGGGGAGGGTCGCGCTGCGCGCTCCCCTTTCCCCCCGCGGCTCCCCCCTCCTCGTCTTTCGCGCACCCCGACCTCGTGGCCCTCCGCGACGCGTCGACCGCCGTCTCTTAAGGGCGAAAGATCCCTAACAGTGTGTGAATTTACACGGAGGTGGTCCGAAGGGGGTGAGGGTAAAAAAATTTAAGGGGGGTGTGGGGGGTGGGTCGCAACGTGGGGACCCCCGATGGTCTTCTATGACATCCCGCAAACCCCGCCCCTCTCCGACTTTTAGTTTCCGAGATCCCGTCGCCGTATTTTTACCAGGTCGCGATCCTCAACCTTTGGTACTGTTCTGGTACTCAGTGAGCCACCCCCTCTCCGATCGGCTAAAATGGGGATTCCTCCGGCGACTCCTTCCGGGTCAAAAGGAAGCCGTTCCAGAAAATTTGTATGGAGGTGGGATGAAGGGGGGATAAACCAGAAAAGCGGGATAGCCCGGAGGAAGCATCCCACGGAGGGATGGAAACCCACAATAGAGACCGTCGGTATACCTTCTACCGTTTGGCGGATATCCCCATCCCTTTCTGAAAAAGTGGTAATTTTATATGGAGGGGGGGTGAAGGAGGGCAGGTGGGGGGAGGGTGACCGTCCCGGCCGGTAGGGCTCTGGGAGCGATCGCTATCCTCCGAAGCGATCGCCGGGATAGGTCGCACCGTTTGGGAGTTAAGTGGATTGGAAATTTCAAAAAAATTGTATGGAGTGTAAAAAAAATGTACGGGCGGGATGAGGATGGGTGACAATTTGGTGACCCCCGATGGCCCTCTATGACATTCCGTAAACCGCGCCCCTCTGCGACTCGTAGTTTCCGAGGACCTCCCACCGACTTTATACCAGGTCGGTGTACCGAGGGTTCAGGTCGTCTGAGGAACACGCGACGTCACCCCCTATAACGTGGGATAGAAGCGACCACCCCGAGTCGACTGCTTCCTGGTAAAATGGCAGCCGTTCCAAAAAAATAAAAATTTGTATGGAGGTGGGATGAAGGGGGGAGAAACCGGAAAAGCGGGATAGCCCCGAGGAAGCGTCCCACGGAGGGATGGGAACCCGCCATAGAGACCGCCGGGATAGCTCCGACCGTTTAGCCGGTATCCCCATCCCTTTGGCCGAAAGCGGTAATTTCGTATGGAGGGGGGGTGAAGGAGTGGGGATGGCGGGAGGACGAAGGTCCAGGCCGTCGGACCTCGAGGAGCGATGGTCGTCCGCCGAAGAGACCGCTTCCCTATCCTCGACCGTTTTGGAGATATCCCGCTTTGAAAAATCCAAAAAATTTGTATGGAGTGTAAAAAAAATGTATGGGCGGGATGGGGATGAGACTCGATTTGGTAACCCCCGATGACCCTCTATGACATTCCGTAAACGTCATCCTTCTATCCCTCACGGTTTCCGAGGACCTCTCGCCGACTTCATACCAGGTCGGTACACCGAGGGTTCGATGCCTTCCTGAAATGCGGAAACTCATCCTCTCTCCAACGAGGTGCAAGAGTCTGGCCCGGGTGGACTCCTTCGGGGCGAAAAGGTAGCTGTTCCAAAAAAAGACCACGTTGTATGGAGGGGGGATGAAGGGGGGGGAAATCCGAAAACCTGGTTGACCCCCAGGAAGCACCTCACGGTAGGATGGAAACCCGCCATAGAGACCGCCGGGATGGCTCCGACCGTTTAGCGGGTATCCCTATCCCTTTGGCCAAAAGTGGCAATTTCGTATGGAGGGGGGGTGAAGGGGGGTAGGTGGGGGGAGGACGAAGGTCCAGGCCGTTGGACCTCGAGGAACGATGACGGTCCGCCGAAGAGACCGCCTCCCTATCCTCGACACTTTCGGAGATATCCCGCTTTGAAAAATCCAAAAAAATTGTATGGAGTGTAAAAAAAATGTATGAACGGGATGGGGATGAGACTCGATTTGGTAACCCCCGATGGCCCTCTATGACATTCCGTAAACCCCCTATCCCTAGCTCTCGTACCTTCCGAGATCCCGTCGCCGACTTTTTATCAGGGAGGTGTACCGAGGGTCCTGATTTAATCTGTCATTGATTTTGATTGTTCTCTACGATCCGCCACAAAGGGGAATCCCCAGGTGACCGCTTCCCGGAGAACTTGATGAGTGGTATTTCGGCTTTATAGTTGTTACTAGTTTTTGCGTGCGGCCGCGGACTGCAAGCAGCCCGCGGGGGGGGAGCCCCTCGAGTGGTTTTGCTGTGGTTTTGGAGTCGCTCTTGTAAATTGTTTAGGTATGGTTTTTGGTCTTTAGAATTGTTTTGGTAAGGATTTGGATATAAGTATTGTATTTCGTGACGTTTCGGGGGTGGGAGAGAGGGGGGAGGGGAAGGGGGATGGTGTAAATGGATTGTCCTCGTCGAGACCGTTCAAATGATACCCAACACGGGGGGTCTGCCTGCCACGGTTACCGACGGTCTACCGAGTAGACCGCAAATGTCAAATTGTGATATTTGGTCTATTGCAAAAAATCCGTCTCCCCGAGACCTCTCAAATGAGCACCGACACGAGTGGTCCGCGACGCACCGCTCCCGAGATATTTTCGAAAAAGTTCAAAAATGCGAATTTCGAAATTTTGTCGCCACCAAAAAATTCGTTTCGCCGAGACGTCTCCGACGACCCCAAACGCGACCCGGCTGCGGCGCGCCGTTTCCGAGATACGGCCGGGGGGTTCGAGGGGGGGATCTAAATTTTTACTTTTTCGGCGCTCCGGCAGACCCTTAGCGCCGCTCCGGGCCACGAGGTCGGGGTGCGCGAAATCCTCGGAGGGAAGGCCGGGGGGGGAGGGTCGCGCTGCGCGCTCTCCTCCCCCCCGCGGCTCCCCCCTCCTCGTCTTTCGCGCACCCCGACCTCGTGGCCCTCCGCGACGCGTCGACCGCCGTCTCTTAAGGGCGAAAGATCCCTAACATGGTGGGATTTCGTATGGAGGGGGTCCGAAGGGGGGGGAGTGGGGGGTCGCGACGTGGTGACCCCCGATGGTCCTCTATGACATCCCGCAAACCCCGCTCCTCTGCGATTTACAGTTTCCGAGATCCCGTCGCCGAATTTTTACCATGTCGCGATCCTCAACCTTTGATACTGTCCTGGTACTCAGTGAGCCACCCTCTCTCCGATCCGCTACAATGGGGATTCTTCCGGTGACTCCTTCCGGGTGAAAAGGTAGCCGTTCCAAAAAAAACTAAAAATTTGTATGGAGGTGGGATGAAGGGGGGATAATCCGGAAAAGCGGGATAGCCCCGAGGAACCAATTCACGGAGGGATGGAATCCCGCCATAGAGACCGTCGGGATAGATCCTACCGTTTGGCGGATATCCTCATCCCTTTCTGAAAAAGTGGTAATTTTGTACGGAGGGGGGGTGAAGGGGGGCAGGTGGGGGGAGGGTGACGGTCCCGGCCGGTGGAGCTCGGGGAGCGATCCCTATCCTCCGAAGCGATCGCAGGGATAGGTCGCACCGTTTGGGATTTAAGTGGATTGGAAATTTAGAAAAGGTTGTATGGAGTGTAAAAAAAATGTACGGGCGGGATGAGGATGGGTGACAATTTGGTGACCCCCGATGGCCCTCTATGACATTCCGTAAACCGCGCCCCTCTGCGACTCGTAGTTTCCGAGGACCTCCCACCGACTTTATACCAGGTCGGTGTACCGAGGGTTCAGGTCGTCTGAGGAACACGCGACGTCACCCCCTATAACGTGGGATAGAAGCGACCACCCCGAGTCGACTGCTTCCTGGTAAAATGGCAGCCGTTCCAAAAAAATAAAAATTTGTATGGAGGTGGGATGAAGGGGGGAGAAACCGGAAAAGCGGGATAGCCCCGAGGAAGCGTCCCACGGAGGGATGGGAACCCGCCATAGAGACCGCCGGGATAGCTCCGACCGTTTAGCCGGTATCCCCATCCCTTTGGCCGAAAGCGGTAATTTCGTATGGACGGGGGGTGACGGGGGACAGGTGGGGGGAGGGTGAAGGTCCAGGCCGTCGGACCTCGAGGAGCGATGGTCGTCCGCCGAAGAGACCGCTTCCCTATCCTCGACCGTTTTGGAGATATCCCGCTTTGAAAAATCCAAAAAATTTGTATGGAGTGTAAAAAAAATGTATGGGCGGGATGGGGATGAGACTCGATTTGGTAACCCCCGATGACCCTCTATGACATTCCGTAAACGTCATCCTTCTATCCCTCACGGTTTCCGAGGACCTCTCGCCGACTTCATACCAGGTCGGTACACCGAGGGTTCGATGCCTTCCTGAAATGCGGAAACTCATCCTCTCTCCAACGAGGTGCAAGAGTCTGGCCCGGGTGGACTCCTTCCGGGCTAAAAGGTAGCTGTTCCAAAAAAAGACCACGTTGTATGGAGGGGGGATGAAGGGGGGGGAAATCCGAAAACCTGGTTGACCCCCAGGAAGCACCTCACGGTAGGATGGAAACCCGCCATAGAGACCGCCGGGATGGCTCCGACCGTTTAGCGGGTATCCCTATCCCTTTGGCCAAGTGGCAATTTCGTATGGAGGGGGGGTGAAGGGGGGTAGGTGGGGGGAGGACGAAGGTCCAGGCCGTTGGACCTCGAGGAACGATGACGGTCCGCCGAAGAGACCGCCTCCCTATCCTCGACACTTTCGGAGATATCCCGCTTTGAAAAATCCAAAAAAATTGTATGGAGTGTAAAAAAAATGTATGAACGGGATGGGGATGAGACTCGATTTGGTAACCCCCGATGGCCCTCTATGACATTCCGTAAACCCCCTATCCCTAGCTCTCGTACCTTCCGAGATCCCGTCGCCGACTTTTTATCAGGGAGGTGTACCGAGGGTCCTGATTTAATCTGTCATTGATTTTGATTGTTCTCTACGATCCGCCACAAAGGGGAATCCCCAGGTGACCGCTTCCCGGAGAACTTGATGAGTGGTATTTCGGCTTTATAGTTGTTAACTAGTTTTTGCGTGCGGCCGCGGACTGCAAGCAGCCCGCGGGGGGGGAGCCCCTCGAGTGGTTTTGGTATTGTATTGGAATTGCTCTTTAAAATTGTTTAGGTATGGTTTTTGGTCTTTAGAATTGTTTTGGTAAGGATTTGGATATAAGTATTGTATTTCGTGACTCTTCGGGGGTGGGCGGGGGGAGAGAGGGGAGGGGGATGGTGTAAATGGATTGTTCTCGTCGAGACCTTTCAAAAGATACCCAACACGGGGGGTCTGCCTTCCACGGTTACCGACGGTCTACCGAGTAGACCGCAAATGTCAAATTGTGATATTTGGTCTATTGCAAAAAATCCTCCTCCCCGAGACCTCTCAAATGAGTACCAACACGGGTGGTCCGCGGCGCACCGCTCCCGAGATATTTTCGAAAAAGTCCAAAAATGCGAATTTCGAAATTTTGTCACGACCAAAAAATTCGTCTCGCCGAGACGTCTCCGACGACCCCAAACGCGACCCGGCTGCGGCGCGCCGTTTCCGAGATACGGCCGGGGGGTTCGAGGAGGGGATCAAAATTTTTACTTTTTCGGCGCCCCGGCAGACCCTCAGCGCCGCTCCGGGCCACGAGGTCGGGGTGCGCGAAATCCTCGGAGGGAGGGCCGGGGGAGGAAGGGTCGCGCTGCGCGCTCCCCTTCCCCCCGCGGCTCCCCCCTCCTCGTCTTTCGCGCACCCCGACCTCGTGGCCCTCCGCGACGCGTCGACCGCCGTCTCTTAAGGGCGAAAGATCCCTAACATAGTGGGATTTCGTATGGAGGGGGTCCGAAGGGTGGGGGGGAGTGGGGGGGTCGCGACGTGGTGACCCCCGATGGTCCTCTATGACATCCCGCAAACCCCGCTCCTCTGCGATTTACAGTTTCCGAGATCCCGTCGCCGAATTTTTACCAGGTCGCGATCCTCAACCTTTGGTACTGTCCTGGTACTCAGTGAGCCACCCCCTCTCCGATCCGCTACAATGGGGATTCTTCCGGTGACTCCTTCCGGGTGAAAAGGTAGCCGTTCCAAAAAAACTAAAAATTTGTATGGAGGTGGGATGAAGGGGGGATAATCCGGAAAAGCGGGATAGCCCCGAGGAACCATTTCACGGAGAGATGGAATCCCGCCATAGAGACCGTCGGGATACCTCCTACCGTTTGGCGGATATCCCCATCCATTTCTGAAAAAGTGGTAATTTTGTATGGAGGGGGGGTGAAGGGGGGCAGGTGGGGGGAGGGTGACGGTCCCGGCCGGTGGAGCTCGGGGAGCGATCCCTATCCTCCGAAGCGATCGCAGGGATAGGTAGCACCGTTTGGGATTTAAGTGGATTGGAAATTTCGAAAAGGTTGTATGGAGTGTAAAAAAAATGTACGGGCGGGATAAGGATGGGCGACAATTTGGTGACCCCCGATGGCCCTCTATGACATTCCGTAAACCGCGCCCCTCTGCGACTCGTAGTTTCCGAGGACCTCCCACCGACTTTATACCAGGTCGGTGTACCGAGGGTTCAGGTCGTCTCAGGAACTCACGACGTCACCCCCTATAACGTGGGATAGAAGCGACCACCCCGAGTCGACTGCTTCCTGGGATAAAGGCAGCCGTTCCAGAAAACTAAAAATTTGTATGGAGGTGGGATGAAGGGGTGAGAAACCGGATAAGCGGGATAGCTCCGAGGAAACATCCCACGGAGAGATGGAAGCCCGCCATAGAGACCGCCGGGATAGCTCCGACCGTTTAGCTGGTATCCCCATCCCTTTGGCCAAAAGTGGTAGTTTTGTATGGAGGGGGGGTGAAGGTGGACTGGTGGGGGGAGGGCGAAGATCCAGGCCGTTGGACCTCGAGGAGCGATGATCGTCCGCCGAAGAAACCGCCTCCCTATCCTCGACCGTTGTGGAGGTATCCCGCTTTGAAAAATCCAAAAAATTTGTATGGAGTGTAAAAAAAATGTATGAACGGGATGGGGATGAGACTAAATTTGGTAACCCCCGATGACCCCCTATGACATTCCGTAAACCTCATCCTTCTATCCCTCACGGTTTCCGAGGACCTCTCATCGACTTTTTACCAGGTCGGTACACCGAGGGTTCGATGCCTTCCTGAAATGCGGAAACTCATCCTCTCTCCAACGAGTTGCAAGAGTCTGGCCCGGGTGGACTCCTTCCGGGCTAAAAGGTAGCTGTTCCAAAAAAAGACCCCGTTGTATGGAGGGGGGATGAAGGGGGGGGGAAATCCGAAAACCTGGTTGACCCCCAGGAAGCACCTCACGGTAGGATGGAAACCCGCCATAGAGACCTCCGGGATAGCTCCTACCGTTTAGCTGGTATCCCCATCCCTTTGGCCAAAAGTGGCAATTTCGTATGGAGGGGGGGTGAAGGGGGGCAGGTTGGTGGAGGGTGAAGGTCCAGGCCGTTGGACCTCGAGGAACGATGACTATCCGCCGAAGAGACCGCCTCCCTATCCTCGACACTTTCGGAGATATCCGCCATCGAAGAAGTTGTATGGAGTGTAAAAAAAATGTATGGACGGGATGGGGATGAGACTCGATTTGGTAACCCCCGATGACCCTCTATGACGTTTCGCAAATTTCCACTTTCTAGCTCTCGCACCTTCCGAGATCCCGTCGCCGACTTTTTACCAGGGCGGTGTACCGGGGTCTTCGAATTAATTTCTCGACAACTTTATCCGTAGACCACGATCCGCCGAAAAGGGGAATCCCCAGGTGACTCCTTCCCCGAAGTTAAGATCAGTAGACGATGAGTGGTATTTCAGCTTTATAGTTGTTAACTAGTTTTTGCGTGCGGCCGCGGACTGCAAGCAGCCCGCGGGGGGGGGAGCCCCTCGAGTGGTTCTGCTGTGGTTTTGTGTTTGCTCTTGTAAATTGTCTTGGTTTGGTTTGGGTGTTGGTCTTTTGAATTGTTTTGGTAAGGATTTGGATATGTTTTGTATTTCGTGACGTTTCGGGGTAGTGGAGGGGAGAGGGGGAAGGGGGGATGGTGTCCAATGGATTATCCTCGTCGAGACCGTTCAAATGATACCCAACACGGGGGGTCTGCCTGCCACGGTCACCGACGGTCTACCGAGTAGACCGCAAATGTCAAATTGTGATATTTGGTCTATTGCAAAAAATCCGTCTCCCCGAGACCTCTCAAATGAATACCAACACGGGTGGTCCGCGACGCACCGCTCCCGAGATATTTTCGAAAAAGTCCAAAAATGCGAATTTTGAAATTTCGTCGCGACCAAAAAATTCGTCTCGCCGAGACGTCTCCGACGACCCCAAACGCGACCCGGCTGCGGCGCGCCGTTTCCGAGATACGGCCGGGGGGTTCGAGGGGGGGATCAAAATTTTTACTTTTTCGGCGCCCCGGCAGACCCTTAGCGCCGCTCCGGGCCACGAGGTCGGGGTGCGCGAAATCCTCGGAGGGAGGGCCGGGGGGGAGGGTCGCGCTGCGCGCTCCCCTTTCCCCCCGCGGCTCCCCCCTTCTCGTCTTTCGCGCACCCCGACCTCGTGGCCCTCCGCGACGCGTCGACCGCCGTCTCTTAAGGGCGAAAGATCCCTAATATAGTGGGATTTCGTATGGAGGGGGTCCGAAGGGGAGGGGGGAGTGGGGGGGTCGCGACGTGGTGACCCCCGATGACCATCTATGACATTTCGCAAACCCCGCCCCTCTGCGATTTATAGTTTCCGAGATCCCGTCGCCGAATTTTTACCAGGTCGCGATCCTCAACCTTTGATACTGTTCTGGTACTCAGTGAGCCACCCCATCTCTGATCCGCTACAATGGGGATTCCGCCGGCGACTCCTTCCGGGTGAAAAGGTAGCCGTTCCAAAAAAAACTAAAAATTTGTATGGAGGCGGGATGAAGGGGGGAGAAACCGGAAAAGCGGGATAGCCCCGAGGAACCATCCCACGGAGGGATGGAAGCCCGCCATAGAGACCGCCGGGATACCTCCTACCGTTTGGCGGATATCCCCATCCCTTTGGCCAAAAGTGGCAATTTCGTATGGAGGGGGGGTGAAGGGGGCAGGTGGGGGGAGAGCGATGGTCCCGGTCGGTGGGGCTCGGGGAGCGATCGCTATCCTCCAAAGCGATCGCCGGGATAGGACGCACCGTTTGGGAGCTAAGTGGATTGGAAATTTCGAAAATGTTGTATGGAGTGTAAAAATAATGTACGGGCGGGATGAGGATGGGTGACAATTTGGTGACCCCCGATGGCCCTCTATGACATTCCGTAAACCACGCCCCTCTGCGACTCGTAGTTTCCGAGGACCTCTCACCGACTTTATACCAGGTCGGTGTATCGAGGGTTCAGGTCGTCTGAGGAACTCGAGACGTCATCCCCTATAACGTGGGATAGAAGCGACCACCCCGAGTCGACTGCTTCCCGGTAAAATGGCAGCCGTTCCAAAAAAATAAAAATTTGTATGGAGGTGGGATGAAGGGGGGAGAAACCGGAAAAGCGGGATAGCCCCGAGGAAGCATCCCACGGAGGGATGGAAGCCCGCCATAGAGACCGCCGGGATAGCTCCGACCGTTTGGCGGGTATCCCCATCCCTTCGGCCGAAAGCGGTAATTTAGTACGGAGGGGGGGTGAAGGGGGACAGGTGGGGGGAGGGTGAAGGTCCAGGCCGTTGGACCTCGAGGAGCGATGGTCGTCCGCCGAAGAGACCGCCTCCCTATCCTCATCACTTTTGGAGATATCCCGCTTAGAAAAATCCAAAAAATTTGTATGGAGTGTAAAAAAAATGTATGGACGGGATGGGGATGAGACTCGATTTGGTAACCCCCTATGACCCTCTATGACATTCCGTAAACGTCATCCTTCTATCTCTCACGGTTTCCGAGGACCTCTCACCGACTTCATACCAGGTCGGTACACCGAGGGTTCGATACCTTCCTGAAACGCAGAAACTCATCCTCTCTCCAACGAGGTGCAAGAGTCTGGCCCGGGTGGACTCCTTCCGGGCGAAAAGGTGGCTGTTCCAAAAAAAGACCACGTTGTATGGAGGGGGGATGAAGGGGGGGGAAATCCGAAAACCTGGTTGATCCCCAGGAAGCACCTCACGGTAGGATGGAAACCCGCCATAGAGACCGCCGGGATGGCTCCGACCGTTTAGCGGGTATCCCTATCCCTTTGGCCAAAAGTGGCAATTTCGTATGGAGGGGGGGTGAAGGGGGGCAGGTGGGGGGAAGACGAAGGTCCAGGCCGTTGGACCTCGAGGAAGGATGATCGTCCGCCGAAGAGACCGCCTCCCTATCCTCGACCGTTTTGGAGTTATCCCGCTTTGAAAAATCCCAAAAAAGTTGTATGGAGTGTAAAAAAAATGTATGAACGGGATGGGGATGAGACTAAATTTGGTAACCCCCGATGACCCTCTATAATATTCCGTAAACCCCCCATCCCTAGCTCTCACACCTTCCGAGATCCCGTCGCCGACTTTTTACCAGGGAGGTGTACCGAGGGTCCTGATTTAATCTGTCATTGATTTTGTTTGTACTCTACGATCCGCCATAAAGGGGAATCCCCAGGTGACCGCTTCCCGGAGAACTTGATGAGTGGTATTTCGGCTTTATAGTTGTTAATAACAGCACAGTGATCTGTAAGAGGAACTTCAACAACGATTGTAGTCGTTCTGTGATTAGATTTGATCATTGCATGATCTATGCAGTTGTTACATCTAGTTGGAAACTCGTGACCTATTAAGAGACCATGGACTGCTAAAAGGTTTAAGTAATCCGTTGAATTGCGGTCTTCATTATTGGGTTTGATATCTATATTTAAATCACCCATTAAAACTATATTATTATAGTTTTTGTAGGTAGTTAGTAGATTATCTAAGGAAAGAATAAAGTTGTTTATGTTTTTCTTATTTGGGGATCTGTAGATGCCTATCACAACTGTATCCTTGTTTATTTCAATCACTAGACAAGTAGCATCAGTAAGTAGTATTTCCTTTACTGAACAATCCAATCCTTGTTTTATGTATACCACGACACCGTCATTTTGGTTTTGATTGTTTTTGGTGTAGTGTGTATCGTAGTATTTTATGGATGGAAAATTTAAAGCTTTGGAGTTCCAGGATTCAGTGAGAATGTATATTTCAAAAGCCATATCCAGCCTGGTTAGAGATATTTCAAATTCGGAAAAATTTTTGTTAATGCTTCTAATGTTCTGGGAAAGGATTTTTAAGTTCGTGTTAATTGATTGTTGCGATTTTAGAAGAGATTTACATTGCTCTGGGGGACATAAATATGATGTACCGGTAGTTATTTTATCTATGTTATGAGTTAATTTAGTGTTATTTATTAGATCGAATTTTGTTTTAAATTTTTTGCAGACTTAATTAGAGTACCATTTGTTTTAACAATACGAGTAAATACATATAGAGTATATTTGCTACCATTTTCAGTAATGCAGAGAAAATATAAATTAGGGTAATCATTACAACGCGTTTCTGTGACAAAAGTAAAATAAGATATCATAGAACTAAGAAAACAAGTAAGGTAGGAAACATCATAAAGAGAAAAAAATATTGGATATTGAGGAAAACCTAGTCACTTTTGAATTTTAAGATGTGATAGTTGTGCTTCATCCTTAATTTCAATATGGGGTGACTCGGCAGTTTTTCTAATGAATATTTTTCCATTAGTTGTCCAGCAGTATTTATATTCCTGAGTCTTAGCGAGATCTCTAGCCAGGAAAAATAATCTTCGTCCATTGTTAGTTAGAGCTTCCGAAACATACACCGGGGTGACTTGACCACTTAGACCTATAGTAGCAGAATTTAGACGATTACCAGGTTGTTTTTTATTGTAAGATTTTACACTGTTGATTATATCGTTTTTTAGTAAAACAGTGGCTAATTCCACGACAATTGTGCTTTTTCCAGCCTTCGTTTTCACTCTAAATATATCCCTGATGGCAGTTTGTGGGACGTTGACATTAACGGCTTTGCACGTGTTTATTACAACATTGCACAAATCAGTTTTAGTTTCTTCTTTAGCCAATGGTGGAATATTTCTTATTTCTATAGTAGAAGACTTCAAGTTCCTCTGCATGTTCTCCACTTGGAATTCCAATTTAGCTATCTGCAGTACCTTTTGCTTATTCTCAGCCTCCAGACCTTCAATCTTCTTCTTCATATCATCATACTGTAAGCTAACAAAATTCAATGTTTTTTCAATTTCTTCGTTGGATTGTTTTATTTGAGTATTCTGTTGCTTTATTTCGGCAACTTCCGCAATTAGTTTAGTAAGAAGAGAGTCTTGGCTTTGCTTCCAATCATCCAACATGATCTTTATTTCTTCAGTCATCGACTGTGACTGGTCCTCGCCCGACCCCCGCCGTAGCCTCTTCTGTCTTTGGGATACAAAAGATGGCGTAGATTTTCTTGAAGATATATTAGTAATATCTGAGTCTGAAAGTGTTTCCTGGAGATTTTGACCAGTAGGCGATCTTAGGAGTCTGGACATTATTTTCTCAAAGTATGTAGTTCAAAGTTTATGTGTTCAAAATTTCAAATACCAACGCACCTTGATCTTTCTTAGCAACGTTAAGTGATTGTGTATACGGGTCAGCTTATGCTGGTCCTTTAAATAATAATTAACTTCTTTTTTCTTACTTGAATATACAGAAACTAACTGCTTCCCACTCAAACTAAGATGTCACTGATCCAAAATTATCTATAACTTGCGACTTAAATACGTTTTATTTTAAAATAAATAAATAAGATTTATAAACTCTGTGTGTACACGTCCGAACACGTTCACGGCTCAGGAAGGAAAAAAAAATAACAGCATGTGGTAAGGGAGTGAGGTATGCCAGAGCCCATTTTCCTATCCCTTCTTAATTCCTTATCATTACCCTCAAGTAGCCACCTACCATCAAGTTGACCGTCAGCCTCTCTGACGACATAAAAGGTCTTTTACCTTTACATGAAACCTTCGTGATTGAATGAGCCTTCTTGAGCCTGGGCGCATACATACGTTTTCCGTATTCGATTTCCGAATTCGTTTACCGTATTCGGAATTCCGTGTGCCTAGCGCAGACGTTCGGAATTTGCATTCGGAATATTATACTGCCAGTACGTTCAGTGGTGGCTTTGTGAACGCACGACCATGGAGAACAACGATTTAATTGCGATTGCATTTCTGTTATCATTACCAAAGAAGAAAAAGAAACGTCGGTATTGGGTTCATCCTTTAAACACTCGAAGAAGCAACGAGAGTCCATTTTATCTAAAGAGAGCATATGTTGTGTATATTCCATAAGCAGGGATGCTTTTGCTTCACAAATTGTCTTGATGCACTCGTGATGAGACGTGGCGCGGTTTCAAATGGAAATTTCCGAACGTGTGCGCCGAAAAAAATAAAAATGTATGCAAGCGCTACATTCTGCATGACGTCATTAGGTTTTTTCCGCATGGATAGGTATTCCAAACGCACGGGCCCACATTCGAAACGTACGTATGGAATGTATTCCGTACGGAAAAAAAACGAATGTGTGCGGCAGTCGAATGTATTTTCTATCAATTTGATACATTCGGGTCTCCGAACGCGGAAAATTATATTTACTGTAGAATTTTTTTTTGTTTGTAATCTATGATATATGATTACTTACTTATAGTTAATTTTGTATGCGTACACTTTTAAAATGTGAAAAATATCCTATCCCTTTTGTTATCGATAGCTGAAGAATTGCTGATTAAAAATTATGGGAAAGACGGGAAATCGAGAAAAACCAGATGCAGGTCCAGGCTCAGTGACAACTATATTTTTTTCTTTTTTCTTTACAATCGAATCAATGTTAAAAAATACAAAAAGTCTAATAAAAAAAGTATAAATAAAAAATAGGATGAATGTGTAACACCTTTGTTTAGGCGATTATTTATCTATTCAACATTGATTGTGTAAATAAGAGTTTGCTGGAAGGGGTCGCTGGATGTCGCCAGTGGTTGTATCCCTTTGTGAGCATAATATTATATTCCCAAATTATTATATTCTCAAAATATTATATTCGCAAAATATTACATTTTGGACAACCATGGTTAAAAATGTTTAATTAAATGGCTTATTTGCGAACAGTATCTGTGTGTTGTATGTACAACGTTAGACGATGCGACGGCTTGTTTATATTTAAAAAATTGACTGAATTATTTAGTTTTCAATATCTTCTATACGTAGTGCAAGATTATAACATTATGTGAATGTGCGTTGTGTTATTTATCAAACTTTACCCGTAAAGACATAAACATATTGGTCCTATCGAGCCGGATTTATTAATATCATAATCAAGTGGGTAGGTAGTGATCGTGACAGTGAGTGAGCTAAACGGAGTAGGAAAATTGTAAGTAAAATTAAACTTTATTCAAATAGAAGAAAAACTTAATTAAAAAGTGTTAAAGTTTGGACTTGTAAATTTATAATTTTATAATTCCTAGTTGGACGTAAGGTGGAGACAAACGCTAAATACTAAAAATATCCATTGTTTAATGAAGATGTTACAAGAAATAGACAATACAATTGCTTTGAAAAATATATATATTATACTTAAACATGTGAAGAACCAATTGTATTAATTAGAATTTTCGTCACAAGAAACTTCACAAGAAAAGTTAGAACACGAGAAGAATTTGACTTTTATTGAAAATTTTCTCGAAAACGGCTTATTGCGCGCATATGAATCCTGTACCTATTAATAAGTTAATGTCAGTTTAAAAAATTGTATTAATAAATTTTTTTTGTGTATTGTTCTAATGATAAAAACAAAAAAATTTCTAGGCTGTTGAATTGTCTTCGCCGCCAGCGAGTTCTATTGTAAATGTGTGCCCAAGTGAAGCCCTTAATATCATAATCAAGTGGGTAGGTAGTGATGTGAACATTATCGTGACAGTGAGTGAACTAAAAGGCGTAAGTATAAGGACATTAAAAATTGAATCAGTGTTCGATTTCTTCTAGTTTAATCAAACAATTGTAATATTCTGAGTGTTTTATCATGAACTTGGTAATTGGTAGACTTGGTAGAAATTATTAAAAATTGGCAAAAGTGAATTTAATCTTTATTCAAATTAAATAATTTGTATATTTACGCTCGAGACTCACTAAGTGTTAAAGACATTATATTAAATATCAAAGCAACTTGTTTTTAATCATTCAATTTATCAATGACGGAGGGACTTTCTTGTGTTCAAAGAGATCTACATACAAAGATTCTCAATGGGTTTTCTAACTTCAAAAAGACTCCCAAAGCTAGACTTACACTATCTTACCCGTATCGGCTCATCTGGCGGCAGTAACTACCCCCTTACAGAAGACCACCGTGAAATAACTGCACGTGTGCTGTTGTGTTTCAGATGAACTATTATTCTGTAATATTAACTTAATATTAACTCAGATGAAATATTCTTTTAATTTACATTAAATATTTTTAGGGTTCCGTACGTCCGAATAAAAAAACGGAACCCTTATAGGATCACTCATCTCATGTGTCCGTCTGTCCGACCATTACCCCCCCCCCCCTTATCTCCGAAACTACGGAACCTAAAATTTTGAAAAAAAATACAGAAATTAGTTTTCTACTTATAGATTATAGGAAAACCTATAAGAAGTCCATGATATTAAAATAACATGGTGAATCACTCAATATTGTGCGTAGATTTAAAAAACATGATAGGTAACATCGTACGGAACCCTCTTCATGCGAGCACTTGTCCCGTTTTTTGATATTTTAATCCAAAATCTTCGTACCTCTATGATACTTAGGCAAGTTACTTAGTTTTAACGCCTTTTGTTTTTGTCGACTTGGTAGCTGGCTTATTTCGCCGGCCGAATTTTATTAATTTGAAATGAGTCCTGCAAAGTTCATGATAGATTTAATATTATTGAATAAAGAAGATAGAAGAAGATTGCTGTTTATATTAGTGTTTTAACTATTTTATTGTATGTTTCTATTAGTTAATATTACTCTGTGCCTAGGCATTTCATGCATAATAAAAAGAGTTTTAGTGCATTTTCTAGGTACCCTAGCTACTTATTGAGATGAAGATTTCTTGAAAAACAGGATTTGGGGAATATAAAGGTTCTATACCTGCCTACTGTTTTTTTTTGTTATGGTTATGGGCCACAACTTGTAACATTCAGTGGCTTGATACATTTTTGTGCGCGTGACCATTTTATTGTTTTGTACGGCCTATATTAAAATACTACAACATTTTGGAATAGCTTGACGGACCTAGGTACAGTCAGTGACACCAGGAAGTGTAAAATGTTTTCGTTAAATACCTATCAAAGCATTTTGAAGCTGTTTTTAAACTAAGTTGTCATTATCGATAGAGGTCCAATCAACGCTGGATTTACACTAGGGCACTGGGGACGGGGACCTGTGCACATGGTTGGCTAACTATGTGTGCTTCCACAAGGTCCTCCCCGTCTGGGGATTGCCCGGTCCGGGCAATCCCCCATTGGAGTTAGCCTAGTCAGCAATGGCTAGGCTGCCCTGGGGTGGATCAGAGTTGTAGCCTCGGCAGAGCCCGGTTCACCCCGCTCAAAGAACAAGGTATTCCTGCTTTTAGTGGGTATTTCCAGTGGCGCTATGACCGCTATTACTCCTCGTCAAAAAAAAAGGGGGGGGGGGGTCACTGGGGACTATTTAAATGCTACAAATAAAAATAAAATAAAGATCTGATACTCGATTTTCAAAAGTCTGGGAACCTCTGTTTTAGCACCTATTTACTAAGACAAGGGAACCCAAAACTATGAACCCTAATCTAGAAAGGACTCATTCGTTTTTATTTATTCCTATTAGTTTTTCACTTAAAACCTACAAATATTTTTCTTTTTGTTAAATCAACAAACAAAGTTCTAACCATCGTAACACTAAACATTGAAACCAAGACCAGACATTTTTTAAATGAAAATATTCCCAAAAAACATAAACAAATTTGTAATTAGTAGCCGCAAAGTAATAACATTGAATCAGCAATAAAATCAAGAAAAGTTATGTGGGCGATGGCACCGTCAATTTAAAATTAGAAATCTTGCGTCAGAAGAAGACCGATGAACGATCGTTTAAAAATTTAAGTTCTTGTGTTAATGTGTGAATGTTTATTATTTGACGAGCCTGTTGGATGAGTTGTTAGGAAGATTGTCTTAACGCACTGTTCTAGGGTTCCCGGACTTGCTACAATACATCTGTGAAAACCGCATTCAAATCGGTTAAGCCGTTTCCGAGATTAGCATGCACAAACGCAAAGACAAACAGACATAAATTCTAAAACCCATTTTTTGAACTCGGTAACATAAGTACAACGTGTACAAATTGTATTTTTGAAAAAATGTACAGTACAGACACGGCTCGTTTACGATTTTATTATATGCATAGATGTATAAATTAATCTAATAACTTTAAACGAGCAGTAGCTCCTGGGTTTGTCTGTCTGTCTGTCTGTCTTTATATTCGCTAACTCCTCCTAACCCACGCAACTTTTGATGCGGTTTTCACTAATGGAAAAAGCGTTATATATAATAATTTGTAGAAAAAAATTATTTCGCTTGGGTCGCTAGTTTAGGTAGGTATATATCTTTTCTATATATAAAAATGAATCCCCATTTCCCTTGGTAGACCGATTTTAATTCAGTTTTCACTAATGGAAAGAGGGATAACCGGGGAATGTTCATGTATATAAAAATTGCACGCCGGGCGAAGCCGGTGGCGGGTCGCTAGTCTCTATATATAAAAATGAATCCCCATTTCCCTTGGTCACGGCATCACGCGTGAACGGGTAGACCGATTTTAATTCGGTTTTCACTAATGGAAAGAGGAATGTTCTTATATATAAAAATTGGATGAAATTTTGTATTTAGATAAGGCTTTGCTTTATAAGTTTTACATCAGGTTCGGAATTCGGCTTACACCCATATTACCTAACAATGCAATTATTGTAACTTCACGTCGGCATAAAAAATACCGTCGCCCAGATTCTATTAATTTATTAGTAGTAATAATATAATTATGTATATTTATTACATTTATTAGTGGTAATAATATATATTTATAAGTAATTTATAAGTAGGATTAGTAAGATAACAAAGTAACTGGACTGGATTGCTATCTTTAGCTAACATCGCATTATGATTAAAGTTTTTAGGCGTGAAGCAGTCGATGGACTATTGGAACGCAATCAACACTACCTTTGATCTTCGCATACCAACTAACTTTTGTTTACGTTGTAAAATGGGCTGCCATCGTTGAATTAGAATTACGGATGTACTAGAAATGTCTTTAAAAAATAATTCCCATTTTAAACAACTTATAGATAGCAGACAGCACAAGTGCTTATACTTAGCAAAATTTATGTGAGCTTTTTAAAAACTTTGTTCTAACAAAGGTTATTTCATGACTAACGCTATAATAGTTCTATATAATCTACATATTTAGTTTCAATAGTGGCCCTGCACACTGCGTTTAGCAGTCATTTGGGCATCCCGTCTGGCGGTAGTAACCAATCCACTTAAAGAAAAACATAGTCGAATAACACTGTTGTGTCTCGGTGAGTGAGCAAGGGATGCCAGAGCCCATTTCTCTATCCCTTATCCTTAATCCTACTATCTCCGGCAGCGCCTTCTTTGCACACAGCCCAAAGAACGGTTATCTGAAGTGAGGATGGGCGGATCTTTAGTGATATATATACAAATCTTGGACCGGAAACCACATAGAAACGCCCGTGGGCCTACCACCTGCTCGCTGATTGAAATCGACTACGGAAGGCGCAGAACCGAGATTGGTGACACTCTATTAAAACGCTTATATTTAAGAGTAGACGCTGATTTCCTGATGATGATGCCGAACAATTATATTAGTTGACCGTTTAGGTCTCATTGTCAATAGTTTCTTTAGTTACCCCCTCACTAAATTTTACAAGTTACACTTGCATACAAATAAATATAAAATTAACAAATAATAAAATTAGTGTGCAAACGATTAAAATATTTATTAATATAAAGTCTTCTGTTTCATGAATACGTATATTGTGTTGTTTACTTGCTTGGATGTGCGTGTCAACCAGCGTCATTACTAGTGACGTCACTCTTCTGGATAATAGATTATTTGACAGTGGGGAAAATAGTATAATCACTATTAAGGCGACGCCAGCCCCTAATGATAAAAAAATCCACTTATTTGTAACCGTTTTCCTTTTAAATTATCATAATAATCATAATTTAATAAATACTGAAATCATCTGCAGGATATATGAAAGGGGATCATCAGAATTATTTTTTAAATTATATTTAATTATATATATAAAAAAATTACTAAATTGCGGTCTAATATCGATGTTGTAACCGTGCGATTTGCTTAATAATCAATATTTTAAATAGCTAATTCTTAAGATAAATTTTAAGATCCACTATCTGAAGGCTCATCAAAAGAAAAGTTTGAATTATACTTTATTTAATTTTTAAATAGATATTTCCGAGATTTGCAAGTAGCGACCGCCCCTCAGCAGTCCCGTCAATTCAGTACAAGACGAGTTTTGCGACTGGAGTTGCCATAATATCAACATAGATACTTATATATTGGCTATAGATATATAAGTATGTATATATAACCAACATAATAATTATTATATTGGCTTGAAAATTTTCATTCAAAGTAAGTCGTACTAAAAAAAAAGTTAGTAGTGGCATTGACTTTTTAATCGCGCCGTGAATTTTTTATTTTATTTTATTATTTTATTTTTTATAAGGTCGAGAAACAGGTTGACGGTCCACTTGATGGCAGATGGCTACCGTTGCCTAAGACACAAGAAACGCAAACGCGCTGCCAACAATAAATAGTTTGTGGATAAGGTATTAGGAGAGGATATAGAAAATGGTCCAATAAATTGGGCAACCTTGTCTGGCAGCAGTAACTAACCTCTTTACAGATGACTTTTTTTATGTTAAGATCGGCAGACAGGCTGACGGTCCCCTTGATGGTAGGTGGTTACCGTCGCCGATAACACAACAGCAGGACTAAGGATAAGAGATTAGAAGGGGATAGGGAAATGGGCTCTAAAATAACACCATATGTGTTTTTGTATTTCAATAAGTAAGGGAAATCAGAGCCCATTTTCCTCTCACTTCCTATTCCCTTATTATCCTTATTGATATTAAGGTCGATGTCGTACTTGACGCTACTATTCCTTTAAGTGCTATTTTATACTTTTAGTGCTACCTTTAAGTTTTGGGATAAGTATTTTGGCGGCTTCTTTATAGTTTTTTTGTTTATTTCCTTCTCTTTTCTAAGCAATGCATAAAATAATTAAAAATAGTCACTGTGGTCTCAATTAACCAATTCATGTTTTCCTACACTATAATCGGTACATATAATAAACATAGAACATATCAGACTGTTGCAATGTTTCAGTGCGCTAAAAATATTCTAAAATAAGTGCGTAAACAAACTTCGCGAGACATGGAACGTCCACGCGGCGACGAACGTCCTTTGAGGTTTGTTTACATAAACTCATTTACAGACGGCAAGATTTCAAAACGCGCGATTGTTGAATACCTATCAAAAAATATATAAAACTAGCTTTTGCCCGCGACTTCGTCAGCGCCGAATTAGTATTTTTCCCATACAAACTCCCCCCCTCCTTTTTTTTTCACCTCCTTAAAGTATCCTATGTCTCTCTACCAAATTTCAACGAAATCCAACCATCGGCACAAATTTTCGCATTTTTTGCACATTATTTTGATATAATCACATTAATATTTGCTAATAAAGCTGAAAATAGTGTAGGCGATTTTAAATTGTATGAGATTCAGTTTTTGTTCAATCACAAGAATTAATGATATGAATGAGCACATCGTTAATCTTATCTTGCTATACAAAAAAAAAGAAATTATTTCTATTTTACTGTATCCGAATGTTGTATCGATAAATTAATATACAGTATAGGCCTACCGTGAATGTCATTCGAAGTTTTCTTCTCTATCGTACTTATGTAAGAAGTTGCAAGTGGGACACAGAGGGTAAACTATTAATTAATTAATAATTCATCGAACTATTAATAACAGAGCCATCTAATAATAATTCATCGAACTAACCTATAAATAGACACTACTGTTGTATAATAAACGTTTAATTTGCAATAACAAATATTGAGGTCAATAATTAAGATAAAAACATACATCTTGACACGAGATTTTTATATATATAAGATGAGTTGGTGCCCGCGATTCTTCCGCGATGAAAATTAAATGTACCTATAACGCCTGAGAAAATATGCAAAGCAAGTAATGCCTGACATTATACTTTTGCCAAGCGTTGTATCTCTATTAAGCTGGTGCCCCCGGTTTCGCCCGCGTGGAATATTTAGCCTATACCATCCTGAAATTCTTTCCTAATCAGGATACCAGAGCTCATTTCCCATTTCCCCTTCCTAATCCCTTATCCTTAATCCTACTATGGTCGGCAGCGCACTTGAAGCACCTGTGGCGTTGCTTGTCTTAAAGGCGACGGTAGCCATCTACCATCAAGAGGGTGTCAGCCTTAATATAAAAAAAGCCTATCGGCCGCGCCGGAAGAATTTAAGGCGAGGACTTAGCAGAAAAGTGTTACTTTTCGTCTCCTAGTTTGACTTCTCTATAGTACAATTAAAACTAAGATAAAAATATTTTTATCTATCAATATTGGTTCATGTATTGTCAATGTGTACCCATCTCCCCTCAGAAATCCCCCTTTCTCCCCAAAAAATCAAATGTCACCGTACACATGCCATGTGAAAAATACTATAGAACTGTTATTTCATAATTTATTTGTAAATATCAGTTCTACATACATTAGGTACGTGAATTTTGTACTACGGATCAAAAGGGAAGCCCTAAATACATCGACGAAAAGACAATTAGAGTAATTATTCCAAATTACCTCATTACTGCGGAGTTTAATACGTAACAAGATTAATTTAAATTACACCCAGGTAATAAGATTTTTTCTAGTTCATCCCTCATTGCCGATTTGGCTTTAGCAGCAGGAGTTAGTTACTTACATACACATTTTAGTGGTATTTGAATTTTATACTGGGTTTTCTCGAAGGCTTTATTGCAAAGTGACGAATATGAAATCAACACGGGTTGAAACACGCGTTGTTTGAGAAAGTCTGTTTTAAGCAGTTTTTTGTGTTTATAAAAGAAAAAAATGTTGAAGAATCTTTATCTACATATGTATACCTACATAAAAAAGTAACTTATATGTTTGTGTAGAAATTAGAACGCTCGGTTGATTTATACTGCAGGCATACCTTTTTATTTGCGATCTTGGATTAAAGACATGAGATTTAGGAGGAATTATAAGTCAAAATGGCTGAGAACGGACGAAGAAGAACTACAACCTCGGGGTCTTCAAAACTAGGGTAAATGGGCATTTACTAGGTAAGCGTGGTCCACCTTCGGCCACATCTGCACCTCACATCAGGTGAGATAGTGGTCAAGCGCTACCTCGATTTCATAAAAAAAAAAAAACTTTTTTTATGAAATAAAATTAATCTAGTGTATTTGAACTAAGAAAAACTTTTTAAATATATTTGTATGAACTAAATCTGTGCTTAATTAATTAACTTAATTAGAAAACTACAATATTTCTCTTTATCTTATCTTACATATAATAAAATCGTAAACGAACCGTGTCTGTACATTAAATAATAACAATTGGAATGAAAAAACACTAAATGTTAAGGGAAGCTTGCTACAATACATCAGTGAAAACCACATTCAAATAGGTTAAGCCGTTTCTGAGATTAGCGTGCACAAACAAACAAAAATTGTAAAAACTATTTTTTTGACTTTGGTAACATAAGTACAACGTGCATAAATTGTTTTTTGAAAAATGCTCACAGACAAGGTTCGCTTACGATTTTATTAAACTTGCTACCATAACTCATTACAGCAGAGATTGACTTTCTTTTTTTTTTAACGTTTTTTTTTTCATGTGTTATAATTAGTCCTAATATTTTAATTGATCTTAAATTATTTCTGTTTTTATAAATGCACTTATAATTTTTATAGAAATCATAAGTATACACTTGATTATAATTAAATCTCGTATATGCATAGGGCATAGACAAAGTACTTAATGGTGACATTGTTTAACTATTGTAACGTATAAATGGATTAATCGTTTTATAACATTGGATATCAACTGATTTACGTAACGCAATCGCTCGTGTGTAAGGTGCGTTACTCGCGGGGTTAGTACTGCTTCATTCGTTTGGAAATGATGTTGTTATCGATGGACAGTGAAATAACGAACAGTAGTTGTGTTTAGTGCCGTCCAATGCGGAGGAATGTTTTGACAGAGAAAGAACGCGTGATTTCAAATTTGAATTTCGAATTGGATTGTCAATGTCATTAATAGTTTTGACGTGTTAGAGGATAACGAACACGTGCTGATTTCAAATTCGATTTTCGAATTGCATTTTGAGAATGACCGTTAGTAGAGTCAAGAAAAAGGATTAATAGTGTCTTAAAAAATGTGTTTGTGTGACGTTATTTTACTGAGATTTTTCTCAATTAAAAATTAATAGCCTACATATTTATTTTTAATTTAATTTCAAAGTTTGTTAAAAAAAAATGAAGAAAAAGAAGAACAAATCGCGTGTTCGTTTTAATTTGGCGGTAAGTTATGTATATTTTTTAAAATTTAAATTAAAAATCGCAATTAAGCAATTTGATGAGCCCATTGGATGAGTGGTTAGGGTGCTTGTCTCTGTTGTAATGCTCTGTTATAGGGTTCCCAGATTCGATTCCCGGTCAACTGTGTAAAATTAACTTTTTAACTTTGATTCTGGTCTGATCTGGAAAGTAGTGGCAGGGCACACTGCGTTTCGCAGTTATTTGGGCGGCCTCTGCAGCGTGTCGCCGGTCGCACAACCGAGCACGCGGCACAATCAAAGCCGTCATTGGTTTCATACAAAATGACCGGCCGGTGCACGCGACCGGCGATACGGTGTAGAGTGATGGGGGTCTGTAAAGCGTCTGGCAAAAGTTGTGGCCCACGGGAATTGTCTGGCAGTGCTGAATATTATCTTGTAATAATATTCTACAAAACATATATGAAAATCAGGCTTTAGAAAGTAAGTGAAGTTAGTCCTACTTTAACTCGCCTTTCTTTCCTGGTAGCTCTAAATTGGCCGTCTAACTCTACTTAGCAGATACGCGTAGGTTGAAAGTACACAGGAACACTACTTAGTTCCCCACATTTTGACATTGTTATGTCTGGAATGTCTGGGATCTTGCTCTCGTATTAATTAATTCACAAGTCTAAATTTTTAACGTGCAATTTAAACAAAACTCTGCCATTTGATAATCAATTTGATAATGATTAATATGCACTATGCCTTATTCAAGAATCACTCTATCATGAAATCCTTCAGTAGTTTTTAAGATCATTGCGATAATTCCCCTATCCACTCCTAATCCCTCATCCTTAATCGTCCTGTAGTCGGAAGCGCACTTGCAGCAGCTTTGGCGTTGCTTGTGTTACATAGGTAGCCACCTACCAGCAAGTGGACCGTCAGCCTGTCTGCCGATTTTAAAATAAAAAAAGTCGTGTTCTGAATTGTAACCACCCCCTTACAGAAGACCACCGTGAAATAACAGCACGTGTGATGTTGTGTTTCGGTGAGTGAGTAAGGGATGCTAGAGCCCATTTCCCTATCCCTACCCAATCTCTTATCCTTAATCCTACTGTAGTCGGCAGCGCACTTGGCGTTGCTTGTGTTATAGGCGACGGTAGTTGCCTACCATCAAGTAGACCGTCAGCCTGAGATATTGATTCATGATGATCGATTGATTAGTTGAGGCGTAAAAGCGTAACAAACAAACTCACTTCCGCATTTACGAGGGTAACACTGAAAGTTTTCAGAAACTAGAAAACTAAATAATGTATAAAACTGTTTGTATACTTATTGTTTTTTGAAGTAGTATCTATTCCTTTGTAAGCACCTACCATGGCACCGTCGCATGCGATGGAACCACTGACTGAAGCAGTGGGTCCACTCTTCTTTAGGGGTCTATTTCATGGCGTTTTCAAAATATCTTCAGGGCTCATAAAGCGAATTCCTCTAAGTTTATCTTTTATTTTTGGGAATAAATAGAAATCACATGGTGCCAAGTCGGGACTAAAAGGAGGATGACTCACTAATTCCACACTTTCCATAGTCAAATATTCGTCGTAGCATCACAATTCAAGAGCTTCGATGATTTTACGATATTTTTGATGAAACATAAATGTTTCGCTAACATTCCATCCTAATTTGAATTAGCGCCGAGTGAAAATTTTGCTAAGTAGGCGGTCTAGTTATTATAGCTCTGAGTAAGTGTTGTATTTATTTATAATTAACTTAGCTGAACTGACAGACGTCGTTATTACCTGGTAAGCGAACTCCATCTTCGACCTCATCTTCACTTACCATCAGGTGAGATTGTAGTCAATCGCTTTCCCGGATAAAAATTAAAAAAAAAAAAGGTTAGCTAAGAACAGGAAGAGGACAAATATGAATTTTCCGCCAATTTTTCGATTTATTTTTTTCTTCATAAGAACCTTCTTGGGACTTTAAAGAATATTTGAAAATAATAATTGGTCACGCCAAGCAATTATAAAAGTGGACAGTATTCTTTCGTTGGTGTTACAAAGTGGTACATGTACATTGGTGTTACATGTAATCAAAGGACAAGGAAACGAAGGAGATCTGTTACGTACCTCGTGAATCGCCAAAACCCTGGTCCTTCAGTGGCAACACTGCAACGGGCCCGTCACACAGAGAGTCCAGAACCTCCAGCACTTCACCACTTCAATGATTACACTCGTGGAGCGGGAAGCGTGACCAAGTAAATAGATTACAAGCACGATTGCCTGATAACGTTAACGGATGAAATAAATTCAAATCTCGCGGGTCGCGATCGGCGGCGAGTCTACGAGTGTTAGTTGCGATGTTTTTTCTAGACGCGGTTTCATAAAAATGGCCGCAGGCCGGTGCGTATCCATGATGGATTCCTCTTGTAAAAAAAGGGGGGGGGGGGGCATAGATAAGTAGGTATGTGTATTTTCTACTGTGCGGTAGTGAATAGACTATGAATAGGTATATGGTGGGAGCGAGACAGCACATACCACAGCGAACTATTATTATCAATTTGAATTGACAATTTGGCGTCAACAATAATAATATATTAGCCGAATTGGTCCACCCGTTCTTGAATTTTGAGTTTAACAGCACATTAGGGATAGATTCGTTTTTATTTACATTTAGATTGAGAGAGTACGACTATATTCCATTCAAACATGTACTGTTTGACATCATCAACATATTTAATTATTACCTATTTGGTTAAAAAAAAATGTTTCTTCACCTATAAATAAGTATTAGAGTTTGCACTACATCGACGTCTTTATTAGAAATAAATTCTTAAAAAGTCATGCATAAGATACATTTTATCTAACTAAACAAATCATTCAACGAAGTGTTTTATATCAGTAACGAAGTATGGTAATTCTTCATTGAAAATTAATAGGAAAAACGCTAGTACAGGATCATAAACATATTTTTTTCATTTGAATCTGCCGGAAATACGTCAACATTGATAGAATGATCAACTATTTGCCTGGCATATGTTATAAAAAATATTCAATGTAAGATAATTTAATTAACATAAATTAATCTATAATATCTGTTTGGGTCTTTTTGATATAATTTTTAATGGATGTGTTTGCAAACGTGTTTTTGTTTTTATTATACACTATTTCTTATATTATAAATACCAGGTTTTCTATCTAACAAATTAAACGCGACTATTTCTAATAAGTCTTGTGGTTGTACTCTATGACCACTAGTGGTGTAGCGTCGCATCAATGATGCTACCTATTTCAAAAACTATATTTTATCCATAAACAATATTTTTAACTAAAGTCTGATTAAGGGATTCACTGAGAAATGGCCTAGAAATGCCGGCGGAGACAATTCAACAGGCCTAGAAATGGTGTTTTTTTTGTTTTAACCATTAAAACATTACACAATTTTTTTTTTATTAATACAATTTTTTAATCTGATATTAACTTATTAATAGGCACAGGATTCATATGCGTGCAATAAGCCGTTTTCGAGAGAATTTTCAATAAAGGTTAAATTCTTCTTGTGTTCTAACTTTTTTTGTGGAGTTTCTATTACTTTAAGGAAAATTCTAATTAATACAATTGGTTCTTCACATGTTTAAGTATAATATATATTTTTTTCAAAGCAATTGTCTTGTCTATTTCTTTAAACATCTTCATTAAACAATGGATATTTTTAGTATTTAGCGTTTGTTTCCCCCTTAAGTTAATCAAAGTTACTCTTCACGTGTGAGTTTTGTAACATGATTTCACTTTTTTAGCTCTTCGAAGAATTTCTATATTCAGCTCTTCGAAGAATTTCTATATTAGAGCATTTCAAACGCCTCCAATCGGTCCATGGTGTTTATTTTTAAGGTCCACGCTTTTTAGCCATACGACATACCAATGGGTATGTTTTATCAAATGAAATTTAAAAAAAAAACTGTAATTACTTCTTAATATGAAAATTAATTCCGATGCAATATAAAAAAAAATTGTGCTTTTTTTATAATGTGCTTTTTTATATGTGCTTTAAAAAAAAAAATAACAGCCCTATACCAATAGCCCATAACAGGAAAGTCATTGTAACGATATTGTTAATGCATACTCCCGAAGTGCACTCAATTTACAATACTTTAGTACATTATATTTTATTGTTTTATTTGCGGTTTTATTATATTGCGCCTTTTATGGCTAATTCCTCTCTTGATTCTACATGGCAATTATGATTTCACGCTTTTGTCTTACCTTATCAAAACACGTAATGTCTTGTCATGGCATTTATATATATGTAAAAGAATGACTTTTTAGCAGATATCGTAACAATTTGAGGATATGACGTGGTTTCGAAGTAAGGAATCGCGTGGAATCGCTAAGTGGCGTTCGTGCATTAGGCCACAGATTATTTGATGAAATAATCAATAAGAATAACATTTTTTATTCAATGACCTCCTCAAAATCAAAATGCTTGTCTGGATTATGTAACGTTATATTCCCATCTATAGTCCCAATTACGGCCATTAAATTTACTGTCATTGTGAAGCCTGTACTGTAAATTATAGTTCCCAGGGGAACTTCTAGAAAACGCCCTGAACATATATTTTTACTAAGAGCAGTATCAAATTGGCTGTAATTTGATATGTTAACATTTCTTATAAAAAAAAATTAATTTTCGAGGCCCAAAATAATATTATTTAATTCAGAGCGTCTGAAAGTTCTAATTAAAAAAAATTTTTCAGCACTAAACACAACAAAGAAAAAAATATTTTTCTTTATTATATATTATTTCACTAGCTGACCTGACAGTCGCTTCCTCTGTCAATTTTGTATAAAAAATGACAAAATTGACAAAATGATAATACAAAAAAACATACTATGTAGGTATTATTATGCGAAGTTTGTGGTATGGCGGTGTGTAAATATTCTTTATTTATTTGAAAATAAATAAAGCAAGTTTGGTATGGTTAATATTGACAACGCTAATAAAGTTCCATTTTCCTATCCCATCCCAATCCCTTATCCTTAATCATATTGTAGTCGGTAGCGCACTTGCAGCAGCTTTGACGTTGCTTGTGTTATTGGCGACGATAGCCACCTACCAGTACAGTTAATGAGAATAATAATCCCAGTAGTACCATCAATGGTACTGCTCAGTGGTACTACTGAGAATGTGGCATGGTGGACCCTCAGCCTGTCTGCCAATCTTAACATTAAAAAAAAGTATATGTGATGCACATACTTGAGTAGTGGTAAGGTGTATCATGGTTTAAGTAGGTCATAAGTGTAGATCACTGCCAGAAGTTTCCAGAAGAAGCAGCAGGAATCAAACTTATTCCGGGTACTTATTCCGACATAAAAAAGTAATAAAGGGTTTATTCAGGCTTACCTAACTGTTAATCAATTTAAATGTTAATCATGTTATCAAACAAAAATTAGAATCGACCGACATCGATCACCATTTCCCGAGTTTTTTTTTGTATTAAGATCAGCAGACAGGCTGACGGTCCATTAAGCCACCTGAAGGTAGGTGGCTACCGTCGCCTATAACACAAGCAACGCCACAGCTGCTGCAAGTGCGCTGCCGACTACAGTAGGATTAAGGATAATAAGCGATTGGATAGGAAAATGAGCTCTGGCATCCCTTATTCGCTTACCGGAACACAACAGCACACGTGCTGTTGTTTTACGGTGGTCTTTTGTAAGAGAGTGGTTACTGCCGCCAGACGGGCTGCGAAACGCAGTATGCCCTGGCACTACTTTCCAGATCCAGACCAGAGCCAAATTTGAAAAGTTCATTTTGCAAATTTGACCCTGCCGGAAATCGAACCCGGGAACCCTAGAACAGAGCGTTAAGGCAAGCACCCTAACCATTCATCCAACGGGCTCGTCAAAATCAACTCAAAAAGCTTTCCGAGACAGACAAGTCGATCGTGATCGACCGTTTGAGAACTTCTGGTCTAGAGTCATACTTGACTGTATTGGTATGGTACTTGATTACCATAAATTAGATGCAGTAGTGTATTGATAATTAAACATTTAAAATAATAATTATTTAATTGTATTTTTCTAACAGGCAACAATGAGTCGTGGCTCCACGGAGGAGCTCCTCGGAAGCAGCCAGGAGGGGTTCCGGAACAGCCAACGCGACCTCCGAAACGTCTACGAACGACCGTTGACGCAGGAGGAGAAAAATTTCCTGTTGTGCGCAGATAGAGGCGATTATAGTACTGTCAAAAGGTGAGAAAAAACATAGCAGAAAAAGAAAATGTGGTCATGGCATACAATAGTCTGTGATAGGTAAAAAAAAATTGTAAATAAATACAGAGATGTGAATGAACATGGAATGAACTAATTCACATGCAATTGTAGTGGCAGGGCACACTGCGTTTTCGCAGTCATTTTGGGCAGCCGGTCTGACGGCAGTAACCACCCCCTTACAGAAGACCACCGTGAAATAACAGCACGTGTGCTGTTGTGTTTCGGTGAGTGAGTAAGGGATACCAGTGCCCATTTTCCTATCCTCCTCCTAATCCCTTATCCGCATGCAGCTCCCCTTATGCAGCGCACTTGCAGCAGCTTTGGCGTTGCTTGTGTTATAGGCGACGGTAGCCACCTACCATCAAGTGGACCTTCAGCCGGTCTGCCGACCTTAACATAAAAAAATATATCTAATTCTGTCCTTTTTCATTTAAAAATTAAAACATCCACCCTAATATTAGAAATGTGAAAGTAACTCTGTCTGTCTGTTACTTTTTCACGCCTTAACTGCTTAAGGAGCCCATTGGATGAGTGGTTAGGGTGCTTGCCTTAACGCTCTGTTCTAGGGTTCCCGGATTCGATTCCCGGCAGGGTCAACTTTGAGAAATGAACTTTGCAAATTTGGATCTGGTCTGGATTTCGAGCTCATATGTCGCAAAAAGAATTGACATCATCCGCTGTCAGTGTCACACAGAAATTAGTACACAAACTTCACACATATGTACGTTGACAGATTCTGAAGTTATATACGTTGAAAGGACGCTACCATTGATTCGCACACAACTGCGTAAATACGGTCGACAACTGGAATTAAATGAATATTTACCTACTATCAAGTTATTTTTAGGTGGCAACCCTACGTTCAAGTTCGTTATTCAAATCATCCTTATGGAATAAACCTCCTGCTTCTATTGTATTATTTATTACTTTCATGAGTCTATTATTTAGCCAGAAGTAAGGTTCCTCCACCTAACATCACTAACATTTGAATTCCTAATATTACAATCCATAATAAATAAGTCATTTAAGCGTTATTCCGAAAAGCTTTCATTATGTTTTGAGAATTTCTTCGAGCGTTTAGAATCCAGCGGTTTCACTCGAGACAAAGGACGATGAAAGCTTATTATTGAAATTGACATTTATTGAAACGAAAATGACAATGCAGGAGTGTTTATACATATAAAGCTTTTTCTTAGCCGCTGGTCCGTTTAATAAATCTTTATATATCTATGTAGGATTGGATCTTAATGATAATATGTAATTTTCTTCAAGATATTTATTTTCACACACACAATATGGCTCGTCGTTAAGTACATCTTTTGCGTCGTATTTAAAATATAATGGCGTCCTCCTACTTATTCATTACTAAATCCTTTTCACTCATTCACTCAATCATCTCTCTCTTTCACACACTCTTCGTTCAAAAACTATTACTTAGTTATTAATTTCGTTCGGAAACTTATACAAACATTATTTAAAATAAAAATAAAATCCTACATCTATATCGTATCTTGTCGTATATAATAAAATCGTAAACGAGCCGTGTCTGTACAAGTGTACATTAAATATTTTTTCAAAAACACAATTTATACACGTTGTACTTATGTTACTGAGGTCAAAAAACCTGTAAAACCGTACAACTATGCCCATATTTGTGAGTTTTTTTTTTCATTTAATTTTGAATATTTTGAAAAATTGTGTTATTTTTTATTAATTTTTGTGCTACACCTTCGTCAATTGCACTTCTCTTTGCATAGAAAAAACAGTAATAAAGGTAAAATGATAATTTATATGATGATATTCAGAGTTCATTTCCCTATCCACTCCTAATCCCTTATCCTTAATCCTACTACAGTCGGCAGCGCACTCGCAGCAGCTTTGGCGTTGCTTGTGTTATAGGCGACGGTAGCCACCTACCATCAAGTGGACCGTCAGCCTGTCTGCCGACCTTAACATAAAAAAACACCTTGATTTAGAGAGAGGGCAAAAAATTGAGAACTTTTTACAACTTCGCCCATTTTGCAAAAACTCTGATATCTGTCCAGTTTTGAACTTTACCATTATGAGAGTTATTCTAAAGGAATAGTCATTGTAGATAGCATCTTTTTACTAAACGTCTAATCATTCAAATTACCTGCTAAAATTGGATAGGCAAAGTAATAGATTTTTATTTAACATTTTTTATACTAATGAAACGATAACCTAGGGCTGTCACTTTCCCCCCTCGGTGTGCTAGGACCTTGTCGTGGAGGGGGGTCATAACCCTCGACAATCCGGGCGGTTGCAGGGGTCGATGAGGTCACCGGCCTTCACTTGGTTGACCGGGATTGTCGCTGGGGAACTAAGAAAGCACACCCATGAGTGCTCCGAGCGGGCTCCGAACATCGGAGCTCGTGGCGAAGCAAACATTGGGAGGCCGGTCACCGCTCGCTGGGCTGACGATCCGTACTCCTCTCATACGGGTGTTGGCCGGTGAGAGACGGCACCCCCGTTCCTTATGCGTCGGACCGAGGTATGGGTCTCGGTTTTGCGCATGAGGACCAGCGCGGGTCGCAGTGGGCGGATTCTCTCGGACGGCTCTGTCGCTCAGTGGTAGTCGGGCAACGTACATGAATACGGAGCTCTACGGAAAGAAAGGACCATCTGGCAAAACACCGCTTTGTGGGGGTGGTGAAGACCCAGTTGCAGAGGACCGGCCTAGTAACCACCTCCGTAGTCGTTCGGAAGAGTGAAAACTCGACCTCTTCACCCGGTCTAGTAACTCTTCCGTGACGACAACACGAGGTGGAGCCCGTCTCTCGGGTTGTCGTGATTGCTGTGGAAATATCAAGGGGATTGGAGGTGACCCTGGGGAAAACCAGGGCCATAGACTTTCACCCCCCACGTAGAAAGTTCCCACCGGGGCTAAACATCAGAGTGGAAGGGGCCCGGATCCCGGTTGAGTTACACCTTAAATATCTTGGCCTGACCCTCGATGGACATTTGAGGAACACTTCAAGCTCCTGACTCCCAGACTAACGAAAGTGGCAGGAGCCCTAGGAAGAGTCCTTCCAAATCTGGGAGGACCCAACCTGACGTGCCGGAAACTATACCACGGGGTGGTAAGATAAATGGCATTATATGGAGCTCCGGTGTGGGCCGAGTGTCTCACTCCTCGCACAAGGGCCTTCTTACGAAAACCGCAGAGAATACCGTACAGTTAGTCACGGGCGGCCTGCGTCTTAGCAGGCACAATACCATGGGATATAGATGCCCTTGTTCTGGCTCAACATCAGGCCACGGCAGGGGCCAGTGAAGGGGTCCCGCAAGTTCGTGCTCTAGCACAAAAAAGGGCCCTTGATCGCTAGAGAAACCCATTGCGGGTCACCGGACAATCGAAGCGATCCGTCCGGTGTTAAAAGAATGGTTGGGGCGCCGAAGGGGCAGCCTCACCTTCAGAGTGGTTCAGATGGTGACCGGGCACAGATGCTTCGGCCACTATCTGCACCGTGTGGCCAAACGGGAAGAGTCGGCACAATGCCACCACTGCACCGACCCAGACGATACAGTAGAGCACACGCTCCAAGTTTGCCCAGCTTGGGGAATCCAGCGCCAAGAACTGAGAAGGGTGCTGGGCGGCGGAGAGATCACGCTCTCAAGCATAGTTAAAGCCATGCTTGAAAGCGTGACCAAATGGAAAGCTGCTGCCTCCTTTTGCGAGTCAGTTTTGACGCAAAAGGAGGTAGCAGAAAAAGAAAGGGAGGGGAATACAACAGCTGCTCCCCTCCGACAGAGGCGGTTGGGCAGGAAAAGGCGGGCATACCAAGCCCGTTTTCAAATGCCCTAGGGGACCTGCGCACATAGTTTGCGCACATGCGCACTAACTATGTGTGCCTGCACAAGGTCCCCCCCGTCTGGGGATTGTCCCGGTGTCTCCGGGCAATCCCCCATTACTTGAAGTAAGTCTAGCCAGAAATGGCTAGGCTGCCCTGGGACGGACCGGAGTAAGTTGCCTCGACAGAACCCGGTCCACTCCCAACACAAGGGGCAAGGAGGCACCGATGAGTTTTAGTGGGTAGTGCCAACAACATCTAGGCGACCCCCACATACCCCTATAGGAATATGTAAATGGATTTCTCCTAGTTAAAAAAAAAAGGTAGAAATCCCCTTTGGGCCGCCCACCCACCCTTAATGCCGTAGAGATGAGCAGGGGTTATCCGACAGTTTCAGGTGGAAGCGGCCTCCGACTCTGCGGTAGGTTGTACCGCAACGTAATTTGGTCAAATTTCTGTAAAAAAAAATTGCAATTATTTTTATTACTGTAGTTGATAGTGTGGGTCGTAAGACGGGCTGCCCAAATCACTGCTAAACACAGTGTGACCTGGCACTATACTTGCCAATTATGTATCGTTCATGTCGGGAATCAAACCTGGGACCTCGGAGACAGAGAGTTAAGTAGGTAGTAGGTTCTAAATACTTTCAGGTGACCGTGGTATAACACCTTTTGGGAAACCATTCAAGTGCCCCAACCTTGGCCTATAATCCCATTTATTTTGCGTTATATAATTCAATCGATAGAACTAGTCTTGTGTATAATGTGTCAAGGCATCTGCCGACACTCGTTCCCGATAACAATCGCATGTTAGATTCACAAAAACAAAAAATAAATCTAGCGGCATTATTTGATTGTTGTTTGGTTACTGTATACTTCTTTGTTTTGAATCGTATGACATAGAATTAACTCTTCTAGAAAATATAAAAAATATTATAACACCTATAACCTATGGTTAAGTGTTATGATAGGCAAATAAATACCTAAAAATAATGTTATAAGTGTTTGTTTCTTACAAGTTTCCAGCAGTATGTGAATTATTATTTTCAATTTGTAGAGATCTAAGCTGTACACAGGCTACTTTCATGGATCGGTAGTTTCGGATATTATCAGGATAAAAGGCACGATTTTTTTTAATGTTAAGATCGGCAGACAGGCTGACGGTCCACTTAATGGTAGATGGCTAGTATCGCCTATACTATAACACAAGCAACGCCACAGGTGCTGTCGCCAGACGGGCTGCCCAAATGACTCAGATCCAGACCAGAGTCAAATTTGAAAAGTTCATTTTCAAAGTTGACCCTGCCGAGAATCGAACCCGGGAACCCTAGAACAGAGCGTTAAGGCAAGCACCCTAACCCACTCATGCCGAGGCATGCCACGGGATTCCGAAGCGTGGCCTGCGATGCCATGCCACGCTCCAAATTCATTCTGCAATAAGGCTTATGCTCCGATGCCACGTGGCAAACTAATATTTTTTAAATACCTACAAAAAAATCTACTTTGACACGAGGATAAATATGTATTCCCCGTTGCCATAAAACTTATCAAGTGGGTAAAGTACAGACAGCAAAATAGTAGCAAATATTAACCAACACTTTCAATATCCATTTCCCTAACCACTTCTAATCCCTTATCCTTAATCCTACTGCAGTCGGCAGCGCACTTGCAGCAGTTTAGGCGTTGCTTGTGTTATAGGCGACGGTAGCCACCTACCATCAAGTGGACCGTCAGCCTGTCTGCCGACCTAAACATAAAAATAAAATCCCCAAAACGAAATAATCCCGATTTTCGCAGCCCAGGTTTCATTTGGGCAGCCCGTCTGGCGGCAGTAACCACCCCCTTACAGAAGACCACCGTGAAATAACAGCACGTGTGCTGTTTTTAACGACGAATAATAAGAGTCTTGTGTGTTTTTGAAACAGTGTTTTCGCTATATACAGCCGTAAAGTAATTTATAATGATAAGTACTCTTCTTTTTCAGACTCATAGACCAATACAAAGATCAACCTGAAATCCTGGACATCAACTGTGTAGACCCTCTAAACAGATCAGCGCTGATAGCAGCCATAGAGAATGAGAACATGGAACTTATGAAACTCTTACTAGATTACGGCATTAAGGTTACGGTGAGTCGTTTCTCTTTTCTCTTAAGAACGACAGCAGACAGCCTGATTTTTTTTGTGATATAATATTTAATGAGAAGACTTCTCTACTTGCAATTTTTCTTTAATATTTGTACATTAGTTTTTTTTAGTACATTTCTTAGTTACAATTTTTATTCTAAGCGGAGGATTGCTAATGTACATGATTGTAAATATTTTAAATCATCCACGCTTCGCTGCAGCATGAGAATGGGGCGCGCGCGGTACTAGACATTGCTTATATGTAATTTTATTTTTCTAAATTAAGAGTAACATCAGCTAACTGCTAGCGAAAGTCCCGTCAAAATCGAGCTAGCCGTTTCGTAGATTAGCTGAAACAGACAAAGACAGATATGACAAACCGTACGAACTTTAGGCGTTTCAGATTAAACTTAAATTTCGTTTTTCCGATTCATTGTAAAAAAAAATGCCTAAATTAAAATTAAAAATTAAAACTCGCGATTGCTGTGTATAGATTAAAGGCTTCGGCATATTCCGTGTCACCTGTTATGTAGTGTAGGACATTACAACTATCAACTTGAAAAATAATCTGTGTTCAATGCTATAACAAATTTTGCAGTTAAAACAGTGTACGGCTTGCGATAGTGTAATCTTTTAGGCTTCGGCACATATAGGACCGGCACGATGCCGTAGAATTACTGGAATTTAGCACACCTATGTAATCACTTCATCAATTTCACATTTTTAAGTAATGGCAGGTCACACTGCGTTTCGCAGTCATTTGGGTATCCCATCTGGCGGTAGTAACCACCCCCTTGCAGAAGACTACAGTGAAATAACAGCATGTGTGCTGTTGTGTTTCGTTGAGTGAATAAGCGATGCCAGAGCCCATTTCCCTATTCCTTCCTAATCTCTATGCTCAAGCGTGTCGTACACGATAGAGCAAAAAAGCTAGAGTAATGCTTCACTCGGTCTGATCTATTCTCTCCAAACTGCGTACACAGAGAGAGATTTTGAGCACTCTATTACTTTTTTTGGTGTTTGCCAACTCCAAAGTTCCAAACTCTTTTAGAACATGTTGCTTCATGAAAAGCTATTTAGTTGACAAGTAAATTACGTCTTCAGCTGTGATATTCATTGCCTCTGATATTATTTTTAAACAATGTTTTATTTTTATCGCTATGTCTATATTCTTCGCAGCCAAAAAGATTAAATATATAGAATATATAGAGAGGACACTAGAACTTTTTTCCTACAAAAATATTGATCCTAATCGCCGTAATCAGGATGGCCATGGCGTAGCTAAATAGCCTTGTGAAATTGGTGATGGACTGAGCGATTTTGTACCACGTGGTTCTAAATATCACATTACGGATTCTTTCGTCTTGCCCGATCTTATATAGTTGAAAATCTTTGTTCGCAGCTCACGTTCCATAATTCCAGAATAAGCGAACTTGTTTATTCTTGTATACTGCAATATAGTACAAAATACTATAATAGTAAAACTGGCGCGGTCGGGGCACGTAGAGAAAAACCGGCTCGGGCACGGCCCGGTGGCGGCACGGTGTAATATGAATCATCCTTTAGTCCTACTGCGGTTTATGATTTCACGCTTTTATCTCACCTTATCAAAACACGTAATGTCTTGTTATGGCATTTATATATATGTAAGAGAAATGACTTTTAGCAGATATCGTAAAAATTTGAGGATATGACGTGGTTTCGAAGTAAGGAATCGCGTGAAATCGCTAAATGGCGTTAGTGAATTAGGGCCCTGTAGCGTTGCTTGTGTTAAAGGCGATGGTAGCCATCTACGTCAAGTGAACCATCAACCTGTCTGACGACCTTAACATAGAAAAAGCTCGGCGTGACGCCACCCGTCAGCCGCTCCGTCTTACATGTGCCGAACCTTTAAGTTTGAATGGAAAAGTTAAACAAATAAACTTGTTCAGGGCCTGTGTAGGTACGTGTGTCTAAACGTAGGAAAAAATCTACATGCATATGAGACAGGGGCTTCGTAGGCTATGAATTTTATATGACTACCAGAACAGGTTCCAGACTATTGTCCTCGAAAAACAATAGATGTAAGACAAGGGTGCCTCTGTTACAAGGTAAAAAGACGTAACTTATGAATATTAGACCCGTTGGGAAATCACTCAACCGATAGCTCCCGATCGAGTCAACCATAGATTTTCATAACTGAGTTCTTTCAAAATGTCAACGCAAAATAATACATTCACATTTTTGCTTATTTCTTTTTTAGATGTGTGGGAGTCATTTTTAGGATTCCGTACGTCCGAATAAAAAAACGGAACCCTTATAGGATCACTCGTGTGTCCGTCTGTCCGTCCGTCACAGTCAATTATCTCCGAATCTACTAGACCGAATCAATTTCTGTGACCCAAACGCAGAGGTGTGACGTGAATAGATGAAATCTGTATATGGGAGGTCAGTTTTGAGGGAAGGTGGAAAATTTAAAAAAAAATTTTGAAAACTGCATCGTCTGACATAACTTTATATATTTATATATATTTTTTATAAATACTATAACTATAAATAGTTTCCAAGTTATTCAAGAAATCAGACTATAATTGACCTCTCCCCCCCTGTCTCCGAAACTACTGAACCTAAAATTTTGAAAAAAAAATATAGAAATTAGTTTTCTACTTATAGATTATAGGAAAACCTATAAGAAGTCCATGATATTAAAATAACATGGTAAATCACTCAACATCGTACGGAACCCTCTTCACGCGAATTCACTTCCTACCCGATTCAAACTTTTTTAAATTTATTATTATGCTTATTTATTTTAATTATTAAATTTAAATTATTTAATATAATTATTAATGCTTATTAATTTTTATTATGCTCTTTATTTTTATCTAAGTTATAATTTTATTCTAACAAGGCAAATTAAGCGAAGAAACTGACTAAGTCCACGCCTTAACATGCGAAGGCCTTTGAGGCACGCAAGCCCTTGTATGCTACTGTAAATAAAATTAGTAACAGCCTGGGGCGAAGACAAATTTAACAATATTTCTTAGTTCACCGTGGCACTTAACTCGATCAGTGCCTACATAATTTTGTTTTGAAACAAACAATATGACAAGATAGTGGTTAAAATGGAAATTGACTGAGAATTTAGATTGGAAATGACCTTTTGTGCGAAGCTTCGCTCTTTTGAACAGTTGAAAAGTACCATAATTTGATCATTGTCAGAATTTGAGCTATCACCATAGAATTCAAAATAATTCAGTCGTGAAATCCTAACAAATAGACAAAAAATGTTGCTTTGGCTTTTGTCGTACGAAAAGTGCTATTTTTTGCGGATTCGCTTGTCCTGGTGGTTTATTATTTTAAAACAGTTTCATCAAAAATATAACAGAACTTTCTGATGCTCGCGACTCCGTCTGCTTTGAAAAATGAAAAATATCATACCTAATAACGCCTCACATCTTTGTCGCTGTGACGAGAGTGGTACAGAATTTTTTACATTTTTAGACGATCCCTCGGGAGTTTAACATTTTTTTTTTTCAGGATAAAAAGTATCCTATATATTAATCTAGGTATCCTATATATTAATCTATGTGCCAGACATCCAAATCCCTTAAGCCGTTTTTGCGTAAAAGTGTATACAAACATCCATACACCCATCCTCACAAGCTTTCGTTTTTAGTAGCTGCTTTTATAGTGTATTCCGATGTATAAATTATATACATATTATTGTAAAGTTTGTTCAAAATGCGTCCAGTTGTTACTGTTTTGCCAATATATCCATCCTCCCAGTATTTTCGCCTTTAAAATTTAACTACTTATTATGACAAATATGCTCCGGCTCCCGAAAATTATGATTGTTTGCCTTAAAGTTTGTAACTAAACCAAATATCTCATCAATGTAAAACTTACATAATATGTTTTTTAAAACCTTTTTCTAGTCATTTTAAAGACAGAATCACAATTGATGGAAATTGACTCGATACTTTTATTTTTTTTAAATGATACCTTTTTCAAGATTTTTCTCGTTTTTCTAGGAAAAAACTTTAGTTACATATGTAAAATGAATACTCATAGAAAGACAATACGATTTATTAGTTACATATAAGACAAAAATTACCTAGACCGATTATTATTCTCATAATAAACTAAATATGATTTGAGACTTGCGTCCTTTACTATGCAAGAATACTGTCAAACGGATCATTTTATTTTCAACCTTATTTTAACGTAGTTTAGGTTGAATATCGAATGATCAGTAGCGCGCTAACGCGGTCTTTGACGGACCTAGACAGGGCCAAACGTAACATTCGATATTCGACCTTATTTAGAATTGTATAAGGTTGAATATCGGATGATCAGTACAGCGTTGTGCCAGGCCTCTTTCACTTCATGTACTTGCGCGCGCTAAGTGCCTACGCGCCGCTGTACTTTCCAAGGTACACATTCACGCGGTTGCCACCGACGCGAGCGCGCGCATTCACATTTATTTTTTTCTTCTTTGATCTCCGCCAAGAGTAATTGTGTTCCGTGTCTTTGATTTACATTTCGGAAAGAATAATAGGTATTATGCCTCGTAATACGTGTGCACTGGAAGGATGTAAATCCGTGAAAACTAAAAAATATAATACGGAGAATTTAAATTCTCCGTATTATATTTTTTTAATACTTTAACTTTAAAATCCATTGAATGACATGCACCTACCTAAATATTCTTTGTATTTAATAATTAATAGGTATGTATTTAATTATAATACTTGAACTTGTGAAATCCGTACCTACCTATCTACCTACGTATCTTTTCGGGTCATGTGCATTGTTTATGTGGTTGTACAATAAATAAATTTCACAACTTACGAAATGGAACTTTTAAAGTTACTAGTGCAAACGAAATTTTAATAAAACAATGTTTAGTAAAAATAAACTCAAGTAGGTAATAAGTATTATTAGCATTCGCGCGGCAACGCGCTGCACCGGCCGCCGCCGCCGCGTTGCCAAGTGGCGTTGCTATGCGGTCTGGCAACAAGGCACGCGCAGGCTGTCCGCTACATAGTTTGAGAGCTGACTACAAAATTTATCACCTAGTTACCTTTAAACGAAATTATTTATTTGTAAAAAAAATTTGTACCTATTAAAGATAGATTAAAAATAAAGAGTGTATTACACTTATTTATGCATTGTTTTTTTAATATGATTTAAATCTGTAAAAACAGTTTTATTTAGTAACATAACAAATACTTACTTTACTCAATACTTACATACTTTACATAAATACTCTCCACCGTTGTTCAAAATTTTTTTCACTATAGAACAATAATGTATCGCCAAATAATTTTATGTCGAGAACAATTTAGCAGCGAGCTCTCCGACTATTTCATCAAAACTCGATGTTTGGTCGACTTTGTGTTGTGTGGATTTGTGGACTAATGATATACACAATTTAAGCTTTTTTATTTGGTCTCGTCAGTGGAAATAGGAATAAGTACCTACCAATATGAAAACCTTTAGGTATCTACAAGGTTTTTTATCATTGCTCGTTACCTACTAGTACTTATTTACATCTTAAAAATCATGTTATTCTGATCAACTTGAACTGAGAAGTTGTAAGCTTATAGTTACTAGTTAATTACTTAATAAATAGTTACTAGCGGCTTAATTAGCTTTGTATTTTGGGACGGCCTAGAAAAACTCAGTAGTAGTAGCCCTGACTTTATTACTATTATTTCAATGTCACGCGGGCGCGTGCGGCTGCAGAGCAATAACAACTCAACGTTTGAACTATAAGGTATATTTTTCCGCTAAGCAGTTGGCGAGGCAAAACAGTAGGCATTTATAAAAGTTGTGATGGTCTTTTTGTTAGGGAGTGATTTATCTGTTACGGTAGTAACTACTTATTAATCTGTGGTTGTGCGCGAACAGTGACGGACCTATCGCAGTTTTGAACGACCTTGACAGCGCGGTCTTAAGAGGATCATACTTCAATAAATAAATCCTTCTATAATGTTAATTGTAGAAGGAAAGAGAAGAAGAAAGAATTTTTATTCTTTCGAGCAAAGCATTATATTCAATACAACTTGGTCAAAAATATTCCACGTACCTATTTCAAAAAAAAATTTGCTGCCGTTGTGCCGCTTTTCATAAATGCCAATTCAGTTCCAAAAGCCATTTCGAAATAGCGCTTAAAGGTTGTTTTTTTTTTTAATTTATTTGTTACACTATTAATATGGGCATAAATTTGTTCTTTTTTTAAACTATGTATGTTTTTTGGAACGATTATTAAAAATGTACCAAAAAATTAAAGACACGGCACATAAAGTCGATTAATGTTTTGTGTATTTTTGTTTGTGTAATTCACAATGAATGACTACCCTCAGATTTCAGAAGTAGAGAAGGCACCAAATAAAATCCAATATATAAAATTCTCGTGTCACAGTGTTTGTAACAAAACTCCTCCGAAACGGCTGGACCGATTTTTATGAAATTTTGTGTGTATATTCAGTAGGTCTGAGAATAGGTCGTAAAGTATTTTTCACCCTCCTACCCGCACCCCCCATTTATTAATCGGGATTTTATTATTTTTGTACGAAGAATCTATATTAATAATTTCGTCAAGGGGTACGGTAGACTCGATTGAAACCTTACCTGAATAATAAAACATAAAAAAATAAAGATTTCGAGTCGACAACATATATCCGCAAAATTCGGATTATCAAGTATTTTGTTAAATTCTAATGATGCTGAAAGACAAATCGCAGTCGCCATACTGGTCAATCTAGCGAAACGTCACTCACTGACACCTGTGACATCTTGACTTGAGTGGTTAATAAACGTTCCGTTTCATTCATACTAGCGCACATACGCCTCATTTTAAAAACAAAGTGTCCATTACAAAGAACTGTGACTCATTTGACTGTGTAAAACGAAACGTCTCGCCGCAAACATTGAGTGAAATCCATGCCACTTTGCCTTTAATATTCCTTGAGAACCGATAACTACAGAAGTATCTACCTACATTTTGTACCTACGTGTGTACATATTATGAGTCAATTACACCCGAGCGAAGCCGGGTTTTCATCTAGTATTGAAATAATTCCGTCGTTGATTGACGTGAAGCGTCGCGTCACTTTGACATTATGGTTTGAAAATAAAGTTGGACAAGATAGATGGCGCTACAATCGGGTTAGAAAATTATTTTCGGATTCCGGCAGGACAAAGTCTGCTGGGTCAGCTAGTATATTTATAAATATGTAAATGTTTGCTAATGGCTGATATTTTAAAACAGGATGCTTTACTTCATGCAATCAAAGAAGAGTATGTAGAGGCTGTGGAATTGCTCCTCAAATGGGAAGAAGACCATCACGTACTTGGCGAACCTTACGTGAGTTTTTTTTGTTAATAGTATAGTTAATTGATAAGCAGTGCTACCCCAGTGGCTAGTACGCTAGTCTATAGGGTGGGTTTCTGTCAGTTTACGACTGCGGAATGCAGTTTACCTTTTTTGCGTTAGGAAATCCTCATGGAAATGCGTCAACGTGGGTGTTACTAACAGGTTATGCCGGACTCTTACCGGCTGAATTATGTTAAGTTCGGCAGACAGGCTGACGGCCCACTCGATGGTAGGGTGGCTACCGTCGCCTACAACACAAACAACGCCAAAGCTGCTGCAAGTGCGCTGCCGACTACAGTAGGATTAAGGATGAGGGATTAGGAGTGGATAGGGAAATGGGCTCTGGCATCCCTCACTCACTCACCGAAACACAACAGCACAAGTGCTGTTATTTCACGGTGGTCTTCTGTAAGGTCTGCCGCCAGACGGGCTACTCAAATGAATGCGAAAACGCAGTGTGCCCTGCCACTGCTTTCCAAATCCAGACCAGAGCCAAATTTGAAAAGTTGATTTTTCAAAGATGACCCTGCCGGGAATCGAACCCGGGAACCCTAGAACAGAGCGTTAAGGCAAGCACCCTAACCACTAATCAACGGGCTCGTCCAATTTATGTAGTTGTATGAGCGAGTTCAGTTCAGTTCAGAAATACAGTTGTCCGGTTTGCAGGTCTATTTTATCTTATGCGATTCTCAGCGTTGGCGTATGTAGTTCTATAAGCAAGTTCCCACACACAACAGTATTGAAATACTGATCCATTTTATTGGATCGAAGCCGTCCATCCTTGTATAAAGTTGGTGGTACACTGATTCCAATGCTGTAAATGCTGTAAATTCTGTTTAAAACGATCCTGTAAATACGGACTTCCTGTGTGAACGAACTCTTAAGCGGGATCGCCGGAGCGTTGTGTTGTCACACCAAATACGCGAATAATAAACAGTATTTATTGGACCAAATAAAAAACCTTACTCCTAAAAAAATATACAGTCGAAACCAGATATAAATCTTGTAACCTCTATATCGAAACGTTACATAATGTAAGTAAGTATTCGGCGCATGATATTGTATTGAAATAAAATACCGAACAAAAAGTTCATAATCGTTGACTCCACATTCTTTTGCAATTTCTCCATTTGACTCGGAATTTTCTAATCTCCATATAATGTCTGATTTTCTGTCAATATTAAACACTTTTCTCTTTTTTGCGACATGGTACAAAAAAAAACAATCAATTCTCACTAATTTCATTTAGACTCCCAGATTCGTGGTTGGAACTCAGCCGCAACACATATTTCCAGAGTTAGATCTAATCTTCACATTTTTTGTCGGGTTTTGGAAATATGGTAGAAATGCAGCTGCAGGGGGTCCACCGGAATCACCTAAATTTTGAAAGTGGTCTATGATAAAAAAAGTTTAGGAACCTCTTTCGAGAAAGTTTTAAGCGATATGTCGCATTATTCGATGTTGTTAATAGGTGGTAGGTATATTTATACATGTATACATTTGTACATTTTTTATATAGGGATTCGGCTGGGCCCTTGGCATTTAGTCTGATGTACTTCGTAGAGTGTGCTCGAGAGCTGCATGAGATCATACCGCCTTCCCCTTTCTTCTATTGGACATCAGACGTACGGCTGGTTACCATCCTCACCTTGTCGAAATCCCTCTAATTCGGACCAAGAGCTTTAAAACATCTTTTGTGATGCGCACTGCTAAGGATTGGAACTCCCTGCCGGCGTCTGTATTTCCGAGCTCATATAACCCAAATCTTTTCAAGGTTCGAGTGAATAGGCATCTTCTGGGTGAGCTCGCTCCATCGTCGGCCTCATCCTTCCTACATGGATAGATGCTGGTCAAGAGCAAACCCGTCTTTAATAAAAAAAAAAACAGATTCGTCATTCAAAGCGATGACGTTATATCCGGTTTTGACTGTTTACATGAGAAGGCATAACGCCAAAATATTTTTAGCAACATCCACTTTATGATATGGGAATAAGAATTTAAGTATTGACAGAGCACACTGCGTTTCGCAGTCGTTTGGACGCCGAAGTGTCAGTGGTACCATTGACTTGTACCATCAATGGTACTAGTGACACTAATTTAGTAGTACCATCATGAATATTGTTGTATCGCTATGGATCGATCAGGTTTTCCTGGCTGCCAGAAAGCCCGTCTGGCGGCAGTAACCATCACCTTACAGAAGACCACCGAGAAATAACAGCACGTCTGCTGTTGTGTTTAGGTGAGTGAGTAAGGGATCCTAGAGCCCATTTTCTTATTCAATCCCTTATCCTTAATCCTACTGTGTCCATCCACTTGCAGCAGCTGTGGCAGCTGTGTTTGTTTGTGTTATAAGCGACGGTAGCCACCTGCCATCAAGTGGACCGTCAGCCTGTCTGCCGACTTTAACATTAAAAAAATGTTAAAATTTATACCAATTTGTTCTAGAGTTGGGAATCAGTGGATCCGTCGGCAGCTACATTCACGTCGGACATCACGCCTCTCATCCTGGCCGCTCACAGAAACCATTACGAAATACTTAAGATATTATTGGATCGAGGAGCAACGTTGCCAACTCCACACGACGTCAAGTAGGTACAGGCCCATGTATCGTTCGCTGATGTTTTACTATCTTTCTTTACCTTATAATTCGAAGTTCTATGATCGAAGGACTGCAGTTTAGGTCCGACGGATTAATCTTTGATAGGGTATAAAACTCTAAACAAATCTAATATATAAAATTCTCGTGTCACAGTATTTGTAACAAAACTCCTTCAAAACGACTTGACTGATTCTTATGAAATTTTGTGTCTATATTCAGTAGGACGTAAACTATTTTTCACCCTCCTACCCCCACCCCCATTTATTAATCGGAGTTTTAGTATTTTTGTGAACAACATTCAAATAATTCAAACGACGTTCATTGACGTGAAGTGTCGCGTCACTTTGACATTATATGGTTTGAAAATAAAATAGGACCAGATAGGTGGCGCCAAAATCGGGTTACAGAATTATTTTCGGGTTCGGGCAGGACAATGTCTGCTGGGTCAGCTAGTGTAAGTATATTTAAATAGTTGTGCTGAATTTTTTTAAGTATGGAAGTTTATAGATATTACTATTAAACAAATATATTAGAAACTTATCTAATCCAATATCCACATTGTAAAACTATTTATTTGATGTAACCACTTCTTTGGCTCGGAATACAAAACAGACTGAAAGCTCAATTCAAAAACTGACTATTTTTAACTTTATATAAACTTTCAATCATCATCGTTTTACAGATGATAATATATAGTTAAATAAAGTTTCAGCCAATTCAACCGAAGAGTTATTTTATTGCATTTTTATAGAAAAAATGTTGGACGTGATTCTTTAAATTTACATAACTTTTTGTTTGTAAACCGATTGGAATAAAACTAAATGTTACGGGAAGCTTGCTATAATACATCAGTGAAAACCGCATTCAAATCGGTTAAGCTGTTTCTGAGATTAGCGCGAACAAACGCACAGACATCAGACGAAAATTCTAAAAACTATATTTTTGACCTCGGCAACGTAAGTATAATGTGTACAAATTGTTTTGTTTAAAAAATATTTAATGTACAGACACGGCTCGTTTACGATTTTATTCTTTGTATAGATTATATGGGAGGTGTAAATTTATATTAGGCAATGATTATGATTATTTGCCTTTTAGAAATGACGTTTAAAAACTTTGCTACATAGACGAACTAAAACTTAGATATTTATTTGATTACTAGCGACCCGCCCCCGGCTTCGCTCGGGATGCAATTTTCATATATAAGAACATTCCCCGTTTATCCCTCTTTCCATTAGCGAAAACCGAATTAAAATCGGTCCACCCGTTCACGCGTGATGCCGTGACCAAGGGAAATGGGGATTCATTTTTATATATATAGATAATATGATCATCGCCTAATTTTTAAACTGGTTTTTAATAGTCATAATAAATTATTTGAATTTATTTTGAATCTGTAATTTGTCACGGTCTGTTTCCTCTTAAATAAAAGCTTTAGTCCCCTGAAGAATATAATCTATACGTCCAACATGTTTTATTCTTAAAAATGGTGGAAGCACATATTATATTTTTTACCCATTTTAACCCCATGAGGACTAAATAAAAAATGTTCCTTTGTGGTATATCCACATGAAACTTTATCCCATGAGGAATAAACGCATGTAAGGTTAAGACTATGTGAGTATATTGAGAGTAGTAGGGCTTTAAAATTGCCAGATTAAAATTGCAAGATTGCCCATGTCTGTACTCAATTTTAAAAAAAATATTACTGAGCTTTAAGGGGGTGGACAAACAGACGGTTGCTTTCGCATTTATAATAAACATTAATGTAAGTTTAAAAAAGCTTTCTTATCAAAATCGATTTCTCACTGTTTCAGGCATACATGATTTGAGTAAATTTTTCTTCATGTGCTCTTAAACATGTTTTGACGTGATCAAGTAGTTCAGATTTGGCATTTTAATTCTAAATATTTAAGAATAAAGTAGTCTGCGAACTCTATGTGGATCGTGGGCATGTTTCGGAGGCGTAACTACCGCCATATCAGCTGTATTAATTATATGAGTCCACTGGGCTACAGGGTCCCCGAAGAGTATTACCAAAAATTCGTAAATCCCACTTAAATTTTTACTAAAAAGCTTAGCGTTTAACAGTTTATAGTCTGTGCATTGCGTCTTAAAACATGCGAGCTTATTTTTTTTTTATGTAAGGTCGGCAGACAGGCTGACAGTCCACTTGATGGTAGGTGGCTACCGTCGCCTATAACACAAGCAACGCCTAAGCTGCTGCAAGTGCGCTGCCGACTGCAGTAGGATTAAGGATAAGGGATTAGGAGTGGATAGGGATAGGGTTACGCCACCGTCAGGCAGAAGGGACCCTCGACAAAATTTGATACATGTAGGAGCCTGTATCAAATTTTGTCTAGGGCAAAATATATATGTAAGGCAAAAATATGTAAAATTTAATCAAAATGTCTAAAGCATATATATTTTTAGGTGCGGTTGCGATGAATGCGTGAAATCATCGGAACTAGACTCCCTTCGTCATTCACAAGCGCGTATCAATGCATATCGAGCCTTAACATCTCCTTCGCTTATCGCATTATCCTCGGCTGATCCTCTGCTCACTGCCTTCGAGTTATCCTGGGAAGTAGGAAACTTAAGTCGTATGGAGACGGAATTCAGAGTTGAATACAAGGTGAGTAAAATTTACTTATAACTTATACTCGTACTATAACTTATACTTATAACTCTTCTTGGTGATCTGGCACCTGAATTTGGACTTTAGTGATTTCATAAATACTATGATCCATTTTTATATAATGCAACTATTGGTGTGACTCTCTATAACATGCCGCTACCCCCACCCCCGCTAGACCTTATAGTTTCCGAAATCCCCTCGCCCACTTTTTACCAGGTTACAATCTTTGAAGATTTGTGTTGCTGGTTTGGGAGTTTTCTGTTGCTCACCCCCTATATGGGAGATTATGTCAGTCAGTGAGTCAGTGGTATTTGAGCTTTACAGTATACCTCTACACTATGATCATGCCACAAACCTCTCCCTCTTAGCCCTCATAGTTTCTGAGGTTCCTACACCCACTTTTTACAAGGTTACCTTCTTCAAGGTTTGGGATTTTTCTGGTGTTCACCAAGCCACCCTCTATACAACCGCCTACAAAAATCCTACGAGGAGTCCCGCGACTCCTCATAGGAGAACAATTATGTCAGTCAGTGAGTATATCAAATCAAATCAACTAGCTCTTTTCCCGCCTTCTTTTTCTTGGGTCACGGTGTGGTAACCCTCGAAGACCCTCTATGACATGCCGCAAACCTCTCCCTCACCTACGCCTCCGCACCTACCGCCTACGAAAAGGAACCCTCCCGCGAATCCTCCTGGAGAACAATTACGTCAGTCAGTGAGTATATATCAAATCAAATCAACTAGCTCTTTTCCCGCCTTCTTTTTCTTGGTCACGGTGTGGTAACCCTCGAAGACCCTCTATGATATGCCGCGAATCTCTCCCTCCTTTTACCAAGTTACAATCTTCAAGGTTTGGGATTTTTCTGGTGTTCATCAAGCCACCCTCTATACAACCGCCTAGAAAAAGAACCCTCCCGCGACTCCTCCTAGGAGAACAATTATGTCAGTCAGTGAGTATATATCAAATCAAATCAACTAGCTCTTTTCCCGCCTTCTTTTTCTTGGTCACGGTGTGGTAACCCTCGAAGACCCTCTATGATATGCCGCGAATCTCTCCCTCCTTTTACCAAGTTACAATCTTCAAGGTTTGGGATTTTTCTGGTGTTCATCAAGCCACCCTCTATACAACCGCCTAGAAAAAGAACCCTCCCGCGACTCCTCCTAGGAGAACAATTATGTCAGTCAGTGAGTATATATCAAATCAAATCAACTAGCCCTTTGCCCGCCTCCTTTTCTTTGGTGTGGTAACCCTCGATGACCCCCTATGGCATGCCGCAAACCTCTCCCTCCTAGCCTTCATAGTTTCCGAGTTCCCTACATCCACTTTTTACCAACTGGCGAACGTAACTCACGGTGAGAAATCTTAACATTCCAACTAAAGATTTTATTTATCCTGTCTATTGTTACATGGCGTTGCAATTTAAGTGCGTGAGGACTCTTTCTTAAGTATAAATGACAAATAGTTGGCATGACGTGTAAATTGGTTAGTTATAGTTGCGTTGGTCTACTGCGCATTGGTTAGTATTAAATTTGCCCTCGAAGATTGCTGGGCTTCCATTATATAAAAATCTAGGAGTTCCGTTCTGTAAAATAAGACCTACTCTTCGGTGAGTGAGTAAGGGTCTCTAAAACCCATTCCCCTAACACCTCCTTGTCCCATCAAAGCAACAAACTTGAAGCCTCTATAGCATTGTTTGTGTTTATCAATTGGATCTCAACCTGCCTTGCACACCTTTAAATAAAAACCACACAGATTTTCTTTTATAAAATTTCTCCACTGTTAAAGCAAATGAACATTATTTGTAAGCCAATGAAGATTAATTGCAATAAATAAAAAAAAAAAATCAGAGTCAGACTGAGATACTGAGAATGAGATAGATCAGAGAGTAAAAAATGACAGACTGAGATACGAACATGTGTCTCCCTTATTGGAGCTAAGCTTACGACTCACGGGTCTATCTATACTTAATAAACATGAATCCATGCTTATTAATTAATACTTTAAATGCAAAAATAAATCAGTGACTTAAACCTATTTTGTTTTATTGTATTTCTGTTAAGGCAACACTCAAAACATAAAAAAATTAAACACAGGTTTACATTATTGTCGTATCATTGTCGTTTCGCTTATTCGAGCAGGCACTTCGGCAACAATGTCAAGAGTTCGCTACGTCACTGTTGGATCACACGAGGACGTCATCCGAATTAGAAATAATACTCAACTACAATCCCCTGGAACTCGACGTCTGGGAGCCAGGGGAGAGACAGACACTAGGCCGACTCAAACTAGCTATTAAATACAAACAGAAGATGGTAAGTATTTATATTAGTTTTTCGCGGTTTCGTTTACGATATTAGTTATTATCTGAAACTAAAGAGTTTTTTAAGTAACACGAAAGTTAAATTTAATATTATTGAAGTACAATAAATATGTACTAAGATAAGTTTTTTTTTTTTTGAAAAAGAAAAAAAAAGTAACAATTATGTTGATAAAGATTTCATTGTCTTACGTTAAAACCGGGATTGAACCTGCATCTATCGTAATCTCAGCCGAGCGTTTACCCAAGGGGCTATCACTGCTAGAGTTACTGACAGCCTTCACTAATATTTCATTGGGGAGTACACTATTTTAAGATCGCATCGCTCTTCATAAGAGATTTCCTTGTCGCGTCGCCGGAGACGCTGAATGCTTTTACCTGTAACAGTTTATATCTATTTGTTTAAAAGGACAGGAAGATAATTTTTCAACAAAGCTTCATAGATATTATAGGTTGGGGAAGAAGTTTCTTCGAATTTTATATGAAAACTCAAGACGTAACGAAAATATGTACTTGGATGACTTTTTGCCATCTTGTAGGTGGTAGCATGATCCCGTTGCTGTAGAAATTTTGGGACTTCTGATCAAAAGAACGCGACAAGTAGTTCTGGCAGTCCTCTCTTGAAACAGGTGGAAATGTGAATCAATATATGGCGGATGCATTAACACTTCCCATACAAACTATCTTAATTATTGCTGAGTGGCTAAGGATGTGTGAGCGTTGTCGTGATGAAAGACCACACCCTTTCTATTGATCAATTCCGGCCGCTTTCTCTCAACATCTTGCTTTAATCTCATCAGTTGTTGGGAGTAGAAATCCGAATCGATGGATCTGCTCGGCGGTAAAAGCTCATAATGAACAATCACAAGCATCACAACATCACAACAACCCTTCTAATCACACCATACACAAGCATCACCTTATTGCGAGTTAATCCGGCTTTTGGCACAGTCTGTGAAGACTGACCGACCTTTGACCGTGACCTTTTTCGCACGTTCCTGTCTTACGTGATTCACTTTTTATCACCAGTTATCAATATCTTCAAAAACGGTTCGGTTTTATTACGTCTAAATAAAGAATCCCAAATGAGCACACGATTCATAAGGTGAGCTCGTGTGGCACCCAAATATCGAGCTCTTTTGCGTACTCAGCTTTTTACAAATGGGTCAAAACTGTTTTGGGTTAATTCCAGGTATATCGTTACTACTGATATGCAGATCTTGCTCCACTTTTTCAAAAATTGGGTCCATTTTATTCGTAACAGGATGATCAGAGCGAGGTGCATCTTTGACATCAAAATTCCCCGATTGAAAACGTTTAAACCAACTTTGTGCTACTCTTTGCCAGTAACACTGCATTAGGTCTATAAACGTCACAATTTTTTTTCGCCGCTTACGTTGCGTTTTTTCTTTTTTTGTAATAAAATTTTAAAATGTATTGAATTTCTTCATTAGATTCACTCAATTTGTCAGAAAGAAAAACAAATTAAAAATACCTGGAAACAACATTTTACTAATTTGTTTCTTTTTTGAAATGTAACCTTTTTAACGCCATCAAAACCAGCCACATACAAATAACACAAGTCCCGGACCTAACAAAGGAAATACTTTTTTTTTTGTTCAAAATTAGCTTTATTCATCAACGTAATCTCCATCAAGAGCAACGCACTCATTCCGGCGCCCGCTCTAACATTTCAATACCACTTCTGTAGAATTAGTTATCTTTTGCTTCAAAATAGGCCTCAATTTCAGAGATAACCTCATCATTCGTGTGAAATTTCTTACCGGCGAGCATTTTTTTGAGTATAATAGTTTAAGAGTAATTTTCTGTTGCCTCATTTTTATGTCCAAAGAGCCTAATTAAATTTTGGTATTTAGCGTACATTGTTTTTCAGTTTGTGGCACATCCGAATGTACAGCAATTATTGGGGGCTATCTGGTACGATGGTCTGCCTGGGTTCAGGAGAAAAAGTTTTGTTGGACAGTGTGTACAGGTAATATTACGTTATCAATGAGTCAGTACACAATTCACAAATCTCGCCTTTTTACTTTTTTTTATTTCTATCATGTACATTAAAAAATATCTGAATAATAAAGAAGTCATAATAAAAATAAATGAAATTTACTTTTCCAATAAATAAACCTTTAGAATTCCGTTTCTTTAAAATACTAGGTACCGAGAATCACAGCCATGTTCTGTTTTCTTTTGCTGCGTGAGTAAGTAAAGCAGTGGTTCATTTACATCTCCCTGATGTCCATAGCGTTTTTTTTTAAAGATGGATAGACAAGCTGACGGTCCACTTGATGGTAGGTGGCTACCGTCGCCTATAACACAAGCAACGCCAAAGCTGCTGCAAGTGCGCTGCCGACTACAGTAGGATTAAGGATAAGGCATTAGGAGGGGATAGGGAAATGGGCTCTGGCATCCCTTACTCACTCACCGAAATACAACAGCAGACGTGCTGTTATTTCACGGTGATCTTCTGTTAGGGGGTGGTTACTGCCGCCAGACGGGCTGCCCAAATGACTGCGAAACGCAGTGTTAATGTGTGACAATCTTAATAATATTATATGATTCTTTTACACAAAAAATATAATCTATTTTTTTTTACAAAACCCTTAACTTAACCTACACGGTGTTCCAAACATATTGACTGCAATCACCTAGTTGTATAGATACATCTAAACATTTACGATTTAATAACTACTTATATAAAGAAATAAAAAGTATTATTAGATTTAGTAACCAAGCCACAACGTTTGCGTTAATTACAACAGCGGTGGTTATTTAGTGCTTCTTCAATCATGCGGGAATGATACTTAACATTGACTAAATCAATGAACTTGAGTCGCTCTCTTAAGGGGGCGTACAAAGCAAAAAAAAATCTAATTTCACCCGTGTGGCCCCATAATTGAATGGACACGATACCAATGCAACAAAGTTCCTTTAATTAGAACAATTTATAAACAATCTATACACAACACACTTATAATAATCTACTCACAAACAAGTCCTACTATTAAACAATTTACGTCTAAATATTTTTGCGAACAGAAAATAGTCTTCCCGTCTCAGTGGAGCGATTGTGACTGATCATGTGAAACAATGCACATTGAAGTATGCATGTCATGAGACGGAAGATAGCGCATTTCGCGGAATAAAAATGTTATAAGTGCCAAAAGTATTAATTATAAATTACTCATAAACTACAATTTCAAATGAAAAATTAATAAACAAAGGCCTAGATAGTCTGTAAAGTGAGATTACTGATAATTTTCTTAGGTTTGTAATGTGTGTCATTTTGATATTAAAACAAAAAATGAGAGCAAAAACGTCTGAACGAATTTGGATGAAACTTGGCACACAGATAGCTTATTATCTGTATCCATGTTAGGTTAAAAATGTTAGGTTCCTCTGGGATTTTTAAAAAATGACTTACAGCGCGTACGAAGTCGCGAGCACAGCTAGTATATTTATATTTGCGAAGTTCCATCTTGTCTGAAAAGTTTTTATTTAAAAAAAAATACTTCCGTGTAAATTGATTATAGCATTCTTAATTATAGCATAGATTATAGCATAGTTGATTGATGTGTTCCTTTTGTAATTCGAAAATTAACCAAATTTACCGACGAAAAGAGGCCTCTATGTTTAGATTTCATTTAGAGTCCCAAGGTTTTCAAGGTTCGAGTGAATAGGCATCTTCTGGGTGAGCTCGCTCCATCGTCGGCCTCATGCTTCCTACATGAAAAAAAAAAAAAAAAAAAACGTGACCTAAGTTTCGCATGGAACAAATTTCATGTAATCGTTTGTACAGGTCGCAAAACTCGGAGTGATGTTTCCTGTGTATTGCTCCATATACATGATGTCTCCAAACTCTGAGTATGGAAAGTTTATGAAGAAACCTTTTGTCAAATTCATATGTCACAGTTCATCGTACATGCTGTTCTTATGTAAGTATATTTCTTTGGACACATATAGTTCTCGAAACATATATGTGACTCTGACGAGCATACTTTTCGTAGTGTGTCCGGAAACACCCAAACTAGATAGAGTTCATTTCAATGTTGGCTCTGCTGGGAATCGAACCCCGAGTCAGAGCGCTAAGTATTTTAACCACTCGACCAATGGGCTCAACAATTAATAAATATTGTTTACATTAATTTCACTTCACAACTACCAAAAATTAGTAAAATCTCGAAAAATCGGGTACAAGAATTTTGTAAAAATTTAGAAAACTAACTTCCCCTATTTTTCTTAGTAGGTAATCTTGCCAGTTAAAAAAAATCATTTGTTAAAAAATTGCTGAACGATTGTTTTCGTTTACTCTTTAAGAATCGGTTTTCATATAAGGCACCAATTTTACCGCTCATTCATTTAAAACAAGCGTTAACTAGAAAGCGTTACGTTATCTATCACTTTGATATTTGTGCGACATTTCACGCATGTATTTATGTTCCCTAATTGTATTCTTTGGGCTTATAAAAACAAACGTCGAAATCTTGTATAAAAATTGTAGTCTGCGTTGAGAAACGAAAAGATAGCGCGTTATAACCTGCCGGCGCAACGACATCTATCGTCGGAAAATTAACTTTGAACTTATAAAACGTAGTGACACCTGTATATACCGAACATAACTAACATAGCTTTTTTTTGAACACGTGACATCTGAGTATGCAGAATGTAACTAAATAATATAAAATAATTAGGTATCCAGTTATCTATTGACACGATATGAATTTTATATATTTAGTTTTATACTTTTAACCACTTGTATGCCGGAAGCCGAATTACCCTTGTCTGCCAGCGCTTAAATTAATCATTTCAAGTGCCATTTGTCATGATATATACAGGTTGTTCAAATTTCAACCGTTTTTACGGATTTAACTACTGACTCCAACTGACCTAATTGTTCTCCCAGACGGAGTTATAGGGGTTCTACCATGATTTATTAATAACGTGGATCCACGTTCTGGCATACAAAGGGTTAAAGGAGTAAACTCTAGTCGAGCGTCGGAGCTGACACACACACTTTCTTTTTTATATTTTTTGAATTCTTTACCTTTTAGCTCTACTTTCACTGGCCTCCCAACGCGCTGAGTTCCTCGTGCTCGAGTATTCCGGCATCACGTGGCTTCAGGAGTTAGTTGAATATTGGAAGCAGCATGAGCGCGGTTCGCTGCCAGGTCTAATAGAGTTCGGGGTCATCATCTACATAGCAAGTAAATTTTAAATTATTGGCATGGCAATTTAAACTGTCATTTCAATGGGCTAGCAAAACTGGCAACTTTGAGTTGCTAATCTTCGAGAACACGTAAGGTAACTTGTGATCGAAGTTTTTCTAACAAATGTTCTAACGACTGGGATTAATACTTCTACCGTGTTTTGAACTCTATAAACAAGTGACAGGGTTCTTTATCGCTTGTGTTTATACTTTAAATACGCTTTTTTTACGCTTCTACTGTTAAATAACTGTAATGATTTAATGTACAGAGTGTACGAATCCTGTGATTTGGTTTACATGAGGAGAGTGATATGAGGAAACTATGTATCTACCCACTTATTTAAAACATAAATAACCTCTAGCGTGGCTTCGCACCAATGCAATTATTTTTTTGCAAATTATATATGTTACGGTTAAAGTAATTAATGTCGTAAATATTAATAAAAACTGATCAACTGATTTTGTAATCGTTTTGAATGAAAACCGTGAATTTTACCACTTTTACCGATCGTTATTAATAATTCCCAACCGTTTTCGGTAAAAGTAATATGTACGCGACGAAATATAGAATTGTAAATAATAATAATAATAAAAAGACGAAGACAACAGGTTAGAGCGAGACGACAACAGGGGGACCCTAAACTTTACCTTTGCCGTCTCGCTACACGTCCTTAGAACGGATATTTCTTGTAAATAAATTGTAAATATGTAGAATAAGATAGGGGAAATATCCTGTAGAAATTTCATTAGGATAAGATAAAAAATGAAACGCACAGATGTAAATAATGAATAAAGACACAGAGCGGGCTTAGGAAGAGTGGGGATAATTCCGCGAATTGAGAGAATCTTGGTAGGGATACACTCTATATAAACGCGCCGACTTCCTAGCCAAAATCACTTCCACTTCGACTTCCACTTCCACGATCGCAAAGGAGTCACCAACCTGGCCGTATGAAGAGGCCCGAAGAATAGCCGCGAAAAGGCTGAAGAAAAGGTGTGTGTGAATTCCTGGCCGTATGAAGAGGCCTGAACAACGCGGTCGTAAGAAGAGACCGGGAAGAATAGTGTAGTGCGCGTAGTAGGCAACCAGTCGGGGTATAGGACGCGAAGTGGCACGAACAGACCGCTCCCGCTGAGACTCTGAGCCTAAGCCCGCTCTGAATACATTGATCTAGTTACGTGGTGTTTTCCTCCAATCCCAGCAAACGGTGCCGGTAACGTGTCCGGTACATTTGGTCCTTCGAGCCGGATAGAGAAAATGCCCGTGACTAGGTCAAAGAGCGGTCACTCTCAGAAGGAGAACGTAACGTCGGAGAGTGCGACGGGCACTCAGACATCTACCACCGGCGTTACAAACACCGCTACTTCATCGTCGCTTCTGACCACCGACACGCCTTCGTCTTCCGACTCCGTCGGGACGACTGCCGCTGCGACGCATACACCGAACGCACCAACTGAGCCCACGATGGAAGTGCCAGGGAACAAGGGTCCTCCTGTGCCTAAGGAGACCCCGACAAGAGCCAGAAGCAGGGCATCAACCAAGAAGTCCGCCAAGTCACGCCGACTGGCCACAGCGAAGGAAGAATTGCTCCTGCTTCAGATCGAGCTTGTGAAGAACCGTATCGCCGCCATAGAGTCCGAGTCCGACTCAGAGGACGATACGGTGATGGACCAAGAAGCTCAAGAACGGGTCCACACATGGATCCGTCGAAGTGAAGAGCATCTCGCCACGGATGAGCGAGAACCCCCTCTGAGCCGGGAAAATGTCGAGCGACGATTGCTGCCACTACAACAACCGCCGCCAACCCAGAGGGAGGATGCCGAGCGACAGCTACCGCCGCCATTGCCGCCGCAGCACACACAGCTGCCGCCATCAGAGCTGCTGCCGCCGTTGCCGCCGCAACGGGCGCAGCTACCGCCACCGCAGCACACACAGCTGCCGCCATCAGAGCTGCTGCCGCCGTCGCCGCCGCAACGGGCACAGCTACCACCATCGCAGCACACACAGCTGCCGCCACCAGTGCAAAACGACATCGTGACACCGGCGGAAGAACGACACTGTACTACCATCGCCGAGAAGACGTCGAATCGAGTGGACATCTCCGAGCTCGCCGCCGCCATCGCCTACGCCGCACGAAGCTCACAGCCGCCGCGGATGTCCTACGAGCTGCCAGTCTTCTCCGGCGCGCATCAAGAATGGTTGTCCTTCCGCGCCGCCTACTACGAGTCTGCACTGTCCCTGAACAAAACGGAGAACACAGCGAGGCTGAGAAAATGTCTACGGGGCGCCGCCAAAGAAGCCGTCGAGAATCTACTGATGTACAACGTCGAGCCAGAGGACGTAATGAAGATACTCGAGACTCGCTTCGGTCGTGCTGACGTCATCGCACGATACGAAGTAGACAGACTGCGCGCCCTACCTCGCCTATCAGACTCGCCGACGGACATATGCGTGTTCTCAACGAAAGTAACAAACATCGTGGCAGCTCTACGGGCGTTGAACAAAAGTCGCTATCTTCACCATCCGGACGCAGTGAAGATCGTCGTCGACAAGTTCACGCCAATTATGAAGTATCGCTGGTATGACTTCATGACCGAGAGCACGAGCGAGGATCCAGACTTACTAATGCTTTCACACTTCCTGAACAAAGAAGCCGACAAGTGTGGGAGCTACGCAGCGCCGGACGCGTTGCCGCCTTCTGCATCCGAGCTCAGACCAAGGGCTCTCCGACCACAGCGAGCACACTTTGCCAGCGATGCCCGGAGTCCTGACACGAAGAAGGACTCATCCTGTACAGTGTGTGGGAAACGAACCCACACCACCGACAACTGTACCGACTTCCTCAAAGCCTCCACACAAGACAGGTGGGACTTAGCCAAGAAGCGCCACCTCTGCTTCAGGTGTTTGCATCGCCGCACCAAGGGACATCACTGCCGCTACAACCAATGCGGAATCGATGACTGCAAATACCCACATCATAAGCTCCTTCATCACGTCAAGGAACCAGAGCCAGTGCGAAGAACTGAGACAGTCTCCAACACCTGCAAGACGAAGAGTAGCCACACCTACCTGAAGATTGTGCCTATACAAGTGTCGGGACCGGCGGGAGTTGAAGACACGTTCGCGCTACTGGACGACGGGTCAACGGTTACCTTAATCGATGAAGAGTTAGCACAAAGGGTAGGGGCAACCGGCGACATCGAACCCCTTACCCTAGAAGGGATTAAGAAGACAATGGTGGAGTACCCGCAGTCACGACGAGTCACCGTGAACCTGCGACGAGGCAACACAACAGAGGACATCCGAGCGTGCACAGTCCAAGACTTACACCTGGCAAAACAGGAGGTACGCCGAGAAGATTTGAGGAAGTACACACACTTACACGACATCATCGAGGACCTCGTGTACGACAACGCCGAACCTAGGATACTCATCGGCCAAGACAATTGGCATCTACTACTCGCCTCGAAGACGAAGACCGGACGAAGAAACGAACCGATCGCGTCGCTGACGAAACTCGGCTGGGTGGTCCATGGTGCACACGGTTCTTCAAGGAAGACTGTGCACTACGTCAACAATTTGAGGACAATAGAGGAAGAGAGCATGGACGAACAGCTGCGTCAGTACTTCGCAGCAGACTCTCTCCTCATCACACCACAGCGACCGCGCAACGATCCGGAGAAGCGAGCCATGAAAATCCTAGAAGACAGTACAAAGAAGATAGAAAATGAAGACCAATATGAAGCCTCTTTATTGTGGAAAGAAGACAAAGTTGACATGCCGAACAACTACGACAACGCACTAAAGAGATTGGTCAACATTGAGAAGAAATTGGACAAAGATCCGGAGTTGAAGTCCAAATACGCCGCTCAAATAGACTCCATGTTCCAGAAGGGCTACGCAGAGCCAACGCCTTCATCGACTACCGAAGGGAAGACGTGGTACCTTCCCCACTTTGCCGTGTTCAACCCGATGAAGCCGAACAAGATCAGAGTGGTACACGACGCCGCCGCAAAGACAAAAGGGGTGTCCCTCAACGACCACCTTCTCACCGGGCCCGACCTACTGCAGTCACTACCTGGGGTGCTGATGCGCTTCCGCCAGCATGAAGTCGCAGTCACTGCGGACATTGCAGAGATGTTCATGCAAGTCAAGGTGCGCAGTGAAGACAGAGACGCACTCAGGTTCCTGTGGAGAGGTGACAGAAGAGAAGGCCCTCCGAATGAGTACAGGATGACGTCACTCATCTTCGGCGCCGCGTGTTCACCATCAGTGGCGATATATGTGAAGGACTTCAACGCCGAGAAGTTCAAGAACGAGTTCCCGCAAGCCAGTTCAGCCATAGTGAACAACCACTACGTCGACGACTACCTGCACAGCTTCAAGACTATCGAAGACGCGATCAAAGTATCCAACGAAGTTCGTAACATACATCGAAAAGCACATTTCGAGTTGAGACAATGGGTTACGAACTCTCCCGAAGTCCTACGAAGCCTCGATCAACATGCAGAGAACACGAGTCACCGCGAACTATCCGACGGAACGAAGGCTGAACGAATACTGGGACTCATATGGAATCCAAACACAGACGAGATGGCATTCAATCTCGACCTAGCCCGCCTACCTCCTGACATATTTGAAAACCGCACGCCGACGAAAAGGGAAGCCCTGCAAGTCGTCATGTCGCTGTACGACCCTCTCGGTTTCGCATCACCGGTGACTACGCGTGCGAAACATATCCTGCAGGAAACATGGCGCCAGGGCATAGGCTGGGACGAGAAGTTAGACGAAGAACTCGCCACTCAATGGAGAGCGTGGGTCGAACGCCTACTCGACCTACGCAACGTAAGGATTCCACGGTGCTACAGACACTACGACGAAGCGACTTCACTACAGCTGCATGTCTTCGTCGACGCTAGTGAAGCCGCCTACTCTGCAGCACTCTATTGGCGCGCACAGACTCCGGACGGAAACGTGCACCTGTCATTGATCGTCGCTAAAGCACGGGTCGCGCCATTGAAACTAACATCGATCCCGCGACTTGAACTACAAGCCGCCGTCATGGGAAGTCGCATGGCAGCTGTCGTCCTCGAAGAACATGATGTCAAGCCCGAATCGAAGACATACTGGACGGACAGCAAAACGGTCCTCACGTGGCTCAGAACCGGGTCGCGATCATACAAAGCCTTCGTAGCCCACCGCATCGCCGCCATTGAAGAAAACAGCGCTGTCAGCGAATGGAGATGGGTGCCTACGAAGCAGAACGTCGCCGATGACGCCACCCGGGAAGTTCCTACGGACTTCAGTCAAGAGCACCGATGGTTCACCGGACCCGACTTCCTACTGAACGAGCCTGAGTCGTGGCCTCAGGAAACAATGAAGAACTCACCGCTGGTAACGAACGAGGAGAAGAGTGTCGTCCGAGTCGAGTTGTGCAACACAGTGTCCGCGTCTAGATGGACTGACTGTCTACCAGACGACACTCGCTTCTCCAAATGGGAAAGGTTGCTGAGAACTACGGCAAGAGTGTTGCAGTTCATCCAACTCTGTCGTCGCAATCGCCAGCGAGTGAATTATAAACGAACAAAGAAGAACAAAGAGAGTGATCCACAGTGGAAGAACATGCGACAGAACACAGCGGGAGGAACGAAGAAAGAAGTCACTACGAACATCGACGGCGAGAAAAAATACCTGCCAGTGAACGGGGACCTGCTGGAGAGAGCCGAGTCATTGTTGATGCGAGCCAGTCAGCTTCAGTCCTTCCCGAATGAAATAGAGGGGCTGAAAACCGGCAAGAGCGTCACTCCCAGCAGCCCACTGTACCATCTCGCCGTGACATACATAGACGGCGTCATATGCCTCAAGAGTCGCATAAACGCCATGAGTGACCTTCCTCAACGACAGATGGCGCCGCCCATACTGAGCGCCAATAATAACATAACCCAGCTGTGGATCGACTATATTCACAGACAACTGCATCACGCGGGGGTAGAGACGACAGTGAACGAGTGTCGACAACACTACTGGGTGCTACGCCTGCGCCCCGTAGTAAGAATGAAGATCCACCGCTGCCTTCCCTGCCGCATCAAGAAAGCAGTCCCGCCGACGCCCCCTACGGGCGACCATCCGTCATCGCGCCTCGCCCATCATCAAAGGCCGTTCACATACACGGGCCTTGACTACTTCGGGCCACTCACCATCACCGTGGGACGGAGCACGCAGAAGAGATACGTCGCAATCTTCACCTGCCTCACGACGCGCGCTGTGCACCTGGAAGTCGCAGGTTCGCTCAGCGCCAGCTCCGCAGTGATGACACTCCGACGGATGATGTCTCGGCGGGGACAACCTACAGAGATTTGGTCCGACAACGGGACCAATCTCCACGGCGCCAACAAGGAGCTCCGTGTCGCCATCGACAGCGCCGTGCAACACGAAGCCTCAACGAAGAAGATCTCCTGGCGCTACATACCACCGGGCGCACCATTCATGGGAGGAGCGTGGGAACGTCTCGTTCGTTCTGTAAAGACAGCACTCTCAGCTGTCCTGAACGAACGCTGCCCCACAGAAGAGACATTGAGCACCCTCCTGTCAGAAGTCGAGTATACAGTCAACAGCCGACCACTGACTCACGTCTCGGTGAACCCAGAAGATCCAGAGGCCCTGACACCTAACCACTTCCTGATAGGTGGTTCGGGCCGCATACTATCGCCAGGGACCTTCAACGACAACGATCTCGTCGGTCGCAATCACTGGCGCACCGCGCAGCGTCTGGCGGACATGTTCTGGAGCCGTTGGATGCGCGAATACCTCCCCGACTTGCAGAATCGACGCCAGCCACATGGACGAGGGGAACAACTCAAGGTCGGACAACTGGTGCTGATAGCCGACAACACCCTACCACGAAACGTTTGGCCACGTGGTATCGTCAAGAAAGTGTTCCCGGGACCCGATGACATCGTGCGAGTAGCTGACGTCCAGACCAAGGGAGGAATCCTGCGCCGGCCGACGAAGAAACTTGTGATCCTGCCTACAGACGTCGCGTCTACAAATTATGTTTCGTAAAAAAGACGAAACACGGCGGGAGAATGTACGCGACGAAATATAGAATTGTAAATAATAATAATAATAAAAAGACGAAGACAACAGGTTAGAGCGAGACGACAACAGGGGGACCCTAAACTTTACCTTTGCCGTCTCGCTACACGTCCTTAGAACGGATATTTCTTGTAAATAAATTGTAAATATGTAGAATAAGATAGGGGAAATATCCTGTAGAAATTTCATTAGGATAAGATAATAAATGAAACGCACAGATGTAAATAATGAATAAAGACACAGAGCGGGCTTAGGAAGAGTGGGGATAATTCCGCGAATTGAGAGAATCTTGGTGGGGATACACTCTATATAAACGCGCCGACTTCCTAGCCAAAATCACTTCCACTTCGACTTCCACTTCCACGATCGCAAAGGAGTCACCAACCTGGCCGTATGAAGAGGCCCGAAGAATAGCCGCGAAAAGGCTGAAGAAAAGGTGTGTGTGAATTCCTGGCCGTATGAAGAGGCCTGAACAACGCGGTCGTAAGAAGAGACCGGGAAGAATAGTGTAGTGCGCGTAGTAGGCAACCAGTCGGGGTATAGGACGCGAAGTGGCACGAACAGACCGCTCCCGCTGAGACTCTGAGCCTAAGCCCGCTCTGAATACATTGATCTAGTTACGTGGTGTTTTCCTCCAATCCCAGCAAACGGTGCCGGTAACGTGTCCGGTACATAATAAAACAAACAACAAATTGGGGTAGGTACTTTTCTCTGTGTTTATTGGTAACTAAAAGATGATTATTATACAATCACAAAATTCAATACCTATATTAGTTGAATACAAATAAACTTAGTAGATAAGTAGTTGCCTACTTGGAAAAATATTACTTTTATACAAGTTTTATATAATAAGACTCCTTATCGATAAAAGGTAGGTTTAAGCGTTGCCTATCAACGGATAAATAAAATGTAAAAATATATAATGTCATTATTTTAGATAGAGTTTTAAAGACATAATATTTAATACTATTGCTAGTAGTGAATAATTACCCCTTGAAAATTACCCTTACCCTTCACATAGTATTGCTAGTAGGGTGCACCGAACCGATGCCGACCGAACGGTGCAGACATATATATGTCTGTCTCCCTCATGAAGACTTCGAACGTTGTGCGCATGTCCGAGAACTACATTATAAGCATCTTGTAGGCTGGGCTTCTCCCACTACTGTCGCAACGCATGCGCATAACTCGTCAAGTATCAACGAGTGAGAGAAAATATGTAGTTCCGTCTCGGCAACGCTGCAACTTACGGGGACTAGCAATATAGGAGTATTAAATATATGTTTAAAGATTAGAATAAATGTTTAATATCTAAAAAAAGGTCGCGGACGTAGTCTCTTATTGGTCTGAGCCCATGGCCTATTATAGGTAAAATTTTTATATCTCAGTCTTTATACCTTTTACAGTAATTTATTCATATCTCTTTGCGATTCTTTTGAATCTTCAATCAATAAAAACACTAATGTGCACATTAATCAATTCTTCATTGATTAATGTGCACATAAACACAAAATACTCGTACATATAAAAACATTTTAAATTTTTCAACATCACATAGGTGAATTTTCAATTTCCTAACTTTTCAAAATTGTCAATACATAAAAAAATTTATTCTTAAATTCTTTTAAAATTTTATTTAATTTTCTTTTTAATTAATTTTAATTCTTTAAAAAGAGATTCTACATTCGATACATTTTGATTGTTTTCTCATAGGCAATAAGAATATGAAATTCACCTCTCGGTCGGTCCTGTTCTAAATATATTCATAATTCCTTCGTGTTTGTCGTGATGTCTCATTTCTACTAACATTTTAGGTTTGGTGTGGGGCGAAATACGTTCACTGTGGGAAGGTGGTCTATTGGATTACATATGTGACCTCTGGAACATTGTGGATTTCATAACAAATATATTCTACATTACTTGGATTTTTCTTCGAGTGACCTCTTGGTATATCGTACAGGTACTTGAATCATGTCTCTGTTAATATTTTTATCTGGCATAGATCTGTCAAAAAGTATATTTTTTATGTATCGGTCATCAGACGGGTCCTATTAAAACGAGCAATGCCCAAGAGCTGCAAGTGCGCTGCAAGTCTACTAAGTCAATCTTAGTAGGATTACAGATAAGGTATAGGATCGGACATTTAGACGCACGGCTGGTTACAATCCTGACCTTGTCGAAATCCCTCTAATTCCAAGCGATTTAAAACACCTTTTATAATGCGCACTGCTAAGGATTGGAACTCCCTGCCGGCGTCTGTATTTCCAAGCTCATATTACTACCTAAAGTTCGAGTTAAGACATCTTTTTGGTGAGCTCGCTCCATCGTCGGCCTCATCTTTCCTACACGGCTAGATGCTGGCCAAGAGCTAACCCATCTTTAATTTAAAAAAAAAAGAATGTGAGCTCAGAGATCCCTTACTCACTCACCATAACACAACCAGCGTACATGCTGTTATCTCACGGTGGTCTTCTATAAGGGGGTGATTATCTGCACTACTTATTAATTAATAAATTATACCTACATGTATATACAAAATGAGAGCGTCGGTGGGTAGCGCAGTGGAAAAGACGCGGCCTATCATGTCGAGAGGTCCGAGTTTGATCCTCGGTAATGCCATGTATACCAATTGATTTTTTCTAAAAACTTAAGTGCCATGTTCGCCAAACGTTGCGAGCACTTATTTTGATAGTAAATTTTTAACAATTTCTACGCGTTGTTGAAGCGTGTATCGTTTCATGACGAAATGTCACTGCTAAATATGTATGTATTGGCGCCAAATTTTACAGCTATCGCTGACAAAGTTCGCGCGTCCCTATTGAAAAATCCTTTTTAATACAGTTGCTCAAAAAGTGGCGTATTGCAGGGACGTATAGCGTTCGGAAAGTGGGCTATTACACACTCGTGCTTTTTTTTTACCTTTCCCGCACTCGTGCGTTCTCTTTCCCAACTGTCAAAATAATGTCTATTAAAAAGAAAAACCAACCATGAAGTTTTTACTAAAAAGTTTTTATGATTCATGCAAATACGTATATTTCTAAAAAGAAGCTACGAATTTGTTTCAATATCAGATTTAATGATTTGATTTAATGAGTTAGGTTAGGTTTCATTTCATTTCATCTCATTAAATTTCATTTTCATTTCAAATCAATAAAAAAATTCTACTGAAGACTTGGCTGTATGGGCACATAGTTTCCTTTGCCTACCGGAATGCGTGAAGAAAAAAAATGTCTCTGCTTATATTGTACGGTTGGCGCCATTTTCCAGAAATTCTCTTTGCGAGTTTAGTTGTTTGTTTTATTAAATCGCTTCATTTTTTCGCAACTGTATTAAAAATAGTCGTTCAGTACACGTGCGGAACCGTCATTGCAACTTGTTCCGACTGTCAACCCTCGCCTTCGGCTCGGGTAGACATTTGTCGGAACTCTTTGCAATGACAGCCTTTCCGCACTTGTAATGAAATATACTATTTCACCTCTTCAGCACGAAAAGGGTGCTTTTGGTGCCTAAAAACTCGCAGGAAAATCGATTTTTGCTGCGAGCGTGAGGAAAAGTGATTCAAATTTCGAACACGCGATTTAACTCCCTGGAATAACATTATTAGGATTTTATTAGTGTGTCCAGCCATAGCCGACTAGAGTCGGCCGGCCATAGCCGACTAGATTCGACCGACCATAGCCAACTAGAGTTGGCCCAGCTGTGAAGATACCAGTGGTGATGGCCTAACTCGCTGTTGAGGTGAAAAGTTATATGTTTAACACGAGAGCAAATTTTTTTATGTCTCGTGCCTTTAAATCACTCACTTCGCTCAGTAGTCTATATTAGAATCACTCGCTACGCTCGTGATTCAATTCTATAGACTACTTCGCTAGTTCGTAATTTAAAGACGGCACTCGCAGGAAAAAACAATTTTGCTCTCTAGTTGAACAAATAACTATTATTATTAAGTGTGGCAGGCAGGCTGACGGTCTACTTGATGGTAGGTGATGGCTACCGTCGCCAAGTACAAAAGCAAAACGGGAGAGGAGTACATGTGCGCTGCCGACCCTGCAGGAATTTGTTTATTGTTCGCTTGAAGAAGCCCATATTGTAGTTAGATGGAAACACCTTAGAAGGGAAATTGTTCCAAAGTTCAAATAGGGAACGAATTTTTATAAAATGCTGCAATGGTTTTTAAAATTACCCTTACCCTTCACATAGTTATAAACTTACAAAATCCGCTTTCTCTTCTCGCTTTATAATGTTTGTGTAAATTTTAATAATAATAAAATAAAAATTTTATTTCATTTTTTCGATAATAATCACTAAACCTTTCACATTTAGAATAGATTCATTAGATTTTATCTCGAATTCGTTATCCCACAGCGTGACTACAAGAACGGATTGAACCCTTGGTACCCGCGAGAAAGTTGGGACGCCTTCGATCCCATGCTTCTCTCCGAAGGCGCTTTCGCGGCCGGCATGATCTTCTCCTTCCTCAAACTAGTTCACATATTCTCCATCAATCCCCACATGGGTCCTCTGCAAGTCTCTTTGGGAAGAATGATTATGGACATCATCAAATTTTTCTTCGTCTACATGTTGGTGCTCTTTGCGTTTGGGTGCGGTGAGTGGCTTCAGTTAAATTATATTTTTATGAATCGCATTTTCTTATTGGTTTTTGTAAGTTTTTTTTAAGCCATCACTACGTTTTGATAATCTTGATATCTCTATTAAATAAAAACACACTGTTCAACATTAATGTGTACAATATATTATCTTCTCTGTATAATACATTTTATGAAATAAAATGAAAATTATAAAAACACATCACTTCTGTTCGTCTTTTCTTCTAAGTATACTTTTTTTTCTCACAATGACATATTCAATCTAGCTTTTTAAAACATTCTAATTTCAATTTTTTAAGTCAGCCAGGAGCCAGCCAGAATACATCAACATATTTGTCAAATTTAACAACACTATATGATTTTAGAACAAAATAATATAAGGTTATTAAGGATAATAGTCTAAAGTCTAAAGTTGTCTAAGTCTAAAAATTCGATAAAAATAAGAGAGAAAGAAAATATCTTGCGAAACATATTTTCATAATAATTCTACAATTGTTATACATATTATACATTTTCACAATAGCCTTAGCCTGGATATAGGTGAGGGAAACGATTCCAACATTTTTAAGGCTCGTGTGTTCAAACAGGAAACAATGACAATTCTTCAAGAGGGATATTAAAATTATTTTGTCAAACATGTGTTTGCGAATTTATCTGATGCAATAATGTTTTTATTTCTATTATATTTATATCTTAAAAACAGAACATAAGCAGCCTAATTAGATTTATGTACTGTAGGTACATAAATAACAACATAACATAAATAATCACAAAAAATAATCACACAAATAACAAGTCCTATCTATAACAGCATTAGACTTATAATTAAGGCTTCTACTCTGTGCGAGGAGGCTATAGTCTACAACCCTATACCCTTACAGATATCCAGGACTTCGCATGTGCATAAAAATTGTTAGTCTTCTCAGACATCCTATTTTTTAGCCCTGGTTCCCGTTACTATTAAAGGAAATAGTCAATACTTCCAATCGTGGTTTAAAACCAACGGTTTAAGTCAATGGTCACAAATCTAAATGGGTTTCAATTTATAACAGGTTTAAACCAGCTGATGTGGTATTATGCGGAGTTAGAGCAAAGGAAATGCTATCATCTTCCAAGCGGAGCACCAGATTACGACAACCAGGAGCGCGCTTGTAGTATTTGGCGAAGATTTTCCAAGTTAGTTATCCATTGTAATTGGGTGAGTTTCATGCACTATACGGGGGGGGGGATAGGAAAATGGGCTCTGGCATCCGTTACTCATTCACCGAAACAAAACAGCACGCGTGCTGTTATTTCAGGGTGGTCTTCTGTAAGGGGGTGGTTAATGCCGCCATAAAATAAAATTCAATGCCAAATGCCCAAATGACTGCGTAAACGCAGTGTACTCTGCCACTACTTTCCAAATTCAGACCAGAACCAAATTTGAAAAGTTGATTTTTCTTGACCCTGCCGGGAATCGAATCCGGGAATCCTAGAACGGAGCGTTAAGGCAAGCACCCTAACCACTCATCCAACGGGCTCGTCAAGACTGTGTTTTTCTAGTTTTTAATCGTAATTAGATGTCAATTTATTGGTTAAATCTCTTTACAGTTTGTTCGAAACATCACAATCGCTGTTCTGGGCCTCCTTTGGACTTGTAGACTTGGACTGCTTCGAATTGACTGGCATCAAGACATTCACGCGCTTTTGGGCGCTCCTAACCTTCGGTTCATACTCCGTCATCAATATCATCGTGCTCCTGAACATGCTCATCGCCATGATGTCCAACTCTTACCAGATCATCTCTGTGAGTTCTTCGTATACGTACTACTCACGCTATCTGCTTATTAAGTTCAAAATTAAAAACATACAAAAGGATATTTTGTTTCTTCGTTCGCGTGGATTCATATTTTGAGATATCTATACTAATATTATAAAGCTGAAGAGTTTGTTTGTTTGGTTGGTTGGTTGGTTAAACGCGCTAATCTCAGGAACTACTGGTTCGAATTGAAAAATTCTTGTTGTGTTGGATAGTGCATTTATCGAGGATGGCTATAGGCTATATAACATCACGCTAAGACCAGTAGGAGCGGAGCTTCAATGAAAAATGTTGCAAAATCGGGAAAATTTATCCTTTTTGAGAACTTCCGTTGCGTGTGCTGCGTAAACGGTTAAAGTTACGTAAAATAATGTATGACGGAATTTTTCCCCTTTAAAAGTTTTAAAAAAAGTCCGCAACAGCATACCTATGTCTATCTTTTAAGGTTGACTCACTATAGCCTTTTTTATGGTAATCAAATTTGTTCTAAAATAATGCATTATTAGCGAAGGTGTTTTTATAAACATGATATTAATCCTTATCCAAATAAATACGTTATTAATTAAAAGCATTTAATTTTGAACAATATTGCCCTTGACATCATTTGATTTCAATGAAAAACGTAGGAGATTAAAAAGTACGCGGGAGAAAATAAATTGAAGCGGTCTCGCACCAACGCGACGCGAACGACGGGACTCGCTTGATGCAGACGCAAGCGTTATGTTATTTTAGATATATATTTTTCATTTTTCAACGCAGACGAAGTCGCGGCCACCAGCTAGTATAATATAAAGGGAACATTTTTTTATCATTTAAGTAATGCTTGCTTCTCCCCACCAAGTTACCATTGGTAGGTCCTCCTTTGCGTGGACCTAGTTTTTTGGTCTAATTCTCAATTCCCAGTTTTAGCAAGCTATTGAATCACTTGGCAGTAGAGGTTTAGATTGCGGTGGCAAATTTATGTGTCTTCGTCTAATTTTTTTCAAAATTTAACTTTATGTGATACCTTTGTAATACCTACTAATATTATTTTTAATCAGGAAAGATCCGATATCGAGTGGAAGTTTGCGCGGAGCAACCTCTGGATGTCGTATTTTGAAGATGGCGACACAGTTCCACCGCCTTTCAATATTATCCCAACGCCTAAACATTTCAAGGGCTGGATGGATCGCATGTTTGGCAAGAGAGAACGGGGATCAATTATCGTGAGTTGTGCTTTGTGTTTTACAATTTTGTCAAAAGTAACTGAGCGTCGATTTTTTTAATATTCCTCTTACGTAAGGGTTTGAAGACTGGCTGGTGGTTTAATCGGTGTTAGATATTGTAAGCGCGCGACCTCAGTGCAGTCGGGATATGAGGCATCTCCTCCCGCCGCCGTCCGCCTGCAGTGTAGTTCGATAGTTCGAAGTTCCTACCTTAACATCCTTGCAGTGTTATCGATAGCGTTATTACTCTAACTGCATATTTATATGCATTTTATTTCAAAATGACTTCAAAAAACGGTTTTTTTATTTGTCAAGTACGAATTCGTGTTAAGGGATTCACTGAGGCAAATGACATTTACAATAGAACTCGCTGGCGGCGGGGACAATTCAACGGGCCTAGAAATGGTGTTTTTTTTTTTGTTTTTACCATTAGAACAACGCGCAAAAAAAAAAATTAATAAAATTTTTTAAACTGACATTAACTTATTAATAGGTACAGGATTCACATGCGTGCAATAAGCCGTTTTCGAGAGAATTTTCAATAAAAGTCAAATTCTTCTTGTGTTCTAACTTTTTTTGTGGAGTTTCTATTACTTTAACGAAAATTCTAATTAATACAATTGGTTCTTTACATGTTTAAGTATAATATGTATTTTTTTCAAAGTAATTGTGTTGTCTATTTCTTGTAACATCTTCATTAAACAATGGATATTTTTAGTATTTAGCGTTTGTCTCCCCTTCATAAAAAATGTGTCATTAAAAAAATACTTATATATTTTCTATACCTAATCAAATCACATACGAGTATAATATCAGCGACCTTGTAACATAGATGTGCTTGCAATTATATAACTGAAGATGATTGCAGACCGCAATAGTACCTAATTTATCGACATTACTAGATGCCACTAGTTTGGTCTCAGCGCTAGCGCATTCCTCAGAGCTGCACTCAGATCGCGCGCGTACAGTAGCTACCATTGCCTATTGGCAACGACATAGAAGTTCCAAATGCTTGGTAGGAATAGGGAGAGGATATGAGAATGGATCCTGGCAAACCGAAACATAGTAGTGGTCTTTGTAAAGGGGTGATCACTGATGCCATACGGGCGGCATTGTATACCCTTCGACCAGTTATTAACTCCTTGCTGCCCACATATGATTACACTAAGAGTAATAGTGAAATCAAATAATTAAAAGTAAAAATAAGTCACACTCTAAAGTGCCTCTGAAAGTTGGTCGTCAGCTTCAAAAAGTGTGCCTGTCCTGGGCCAGACGGAACAGATGTTCTGCACTGAAAATGCAGGTCTGTTTCCTGAAGTTACGTAGCCAGGATTTCTTCCACCTTCCAAGGCCATTGACTTTTCCAGTTTATACACTAACAACGTAAAATCAATTTTTAAAACAGAACAAGTCCCGTGAGAAAGCTCGAGCAGAACACGAGGCGATTATGAGAGTCCTCGTGAGACGATACGTAACGGCCGAACAAAGGGCTCGAGATGACGTCGGTGTGACTGAGGACGATGTTATGGAGATCCGACAGGACATATCAACATTGCGATTTGAACTTATAGATATTTTGCATAACAACGGCATGAAGACTCCGAGAGTCAACATGCAAGATGCTACAAGTGAGTAAGACTAATATATTCAAATTGTTCTACGATTGATTGAGGCTTGAAAATTTTCATTAGATTTTTCCAAATTTTGCTAAAAAGATACTATTTTCGATAAAAGTCTTCCCAAATCATAAATACAGAAAACAGAAACGGAATGCACAGATCATGTGACTCGCTTTACCGATAAATTATGAACACTGCAAACAATAAATTAGGACTGATCCACTGTGATAATTTTTTTAGGACTGTCCACTTGATGGTAGGTGACTACCGTCGCCTATAAAACAAGTGACGCCAAAGCTGTTGCAAGTGCGCTACCGACTACAGTAGGATTAAGGATAAGGGATTAGGAGGGGATAGGGAAATGGGCTCTGGAATCCCTTACTCACTCACCGAAACACAACAGCACAGGTGCTGTTATTTCACGATGGTCTTCTGTAAGGGGGTGGTTACTGCCGCCAGACGGGCTTCCCACATGACTGCGAAACGCAGTGTGCCCTGCCACTGCTTTCCAGATCCAGACCAAAGCCAAATTTTAAAAGTTCAGTTTTCAAAGTTGACCCTGCCGGGAATTGCATCCGGGAACCCTAGATCAGAGTTAGACCACGAAATCGGTGGGTGAACGGTATTGTTGAGGTGACTGGTAACGTTGAAAACTGGAAAATGTAGAAAGTTATATAATTATAATGGGTTCCAGACAGGCTAACGGTCCAATTGATGGTGGATGGTTACCGTCGTCTAAGGATACAAGCAACATCAGGGGTGCTTCCGATCTTGCAGGATTTTTTTTTAACGGCAGGCTTAAAGAGTTCCATATTGTAGCTAAGCGGAAACGCCTCAAGGAAGATTTTTACAAAGTTCGCTCGTCCGCGTTTAACTTTCTACTCGTGATTGTGTGAGCAGCGGCACCTTATACAAATAATGCGGTTACTCCGCATCTATGCGTAGCCATTAATTGGAACAACTCATCAGAGTACTTACCAAGTACAACCGGTAGAACACACAAAGAGAGGCTACATTCCTTCTTAAAATAAGGGGTTCTGTTGTGTGAGCATTTTATCGTAATTCGAACAATTCGACGCTGCAATGTGTCAAATGGATCTAGCAGAGGTATTTTGGGACGTGGAAGAAGAAAGTTTTAACGAACTCTTTATAATTTTCTACAGTTTTACACTGTATAGATAATTCGTACAGTCAATTTAGTTTTACGAAAATTTATTCTAGGTCTTTTTTTCTAAATGTACATTCTTTAGGTGGACACTTATGCCTAGAAAAAAACTGGATAGTGATTATAAATTCGCGTGTTATTATGACATTACTATGTTCCAATTCTGAGCACAATGTTCTCTTATAGGGGTACATATAATCCATCGCTTGTTCACTGCGGACGAAAACTTATTTTGTTCAATTTTGAAAACTCTTTTATGCAAAGAGGCCATAAAAAATATGGAGATAATATAGACTAATTAAATATTATTTATTTACAGTCGCCGGCAAAAAAGGTAAAGTGATGGAAAGAAGAATTCTGAAGGACTTCCAAATCGGTATAGTGGAGGGCATAATTAAGGATGTCATATCCTCGAACGATAGCAAACCACAGGATGTCTTCTCATCTATCGCTAAAGCTATCGGCAGGAAAGGTAGTGCTGATGGGTATGTGTTTTACTTCACTTTCTTTAATTGAGCTTCATTAATCGCTTAATCTATGATTAAGTAGTGGAAACATACTGATGAATATGATTTTCAAGATATCAGATTTTCAAGATGATCAGGTCATTACATAAAATAAAACTATATCAGGAACGGTTATGTACAACTGGATGGTGTGTGGCCATCGTTCCTTATTAACACCATCAACGCTTTAAGGATAGCTAATGCTCTACCTACCTTTAATATTATAAATATAAGGCATATGAGAGAATGGACCCTGTCATCCCTATTTTCACATGGCAACACAGCAAAACAAGTTCTAAATATTCACGATGAGCTTCTGTGGTTATTACCGTTAAACGGGTTAAAAGTTAAGGACGTAACTACATTTTTGACGCGTTCGAATTCATCTAACTGCGCCAGCACACTACAGCAAAGTGCCCACACACACATTGAAGCCGCACGGTGTACTTTGGAACTTTGTCGTTCTAATAATTTAGAAAAAAAGGCGATACACACCCATGCTTTCATGACTGAGCGGGGAATGGCGAACGAAACCTATACTACGGCGAAAGAGGTCGCAGTGCGCGATCCCTTAGAAAAATGCATGGAGAAAATATAGTGCGTTTTTTAGTGTTTATTCTTTCTCAGAAATGAAAAAGTAATTTATTTGAGTACAAAATAATAAGCTAGACGTATAGAAGACTGTATAAGCTACAATTTCTTATTATTTTCATGTTAAAATATGCAGCGGATTTAGCTATTTATGTACCTATCCAGACACCATTTTTCGATATTTTTAGCGATTCTTGCGATGTGAAATTTTTGTATTGGGCTGCCCAGTTTTTATTAGCTATCTTTAGAGATGAATACATTACCTTTTATTTTATACCATGGTATCTCTACAGTTGTGCTTCCTGGATATATAAATGGTACCGAAAAACCATTGATATTTGTGAATACGTCCTTAATGATCCATATTGCAATATTAAAGAATAACTATTAGTTATTATTTATTGGAATATATTTTGTATTATTAATGAAGATATTTTTAAAGTATTCTGTGATTTTACAGCAAAAAAGACTGGAACGCTATGGTGCGTAGAAGCACTACACGTCGCAATCCCATCGGTTCTAGTTCCGAGGCGCTATCGCGTCGAGATCGACAATCTCTGCGTGGACACATTCTTGATAACGTCGACACTAAGACTATTAATCCCCAGAAGCTTTTAGGTAAAACATTATCCATTAAATTCAAATTAGACTTACTCCAGGATTAGGTTGGATACCTATGTAGGGTTGGGTTAGGGTTAGGACAAAAGTTTGATACAGCGCACTTTACAATCATTTTCTTGAGGTCATTAGTCCAGCGACCAGGTTGTCAGCCCACGTGGTTTTAACCGTGACCTCCACTCTAAGACTCGTCCATCCTTAGCATGGCTTTAATATAACTTAATACGTAATAATATATTTTCTTTGTACAGAGTTCAATCCGAAGTTATCAGAGGTCACCCCAACAACGCGGGTCGCTTACGCCAAGTTTATGAAGAGCAAAATCAAGTCCGACTTCACGTCTCACGACGGCGAAGGTCCAGAAGACGAGGTGGCGAAAGATGAAGGAGAAGTGGTCAAGAAAGAATCGACATCCTCTTTAAAAAGACCACCTTCCAAGGGACGTAAGTGAAGCTTCAATGACACTTAGTTTGAAGCGCTTAGGGATATCCGCGTCAGTTGCAGATTTAACCAAAGAATAAAAACTGAATAAGGTCGACAGACGACCCCGTTGGATGAGTGATTAGGGTGCTTGCCTTAACGCTCTGTTCTAGGGTTCCCGGGTTCGATTCCCGGCAAATCAAATTTTCAAATTTGGCTCTGGTCTGGATTTGGAAAGTAGTGGCAGGGAACGCTGCGTTTTCGCAGTCATTTGGGCAGCCCGTCTGGCGGCAGTAACCACTCTTTATAGAAGACCACCGTGAAATAACAGCACTTGTGCTGTTGTGTTTCGGTGAGTGAGTAAGGGATGCGAGAGCCCATTTCCCTATCCACTCCTAATCCCTCGACCTTGATCCTGCTGTGGTCGACGGCGTACTTGCAGCAGCTTTGGCGTTGCTTGTGTTATAGGCGACGGTGGCCACCTACCATCAAGTGGACCGTCAGCCTGTCTGCCGATCTTAACATTAAAAAAAAGACAGGCTGATGGTCCACTTGATGGTAGATGGCTACCGTCGCCTATAACACAGGCAACACCACAGGTGCTGCGAGTGCACTGCAGACCATAGTAGGATTAAGGTTAAGGGCTAAGGAAGGGGATAGGATAATGGACAGGATATTGGATGACTGCGAGAAGCGATTACACTCTATTGCTAAACTAAATCAAAGCGATAATACTATACAAGTAGCAACTCCTGTACGAGGAGTCGAGAACGGCGGAATAGTGCTGTACACTGTCGTTGCATCCGCATAAGAAAACCCATTTCAGTTTCTACCCGTATGGTGCCGAAGCTGAATAGACGGGGGAAGCTGAACTTATGGGTACACATAAAACTCAGAATCTCTCCACACAAAACTGGTGTTTTCTATGGCCAGAATCTGAATTGAGCTAAATAAGTGTAGTTACTCCTTTCGCCTATAACACAGGCAACGCCACTGCTGCTGCAGGTGTAGTAGAATTGAAGATAAGGGAAGGTACAGGAAAATGGGCACTGCCATACCTTCACTCACTCACCGAAACACAACAGCACATATGCTATTATTCCATTGTAATCTTTCTGTAAGGGTGATTAATTCCGCCAAACGGGCTGCCCCAATGACAGTTAAACGCAATGTGCCCTGTCACTACTTGCCAGATCCAGACCAGAACCAGCTATGAAAAGTTTATTTTCAAAATTGGTCCTGCGAATCGAACTCTGTACCTACCCCTGAGATAGAGCATTAAAGTAAACACGTTAACCACTTGACCAAAGAGGCTCATTTTGTTTGCTTCGAATCATTCAGCACAAACGAATTCGCAGACAACGGTTAGTAGTGGCAATATTATAAACAAGCTGTGCCCGCGGTTTCGTCCGTGTGGAATTCAGATTGTTTCTCGGTATCGGGTACCTACCCAGCAGTCGTAGCGTACGCGCCTTGATCTACTTGCATTGCCTCTGTGGCTTCACGGCGCGGTCGCTCTTTACATATCATATCGTAACCATACATCCAAAACATATGCATTAAAAAGCAAAAATCACGTGTAAGATAAATTTGCTGATTTTGATAAAGATTCATAATTGTTGATAATATGGCCAATAAACATCACCTAACGATTTAAATTAGTTTTTTAACCGAAAAAGTAGTTTTTATGCCTTAAATATAAAAGTTAGACATATGCTGTCGTTGACTTTTTTGTAGGCATCATTAAGTTCTACAACTTTTCTGTAGAAATCAATCATATAACTCGTAATCACCGTTAAAGCAGCGTTAGAAAGAATTTTTTCATCGACTCTTTTTGCAAATTCGATTACCAGAAGAAAGCCTGTTCATTTTACGGGATAATATATGTTTATGTCCATTCTGAAATTCTGTTCTAACTATTGCTGAATGATTTTTTTAAAGTAGTTTCGAAGATTACTCCCAACATACAAACAAACAAACATACAATCTTTACCTCTTTATAATATTAGTATAGATTGGGAACTGATATTAGTAGTTCGAGTTTTTTTTCTTTTTTTTTTATTAAAGATGGGTTTGCTCTTGACCAGCATCTATCCATATAGGAAGGATGAGGCCGACGATGGAGCGAGCTCGCCCAGAAGGTGCCTATTCATTCGAACCTTGAAAAGATTTGGGTTGTATGAGCTCGGAAATACAGACGCCGGCAGGGAGTTTCAATCCTTAGCAGTGCGCATCACAAAAGATGTTTTAAAGCGCTTGGTCCGAATTAGAGGGATTAGAATTACTGAATTGTTCAATTTTTACAGTTAAAACATAATGTATTTATTATAAGGCCAATGTCTTTTAAAGAGCCAAGCTTACACACGGTTTCAATGAAACTCTGAAACCACAGAAAACCATTCACCGTTTGTTCCAGCGTGTTTCAAACAAAAGCGTACGATTCAATTAAACGTGCATTTATATAAATGAAACATACATTGTTTCGTTTAAACGTTTGGTGAGGGAATTTTAAAATTTTCTATTCCTTCTAAATGTCGTAGACGTAGAATAAACTTTCAATTCGTTTTACTCTGTGTGTTGTATTAAAGAATCCACTTTAATGGGAATTTCACATATTAAAATAAATCAAAATATTACAAAATATAATTAGGTGCTAATTTTACATTATAGGTATTATAAACGCGAAGGTGAGTTAGCTTGTCTGTAACGGTTTCACGCCTTAAGTACACAACCGATCATCGTGAAATTTTGCTTAAACTTTGTCAGAGATACAGAAGAGGACATAGCATACCTTTCATCCACGGTTCACATCTATACAAAGAATAAAATCGTAAACGAAACGTGTCTGCACATTAAAGATTTTTCAAAAAAAAAAATTATACACGTTGTAAGTACCGAAGTAAAAAAAAATTTTTTTAGAATTTTTGTCTGTTTGTTGGTTTGTCTGTGCGTTTGTGCACGCTAATATCTGAAACGGCTCATCTGATTTGAATGCGGTGTTCACTGATGTATTGTAGTAAGATTCCCGTAACATTTAGTGTTTGTTTCATTCCAATCGGTTTACAAACAAAATAGTTACGCGCTATAACGAATACCACGCACGCTCAGCTATGAAGTTGCGGACTCAGCTAGTCAAAAATAAAAATAAAGCAATAAAGGTTGAGAAATATTACAAAGCCTTAACTTAGAAAAACGGCCACGGACGAAGTCGCGTATAAAAGTTAATGAGAATAATAAAGCGTTATTTATTATTTTCGGTACCTATATGCAAAAAGGATGTTTTCTCAATTCGAAAATGTCAACTAAGTCTTGCATTAACAGTATGATTATTCATATTCATTAATTTATATTTTTTTTATGTTAAGATCGACAGACAGGCTGACGGTGCACTTGATGGTAGGTGGCTACCATCGCCTATAAGTCCTATAACACAAGCAACGCCAAAGATGCTGCAAGTGCGCCGCCGACTACAGTAGGATGAAGGATAAGGGATTAGGAGAGGATAGGGAAATGAGCGCTGGCATCCCTTACTCACTCACCGAAACACAACAGCACACATGCTGTTATTTCACGGTGGTCTTCTTTAAGGGGGTGGTTACTGTCACCAGACGGGCTGCCTAAGTGACTGAGAAACGCAGTGTGCCCTGCCACTACTTTCCAAATCCAGACCAGAGCCAAATTTGAAAAGTTTATTTTTCAAAGTTGACCCTGCCGGGAATCGAACCCGGGAACAGGAAGCACCCTAACCACTCATCCAACGGGCTCGTCATTCAATTCGAAAATTCGAAAAAGTCGACTATAGTATGATTATTCATATTCAATTTTTTTAATGTTAATATACAGCTGTTCTTAATCACTAGGTTTATAAAAAAATTGTACGAAGCATAGCATAAGTTTACTCTATACTCCGGCCATTATATGATTGCAGTTTTGACACATGTCAATCTCCATATCCATACCTACATTTTCTATATAGTTTAATCGAAAATGAATTTTATAGTATGGAAATAAAGAAATATCAAAAACGCATTCATAGAATGTCCGTATAAATAATGGTTTAACTCAACAATAAAAATAATGAAAATTCACGTTTTTATTTAAAGCAACCGCATTCCGTCCACGGACACCCATACCCGAAGGGTCAGATGATGAGGCCATGAAGGATAATGAAATAGTTGTGAAAGCTGATGTCGAAGACAATAAAGGTGACAACTTTGAGATCTATATTTCCATGTAATATTAGTCTGCGAATCGAATCAGTCCCGGGCTCTAACGGGTCCTTGTCTTATATTACAGTCAGTTAACTGTTACTTGTCAGTATATTAATTTATGAAAATTTAATTTATAGGCATTAAAATATTAGTCAATTTAATAAAAAAAATTAATATTCACAATAACAATGCTAGGTTTAAAAATGATATTTATAAATATGAAACGCGACTCCACAAGAGTAATTCTCTTATGGGTCAGCGTATACGGTTTTATAATAAACTTCCCTGAGATAATAAGAAGCCTTACCTATTAAATAAATTTAAAATTGTAATCAAGACCAAACCCTCTTCAGAAGGTTATTGTTCAAAAGGCTGAATAGTTAAGCGATTATTTAGCTTGGATTTAAATGCTTCTGAGCTCATAAATTTGTGTATAATAATTGTAATTGTTAAATATATATTATTTTAAAGATGACAAAAAGAATGGTATCCTGAGTTTCTTTCGGGGTTTCTTCTCAGGATCGTAAACATCTTGGCATTTTTTCCGAAACCCTGGTAAAATTATTTAATCGACTTCAAAAAAGTGATCTTGTTATCCTGTTTTTGGGAATAAGCGATTTGATTTGATTTGAAAGTCCTTCCTGCTGGATTTCACCAATTTGTTCCCTAATGCAGCTTAGGTTGCATTATGTTTGTATGAACCTAATACAGATGCATTAATTTTGGGGAAATATATTGTTTAAATAATACCAACTTACTGTGCAAGGTGGTAGACAGGCATACAGAAGACAGATGAAAATTAATAAATTGGGACGTTAGGAATGATAGACAGAATTGAAGTAGAGTAATGGATGTAATTATCAGAAATACAGTACATGTAGTATTTGCGTCCAGACATAATATTTAAATTAAATAATTAATTTATATATATTTTTAAGAATTAATGTTTATTTGAAAAATATTTTTAATAACAATTAATTTTGAATAAATTAATATAAATAAATTAATACAGTAATTAATTATAAACTGAAAAGTACATATTAGTAAAGATTTTAGATTTCAACAAAAAAGATTGATTACAATTAATATAATACATTAAATAAATTTAGAGATTTTTTTTAAAGGTCCACTTGATGATAGGTGCTATCGTCGCCTATGTAAACTAGCAACACCAGGAGCGATGCAAGAACGCTGTCTACCTTGTAAAGAGCAAGGAAAATATCTGACATCCTTTGGCATCCTTTCCTCACTACAACATGGGATGTTATTTCACGATGGTCTTCTGTGAGGCTCCTTTAACGGGGGTAAAAAGGGATGATGCAAGTTATTTAAATCATAAAGGTGTTATAGCAATTATGGCAATTATGGCATTATAGCATCACAAATGAATAAATGAAGAACATCTGTGGGTTGTTTGCCCACAGATGTTCTTCCATTAGTAATTGTAATGGCATCTTTTTAATCATACTTATTAGTTCTTAAAATTGATTTTAAAACTATGTTTTTTTTTATTTGTAAGATTTAACAGTGAGCGAAAACGTCTGTCATCTCAAATTTAAAAATCAAACTCTTTTTCCCAGGGTCGAGAGATACTAAAGCCAACGAAAAAGCAACTTCAAACGAAAAAGCTCCAACTAATGGAAACAAAGAGCATAAAATTCAAATAGATGATCCGGAATCCCCGACGGATCCAAAATCACTATACATGACCAAAGAAGAAGACTCAAATTTACAAAAACCTATTAACCCAACTCCAAGCGAACAAATATTATCGGCGACTTCTCTCAACACCCAATACAAAGAAATGGTTGGTGATTCGAAGCCAGAATCAACAGCAGCTAAAAAAGGTGCAGAGGAACTAGGAAAAGCTGATGAAAAATCTGAAACAATCCCTGAAAGTAAACCTTCTGAGGATAAGAAAGAAGAGAAGCCTAAACCTAAACCAAAGCCTGAAAAACCTAAACAAAGCCTTTCTCCACCACCAGCTTCTACAGCGAGTTCTTCACTGAAATCTGATAAAGGCAAATCAAAGGTGACGGGTAAAATGGTTAGTGGGTGGCTTTAAAATAAATCCCCTTTTTTATTGGGTGATAAATGTTTATTGGGTGACAATCATTTTGGACGATATTGCCAAACTTTTTTGGAGTAGTAGAATATTGGTGATATTTATTATGAAATTGAACAAAAAATAGTACACTTTCTTGGGACTAAAAAAGGTCCAAAAAGATAGACAATAAAAGGTCCAAAAATAGAATGACAAGAAACAAGAAATGTGATATTGGGAATTTCATACATGTCTTTACTTTTGTCGTCTATTAAATAATAATTTGACATATTAGTGAGATTAACTTTGATAATAGCAATAAAAAATTATTTTAAGATTCACTTTGACTGTTGCAATGTATTTTTTTTAGAATTACACAAAACTAATCCGCTTTGTTAAAATATTCAGTAAAAATCGTTGTTTGATCGAAATATGAGGTGTAAGTTCCTGTTCAGAGGAAAATAATAATATTAATAATAATAATTGTTTATTATTTGTTATGACCATGGATATGGTTGACCATGATAATAATCATCAAAATATATTTGATGTTATGAATTTCTAAGGTTTAACAGGATCTTATACGTTTGTTGATGTAGTGTGTAAGATGTATTTATAAGAAGATAAATAAAAGGATGCTTCTGTGATTAGTTTTGCCTTATTTTCGAATTTGAGCCAAATTAATGTCACACTACTGGGCACTATTCTTTCCTCCGTACCAGATTCTGTCATCTCACAAGTCCACTGCTGATTAGTAAGACTAAATTTGTTTTTTGAAGATTGTCTGCTTTCTCGAATATAAAGTTTTCTTCAATGAGTTTTCAATTATTGTAAGGCTATGACCATTCAGAGTTTAAGTCAGTTGTTGGGCACTTTTCTTTCCTCCGTATAGTACCCGGCAAACTTCTTGGCCATCGCGTGAGGTGGTGGGGGAAAGTTTGCGCATGGTACAATTTTATTACTGGGTTTTTATTGATTGAGCTAATAACGTTTTAGTTGGTGGTATAGAGAGAAAAGAGATCACGAGAGACAAAGAGACCTATTTTTCGTTTCTGCGCATTCAAGGTCGTTTGTCCAACAAGTTTGCCGGCTACTATACCAGCCTTGCTACCATGAACGGCATCCGAAGTTTACCCTCTGTGTCCCACTTGCAACTTCTTACATAGGTACGATAGAGAGAGAAAACTTCGAATGACATTCATGGTGGGCCTGCAGGAGCTGTCATCCCACAAGTCCAAAGCTGATTAGTAAGAACAAATTTGTTTTTTGAAGATAGCCTGCTTTCTCGAATGCCGTGGGCGGGTAGCTAGTTACTAAGGCTTATTAGCATAAGGGCAACTTCGCATTAAGGCAACTTCGCATAAGGGCAAATTCTCCAAACGGCAAATTCTCATAAAGGCAAAAGTACACTCTTTGTAAAATTAAAACGTAAATTGGAACTTAAGAAACTATACTAAACACAATTTCTCGCTGCACGCGGAACAATAAAACTTTTACGTAGTGTTGTGCTTGCTTCGATAACGCGCTAGCGATAAAACTTAACAGTGAGTAACATATACTCTTCCAAACAATTAAATAACTATCAGGAGATAAGGGTCACTTGTATTATTTATTGGTAATGACGGTAATTACGAAACAGTGGGTATGTGGATCGTAAATAGCTAATAATTATTATTTTATTATATTTCTGTGGGTAGTCTTTAAATACCGAGTTATTATTTATTTCCTTTCATTCGTTCTTTGAAGTTTTAATAAGTTTTAATGGAGGCTATTTTCCAAATATTAAATCAGTTGGTGTGAGATTTTTAAATGAAAAAAAAAGAAGATCCACGTAAATTGAAAGATATTATTTTTAATCAGCCACGAGAACTTAGGTACTTATTTATCAACATCATTATTCAATTTTATTTATCATTAATTTTTATTTTTGAGTTAGTACAATAAAATTCAAATAAACAATAAAATACTTGATTTTAATTTTGTATATATTTACCGATTACATATTGACGAAACGCGCGTTGTGGCGCTTCACTAAACACGCGCACTTCACTACGCTTTGCCATAAGGCTTTAAAGCCTAGTTCACATTATGCTAGTATTTTAGTCTAGTAGCGAGTAATTTAGTAGCTAAAATACTCGCTTCTGCACCAAAATCGTTCGCACTTCGTTCGAGTACAGTTTACAAGTGAGTGGTGTTTTGTAAGATGAACAGCCTACAACGCAAAAAGTAAATAAACTGATTAAGTTAATCTTAACGGCGATTTTAGAAGAGGTAGATGAGGAAATTTGTGTGATTAATAAAAAGAAGCTATGGATACGAAAATGGATCGATAGAAGGGATAAACTAGGAGCTACTAATTGTCTTCTGAATGAATTAGCATTGGAAGATCCCAAAGAATACTTTTTATACTTACTTACTTACTTTAAGAATACTTACTTAAGTTATGTAAATTTTCTGCGTAAAATTACCCTATTAAGAAGTGCGATTCCTGCAATTACAAAATTACAAGCATTTTATACTTTCTTGCTACTGGATGTAGTTTGGACACTCACACACATATTTAGATTCGGAAAATCAACTATTTCCGAATTCATCATTAAAGTTTGTGAAGCAATCTATGAATCGCGCGTCCGTATGCACCACGCGTCCGTGCGCCAGTGAGCACGGACGCGTGGTGGGAGGTGCTACTCGCCCGATAAAAATAGAATAAAATGGATTGGCTCGACTTAATTCCTTACTAAATTACTCGACTAAATTTTTGGTGTTCAGACACTTTTAGCTACTAAATTACTCGCTACTAGACTAAAATACTAGCATAATGCGAACTAGGCTTAAGAAAGAGTGAGCGCGCAATATGCTTCGATGTGCTCGCACTTTTTATTGCCTCGCGTGTAGCGAGAAATTGCGATTACCTTAGTAGGTAACATTTAAAGCGTCGGAAGACACACAGGAGCACTAATTAATGTCAGGCATTAATTTACATTTTATTTTTAGATGATCTCTCGAGTATGTTATTTTTTCTAGACACCCTGTGTTTACAACGTGTACCTACCTATGCAAATTTCATGATCATTGATCGAGTAACTAAGGCGCGAACGATACAAACTCACTTTCACATTATTCATCGATCCAGTTAATGAAATTTCAGAATATTTATGTAAAAATTGGTAGGTATGCTGACGGTGCACATGATGGTGTATTACCATCGCCTGTTAGCAAAGGCACGCTATAGGGGGTTGCAAACGCTGCTGTCTTATATAGAAAAATGAAAATGTTTTATGCGGTTTTCACTGATGTATAGTAACACGTTCCCCGTAACATTTTAGTGTTTGTTTCATTCCAATCGGTTTACAAACAAAAAAAAGTTACGCGCTATATCGAATATCACGCGTACAAAGTTACGTACGTTAGTACTATTATTTATTCTGTGATTGCGGTCTTAGCTAGTGATAAACAATAATAAAAAATAGCACGAGCAGTCTTGTTCGTGTTCATCGACAGCCTAGCCACCTACCATCAAGTGGAACGTCGGCGTGCCTCACACACAATTTTATAAAAAACTTTTGTAAAACATTGAGATAAAAATTGCACTCTAAAAACGTAAGTCAAAAAAAAGAAAACCCTTCAAATAACCCTAAAAAGAATAAATAAATATAAATAACAATAAAACTGTAAAAACAGAGACTGCTATTGCGGGCGGGATAACTCCATGGCAAAATCATTAGGAAATTTAATTTTAATAGTAAAAACCTTAAAATTAAAAATACATATGTGTTAAAAAATATTTATTTGAAATAATATATCAACAAATCAACAAGCATACAATATTCAACACCTTATTTGTTAAGTAGCTAAATAATTAAGTTGGACTAAGTTAATTAAATTAAAGTACTTAGACAATTATTTATGAAATTATTTGTCCATTGCTTTTTATAATGTTGTGTATCATAATGAAATAATACGTTTCTTCTTTCTATGTTAATAATTATTATTTTATTTGAATAAAAATTATTAATTATTAGAGTAGGTATTAATAAAAAAAATAGTCTGATTTAAATTTGTTGTGTAATTATTCATATTGATAAATGATTGGAAAAAAATCAAAGATTTATAACTTTGTAAAAGATAATACCTACTCTTGAATAAAAGATATGGTAATTTGCTTGAGTTTAAATTTTAATTTATCTCGTGGCACTTTATTTAAAAACGAAATAGTTATTCTAGCAACTCGTAATAGACCTTATGTTGGTTCATTAGGACGTGTCGCGGCAGCCGGGTTTCGAGTGGTACAGGCACCGGCCTCCCCTAGGACGGTTAAATCGGCTGTCCTTGTGGCCAACCACCTTATCAACCTCACTATTGACATCAACTGCGTTGATGAAAATATTGTAGCCCTTGGGTTTGATGTCGGAGGAATGAAATGCGGACTCATCAGCGCCTATTTGGAGGGAGATCAGGACATCGAACCTTACCTGCAGCGGATCACTAACATCGTTTCCATACTGGGTGTGGAGAATTATCTCATCGGTGGAGATGTCAATGCTAAGAGTCCCTGGTGGGGTTGCCGAACTGAGGATAGACGGGGCCAGGCGTACGCGGAGTTCCTTGCTGAACTGGGATGCGAAGTATTGAACAATGGATCTACACCAACCTTTCACACCTACAGAGGGGACCGATTGTATACTAGTATAGTTGACGTAACTGCATGCTCTCCGGGCCTTTTAAAACATATCATTAATTGGACAGTCGAAAAAGATTTTCTTACTCTTTCTGATCATCGGGCAATTACGTTCCAGATTAGCGTAGGTACGTCATTTGCAGCCTCTGGAACGGAGATTAAAACTTGGAAGTATAATACTTCGAAAGCAAACTGGAAAAAATTTGACAAGATACTCCTTTATAGACTTGATCAAGAGGGACTCACCCGACCAGACATTAACTTAATAGGTAATACTGATCGTTTAGAGCACATGGCCAGACAATACACTGCAACAATAATAGAAGCTAGCGATAGATCCATTGCTGGGACCGCGAATAGGGCCAGATCGGGTAGGCCGCCTTGGTGGACTGATGATCTTAATCAGCAAAAATTAAAAATTACCAGGATTAGGCGCCGCATTCAACAGGCTAATCCAGTACGCAGGAAGGCTCTTATAACCGAATATGTTGAAGCCAAAACTCAATACAAAACTCAGATTGAGACCGCAGTTACTTTGAGTTGGAGACAGTTTTGCAATGGCCAGCGGGGTAAGGATGTTTGGGTTAGCTCGTACAAAATATTAAAGAGTAGCACATCCAAGCCACCGGATGTTTTGCTGCGGGATTGCCGCGGCTCAACATTGGATCAATCTGAATCAGTAAAACTGTTGGCGACAAATTTTTTCCCGATGGATCCGGAGGATGAGGATGACGAGCAGCAAAGAGGTATCAGATTGGCTGCTAAAGATTTGGACCTTAGAATCAGAGCAGAGGGCAACCTCCATGTGGTGGAATTCACTGAGGCTGAGGTTAATCACGCCTTTACGAAAATGAACCCCAAGAAGGCCCCTGGAAAGGATGGTCTCACCTCTGATATTTGTCACAGAGCTTTTCAGACTGCACCTAAGGTACTGCTACAAATTTTGAATAGCTGTCTCAAAAGTGCCTACTTTCCGGGGGTTTGGAAACAAGCATTTATAAAAGTAATACCCAAGCCCAACCGCGACGATTACACAACTCCAAAGGCACACAGACCTATTGGTCTAATACCTGTTCTTGGAAAGATCTTTGAAAGAATAATCACTACAAGGATTGTTTGGCACCTTCTTTCTGAGGGAAAGTTGAACGAGCAACAGTATGGCTTCATCCCCCAAAAAGGCACCGACGATGCACTTTATAACGCCTATCAAATAATTAGAACAGCAGTTCGTAATAAAGAAATAGCTGCAGTGGTATCGCTCGATATCCAAGGAGCCTTTGATGGAGCCTGGTGGCCGGCTATTATTAAACAACTTACTTCAAAAAAGGTGGACCGAGCACTGTTGGGAGTAGTGGCCAGCTATCTTACTGAGAGGAGGTACCAGATTACGTATGCGGGTTCGACTTTCCATGGACAAACTACCAGAGGGTGCATACAAGGCTCTGTGTGCGGTCCGATTTTCTGGAACTTAATAGTAGACCCGCTGCTGGAAGAGATGAAATCAAACCGGGAGGTTCATATACAGGCATTTGCTGATGATCTGATGCTAATTGCTGTTGGTAAAACTGGTGAGGATATCGCAGCGAGACTAAACAGGGCCCTTGACAGAGTAGCAAAATGGGGCGCTTCAAATAAGTTAAAGTTTGCAGCCAATAAAACTCAACTGTTGGTAGCTACTAACAAAATCAAGTATATTAAGCCTAGTATATTTTTTGAAAATGTCTTGGTCCCCCCTAGTGACACCATCAAAATATTAGGATTAACAATTGATAGAAAACTGAACTTTCGGTCTCATCTAGATGTAGTATACAAAAGAGCCACTGCCCTTCATAAACTTATGGCCAGAGCTGCTAGGGCACAATGGGGTCTAAACTCAGAAATCTTGAGAACAATGTATATAGCAGCTGTTGAGCCGCTAATACTATACGGAGCTAATGTCTGGGCAGATATAGTTAATAGAAAATACGCAATGAAATCTCTGAACAGACTTACTAGAATGTTCACCATAAAAATAGCCAAATCCCACCGTACAGTATCTGGTAATGCGGCTGCCCTCTTAGCTGGTATTATACCGTTGGACCTCAGAGCAATTGAATCACAAAAGCTATATCACGTAAAAAGGGGTCATCTCCTTGCTGATCTTCCGAGCGCATTACTACAAAGAAAAGGTTCAATCATAGATCTAGGACATCCTGCTGGAATTGAAGTCCTAAACTTTGATATAATAGAACAACAACAAGATCTATTTTCAATGACAAGAAATTCAACAAAACTATATACTGATGGCAGTAAAATACAGGGGAGAGTGGGCGCTGCGGTTTCAGCATGGAAAGAAGACAAGGAAATACAAACCATAAAAATTAATCTGTCAAATTATTGTTCGGTTTATCAGGCCGAGTTAATAGCTATAAGAGAAGCATTAACTAAATTTTGTTCGCACTCTAAAGTAGACGTCATTTCGGACTCCAGATCATCTATAGAGGCTATTTGCTCAGGCACATCTTTGAACCCGATTGTCCTCGATATCAGAAGACATATACGGGAGCTTAAGGAACAAGGATGTGACACAAAACTCTACTGGATCAAAGCACATAATGGGATAAAGGGGAATGAGCGAGCAGATGAACTGGCCAAGGAAGCCGCGCTTCGCAGCGAGGGGGCTTCGTGCTACGATAGGTTCCCGCTGTCCAAGGTAAAGCGCCTCATCAGGGACTCCACGATCGAGGCTTGGCAAAAACGATACACGGAATCAGACACTGCTGCAATTACGAAGGCTTTCTTCCCCACGGTCGCAGACGCCTACAAAACTGTTCGGTCTCTAGGGTTGGCAACAAACCTAAGGGCACAATTGTTCACAGGGCATGGAGGGTTCAGATCCTACCTTCACAGATTTGCTCTTGCCGACGAACCGGTTTGCCCGTGTGATGGGGTGACAGAGGAGACTGTACTTCATGTCCTTCTCGAATGTCCTATGTACTCCCTGTCAAGATTTAATATTGAAATGGACCTGGACATAAGGTTGAATCTGGATACTCTGCCCAAGGTGATGGGTCACAGGGACACCCGGAACCGTTTCCTTCGGTTCGCAGACAGGATCGTCAAATCTGTCGCCGGAAGAAATGGTTCGAAAGTATAGAATTTGTATATTTTATAGTTACAGATAAGAATAAGTCTATTATAAATGCACCAAGACTATTGTAATTGCACTAACAAATGTAGGCAACAAGCGCCGCAAATAATAGTGGCGAATAACATGGCGGAAACTAAAAAAAAAAAAAAAAAAAAAAAAAAAAAAAAAAAAATAGACCAAGATATCCTAACTTTCTAAAAATCCTGTTATTGTAAAATAAATTTTTGATAGATTAAATTATATAAACTTTTTTTTAAAGTCTCAAATTAAAAAAAAATAGTTTTGAATACATAAGTATTCAAAACTATTTTTCAAAACTTCCAAAATAAAAATTTTACTATGTGATGAAAGACAATTTTTTTATCATTAGTAATACTGTTACTAATGATAAAAAAACTGTTACTTAACCAGTACTGGTTAAGTAGTATTTTATCTATGGTAATACTTAAATTATAGCTAATCTTAAATTTTATTAAGTAATTAAAAAAAAAATACTATTAATAAAATTGAACAGTCATCTCAATTTTAAAGATTTTAATTTTTCACAATAAAATTGTTAAACCATGTTGTTAACCGACTTAATCACTAAAGAATTAAGTTATTTACGGTTATCTAAATTTTGTATTATGACTATAAGTACCATAATTTTAAAGCCAAAACATGGTTTACTTCAAAATTAATAAACTTATCATTCACTTCTATTTAAAATACATTCCATAAGTGTCTTAACAAGTTCAAGTGACTTTATTTTGACCCAACCTTCTGTCTGGATTGTTGCTTTACTGCGACCATCTATAATAAATTCTTGAATAGTTTCCTTCAATTTTTCACAGGAATGCAAATCAGCCAATTCTAAGTACTCAATGGCATTTTCCACCGTTAATTTCCTGTACAGGGCCTCCTCAGCAAGACCTTTAAGTTTGTTAAGTTGATAAAAGTCAGCGGCGGCCAACAACTTCTCAGGCATGTCATCAATTTTTGGAGCACGATCAGTATATATAAAATTTAACACTTCATTGAGGACTTCTGATTCCAATGGCGACAATACTACATTTGTGAGGCTTTCTGTTGTGTTGTGTTCAAAATGAGCTTTCAACACAGCGCTTCGGCTCGTCACGAAGGCTTTGTGTATCTTATATTCTTCACCATCAGCAGATTTCATTATAGCATCAGAAAAAGAACCGAGACGAAGTAAATTACCAAAATCACTGTGCATCTGTGACTCTGGTACAAAGGTCTCATCTGTTTCGGTATAATCAATCATTGTAAACTTCAATTCTACACTTAGTAAATCCTGGTGTAGATATGCATAAATATTGTCTATTGAGCAAGAGTTTAAAAGATGCCACTTGTACGGTTGTATGATGCACTGCATATAATCCTTCCATTTATTTTGTCCAACAAGATCGTCATTGAATTCTGGACTTAGCCATTCTATAGATTTCAGGTAGACTTTGTTGCGGCTAAGAAAAAATATATCAATTGTTTTTTCATATCTGTCAAGAAACTCCAATTTTAATTGGAAATTGTAATCGTCCAAATTGTCTCGGTTGCTACATTCTGCGCGAAGCTCTTGTTCCTTCTTTATGACGTCGCTAAACTTAGGAATCTCCCACGTTATCAAATTAGACACCGTGTCTCCCTTTTTAGATATCACGTAGGGAATCCTGAACATTTTTAGTTTAGTGATTGTTAAAATTGCTTCTCACACACTTGTTGGCGACCGCAGACTTTGTAAAAAGTTAGTTCCCGGTTCCCGCTTAAATTAATTAATACAGCTAAAACACTAAATTAAAAATTTAAATACAACATAGTCTTTATAATCTGTGAATACAACTACTTACAGTTTTTTTTTTCCCATCGATAATTCGAATTGAAGGTAATTTGACATTTCTAGTTCCTGGGTTGCAATTGCAACTGTTGCAAGTTTTTGACCATACAAAAATATATGTCACCTAATCGTACTTTTTAAAAAGATTTCGATTTTATAAAATGGTAATTAATGCTTTATGCATTAATATTAATACATTTAAATATATTTAAAAAAAATGCATGAATTGCGATTCTTTTAAATTGTTATGGTAGCTACACACGTAAAGATATAATTGCGAAAGTCTAGACTTGCTGTTACACAGATGGCTCAAGTGTACTTGCACAATAAATATTATTTCTATGAAAGTGAGGGTCCAGTTTTAATGCGACAGTAACGCTTTGGCAATAGTTGGTTTAATATTTGCTACAAAAAAAAACATGTGGTTTATGAAAATTTATTCGGTTCTATTTTTTTCATATTGTTCGATTAATTTATTGTAAGTGCGCCACTTAGGATAGAGTGGAGATATCGCTCTTGTCCGCTAGATGGCGTTTATTAAGATTTTTATTTTATAAATTTATTTCATTTTTCCTGTGGCGGTATCTTGATTCTTACAAATGAGGATCCGTGTCGGTACCGCGCGATAGTTTTTTGGAATAAAAAGCAGACAGTTGAGTTCAATTTAGAAGCAGTTAAAAAGGTGAAAATTGAATGTTCCGCGTCCCACCCAACTAGCAAAAAGTGGTATTATAAAAGACACAAATGCGCTTTTGCCAAGACCAATAGTATTGGTGCGTTAGTCTTGTAACGGTTTTGTAGTGTCTAACAAGTCCCGATTTGGGCACAAATTTCATGACTATTAGTTTTGCTTTGATCCCGTAAAAGCATTGTAATGTGCTAAATTAGTCTTAATTTTATCTTGTAAGCGCACTACTTTGTGCTTCAAATCATACATTTTGCCAATATGAGATAAAAATAGTACCAAAAGTCAGTTACTTTGCGAATCCGAAAAGATTAGCCGTTAAGACATTATTTTAGTAACATATAATGAGCGGGACACGATACCAAATTAATTACGTGTATCAATTTGGGTTGTAAGTGAAATATTAATACGAAGGTAACTTTTCTGTCAATAGTTATGTGGGTTTTCCGTAAATTTTCAATGCCCCGCAATATTATGGTCTTTTAATTATTTTTGGAATAAATTAAATTGAGTCACTGACTTATCTGAAACTATTACAAGACTTATGTACTGTACATTTGCTTTTATAGAAACTTTGCACTGAAATAAGAATGTGTGATGTTTATTTGAGTCAATACTTATTGACGCCATTGTGTTAATTGGGGTTCCTCAAATGAAAAACAAAACCATGCAAGTAGGTATACTATACTTATGAAAAATCCATTCATGTTGGTACGGATTTTGATGCAGTGATAACAGGTACCTCGTAAATATTTTCAGTTTTGGCACTCTATTCATTTCAAACCAATAATAATAAATCATTTATTCAATATAAGTTTTTTACAAAACATTTATCTTCGTCAAATATTTCTAACGGCCACGCTTCGCTGCGGCCTATACGGCGGCGTGAGGCGTGTGGTACTGGACACTGCTTATATATAATACTACTGATCGTAGCTTGATGTTATATAGCCTAAAGCCTTCCTCGATAAATGGAATATTCAACACAATAAGATTTTTTAGATTCGAACCAGTAGTTCCTGAGATTAGCGCGTTCAAACAAACAAACAAACTCTTTAGCTTTATAATATTAGTATAGATTTTATATAATTATAATAAACTACCACCAGTTCGGAATGGGAAGAACTCGGCAAGAAACGTAATTGAAATACTAATTTAAAATTGTTATGGATGTGGATATTTGGTCATTTCTGCCAACAAGCCGCAACATTTCACTGCTCAATATTTCCAGATTAAGCTATTGTTGAACTTGTTGTGCCAGAATTGTTCCATTTCCCGCCCGACAAATGCGTATTCTGTTTCATTCATTTTATAACCTCTATGGGCATTTGCATTGCATGCGGCATTTGAGCATAAGGTATCTTTTGAAGATTTCCCTCCTCGTAAAAAAAGCCGTTTTTCTTGTCCTACGTTCCTATAACCACAGAAGAAATATCTGGCAACTCAAAAATATTGCACAAAATTGACCATAATAATTAACACCACGCATGTCTGCATGAGGAATATTGCACTTTGGAGCCCCATCATTAATTTCTCCAGTACGAGTAGTTGAGATTCTCCAGTTTGAGACATCATCTGAATCAGAATTATCTTCAAAAGAGATATATCTACGGAACCACTAAATTCAAAATTGCTGCTCTGATTTGTAGGTTCGGTGGGTTGCTCTTACCCAATTTCTCGGCAACTTCTTTTTTCAGTAAACAAATGTACAGAACCCTAGCTTCATTATTAAAATTGCTCCTTTTTTGAGTCTTGAGAGATAAACTATAATTCTTTATATTTTGAAAGAACTTTTCTTTTTAAGTTCCCAATTTCTTTAGATAACCTTAAAATTTTTAAAAATGATAATTTTGTCGTGTAAAAACTAAAATAAGATGAATTTAGGAGTTTTAACTAAATAAATGACAAAATGTTAACATAATCAATGCTAATGCTCCTATTACAGTCAACCGTTCTTAGCCTATAGGATTTACAAAAAAGTTTGCATTAATCTTAGCATTTTCAAAACTAATATTCTTGTAAGAATCGTATAAACACACTTTAATAGAGCCGCGCTAGTCTTAGTTACAGCGTTATTACTGCTTGAGTATTTAGGCTAGAGTATAAGTCATATCGAGTTCGGATATAGGAAGGTTCGTTTAGTGATCTCGTAAAGGTCATATAAATTAGTCATGTAAACTTTTTTATGACCATTTTATTAGATCTTTGCTCTTAATATTGATAAGGCGTTTGAAAGTGCGCTTACAAGTAAGTAGAAATTTACCAAAGTCACTATACGATATATTTAAGATCAAAAGCATTGTAACCTGCGGTATTCAAGAGCATTTTGCTTGTTGGGCAGTGACATTCCGCATATAAGATAAACCGCAAATTAAATTAGTTGGTGCAGTTTTTACACTTCGCAATTGTAAAAATTAGCTAGGTACACCACAAACATAACACTGCACAAAATCGTCGTAGCAGCCGTTGACGAAAAGGTAAGTGGTGTGTTTGATCCGCATTCGCATTTTCGCAATCCCGCCTGGAGTCGCCTACCAGCGACTCCAAGCTGTATTTTATCTCTGTTGTGATAGTCTTTACTTTTAATTTGAAACTTTTTTAAACCTGCGCAAGTCTAGAAATATCTTCATATTATTTTGATGTTGCACACACGTTACTGTATACCTACTTGTGTAAGTCTAGACTTGCGCAATTATATCGTTACGTGTGTGGCTACCATTATGAATTTCCGAAAAGAATATTTTTACAGCTGACTTAATGTTACCGCAAAATAACAGCTATTTATTGTATTATACTATTTTTTTTTAAATTAACATCACACATAAATTTTGATTTATTTTTTATATTAATTTCAAATCAACCTAATGGACTACCTACCTAGTAGTCTGTGTACTTCATTGTACGACGTCTCGTTTTACGTATTATGACAATATAAATAATGTCTTAATAAGACTATAGCATAAGAATAAATAAGAACGGAAACTCCCTCTCCATACGCGCTCAAGGTCACGATATTAGCCTACACGTTAAACGGGATCAGGGTTGCCATACGTACGAGAAATCTCGTACTTACCGTTGCGAGATTTACAGTTTCTGTACGAGATACGAGAATAATTAAAAACTCGTACACTTTTGTACGAGATTTTACCAATGTTCACTGGCTGCGCCATGCAACCTAGCTAAAAATATATCAATAAAATAAATACGTCCGTGCCAGAAACGATCGACTCTGCACATACTAGATTCATTAAAACATCATAAATTAACCTTAGTCTTGCATTAGTCTTTGAGTGGGAAATCCCCACTTTATGTATTTATTTGTTGTTGTCCTTATTGCACTAATGTTTACATCGATATCTTATCTCTTTGTCACAAACTAAAAAGTGTAGGACGGGCAATGTTAAAGTATTTTTACTTTAACATTGCCCATGTTAAGAAGGTACCAAGGCTCCAATCCTTTGTGTATTTTTATATAAGTATCTTTTTTTTTATTAAATAGGTATATTTTGTTATTGTAAGCCTTGAGTAAATAAATTCCACTAAGCAGATTTCAATCTTTTAACAACTTAACATGCTAAATGATTTTTCTACTGTGACCACCACCTTACAGAAGACCACAGCGAAGTAAAAGAACATGTGTTTCTGTGCTTGAGGGATGCCAGAGCCCCGACACTATTCCCGTCTTGTCCTATTGCCTTTATCCTGCCAGGGTCGGCAATGCACTTGCATCACTCCCAGTGATGATTGTGTTCTGAGGTGACTTCATCTCCTTATCATCAAGTAGACTTCGAACTGCTATAAGAGATTTTGACTAAAGGCATCTTAGTGCCCAAAATATTATAATTTAAATAATAAAATGAAAAGAAAAAGCAATTTTCAAAATAATACCTTTCATTTAATGTTTATATTCTTACAAAACTATATCATTCTAACTATGTATACATTAAGCTGTATGTAACACTTAAATTTTTGAGATATATTGTTAATAATAAGTGCATAATTACATATCTATATATAATGTTAATGAACAGAAAAAGTATGTATTCAAAAACTACTGGAGCGATTTTAAAAATTCTTTCACCAATAAAAAGCTAAATTATCAGCGAGTAACATAGGCTACTCATCCTCCCCCATCTCCGCCTTTATCAGCCCTCTATACAAATGTATGTTTGTAATGAATAAACTCAAAAACTACTGGACCGATTTTAAAAATTCTTTCATCTATAGAAAGCTACATTATCAGCGAATAACATAGGCTACTCACCCTCCCCCATTTCCGCCCTTTACTCCTCCCCCCCATACAAATGTATTTTTATAATGAATAAACTCAAATACTACTGGACCGATTTTAAAAATTCTTTCTATAGGTTGTTACAGAACAGCCTGCCAGACTAAAAAAATATACCTATAAAATAAAAGACTGGGAAAAGAAATTAACAAATTTATTAAGAAAAGGGAAGGGTGGAGTTGGTGAACGGGGGTGTAGGTGTAGGTGGTGTGGAGAGTTAGGGACTACAGTGGATGAAATAAGTAAATTAAGCTTACAGAGCCGTCTTAAGTCTATTCGGCGCCGGGGTTCGGGGCTCAGCCTGCGCCCTCAGCCACCCAGACGTCTATGTCAAAGGGCGCAATTACTCGCCTATGACAGACGCACAGGTGCCGCGCCCCGCCTCGCGCCCATTTCAAATGAACTTACACTTTATTGACTTAGAGATCATTTTGCTTCAAGTGCGGGCGACCGGGCGGCAATGTGTCAAAGGTTATACACTATCTTTGGATTAGAGATTTTGCCGCGCACGTGTTGCATTTAATAAAATTGTTAAAGCGCCTACACAGCCCTAAAATCGGTGGCAATGTCGGGAGAGTGGTAGTGGGGATGAAATCGGCCGCTACTCAACACACGTCCCTGCTACTAAGTGTGAAACCGACCGTGCAACAAAGAGCTCGTCTATTAAGATGCCGCCGACACTCTCAAAACATCAGAGAATAGGCATCACTCTGGCACTTGCTACAGTGCAACCAAGTCAAAAACGAAAAAGTCGCCTAAGGACACAAGCAACACCAGGGAGGGTGCATGTGCGCTGCCGACCTTGCGGGAATTTGTTTACTGCTAGTTTGAAGAAGCCCATATTGTAGCTAGATGGAAACACCTTAGAAGGGAGAGAGACATTTGGAAGCAGCTGAAAACTTTTTAAGAATGGATATAGAATGTGTTGAGGAACTCCTTGAAGAGATCATTGACTTTCGTCCAGGCTTCTCGCTTCTTTTCCTTCGCTATGTCTTCGCACGGAATACAAATTAAAAACACAAAATTACGTCTTGTCGCCCCTGCAGTCGCAGAGTCGCAGTCACACTGCGGTGAAATCGGCACCGATTTCGTTATAAAGCGCCTACACACGGCCCTAAAATCTGTGGCAATATCAGGAGCGTGGTAGTGGGGATGAAATCGGCCGCTACTCTACACACGTCCCTTCCACTAAGTGTGAAACCGACCGTGCAACAAAGCGCTCGTCTATCAAGATGCCGCCGACACTCTCAAAACATCAGAGAATAGGCATCACTCTGGCACTTTCTACAGTGCAACCAAGTCAAAGACGAAAAAGTCGCCTAAGGACACAAGCAACACCATAAAGTGCGCTGCCTACCTTGCAGGAATTTGTTTACTGCTAGTTTGAAGAAGCCCATATTGTAGTTAGATGGAAACACCTTAGAAGGGAGAGAGACATTTGGAAGCAGCTGAAAACTTTTTAAGAATGGATATAGAATGTGTTGAGGAACTCCTTGAAGAGATCATTGACTTTCGTCCAGGCTTCTCGCTTCTTTTCCTTAGCAATGTCTTCGCACGAAATACAAATTAAAAACACAAAAATATGTCTTGTCGCCGCTGCCCTCGCAGACAGACACACTGCGGTGATATCGGCACCGATTTCGCTACACACGAGAGGAGTTAGGAGTTAGGAGTTCAGAGTTAGGAGGAAACTGATTACGATTTGCCTACACATGAGGCGATCAAGGGAGCGATCTAGGGCGCTCCCCACCACTTCCCCGATATTGCCGTGTGTAGGCGCTTTAATAAAAGTAAAACAATGATTATTGTTGATGACTAATTTTTTTATATATTTAATTTTGCGCATACGTATTTGTCGTAACAAGCATATGAAACTATGCAATGGCGTTAAGTTCAATAAAATATCTAAATACTTCGCGCTCGGCAGGCGCCCCCGGGCGCTCCGCGCCCGGGTGCACCGCACCCCTCGCACCCCCGGGTAAAGACGGCCCTGTTAAGCTATGCTACCCCAAGAGGGTCTCCTGCTGGATGCTCTATTCCGTAGCGGCCCCGTAGGATAGCAGCCGGAACGGAGGTAGACCGGCAGGAACAGCAGCCAGGAACGGTGGTAGGCCGGCAGCGGCCCTGGAGGAACAGTGACTGCAGCTGTGGTAGGCCGGCAGCGGCCCCGGAGGAACAGTGACTGCAGCTGTGATAGGCCGGCAGCGGCCCCGGAGGAACAGTGACTGCAGCTGTGATAGGCCGACAGCGGCCCTGAAGGAACAGCTGCAGTCACTGTTCCTCCAGGGCCGCTGCCGGCCTACCACCGTTCCTGGCTGCTGTTCCTGCCGGTCTACCTCCGTTCCGGCTGCTATCCTACGGGGCCGCTACGGAATAGAGCATCCAGCAGGAGACCCTCTTGGGGTAGCATAGCTTAATTTACTTATTTCATCCACTGTAGTCCCTAACTCTCCACACCACCTACACCTACACCCCCGTTCACCAACTCCACCCTTCCCTTTTCTTAATAAATTTGTTAATTTCTTTTCCCAGTCTTTTATTTTATATATTTTTTTAGTCTGGCAGGCTGTTCTGTAACAAATTTGTATCGTTATATAACCGGAAAAGAATATTCAGCGCAAAAAAAAAAAATAGTAACAAAAAAAATGTTAAAATTAACTAACAGCTACGGGCACTTTAAACATTCGACCTTTTGGCGCGCTTGTCGTGACGTCACATACAATAACAATGAAAATGTCAAAAATCACAAACATCTACACGCTTGTTGACATTTCATAGACTTGAACTGACCGTTTCAAGTAGGTATTTTGAATTTCCCACAATTTTTTTGCACTTTTTAATAGGTACTTAATTATTTTCTTAACGAAAAATAAATAATTTTAAAAAATATTTACGTAGACATAATTCTAAAGCAAAAATGTTGATAAAAAAGAAACATTTAAGCCTTTTTTTTTTTAATTAAACGCATATTCCCCTGTTATTTTTAAACTACAATAATGATATAAACTTAATCAGTATGCATATACTTAAATAATAAATATTAAATTGCAGAGAGAAAATATTGTACATAGATTACCTACAAATAATAAATTAAGAAATGTGTTAAGACTAAGTAAAAAAGATAAGTAATGTTACAAGCCATAGCTAAGTTTAAATAGTTTAAAAATCTATTTAAACTTACAATAATTAACTATGAATAAACTTGGAAAAAAAAAACAAATATTTAATTTTTCACTAAGTAAATCATCTCTTAACTAATTGGTTTATTGTTAACTTCAAGAATATTCAGTTGACGATCAAAATTAACAGAGACGCAAAGCTTAATGGACGGAGATTAGCCTAACTCACTCAATATAACTTTAAAGACCAAATAAAATACTTGATCCTGTTCTGAAGTAATTTTAACCCGTTTAACTTATTGGACAGAGTAGTTTATGTTTAGAATACAGAGCTGCAAACGAATAAATTTAAAGCCGATTTAAACGTCTTTAATATTTGTATTTGGTTTATATTGTATGTACACATTGAGTATTTACCTATTTTTTAAAAATTATTGATCAATTTTAAGCTATAAATTTTTTGTTTTGCATAAATAATAACCGGATACGTACTCACGTGGTCTGAGTGACGTCATATTACTCCATAGGGCATGTACCTACATAAATTTAAAAATTGAACTGTCCACTGCCTTTAGATACAATTGCGATAAATTGGCTTTTTCTAATCCACAATCGGTCCACCGCACTCCGCATCTATCTGCTTGAAGTCCATAAATGTCTTCACTCCAAGACTCATCTACCCCAATGTCCTTTCGTCGCACCAGTACCAATTTCCATCCAGTGTCCTACCAATTCCCACTTCTATTGACTGGTTCTTTGGGTTATGTCTAGCAGTTACGTAAATATTTGTCGGCCGATTCTTATCCATCGTCATATGGATCCTACATACGCAAGCAATGCTTGCATATAGCTAAGTGTATTTGGTGGCAGTAATGGTTCAACGTGTAGGGCTGCAATGTCACTTGTTGACGCGATATCGAGGAACTGTCATAAGTGTAGTCGAGTTTGTTTGTTATAATCTTTCTATATATAAAAATGAATCCCCATTTCCCTTGGCCGTGACCATCACGCGTGAACGGGTAGACCGGGGGCGAGTCGCTAGTAGTATATAGTTTACAGAGTTAAGGTCCGTTTATATCTTCAGACAACGAACTTATCGGACACGTACCGTTTCAGCGCACCAGACACGTGCCGTATCAGACAAAAACAGACAAGTCAGCGGCCGCTCTCCGCCGGCTTTCACGGTTCCGATTCCGGCACGTTCCGGTGACACGTTGCCTCAGACACGTTCCGGCTGAGACGAAATACTCCGCGAATACAGTGTCTGAGCGGACACGTTACGCTAGATATGAATTAGTTCTTACATGTCATAGGAAATAATATTATTTTGTCTGATACGCTACGTGTCTGATACGTTCGTTGTCTGAAGGTATAAACGAACCTTTATCCTTACATAGTATAAATTGAAGTCGCTGCCTATAACCGCTAACACCTAAACCACGCAACGGATTCGGTTTGTTACTAAACGAGGAAGGTTTTTATATATAATTTGCAGAAAAAAACTGCACCCGTGCAAAGCCGAGAGCGGATCGCTAGTTAAGGATAATTACAGGAAAGACATTAATCAGTAGTATATAATCATTAATTAGTAGTATCATAATTAGTAGTACTAATCATAAATTAGTAATTAGTAGTATATAGCAATCGTTTAGAAAATAATGTTTTAATCATTTAATATGTTGTAATTTACTTTATTTTGTTTTAATTACGTATAAAATATTAAAAACAAGGAATATGAGTGAAAATAATGAAAGGACTAACGATACACATATACCCCGCAGTCTTCAAAAAACAAATTATAGTCATATTAACTATTTAAAAATGCAAACATATTCTTCGCATAAAATTTTCAGAACCAAACCAATATGTAGGCATTCTTGGTTTTCATTTTTTTTGCATTTTTTCGCCACAATTTTTAAGGCCTCGTACGCACAAGGTAACTTAATCTCAATAATCATTTTTTGCACACTAAGCGATTTAAACTTAAAGCCAGCCACCTTTTGGTACTCTTTTAACGGTTTTGACATCGTCAATCTTTTTGATGGGACGCAGAGGTCGGGGTGAGGCTGCAAGATGTTCAGACGGTAGAAGGTGTTCCGTGGAGCTGGACGGAGGTAGTAACGCCGGAGTTGGAGAGCCCTGGTGTGAAATCATAAAATTAATATCTATGTTTTGAAGCAAAAAATACGTAAGAAATAGAGTAGCGGTAGGGCACACTTTGCAGTTATCACTGGGAAGGTCGTCTGCTGCAGTAACCACCCTTACAGAAGACCAGCATGAAATACCTTACAATTAGAGTTACCATCAGCCCCATAAAGCCGTACCTGTTTTATTTATTTATTATTAACATAATAAATAATTACAATTAACATAATTATAGACTTAAAAACAGTACAAATAGAAGAACAAAGTGACGAAGAAGACTATAGAATCGTAAAGATTTTTTAAACCCAGATTATGTCGTTTAAATAATATTAATAATCGTTTGGATTGCAAAGGTGTAATCTTGCAAAGCTCAATTCATAGGATGACATTATGACGGGGTCCCAGAACCAAATATTTGAAATTTCACTACGACGACGAAATTTCACTACGGTTTTTTACTTACCGATCTGGGAACCGGCTTCTGATTAGAGGGTGAAGTCTTTGCACTAGTTACTGGATGGGAATCTGGTTTAGGTGAGGTCGATGCCTTATCACCAGGAGATATTGGTGATATTGCTCCAGATGGCGCTGGAGAAACTGACACGTCTCCTGCGGGCGGATGCGGAGCCTACGGACAAATAAAATTTTATACATCGCTTTCAAGATATACAGCATTAATACAAATAATAATTAATTTGACGAGCCCGTTTGATGACTGGTTAGGATGCTTGCCTTAACTCGATGCCTAACTAGGGTTCGATTCCCGGCAGGGTCAACTTTGAAAAATGAACTTTTCAAATTTGGCTCTGGTTTGGATTTGGAAAATAGTGGCAGGGCACACTGCGTTTTCGCAGTCATTTGGGCAGCCCGTCTGGCGGCAGTAACCACCCCCTTACAGAAGACTACCGTGAAATAACAGCACGTGTGCTGTTGTTTCGGTGAGTGAGTAAGGGATGCCAGAGCCCATTTAATCCCTTATCCTTAATCCTACTGCAGTCGGCAGCGCACCTGCAGCACCTTTGGCATTGCTTGTGTTATAGGCGACGGTAGCCACCTACCTTCAAGTGGACCGTCAGCCTGTCTGCCGATCTTAACATAAAAAAAACTTTCATACACAACACACACATTGAACACAGACTCACACAAACTCAGAGTGATTGAGAGACTTCATACTTTAATGATTGCTTAAAGTATAAATTTTGTACAAAAATCTATCTCTTTTAACTATTGGTGAATTTTTTTTAAATCGGATGAACAGTTTCAAAGATTACCTACTACATATAAACATACATACAAACCTTACTTCTTTTTATAATATTAATATAGTTATGATCTGAATTTTGTTCGATATTTTACATATACAGGGTGGTAATTTGAGATGGGTCAGTAAGGGCAGCTACCTAAACCATTGTAGCTAGAACAAAACACTCTTAGGAAACTATCCATTATTTTAATAGTTATTTCCATCGGCATTCAAAGATTTTGGAAAAATGGTACAGTCAGCGAGAAAAAGGTCAATTTTCACGTTTTGTTTTTATAATGCCAATCGATTCTGTTACTTATAAGGATCAATTGACCCTATGGGACCACCTGAGGTTAGAGTACTAGAAACGTCAAAAAACTCAAAAAACAACTTCCATACATTTCTTACAGAATGAGATTGAAAAATAAGTTCAAACATTGTTTTTAATTAAAAAAGGCACAATGGAAACTGGCTAGGCAATGTTTATTTTAAATTAATTTTAATTTGGAAGGAAAACATTGTTTTAGAAACAAATGTTATTTATTATTATTCTTGCATGTCAGCTAAATTATGAAAATATTGAAGTAAAAATGGTTTCAAATTTAGATGGCATAGATTTATTAGAAGCTTATTAATACCCTATGCCCTATATCAAAAGTTATAAAAAAATCTCCTAAATATTCTTGTAGAGTGTAGCTCCTTTAAGAGAAATCCTTACGACAACAATTATCTTGATAAAAAATAGCGGTTGCAATTTTAACACTCGTAGAAGTCGGTAGAAGCTTTGAAGTCGCTGCCGAAGTACTCATTTCCCATAACCAAGTTTTAAAGATATGGAAAAAGTACAAATACAAATGCTGTCGTTGTGGTCGTTGAGACCTCTTGATATTTTTTTTGGGATATCTCAAAAATGGAATTTACAAGAAAAATTAGGTACATTACAGTTCAAGAATTGTCACTACAACGGTGTATGGAATTAACGCAAAAAAAATATCAGCGGTTACACGCTCATTGCAGAAATCGTCCAAACGGTAAACAAATAGAGCAACTACTATCGTAGATTTATTACTTACGATCTTTACTTGTTTTTAAAGATTGGCAATTGTAGTGATTGCCGCCTTTTTTAATTAAAAACAATATTTGAACTTATTTTTCAATCTCATTCCGTAAGAAATGTATGGCAGTAGTTTTTTGAGATTTTTGACGTTTCTAGTACTCTAACCTCAGGTGGTCCCATAGGGTCAATTGATCCTTATAAGTAACAGAATCGATTGGCATTATAAAAACAAAACGTGAAAATTGACCTTTTTCTCGCTGACTGTACAATTTTTCCAAAATCTTTGAATGCCGATGGGAATAACTATTAAAATTATGGATAGTCTCCTAAGAGTGTTTTGTTCTAGCTACAAAGGTTTAGGTAGCTGCCCTTACTGACCCATCTCAAATTACCACCCTGTATATAAAGTACAAAATTAAGAATCTGTTATTGACTAAGTCTAAATGTAATTTATTGTTTCGATTCCAATCGTGAGACTGTTGACTTTGTAAATAGAAATTTAAAAAAACATAAAAGGACGGCAACAAAATTAACGGTAAGTAGCTACCATCACCAATAATACAAGCTATACAAAGGTACTTTACCCACTTTGAAAGTGTAAGGGATGAGGATTAAGGAGGAGATAGGCTCTAGGGTTGGAAGGTATGCCGGAACCTATTCCCCTGTCTACTCCTAATCTCCTATGTTTGACGTCACTGTGTCGCCTCAGTCGTTGCACTGATTCTCGTAAATCATCAATACATATCATAAAATAAAGTCGCTGTCTGTTTCTCTCTCTTTCTTTTTTTATGTTAAGATCGGTAGACAGGCTGACGGTCCACTTGATGGTAGGTGTCTACCGACGCCTATAACACAAGCAACGCCACAGCCGCCGCAAATGCGCTGCCGACTGCAGTAGGATTAAGAATAAGAGATTAGGAGGGGATAGGGAAATGGGCTCTGTGGGCTCTGGCATCTCTTACTCACTCACCGAAACACAACAGCACACGTGCTGTTATTTCACGGTGGTCTTCTGTAAGGGGGTGGTTACTGCCGCCAGATGGGCTGCCCAAATAACTGCGAAATGCAGTGTGCCCTGTACTCCTCTTGCTTCTTCTAAGTCACCCAACGGATTTTGGGTGATATAGAAAAACAGTATGTTTTTTACCAATAGAAAGAGCTATAAACGAGGAAGGTATACCTAATTAACAGAAGAAGAAAAAACATGCGTGCAAAGACGAAAAATGAGATTGGTCTTTAAGTATTGATAAGGGCTCACTTTGTTCTTGATAAAGGGCGGCGGTGGTGGTATAGCGCCATCTGTTGGTTTGATTTCTGGGGCGATTGGACGAGCGATCGCTATAGCTTCTTTGAGTTTTAGATCTTCATCAGATTTCGCGTTTTCTTCACACTGTATCGTTTGATTCTCGGCCTGAATTAATGTTGGCTAAAAAAAGAAATTATAGTGTTAAAAACTACAATTCATCTGAAAATTATGTAATTAAACTAGGAAATAATAATAAATATATTATTACGTAATGTTATGTGCGGGTGGTGTCTCCGGTGTTGCAAATAAAATCAGTCATCAACTGATATTGCTTTTATTGTTCTTCTTAGTATACAATAGAGTTATAGCCAACTGATGAGAAAGCGTTGCCGGAGGTGAACAATTTGGATGCTACCAGTAATGCGATACAACGGGAACTATGTGTTTTGCCCGCGTCAACCGTATTTAAATAATTACCAATAATTATGTTTGTTCTACCGCTCTTTCCATTATCGAATGGACCTCGGACTCGTCTCTAACGATTGTTTAACTTTCTCATCAATTAGCTTTTACACAAAGACTTATTTATCGCCTAGAAACAAAGACAATGAGTGGAACATTACATTTTCCTCCCCTCTTAGAGTGAAACCTCCTGGTTTTACTTCTTTATTTTACAACTTACATATACAATCTTATTATTAATTTACATGTTGTACGAAAATAACAGTACATTATTTTACATTAATAAAATCAATTCTCAAATCATGTACATTTTTATATAATTATTATATAACTAGAACTAATCGATTACATTTTAATTATTTTTCAGTTGTGCTATCCGACTACTACGACGTAAAGGTGTAGTCACTACTGTGTCTCCCTGACTTACTTCTTGTAATTCTATTTCTGACCTTTCTCTATCATTGTGATTATTATTTACTCTTAAGGTTATAATATTCGTGATTCTTTCGCAACATCCTTTATTATTTTCTATAGCTAAAGTTCTGCTCCTAGCTGTACAGAAAAATTTATTTTTATAAAAATATTTAAATAACCTCCAAATCGTGTATAGAAATATTAGCTTTAAAATTGAAACTAATATGTAAATAAAATATGCATTATTGATTACCTTATTATATGTCGATTCATTTTCTAGACTCTTTAACATGTCATCAATCTCATTCAATTTATGACTGGCAAGTTTCAAATCATCTAAATTGTAACCTTTATGGAATTTTATTAATTCTATCCTTGATATATTCTTGTTCTTGATTGTATCGCAACATTCATCTTCTAATATATTAACTGATGGTAAGTGCGAACTAATAAAAGTGTTCTCTATAGGAGAATAATCGCTTTGTATTATAATGTGAGCTGTATAAACTTTACAATTATTATTTATTGCGATAATTCCTGAGCCTAATAATTCGAAATCTTGTGGCTCCTCATTTCTGCAACTTATTGTAGCTATAACTCTTTTCGGTATGACATATAACCAGTTATTTTTTAATTTTAAATTAAACCATAATTCATGATCTATATAGCTTAGTCTAGTATCACATTCCTTTGGTATTACGCTTGAAAACAGTAATTCAGTTTCGCATGTAGGGTTTGCATGTATAGAATATATCGGTGATTCTATGTTGCAAATATATTTAAATTCGTTTATTATTTTACATTTATCTAAACTATCTAAAATGGTATAATGCAATTTGCTTTCTGAAATAATAAAATATTTTGAACTTGGTTGGATAAAAAGAAAAGTGTTGTTTTGTCCTTGAACTGGCACAGGTACGATATGATACAAGTCGTAATTAGTTTCCATTATTAAAGGTGTTTTGACTATGAAAACTAATTTGTCGTTCATATAATAATTAACTATCTTGCTAATATATAATAAAGTTGAGGCTGAATCGATTTCTAAACTTAATGGATACTTGGTGTTTGATGGCAAATATGGCATAGTCTTTTTTAATTCATTTATATATTGTTCTGGACTTATGACCATTGGGTGTAAAGCATTATTTTTTGCAAACATAATAGCATTAGTAATCATAGATATTTCGTTCGCTGTTTCAGTTGTAACCAATGTTAAATATGATAAATGTTCATCTATATTTTGTTTCACGTTAAAATCAAATATCTTTGATTTTGCATTTAAGGTATAATTTTTCAAAATTTCTAAATTTTTATAAAAAATAATTTCATTGTTATTAAGGTTTGTAATAGTATTATTAAAATTACTTATAGTCGATTTTACTATATGGGTCTGAGATTCTAATAATTTAACTAATTTGTTTTCCTTCCTATCTAAATTGTCAATTGCATCATTATATAACTCTGCATCATTCGCATCTAAGGTGCCAAATAATACTTTAAATAAACTCCCTACTCCGTCGATATAGGAACGTTTAAACCTATTAGCTCTTTGCCCTGTCAATTCCTTTAAAACAACTTCTTGGTTTGTTAATCGAGGTATCATTTGTTCTAATAGCAATAGTGATGTTCCGCATAAATAATATTTATTAATTTCATGGTGATTGCATATACTTTTAGTCTTTCCATATATCCTTTCAATCATGGTTATCCTTTCGTGAATCTCATTTAACTCAAAATAAATCACCAATTTAAATTCGCTATCGTAATCGTTTACTTTACCTAAATGTTCGTAGTAAATCCCTGAATGGTCTATTTGACTTATTTTATAGTTATTATTATTATTATTACAGTTAACTATATACAGCACAGTTGTCAGTATTAACATCCTGATGGTTCCGTTCGTTCTGAAACAAAAGCTAACTTTAGTCTGTTTGCGTGAACCTTTATGTTTCTCTTATTCATTCTTATTGTAACATTTACAGTTGAATTTACCTTAACTACCGTATAAGTACCTGTCCAATAAGGTGTTAATTTTCTAGATTTTCCGACTTTAACTTGATGATTTCTCAGATAGACTTTATCACCAACTTTAAATTCTGTGTCTCGAGAATTCTTGTCGTAATAATTCTTACTTATTTCCTTACTTTTCTTTAAATTTTGTATAGCTATTTCTCTAGATTTCCTTAATTTCAAAACTAAATCATCTAAGTAAGTGTCGTAAAAATATTTAAATTCTGGTTCTTTATTTATAGAGCTTGGTAATGACGCTTTAAATCCGAATAATAATTCAAATGGTGTAAATTTGGTTGAAGTGTGTACACTCGTATTATATGAAAACATGGCGAAGTCTAACCATTGATCCCAATTGGTTTGATCTTCGTTAACATAATGCTTTAAGTAGTCGGCAAGAGTGGAATGGCTTCTTTCTAAAGCTCCATTTGATTGTGGGTGATACGCAGTTGTACTTATTTTCTTTAGTTTAAATAACTTGCAGATTTCTTTCATAAGGTTGGAATTGAAATCAGCTCCTTGATCTGACAGTATGGTCTTAGGTATACCGAACTTACATATGAAATTCCTAACTAAACAATCAGCTATGTTTTCAGTATCGTGTCTAGGTAAGGGGTAAGCCTGTGAAAACTTAGTTAAATCATCTTGTAAGGTTAGTACATATTTATTCCCGTTTTCAGTCATTGGTAAGGGACCTACTATGTCCAAACTAATTTTCTGAAACGCTTCTGAAGAGGTTGAGGTGATTTCCATTGGTTTCTTAATTGGTCTTCGGTTAACTTTATTTTCTTGACAAGATTTACAATTTTTAATGAAATTTTTAATATCCTTTTTCATGTTGTTCCAGCTGAAGGATTCCTTAATCTTTTTATAAGTTTTGTGAAAACCTATGTGACCCGATATTGGATTGGAGTGGTTTTCCTCTAATATAATTTTTATTTCTTCTTGTTTCGGTGTTCTAATAAGATCATGATAAACATTAATTTTAATATCTGAATCCTTGAACAAAAATCTGAGCATCGTCCTAATCTTATGCCATTTCAAATTGAATATATTGCTTAAGTTAGTAAATTTAAATTCCTTAATATTGTCTTGTAATAATTTATTGCGTAATTTTTTCAGTATCTCGAACAATTGTTCATAGGTTATTTTCTCCCAATTATTTTATCTACAAAATACAAAAAATAAAGATTGACTATCCTCATTCTTAACGTGTAATATGTCGTTTATTCTTGGCTTTTTTAATTTTAATCCTGCGATTAGTTTTTCAAATTTGTTTAACTGTCCTTCATTTAATGCATCTAAATCGCATGAAGTAAATGTAACTAAATTATTCTGATCCTTGATTTGTCCACTATGTTCTTCTAGGTTTTTTGACAAAATTGGTTTCCTTTCGATTTCTTTCAGAAAATATGAATAACTCTCATTGGTTCTTGTTAACGTTCGTAGATTCAAGTTGTTGTCTTCGTTTTCCTTTTCTTCCTCTGGTATAATACGACTCAAAGCGTCCGCATTACAATTTAGTTTACCTTGTTTATATACAATTTCATAATCATATTCTTCCAACTTTAATCTCCATCTAATTAATCTAGAACTAGGGTCTTTTACATTAAATAGCCAGACTAAAGGTTTATGATCTGTTATTATTTTAAACTTCCGCCCATAAAGATAAGGTCTGAAGTGTTTAACTGACCATATTATGGCTAGCAACTCCTTTTCAGTCGAGGAATAATTAATTTCAGCCTTATTTAGTGTTCTGCTTGCATATGCTACAGGAAGGTCATTAGAGTTAATGTTTTGTGATAAGACACTTCCTATGGCGTGATTACTTGCGTCTGTTGTTAAATGAAACACCTGCGAAAAATCCGGATATTGTAAAATTGGTTTTTCACATAATTTTGATTTTAATATTTCGAAGGAATTTTGCTGTAGGCTTGTCCATATGAATGGTATATCTTTTCTCAATAACTTCGTTAATGGTTGGGTTATTTTACTAAAATTCCCTATAAAACGTCTGTAGTACCCTGCTAAACCTAAAAAACTTTTTACATCCTTTTCGTTTTTCGGTACGGGGAAATTTTTCACTGCTTCTATCTTCTTAGGATCTGGTTGGACACCATCCTGCGTTATAAGGTGACCTAAATACATTACTTCCTTTTTTAAAAATTCGCATTTGTCAGGTTGCAGTTTTAAGTTGTGTACACGTAATCTCTCAAACACTTCCCTTAGCTTTTCGTTATGATCTTGCAACGTATTTGCATAAATTACCACGTCATCTAAATAAACAAAGCATTTTATACCTTGTAGTCCTACTAATACATTATTCATTAGGCGCTGAAATGTCGCTGGCGCATTTTTTAGTCCAAACGGCATCCGTTTGTATTCGTAGTGTCCTAGTGGTACACTGAAGGCTGTTTTTGCTTGGTCCTCAGGGCTTAACCTTATTTGATGAAAACCTGATACCAAATCTAAGGTGGTAAAATATTTACTATGTCCCAACTGGTCTAAGATATCATTTATTTGCGGTAGAGGATAGACGTCTCCTACGCTTATCTCGTTTAACTTTCGAAAATCTATAACTAATCTCCATTTCTTTTTTCCAGTAGAATCTGATTTTTTTGGAACAATCCACACAGGAGAATTCCATGGACTATTTGATGTTGTAATAACGTCATCTTCCAATAATTTTTTAATTTGTTTATTCACTTCCTCTTTTAATACCTCTGGATATCTGTATGATTTTGTATGAATCGGAATATTACTGACTGTAGGTATTTTATGTTGTACTGTCTCCGTTGCGGTCAACTTGTCTCCCTCTAGGTTGAATATCTCATTATATTCCTGACACAATTCGATTAATGACCTTTTTTCTTCGTTATTCAGATGTTCCGTTCGTAATACCTTCATTAATTTGGCTAAACGATTACTTTCGCTACTTATTTTAACGTTGCATACTTTATAAGACTCCTTATTATCTTCGTTAATTTCCTCAATAACAGGATCCAATGTGATGTTCACTTCGTTTATCTTAATTACTTCATTTGTTGTATTTAAGCACGCGGTTATCGCTGTTTTATCTTTATCAACGCTAACGATACTTGGACACAAAAAGACTCCTTTATATATTTCCTTCCTTTCTGAAATTATTCCTTCCTTTAATTCTGAGTTCGTAATATTTACTTTTATTATTTGTTCACTCCTTGGTTTGATTATAATACGATCTTTTTCATCACTGAAGCTTTCTGAACAGCGTTTTCCTTTTCCATTTAAATTATCTTTTGTATAAATTTCTTTGTCCTTTTGACCTTCGATTTCATTTTCATCATTTTTCCGTTTTTCCATTTTTCTTCCATTTTCATTCAACTTACATTTTCCCTGAATATTCACCTTTTCCATCCGTATTTCATCAATAATATTTTCACGTTCATGATTTCTACAATCTTCGTAGTCTTCGTTATTTCCATAATTTCCATAACATTTTTCGTTATTCTCATTTTCGCAACTTCCATAGCGTTTTTCTTGAAAATCTATCTTAAAACTTTTATTCATAATTTCAATCCTTTTTTCTTTCAAATTTATAACGGCATGCATAGTCTGAAGAAAATCACTACCAATAACTCCTTCACATTCAATAGGAAAGTCATCAGGGACTATCGAAATAGTATGATAGACCTTTCTCATCCCTATCTTAAATAATATGCGAGTGTAGCCGATTGTCTCCGTTGGCGATGCGTCCTTATCTATTCCTTTTAACTTATATTTTATATTTTCATTTATATAAACATATCTTTTTAAGTATCTTGATTTCAATAACGTAATTTCTGCACCAGTATCTATCAGGAATTGGCAATTGTTATTGACAAAATGATCACTATATAACCTAACATGATATGATATACCTGTATTAATAAACATGATTCGACCCTTTTTTAATTGTTTGTCCGCGGATCGGTCGGCATCCGTGAACTGTTGGAGTTTAAAGATCGCGAAGTGTATTTATTATTTTGATTACGTTCGTTCGAGAAATTAGGATTTTTATATCCAGTGTTCCTTTTTGCATTAAAATTATTAGTGTTATACTTTTTATGAACATTTTGATAACATTGGTTACTAAAACAGTCCTTAGCGAAATGTCCCCTTTTACCACAATTAAAACACGTGACGCTATCCTTACTAGGTTGCATATTTCTAACTGACGGTTGCTGTCTACATTGATAAGATAAATGACCCGACTTATGACAATAATCACATCTTTTAAGCTTTGGAATTTGTTTAGAATAAATTTCCTGACTAGATTTTTCTTCCTGTTCTTCGGAAATGGCTATAGAAACAGCTTCTTCAAAATTTTGAGGCCTTTGTGACTTTAATAAGATGCGTAGTTGAGGTGTAAGACCCCTGATAAAAACATTTAAAGCTTGGTTCTTTAGTAAGTCAGCATTTGCCTGGCGTTGATCTTGTGTTAACTTTGGGTCTAATGATTTTAAAAGTTTAATGTAACAGCTCTCGACTCTGTGAGAATAGGATAAGACAGATTCATTTATGCCTTGTTTACAAGAACTTAATTCGAGTTGCCATTGGGCAAACGTCCTACGTTCTGAATAATTTTCTAGTAAATGATCTTTTAATTCTTCCCAGCTATAAAAATGTCTGTTTAACAATACGGACCTAAGATTGCCATCTATTTTGGATAATATGATTGGTACGAAGGAATCCTTGTATATTGGATTCAGTAATTTATTTGCATTGTTACAGTTATCAATGAACACATGTAAGTTATTTTTGTTGCCATCGTATCTGTTTATCATTCTCTCTGCTAAATTTATATCAATAAAGTGTGACTCGTAACCTTGTTCTGATTTAGACATTTTGAATTGTATGACTGCACAAAATAATTACAAAATAATTATTAATTAATTACAGAAATAAAATGCTTAATATAGTGCTTACTTAATTTTCTTGTGGTTGTGGAGCTCCCAGTAGTTGTTGTTGTTTTTCGCACGTAGCTACTCGTAGATCTAGTCTTCGAAAAGACGTCTTGTGCTTGCGACCTCGCGACGATGTTGACCCAATGTCTTCGAGAAGAAGTGGCACGGTGTTTTTACTTTCTTCAACAGGTAGCCGTAGCCGTAGATACCGACGTTGTATAAGAAGAACCGCGAACCGTTGTTTGAGACGACTCCGCAATCAGGATGAAAATCTTGTTGTTTGAAGTTACTTGTTGTTTGAAGTTACTTCTTCAAGATAATCCCACACTTCTGACACCAATTGTTATGTGCGGGTGGTGTCTCCGGTGTTGCAAATAAAATCAGTCATCAACTGATATTGCTTTTATTGTTCTTCTTAGTATACAATAGAGTTATAGCCAACTGATGAGAAAGCGTTGCCGGAGGTGAACAATTTGGATGCTACCAGTAATGCGATACAACGGGAACTATGTGTTTTGCCCGCGTCAACCGTATTTAAATAATTACCAATAATTATGTTTGTTCTACCGCTCTTTCCATTATCGAATGGACCTCGGACTCGCCTCTAACGATTGTTTAACTTTCTCATCAATTAGCTTTTACACAAAGACTTATTTATCGCCTAGAAACAAAGACAATGAGTGGAACATTACAGTAATTCGTAATTAATATATTAAATAATAATTAATTATGGTCGGTACCTGCTGTTCTGTAGTGTGACTTGAAATTGGCGATTTCTTTTTTATCACTTTAACCACTTTTTCTCCTGATACACGCTTAGCTGCTAATGGACTTGGATCTACAAAAAAGGTAGAATTTTTTATATACGTTATCAATTTAAATCAAATCGTTTATTTCACAAAAATAGAATAATTTTTTTGAAGTCGAAAAACTACTACCGTTTCGGAAATAAAATGGCGTTCTAGAAGAGACGAAACGGCGAAAGAACCTCTCCAGTAATCGCTCTTTACAATTGTGCCAAACTTAAAAATATTAACAATGATTTAATAATTCCATGCATTCTTGTCATTTTTTTACCCTAAACCCTGGCAAAATGTATATTTCACTAGGGTTGCGGATAAAAAAAATAGCCAAGATGATGACGATCCTGAGAAGAAACCCCGAAAGAAACTTAGGATATCCTTTATTTTTGTCATGCAAAATTATTCATTACTATCCATAGCATCAACGAAATTCCATTGCATGACCGAAGAATATTCAGTAGAATTACGCCAAACAAGAACCCAGACATAATCTACAAGAATCCTTTAAATACATCCATATCAGCTTTAGTTAGTAGTTAGAGTATGTAATTTGTAATTAGAGCACATTATGAATAAAATAACAAAATACCCAATCATTAAAAAGATATTTATTTATGCCCAGGCACGTATCCAGACTTTTGGTTCGGGGGGGACAAACATTGAAACAACCATGTGAACTGTGTAAAAATCGCTGTAATCGCTGTACAATAATTTTTAATATAAGTATTTTATGTAAGTATTATATGTATAAGTATTTTTCTGTTTTCGCTGGCAGCCATTACGTCTAGTACCATATATCAGGATCTGGCGCCAAAGCGGAATGAATAGACAATAAAGCGAAACCAGTAAGCCTCTCGGCCGCCATTCTATTCCTTAGGAAGGATTTTATTCTCTTTAGGCATGAAAATGACCGCTCCAGAAAATTTTGTCACACGTGTCTAAAATTTCCATAATTTCGACTGGTTTCTTATCTGTGTTTTTCCACTTGTCACACCACATACTATGTACTCTGCTTTTATTAGTGATTCTCCAACACTTTCTTCCCAATAAATTTTCATGAAAGAACACGCAAGCGAATAAACAGACGGCTAAAAACGTTTTTTTTTCAGTCAGATTTCCGGGGGGGGATAAATCCCAACTAACCCTCTGTATACGTGCTTGTTTATGCCATTTATAAAAATTCTCAAAAAAAAAAACGGGACAAGTGCGAGATAAACTCGCGTGAAGAGGGTTCCGTACGATGTTACCTATCATGTTTTTTTAAATCTATGCACAATGTTGAGTGATTTATAATATCATGGACTTCTTATATCTGTATTTTTTTTTTCAAATTTTTAGGTTCAGTAGTTTCGGAGATAAGGGGGAGGAATGGTCGGACAGACGGACACGAGTGACCCTATAAGGGTTCCGTTTTTTTATTCGGACGTACGGAACCTTAAAAAAAAACAATATCATCGTGCATCATTGTTTCAGCCTGAGGACGCTCACTGGACATAGGCCTCTTTTTCCATGGAGTGTGAGACGTAGGCCTCCCAAAAGTAAATAAATACATATAATTGCTGAACTGTTGAACCAACCAGCAGTAAGCCCTGTAGGGCTTGAGCTTCTGGGTCGATCTGGACTGCGATTTCTAGCAGACTTTGGGCTTGGAATCGGAGTCACATTATTTCCGCTGGGCCTTAGGAATCCTTTAGAGTCAGTTATTGCTACAGGACTTCCGACTGAAAGACCTCCTGTAAAAAATTTTGTTTATTTTATTTTTTATTTATTATACCTACTAGATGTAAAAAAAATTACCCTATTTTTGTAAAGATAAAAAAATATTACCTTACCAATGTCTCTACTAAATTTTATTAAAATAATGATTTAAAAAATATTTAATTGTTGGTTTTCTGTGATACAAAGAATGTGCAATTTAATTAATTACTATTTTTTCGTCTAGAGCCTTAGTTCTCGAAGTGGTCCAGGTGGTCCACGGGAGACTCGACGGGGGCCTACGTTGGCGTGACAAAAAAATGGGGTTGACAGAAAAAAAACAATCAATTCTCACTTATTTCACTTAGAAAACTCCCCATTCGCAACGCAAATTTCCATAGTTAGATCTAATCTTCACATTTTTGTCGAGTTTTGGGAATATGGTAGAAATTTTGGGAATAGCTGCAGGGGGTCCACCGGAACTAGCTAAATTTTGGAAATGATCTATGAGAAAAAAGTCTGGGAACCGCTGGTCTAGAGGCATCTTGTTGCAGCCAAGAGAGCAGATATACTTCATCTACTTATTTACTAGTACTGCAACTACTATAAATAAACATTTGTCCCGTTCTGGTTAGTTATGTATTCTGTGGACATGGCACACAAATTTTATAGAGAGCTTGCCAAACGCCTGATTGACAACACGGTGATAAAACAAATCTAAAAATGCTGCCAGAAAACTTTTGAGTTTTTCTTTGAGACCTTTGAGAATTAAAAAGATTTTTCGTTTTACGTAAATAAGCGTTTTTTTATGTTAAGGTGTTACCTTGATGGTAGGTGGCTACCGTCGCCTATAACACAAATAACGCCACAGGTGCTGCAAGTGCACTGCCGACCATAGATAAGGGATTAGGAAGGGAAAGGGAAATGGGATCTGGCATCCTTTACTCAATCACCGAAACACAACAGCACATATACTGTTATATCTCGGTGGTCTTCTGTAAGGGGGTGATTTATACTGCCGCCAGACTTGCTGCCCAAATGATTGCAAAATGCAGTGTGCCTTTCCGCTACTAAATAAATGAATTTATAAATTTAATTAAATTAACTTTCGATAACGACTTTACTTTTAGTAGTGGCAGGCACACTGCGTTTCGCAGTCATTTGGGCAGCTCGTCTGGGGGGCAGTAACCACCCCCTTATAGAGACCACCGTGAAATAACAGCACGTATGCTGTTGTGTTTCGGTGAGTAATTAAGGGATGCCCATTTCCCTATCCCCTCCTAATCCCTTATCCTTAATCCTCCTGTACTCGGCAGCGCACTTGCAGCAGCTTTGGCGTTACTTGTGTTATAGGCGACGGTAGCCACCTATCATCAAGTGGACCGTCAGCCTGTCTGCCGATCTTAGCATAAAAAAAAATTCACAAAACAAATTCCGATTAAAATTTTCTTTCTAGTAATTGGGAATTATATGGGATCGACATTGAAAATATTTGCAAGATGTTTAAATACTTCTAATTCTAAATCACCATTACCTGATCCTCCACCTGATCCCGAACCGGAACCCGAGCGTGATCCTGATCCTGGTACAGGCGAACCAGGAATAGGCGTAATCGTTTCAATCCTTATATCTTCAATTAGTTCCAGAATATTCCTTCCGGGAGAAGGCGGCAACTCTATTGGCGATGGTGCACGAGATCCTATAACAATCAAGGAGGGCAATTAATTGCATTTATTATGATTTTGATGATTGGCCTCGTAAAAAAGCTCAACGTCGCTCAACGAGCTATGGAGAAGGCTATGCTTGGGGTTATACTGCGAGATCGAATCTGGAATGAGGACTTCCTTAGACGAACGAAAGTTACCGACATAACCGACATAGGATTGAAGTGAAGTTGAAGTAGCTATGGCCAGGACATTTATATTAAAGAGAGACGACGGCCGCTGGGGCCGGAAAAGCGCAGCGTAAGGGTGTTACCACACCAATCGATCAACCATCGATCGATGCCATTGATCGACGTCGGTCGTTTGGTGTGGTAGCTTTAGCTCATCGATGAATATCGATCGATCAATCATCGATTCGTGATCGAGCGATCTTCGATCGCTAATTGATCACCTATAAATCGCTACCTCCATCAATATCTTTTAAAATGTATTCAGAAGATGATGTGTTGTTAACCAGTGCGACCCTGTTACTCGTACTCTTATTACGAGTCACTGGAAGCGGCCTTTTTTAAATAAGGATCTGTTGATCTACGTCGACTTATTCATTGTACTATCGATCGATGGCATCGATCGACGATCGATCGATTGGTGTGGTAACACCCTAAGACGTTCACCCACAAGGTGGACAGACGATCGGTCTTTTTGGAAAATTAGGGGAGACCTTTGTCCGGCAGTGGCTGAGATCATTATGAGGATTTAAGTTGTGACAGAAAAATATACAAAGGTACCTATTTTAAGAATTAATAAAACTGTAAAGTCGCCCCGATATGTGCATTGCTTAGGGACTCGTAGGTATAATGAACGCCAGGGCTGTTGGCACACGGGGCCATAAAACGTTGGAGCAGCATTGCCAATATCGCATGCTCTCTCGCACTTACTGGTCTTATGAGGAGGACTAGTGAGGCGCCGAGTGGGCGCCGTGTTACTATCGATTATGTAAATAAAATTTTTGTTTTATTATGAATAAATAAATTATTAAACAATTAAACATAGTTTAATAATTTATTAAACAATGTTTATTTATTAAACAAAATCCACAGCCCTAAAATTATACACAATTTAAAATATGAAACATCATTTTTATTGCCTTTTTGTTCCTAAATTAACTTATGTGTTACGCTGCTGTCCTCTCTGGAAATATAAAAATCTTTTATCAAAAATAGACAATTTACTTAAAAATAATTTAGAATCAATTTTAAACATACAACTAAACGAGCAGTCCTGGACTCAGGCATCTCTTCCCATCCGACACGGTGGCTTAGGGATCCGTAAAATTTCCAACGTTGCTTTACCAGCTTTTTTATCATCAGTTCATGCCTCTCTGAATCTCGTAGGTAAAATCCTATGTTCAAACTGCGAAATTCAGGACCTGGACGATGCTATTAAAGCCTGGCTAATTGCTTGCCCCGGTCAAAATTCAGTGCAAGTTCCAAATTCTCAACGGAGCTGGGACGACATAGCCTGCAAATTGACACTAGATTCCCTGCTCAGCCAGTGCTGCACTACGGGAAAAGCCAGACTCCTCGCTGCTAATACCAAAGAAGCAGGATTCTGGCTCTAAGCACATCCATCAGCAAGCACTGGTACATTTTTAGATCCCACAACCTTCAGAATTTCCATTTGCCTCCGCCTAGGGGTCCCGGTCTGCGCCCAACATCAATGTCCCTGTGGCAGTATAGTCGACCGTCTTGGTCACCACGGACTGTCTTGCCAGAAAAGTGCTGGCCGCTTTTCAAGGCATGCTGCCTTAAACGACATCCTCCGCCGGTCTCTTGCGTCAGCCAATGTACCAGCTATATTAGAGCCTGCAGGCATCTTGAGAAACGATGGCAAGAGACCGGATGGGATGTCCCTGATTCCGTGGAGATTGGGAAGAGTGCTGGTGTGGGATGCTACTTGTGTAGACACACTAGCCCCTTCGCATCTCCATGGAACATCCACTAAGGCAGCAGCCGCAGCAGAGGCGGCGGAAAAAAATAAAATATCGAAATATAGTGGCCTCGGCGCCGAATATGGTTTTGTACCATTCGGTGTCGAGACACTCGGTCCGTGGGGGCCTGCTAGTTTTTAATCAATTTAATATTAATATATAATTTAGTTTTTACATTAAAATTAATTATAAATAACATTAAAACAAATTTAATTTTGTTTACAATATTTACAATCACTATATACTAAGAACGAAGAAATATCAACATGCTTACAGTCGATTCTGCAAGAAATTTCATTTACAACATTTCCAATTATTTATTTTAGCAACTGATTGTAGATTAAATTGAAAAAAATATCTCTCTTAGCAATACTCAATGAGTAAGGTACTCAAAGTATCGACAATGCGTGCAGAACATGCAAAACCATAGAGTTTGAATGATTTATGACCCCGTGTGCCAATAGCCTTGGCGCATACAATACATGTTTTTGCAATAAGATATTGCAATCTTATACTTAACAGCAAGTTATGTCATATTTCATTTAATAAGCCTTCAGTTTAATATTAATTTATTTATAACAAGTTCCTCGTTACCTGGAATTGGTGAACGCATAACCAATTTTCTCGCCTCTTCCATAGCTTTCTGTAACGCTTGCTGGCTCTTAAACGATTGACGTGTTCGAGAGCGACCGATTTGGGTTCTAAAAGAAAAGTAAATTTTTTGTATTATATATTTTCTACATAAATAAGTTAGAGTATATATACTCCGATGAATAAAGTTAAAAAAATATTAAAGACCTCAGTGATAGGTATATTTCCAATTTGATGAAATGCCTTACGACATTTTGAGTGATTATTTTATTTTTTCTGTCGAAAATCTATTTTTAAAATTTACATTACATTTAAAATATAAAAAACAATATAAATAATTGTTATATAAAACTAAACAGCCTAGTATATATATATATATGTCCCTGTCTGTATCTCCGCTTCATTTCCAAAGTACATAATTTGCAGAAAAGTAAGTACGAAAAAAAAATATATAAAAAAAATACCAAGCTACCTAAATAACACAACGCAAAAAAAAACATTACATATGTCTACTGTATCAAAATATTTCTAGACATAGAATAGAACAGATTACTTGTTATAGTATTCTAGTAGTTCGGTAGTTGTTATAGTAGCCGGTATTTAAATATAACTTAGACAATGGACGGTTTGATACAGTGGACGTAACGTAAAACCATTAAACCCAAGTAAATTATACATATTATAGTTCTTGGGCAGAAATGTGACGATTTGATGTCAAAGGAAAAACAATTTAAAAAAAGTTAAGCAATGTAATCGAAACTATTATTAGGTACGTATTTATTTTAATTAAATTAATTTCAAAATTAATTAATGTATTTTAATTATTCATTTAAAATAGATAAATATTAAAAAATAAATACCTAAACACCTACACATAACAATACCCCAAAAGGTTTTTTATTTAACTATTTTTAGAAAAAGTAAACATATACCACTACTAAGTATAGAATGATTTATTATTTTAAAGAACAAAGGGCACTTATAATGAAGAATGGGTTTTAATAACGAAGTCACTAAGTTGGTAACTTAGCCCGTGGTCGACTGGATAAGGAGCTTGATTTAAAACGTTCTGTCTCAGGGGTCTCGGGTTCGATTCCAGCCAGGGTAAACTTTGGAAATGAGATTTTTTTTCTTAGTTAGCTCTGGATCTAACAAGTAGTGGCAGGGCACACTGCATTTCGCAGTCATTTGGGCAGCTCGTCTGGCGGTAGTAACCAACCCCTTACGGAAGGCCATCGTGAAATAATAACATATTGCTGTTGTGTTTCGGTAAGAGAATGCCACAACTCATTTCCCTGTCCCTTTGTAATCCCTTATCCCTTAAGGATCAGCTCATACCGGAAAGCGACGGGGCATGCACTTTTTAAGAAAGTAATAGAATATATAGAACTTATTTGCGAGTGGTGTCGGTGGCCATGACGAGTGGCCGCGCACGACTTCATATGAAGTGCACCTATAGCAAAAAAAGTGTACTTACGATATACCAGTTCTTGCCAGGGTCTCGTCCCATTTAGCCCCTGCTGACGTTGCTGCTGCCATCTTAGCGATTCTTCTAAACCGTGCCAAGCCCCGGTCAGCAGGTTGCTCCTCTTCTTCAAGCTTAACTGGTGCAACTTGGAAGTCCTTCATCAGCCGACGCTCCCAAATTTTATTTCTTTTACCCAAAACAGCTGTATAGAAAGAGAACTGGTGTGAGAGTGACAAATAAAATGATAAAATGATATTAGCTCGCATCAACATACGAGTAGAAAACGTTTCACTATTAGACATTTATAAACCTTTTTAAATGAAGACCACCACACTGCGCCCTAGAGGCGTAGCTTGCCCTACCTGAATGTGGAAAAGCCCAAATTGATGGTAATGATATCTAAATTTTAGTGTACCACTAAAATTTAAAGTTAAAAAGATTGTGGACATTTTATGAATTTTGCTTCCACACGTCGGGGCCCATGTAGCCCCGGGCCCCATATTATTGATACGGGGGTAGCTACGCCCTTGCTCTGCCCTACGCATCTATTAACTGTGTTAGTAGCTCTCTGGAGGTCATCGGTCCTTAAGCTCTTGAGTGAGGCGTTCCAATCGTAGTTTCCACTCCAAGAGTGGTCTACCCCAGCGCCTATGCGCTGCACTTCAGATTATGTGCTGCCCATTCTTACTTCTGAGTGATTCTTTGGTCTTATACCACTTTTGTACTCCGAAGGATCTCCGCATATTGGACCATATCCCTAGGAAAAATATCAAGAATGGTCCTCTCAATAATTCGTTGAGCGGTTTGTAATTTTGGATTAGACGTTTCTTTTCACGTCTTCCTAATCGTTACGTCTTTTCCTAATTCCTATCGTAGGTATTTTTTCCTAAATCGTAAACGAGCCGTGTCTTTATATTAAATATTTTTTCAAAAAAAAAAAAAAAAAAAAAAAACAATTTATACACGTTGTACTTCAGTTACCGAAGTCAAAAAAATTGGTTTTAGAATTTTTGTCTGTTTATCTGTGTGTCTGTTTGTGCACGCTAATCTCAGAAACGGCTCAACCGATTTGAACACGGTTTTCACTGATATATTGTAGCAAGCTTCTCGTAACATTTAGTGTTTGTGTCATTCCAATCAGTTTACAAACAAAAAAGTTACGCGCTATACCGTATACCACGCGTACGAAGTTGCGGGCTCAGCTAGTCTACATATAGCAGTTTAGCAGTTAAGTTGTGTTGCTAAGCTCAAAACTCGAAAACGGTTGGACTAATTCACCCATTTTTTTTTTTTCAAACATTCGTTGAAGTCCGATATTATAAAGCAAAGTCGCTGTTCGCTTCTGTTTGTTTCTCCGCTAACTTCAGAAATGTTTAAAAAAAAATTAAACTTATTTTTTTGTGATATGAAACTTATTTTCCTAATTTGCACTTACTTTTCTCAGTCTTATCCATGCACGAAACATCCATGCCATTCTTTTCGAATACTTCAAGCAGTTCGTATCTCAAAGCGGACACGTCTGCCTTCAGCTCGTTGACATCGTCTTCTGTGACTGGTTCGTCTTCCATTTTCCTGTGCATGGCGGAGACATATCTCCACACTAGAGCACGCATCACCGCTGTGTAGCGAACGTCTTGTTCTTTCTCTTTTTCCTCCTATGCAATGTTGTTAGTGATTTTAAGTAATTAATACTTTAAAACTAATTATATTAATTAAGTAATCACATTTAGAAGAGGCAGGCTACGTTTTTATATTCACGACAAAATTTACCACAAAAAAATATTATTAAACGAAAAATAAAAATTAAATATACTTAGTCTAAGTAAAAAAAAAAACTAAAACACAAAGAGTTGGTCTAAGCGAAAACTAAACTTAATATTAATCAACGATATTAAATTATACTATTAAATTGTTACGACAGAAAAAATGTTCAATAAGAACAAAAAATAAAAGTTAAATGTAATTTCAAAATAAATTTAAATGATTTTAATTAAAGAAAAATGCAAATTCTACCTCTCGATGATAAATAATATGATGTGGTTTCCTTTCACAGCTTTCCTTTGATTTTTTGTAATGTTAGACCTTTTTTGAAATACAAAAACTGACAGCAAATATCATGCTGTTATAGGATATTTAGAAATCGTAGGATATCGAGTGTAAAACGTATATTTTTTTAAATAGTATACCTATAAATTACCTATAGTAAAAAATAAGATATTTTTTCTACAGATTAAAAATTTGTTTAATACCGGACTGTACAATAACCTGGCGGGCGAGTTGACAAACGATCAAGTAGGTAACCAATAATTACATTGGCGCGAGTTAACCAATAACTACATGACCGTGGATTACCATCGCCTATTAGCAAAAAGCCACGCTATTAAGAGTTGAAAGATGAAAATGTATTAATTGTTTAAATTTTAAACACGAGGTAAACTGATAGTTTTAAAATGTTTTTTTTTTATAATTAACGGTATAATCATTAATAATAATAAAAAATAGTACGTGTGGTTGATTAAGTGATGGCAGTTCAATTGCAAGTCTTGCTTGTGTTCATCGACAGCCGTCAAGTGCACCATAAGCCTGCCTCACACAGAATTACGTAGAAAATATTTTTATAAAACATAAAGATGAAAATTTCATGAAAAGGAAAACCCCTCAAAATAACCCTTCAAAACAAATTCAATTAAAATTGTAAAAACAGACACTGCTCTTGCGGGCCGAATAACTCCATGGCAAAATCATTAAAAAATATTATTTAATAGGTAACCAAATTAATTATACAATGATATAGTAAAAACATCAAAATATAATCGTATAAAAATATTTATTCAATATAACATAAAATCAAAAAGCATGCAATATGCAACACAATTAAGTAATTCTTTAAGTAATTAATTAATCAAGTAAGGGCACCTAAGCCAAGTTAAAAAACCAAATTAAAGTTAGATTAAGAACATTAAGAACTTATTTATGAAGTTTTTTTACTAGTTTTTATTTATTTAAGAAAAATATGGTGATATGATACGGGAGTCATTTGCTTTTAAAAATGTTGTTTTTCATAATGAATAAAATAAATGTCACTTTATTCTTTCTCTGTTAATGACCATTATTTTATTCGAATTACTTAAATGTTACAACATATACAGGGTGGAATTTTGTAATGCCACCTGAAGGGAAAGTACTCTTAATACTGTAGATAGAAAATTTTACACAAAGAAAACATTCTTTTATTTTTGAAAAGAAAGAAAACTACATTCAAAGATTTTAGAAAATTCGCTTGCCACACCCGGGAATCGAACCGACTAAAATCTGTAAAAATTACACCCTGTACTATTATTGCATCGATCGTTAGTATCAATTATAAGGATGAAATCTCTAATAAACTTCCACCCTGTATATAGAGTAGTTTAAAAATATGTTAACATGAAAAATAGCCTTTGATCAATAACTCTATGTATTTCATATAAATAAATTATTGGTAAAACATTGTACATTCATACTTTTCTAAATGATTACTCCTATTAAAAGATCTGGTTAATTTATAAATAGTTGCTTATTGCCCAATTATAGAGACATTTTAATTTATGTCATGGTATTTTACTTGAAAAAATTTTTATCAAGCAACTCTTACAAATAGACAAAAAATTGCAACTTTCAAAAATCTAATAAATTAGTAATAGTAATTAGGATAAGTAATGTTATCCGCTAAATTAGTTTTTGCTTAGATTAAATTATATGAAACATTTTTAAAGTTACAAATTTCAAAAAAAAAAACTTCTACTCATAAGGCAACAATGTTAACATGAATGAAATAAAAAAAATTATGTTGTCTTTTTTTAACATTAATAATTATTTCATTACAGCTAATCTTATAATCTAAATTGATTAGAGGATCATCTCAATTTTGAAATGAAAACTTAATTTTTTTCACAATAAAATGGTTGAAATAATCGACTTAATCACTAAAGAAATTTTATTGGCCATGATTTAAATATTGTATCATGACTCAATTCATGTACCATAATTTTAAACTCCTAACATGGTTTGCTTCAAAGTTAATAAACTCATCATTCACTATTTAAAATACATTCCGTAAGTCTCTTAACAAGTTCAAGCGACTTCATGTTGGCCCAACCTTCTGTCTGAATTGTTGCTTTACCGCGTCCATTTATAATAAATTCTTGAATAGTTGCCTTCAATTTTTCACAGGAATGCAAATCAGCCAATTCTAAGTATTCAATGGCATTTTCCACCGTTAATTTCCTGTACAGGGCTTCCTCAGCGAGACCTCTAAGTTTGTTAAGTTGATAAAAGTCAGCGGCGGCTAACAATTTCTCAGGCATGTCATCAATTTTTGGAGCACGATCCGTATATATAAAATTTAACACTTCATTAAGGACTTCTGAATCCAATGGCGACAATACTACATTTGTGAGGCTTTCTGTTGTGTTGTGTTCAAAATGAGCTTTCAACACAGCGCTTCGGCTCGTCACGAAAGCTTTGTGTATCTTATATTCTTCACCATCAGCAGATTTCATTATAGCATCAGAAAAAGAACAGAGACGAAGTAAACCACCAAAATCACTGTCCATCTGTGACTCTGGTACAAAGCTCTCTTCTGTTTCGGTATCATCAATCATTGTAAATTCCAATCCTATGCTTAATAAATCCTGGTATAGATACGCATGAATATTTTTTAATGAGCAAGAGTTTAAGAGGTGCCACTTGTGCGGTTGTATAATGCATTGCATATAATCCTTCCATTTATTTCGTCCATCAACATCATCATTGAATGCTGGACTTATCCATTCTGCAGATTTCAGGTAGACTTTGTTGCGGCAGAGAAAAAACACACCAATAGTTTTTATATGTCTGTCAAGAAATTCCAATTTTAATTGGAAATTGTAATCGTCCAAACTGTCATGGTTGGTACATTCTGCGCGAAGCTCTTGTCCCTTCTTTATGACATCGCTAAACTTAGGAATCTCCCACGTTATCAAATTAGACACCGTGTCTCCCTTTTTAGATATCACGTAGGGAATCCTGAACATTTTTAGTTTAGTGCCTGTTAAAATTGCTTCTCAAACACTTGTTGGCGCTCGTTAACTTTGTAAATGGTTAGTTCCCGTTTATTATATCAAAAAACTAAACAATTTTGAGGAGAGAATCGATCGATGCAACGTGACGTTCCAAAAGTCTTTTTTGTACTGTACTGTGAATAATTCAATATTATGAAAGAGGGAGTTGGTATATGCTGCTATCTGCTATACATAGTTCAACTCGTCTTAGCGCGCGGCGCCATTTGTGCCTAACTAAAGCTTGTATGTATACAGTGACGGCGTGTGCGAGACAAAGACGACACTATATCACTATAGTGTCCCCAGTATATTTACAAATACACGCACACATAGCGCCACGCGCCACGGTGAATTGAACTTGAGTCAAAGTGGTCAAACTGTGTGTTTATTATATGAAATTTGACGACACCAAATAACTCTACTTTAAGGCGTTTCAAACACGGTTCATAAAAAAGATTATATTCGCTAACTAGCTGAGCCCGCAACTTCGTACGCGTGGTATAGCGCGTAACTTTTTTGTTTGTTAACCGATTGGAATGAAACAGAGCTAAATGTTACGGGAAGCTTGTTACAATACATCAGTGAAAATAGCATTCAAATCGGTTGAGCCGTTTCTTAGATTAGCGTGCACAAACGCACAGACAAACAGACATACAAAGAAACAGCCAAAAATTAATATAAGTAAAACGTATACAATGTTAATGTATTTAATGTACATTAAAGTGTATTTTTTGGAATTTTTTTTTAAATCGGATGAGTTGTTTCGAAGATTATCCTTTACATACAAATATACAAACAAACTTTACCTGTTTTTGACAAACGCTAAATACTAAAAATATTCATTGTTTAATGAAGATGTTACAAGAAATAGACAATACAATTGCTTTGAAAAAATATATATATTATATTTAAACATGTGAAGACCCAATTGTATTAATTAGAATTTTCGTTAAAGTAATAGAAACTCCACAAAAAAGTTAGAACACAAGAAGAATTTGACTTTTATTGAAAATTCTCTCGAAAACGGCTTATTGCGCGCATATGAATCCTGTACCTATTAACAAGTTAATGTTAGTTTAAAAAATTGTTATAAAATTATAGGCTGTATATAAAATAATAAAGGCTGTTCGCCTCTGTCTGTTCGCTAACTTTTTCTAAACCACACAAGGGATTTTGATACGATTTTCACTGATGGAGAGAGCGATAAAAGAGGAAGCTTTGTGTTTATAATTTGCAGAAAAATTATGCATTCGTGCGAGACCGGGGGCGGGTCGCCAGTATAGAATGAAAAGTAGTAAAAAAAATTTAATTTAAAAATTCATATTTCAGCGAAAACGTATGAAAATTGTATGCCTCTGAAGGATCATCTATAATATTATTACAACTAACTATGGAACATTCTGGAAAAAGCGTTCGCGCCGGCCGAATGTCTCGAACGTCCCACCCTATCGATGGTAGTCACGCCACTTCCCGATTAGTGTCAAAGGAAATGGTCCTTATGTTTACAGCATAGAGTTTACATTCAACAGAAATAGCATTTCCGAACTTTCAACGGCTTGTTTACAATCTTGTTTATATTTCTAGTAAATTCGAAATACATCAAGGCGTTTGGCGCCAACTATAAATAAGAGAGCAGGGCGAGATGAGTTTAGTTGTGTGATAACAAGCGATTCGAAAGCGACTCATCCGAGCTTTTTCGAAGTTACCTGCGACAGTGAACCGGCGACACATTAAGGGAATCATTGACGACTTTTGGCAAGTTTAACGGTTTCATCGGACAAGCTTAGTGATTTTGGAAGTAATCTTAGTTCATGAAAATAAATCGTTCGTTTCGCCCTTACACGGCATTTTGACTCACACCGCACGTACCTAACAATATGAATTCCAAAACTCACAATTTCTCTCTTTTTTTTATGTTATGTCGACAGACAGGCTGACGGTCCACTTGATGGTAGGTGACTACCGTCACCTATAACACAAGCAACGCTACAGGTGCTGCAAGTGCTCTAGCGACTACAGTAGGATTGGATAAGGGATTAGGAGGGGATAAGAAAATGGGCTCTGGCATCCCTTACTCACTCACCGAAACACAACAGCACGTATATGCTGTTATTTCACGGTGGTCTTCTGTAATGCCGCCAGGCGGGCTGTCCGAATGACTGCGAAACGCAGTGTGCCCTACCACTACCTCTCCCCTCTCCTCCCAATTTTCCAAAAAAATATTATTGCTTATCAAAATGATAAACATTTCCTACTCGATAGTACAAAATCTGGTAAATTTCGAAACTGATAAATCGCGAATCTGATGAGTTGAGAATCTGATTAATTGAGTGAATTGCTCCGGAACTCTTATTTAATCCAATGAATTTCGGTGTGTTCTGAAGTTGAAGACCAATTTTCATGGATCATCGCCTGTGTGGTCCCTAAAGAAAAAGGCGAACAATACGTCAGAATCGTATCATACGAACTTTAGTCGTGTGTAGACGCCCTAAATGAACCGTCATCAGCATCCACTTGAACCGTCCCTTAATTCCAAGTATCGATAGCGTGGAACAATAACAAAGGAATTCTTTTTACATCTCACAACTACGCATAATATAAACATTGTTCTACTCAATGGTTATAGTTCACAGGAAGGTAAAATATTATCGGTTCACCGAAACGATGTCATTAATTACCATTATTAACTACCTACTTCCAATCTCAAGTTACTCAGTTGAAGGTTATTTCTGTTCTGAATTCATTGATATATTCAGGTATATATGTCGGCGGCCGATCGTATAATCCGGCTGTTCGTGATGTGCCTAGGCAGTTCGTTATATATGGCGCCATTTCATTAAGTTTCTGCTTAAGTTACCATATGGGACGGGCCCACCGGTAAACGCCGGATCGGCAGACCATGCACACGTTGGGAGGACGATGTCAAAAGGATAGCTGGACCTGGAGCGAGTTGGATGAAGACAGCCGAGAATAGAGACGAATGGAATGACGGGGGGTTCATGCTACTAACAACGAATATTTATTTGTTTATAATGATTTCAAAAAACTTATTAAAAATATAACGTATAGATGATAAATTAGAATATAGCTAATAAACTTTTTTATCAATATTTTGAAATAAGAAAAAAAAATCTAACGATGTTACTTATGTAGAAAAGGATTGTGCATGAAATAAAAGGCTTTTTTATTTTATTTTATTTTATGATATATATAGGTACTTATTTTTTTTATTTTATTTACATTTCAGAATATAACATGATCCATTTTTAGTTGTTATTTAATTTACATATTTACAATGCCGAAAAACTAAAATATTCATAAAATGTTTAAAAATCGAAGAGTTATATCTTTCAGCAATAGTTTTTAAGATGCTGTTGGCGCTAGCTCGTGTCCTCTCTAGCAACAACGCAGCTTATTATTAATATGTATATGTAACATATGATTATTAATTCTGTGTAAATACCTATAGGTACATTAATTTTCATCTATTTCTTCCGCAGGTCCTTTTATTCGCTAAACTAAAGCCTATAATTTAAAATCATCTTAATAGAATGAATAAATTATACTATATCTATATTAAATATATGTATATGATTGTGTGTGTATGTTTTATGCGTATGTAAAATATGTGTTTACTTTAGGTTGTGGCTGAATGTCTCTTATTAATATATCTCTATTTGTATGGCTCCAAGTGAAACAGTCTGTTTATATCTTATAGATGAAATTTAACATTTAATCAAACAAATTCATCAAATGTTCTGATTTATAATAATTTATTTAAGTTGCTAAGAAAATCTACCATTTCTTTACACGACTATCTATAATATACGGTACGGGTAGTATTTAATCGAGTGACTGTAAATTAAAATTTTAAGTGTAAAATATAATTAATTTACGTCATTGTATTACTAAGTGTGCGACTGACTGCGAGTGACGAGAAATCAACAGAACAGCAACTTACAAACATTCATTTGGGTTACTTTAAATACAAAATGAGAAGCTTCATAATATTTAAGCGATCTAATATTTGTTTGAGTTACGTCCTGCATTTTTTTCAATATTTGGCAAATTATTTATTTGTACTGTGCAGCGTTTTATCTTAAATGAAGTATTTCTAATAGAAAACCCACTTTGAAGAATACTATAATGAGCAGAGTACTCTATGGACTCCACATTTTTTTGAAAATTTTACTTATGAGTTAACTGTTTGTGGAAACACTGTTACGGCCAAGATTTAATTATTTAATGGTAGGTAATTAAATAAAACTATGTATTCCAACGAAATAATACAATATGCATTTACTTAAATCAAATGAACAAAACACAAAATAAAATAAGTCACTTCAGTGAACTAAAAACAAGTAATCTTCTTATTAATACTAAGGAATATTAACAGGTATGAGGAACCCTACTACTCATCGTCACTGGTAAATGGGCATTTCTCCACTAAATGGAAAATCGTTGTCCCAAGCTAATTTTATGTAATAAATCTTAATATTTCTCAGTTTTTTGTATAAATAACGACGTAGAATTAGGTATTCTTGGCACTCCACAGCTTATTTAGTAATTTAGTAACTTAATATTTGAATAAATGAACCTCAAACACCTCAAAACACAGTCCCCTGGTATGTCCCTTTTCCAGAATTACAAATCTTTTTACCAATATTTATGTTTTTGCCGTTGATAACTGAATAAAAAATATCCAAACACATAAAAGAAACAATAAGTATTTTTATACGTCATAATTATATTTTTACAATAGAAATTTAATAAAAATATCGATGTGCGAATGCTGTCCTCAAATTATTAAAACAGTCCCCTGTTAAAATTTGAAAACAGCGCTGGAGTCAAATTTTGTTTTGGCGCGAAACCTTTAGATCGTGCAAAGGAACGCAATGGGTGTAAAATTCATTCAGTTGTGGAGCTAAACGGGCAGCCGCCATTTTTTGAGTGCTACGACTGCGTCTGCTGGTGAATAACGCGTCTCGGCCGTTAGGGGAAACAGTCCACTGGTAAGCCTTTTTTTTTACTATTTTGAGAGTTTTAATATCGACAATTTGTTAAAAATAATTGATTTACCAGTATATAGCCACATCTGTTTTGTTAATCTGATATGTTTAAACGATTTTGTTTTATTAAGTATTTATGTCAAAATGACAGTCCCCTGACCAACAGTCCCCTGTCATTTCATAGCACAGGGGACTGTTAATACCACAGGGGAGGGCTGTTTGCTTAGGTTTTGTCAAGTCTGACATGCCAGACTGCGCATCTATGACTATTAACAGTATCGTCTCTTTTGTAGGTATTATCTCAAAATGCCCACCGAAAAAGAAGCTACCCAAAACAAGAGAAGAAATACTAGAACAAAAACGTATAGCTGAACGTTTGAGATACCAACGATTTAAAAATGATTATAAAAAAAGTAGCAATGAAAGAAAAAAAGGCGGAAATACCAAAAGAAAAAGGGACAAGAAAATTAGTTAAAGATATGAGTCGTCGTGAGCATAAAGCTATAAAAAAGGCACTGTTCTAAGTATCGTACAAGGATAAAAGTCGTGAAAGACATAATAAATACTTTTTGTAAGGGAAAATACACCTGATTCAGAGGATCCCGCGGAAGAACGTCCGGCACCATAAAGATCATCAGAAAGTGCATTAGTTAGCAAGAAAGAAAAAGGCTAAAAAGAAACGCAAAAATATACTGAAAGAAAAAGACCTTAAGATTAAGCAATACAAACAGAAAATGGAAAAGTATAAAAAAAGGTTACAGTGGTTGGAAAAAAGTTAATAATAACAGTAAAAATGATGAGACACCATATATTGGCTTCAAGGAATGTGGAGGTTCATCCATATGCGTGTGTGGAGGTTCCAAATATACAAAAGTTTTCCTGGAACCTTTCAGAGAGTGGCCATAGCAAGAGTGAAGCAGATGATGGCGCTGTGCAAAAGAACTGCAAACGCCATTGTTGCTACAGGAAGTGACATTGAGAATTTGGAATCTTTTATTGATTCTGTGCAACAAAGATGTCCTGCAATTACAATGTTTACGATTGACGATGATGCAATTAATAATATGACTAACGATATTTAGAAAGTCGCCAAGAATTTTAAAAGTTTCAATGGTATCCTCAATATCCATCAGATTAAGTGTATCACGATGCCCTTTCGGATTACCGCAAGTGCTGAGAAGCTTATAACGAAAAGTTTAAGCTGCTCTTGTGAAGAAGAGTGTCAGCATTTTAATCTAGAGGTTATGAACTACCAAGTTCACGTTGAGGACGTTTATACAGGCTCAGAATCCGAAGACGAAACCTGGCTAGCCCATAACAGAAACTGGAATTTCACGACCGTGTGACAATTTCAATACTGATTTTGAGAATACTGTAGAGCCCAGTACAATCAACCAACAGCAGTATAACAGTGGTACATTTCAGTCAAATTGTAACTGTTATTAATAAAGAAGTAATGATAAAGGCGAACTAACAGTAACTTTTACGAAACTTTATGATAATAAGAGCCACAAGTTCAGAATGGACAAAGATATTTCTGATGTCAGTTTTAACCAAATATTGGAGAAGTTACCAGATCCAGATCTAAGTACCGGTGTTTGAGTAATAACATAAAGATTTTTTCCTGAAGTGCAATGCAATTTTTGTAAGGTGTTGTACAAATTAATATAAATTATTTTAGTTACTTCAAAAGTACTAATGTTTGAAAGTATTATGTCAACCTAAAATATCGGTTGCGATAATTAATTAGCAGTAGTAATATTTCCTTGTTTATATTTTTATTTTTTATTATTATAAAGACTGACTTTAAGTGTCTTACATTTAGAGTCTTAAAAATATTGTTAAACTAAGAAGTTGATTTTGTTAAGTTAACACAAATGTTTTAGCCTTAAGAAAAATCACTATAATAAGTAAAATCTGTTTTAATACTGTTGTTTTATTCCAAAAAAATACATATTTTGAGAACGACAAAGAAAAATGAAGACTTTGATTACTTTTATAAATTAAAATACTTGTTTTTGTCCATAAAAACATTCCCCTGGATGGTTACAACAGTCCCCTGTCACGGTTTTGCATAAAATCGTCAATAACTCAAAAACCAAGAGGAAAATGTGTGGGCTTTTTAAAGATATATATTTAATTTACTATTGCCCTTCATTTTATTAACAAACATTCTCAACATTTAATAAAATTTGCTTAGGACAGTCTTGTATGGACGATTTTCCAAATAGCAGAGAATCACCCAAATCAGTGCAGCCTTGGACTTAGCGGGACGGCCTCGTTTTCATTTTTACCCAATGGGTATTACTTTTGCTTCCAGAGATGGTGTTGTAAGTTTGAGACGAATTGCTATGCCCAAAATGTGTTTGCATACATATTTATTGAAAAATTCGGCACAGTCACACGAGCCTTTTTGCAAGTCCGAATTTGGCAGTGTGGTTTTCTGGAAAGTAATTGACAGTTTTTTATACTCGTCAAAAGTTTACCAGCGATCATTGTAGTTTAAGTCTTTCGCATTTTCGTTGCAAATCAAATATACTTTTTTGGTAGAATCAGATTTGCCAACTCACCTGACTGCATTGATTCGTCGAACCGCCCCCATTCGACTTCGCGAGCGTCAAACTATCCGCAGTTTTCATTTAAAAAGTCATATCAAAATAAAAAACAAAAGACCTTAAATAGAATATCAGTAACCAATATAATTATTAATAACGCAGCTCACAAAACGGTGCTTAAAGTGAACTTTTTAGTAGTTTGTTATGTAAAACCTCAATTTGAAAAATCGTCCCTATCTTAATATTAAAGTTGCTTTCTCTGTATTTCTAGTCGCTCACTTAGTAATTTAGTCGTACGCCTGTAATTTTAATATCCAAAATGGATTATTCACAATTCACTTTTTATAAGCTCGTTTAGGATTTTATTATTAATTAATATTCGTCGTTAGTTTAGTTAAATTTTCGCTTTCTCAAATTCATACCGCTCAAGTTATTAAAACAGTATCTCATCATCAGTTTTTTTTTTTTTCGATCGTTTTATAATTCCCCATTTGTTACTAATAATTTTTTAGGTTTGTAATGTGTGTCATTTTGAAACTAAAATAAAAAACGATAAAAATGAGAGGTAACTTGGTGATTTTGTTTCGTCGAGAAAATTCCATTGTATAATATTTTCTGTCCACATTTCACTTTTATTTATAATGAATTAATCTATTTATAAATATTTTCTTATTCGGACTTTATATGCTTAGACAAAATTCAAATCTAGGATTAGCTGTTTCTATTTATACGCGCTCTAAACGGGGAACGCTAGCAGCGTTTTTCCATACAAATGTATTCCCCTATTTTCTCCCTGGATAATGCTTCTAGAGCAATAATTTTTTGTCATAAAATCTAGGTCTGCTAATGCTATGTCCCTATCATATCTTTTTTTCCACCAACTAATTACATAAGAAAATATGACTCTTTAAAAATCGCAATAAATGGCCCTTTTATACCGCCCTAACAAATTTGAAAGATTTTTACGATAAAAAAAATGATAGGGACATAGACTCGTTCTTCTTCAAAATATTTGTGCAAAAATTTATTCGTTAGGCTCAATTTTTAGGGCGAAAACAGGGGAATACCAAACCTCGATTTAGTCAAAAATTTAATAGGTATAATCGGTCTGAGCTGCATTTGTCCCTATCGCACTCGGCCAACGCGATGGCAATAGTTTCTTCAAATACCTATTTTTCAAATTCCGCTGAACCCGCGTTCCCTCTTAATGTTGTCGCATTTCGATTGTTCATTCACTGAGTGAATCGAAGTTTTATGAAACTTTAATACAACGTATACTGTCGAACCCTTAGATATTCCAGATCTTGGTACAATTTATCATTTGGGTCTTATTTGTAAGATTTTTTATAATCAATCAACCGCTGAGCACTTCCCAGGGTTAAGAAGTATACTTCACATGCTTTGGGAGACGATGCTTCCCCAGGCACAATGCAAGTATAAATTATAAAATATTACATTGTTAAAGGCAAAGTAATATCAATTTTTACTTAACATTATTTGAAATAATACTGTGCGTTATTGTAAATAAACAATGAAAGTTATTCACTTCACTTTACTTAGTTTACAATACAAAAAACCCTTAAGAGGTTCTACGCCATCAATAAGAAAAAATCACTGCTTTGTTCTCCGATTCAACTCGTTCAAACATAAAGCCAATGTAAATAAATTATTTGAATTTGAATTTGAACAAAAATATATATATATGTAATACATAACTTCTTGGTATATATTTTTGAAGAGGCATTTTTGTTTTAAGTATTATGGTTTACGAGAAATTAAATAAAATTTTAATGTATTACAAAAATCGATTCAACTTAGTTGTTTCAAGAAGTAATGCAATGTGTATATAATCAAATGATAGAGTTTCATTTACACTATAAATGACACGAACAGTTTTTCATTTAATTCAATAGTTTCAGAAAAACAAAGGTTTTTTTTATATTTTTGAGTAGCGGATGTTCCTAGCGAGGGCCGATTGTAGTGAGCCCAGTTGCCCAAGGTCATTCGCGTAGTAGTAACAAAAAATAATTTTTTTTAAGTAACAAAAAGTTATCAATGTGTGGAGTGACATTATTGAGACAATTTTAACTTTATAATATGTGCCATTTTGAAAATAATTCAAAAACAACAAATATAGCTAATTTTGTGATTTTTCTATCGAGTTAATATTAATTGTATTATGTTTTTAGCCAATGTCAACACTTTTAATTATAACTTATATATATGTTTAATTTTTAAATATATTTCTTTAACTGGACTTTGTTTACTTATACAATTCAATTCAAATCTAGGATTGGAGCTTTATGCGCACTCTTAAGGGTCAATTCACACCGGAATGCGACGTAGCGCTTTATATAGCAATAGAATAATATAGAATTTATTTTCTATAAAAAAGTGAGTAAGTCCTTCTTAGTAAGTCCATAGGAGGACTACTATGGCCGGCAGGACGTGACACAAGCAAGTGGTCGTCAGCCTGTCTGTCGACCTTGATATAAAAAAATATCATAATGGGCGTTTCATTTCATCATTGTAGTCTTATAAATTTTATAATTACAAAATTACAACAATTCAAAACTATCAACTAATCAGACTAATTGTAACAAAACAATTGACATATAATGTACTAACGTACTAGAGACGCTATCCTTTTTTTTTTACGAGGAGAAATTCATTTACGGATACCCTAGCGTTGGCTAGGCGGTAGAGGTATGTGGGACTCATCCAGTCCTGAAGGCAACGGTCCTACCCACTAAAACTCCTCGGTGTCTCCATGCCCTTGAGACGGTAGGTGGTTGGCTATGGACCGGGTTCTGCCGAGGCAACTACTCTGATTCATACCAACAGGGCGATCTAGCTGATGTTAACTAGATTGACTCCAATGGGGGGGATTGCCCGCAGACACCAGACAATCCCCAGACGGGGGGGGACCTTGTGCAGGCACACACAGCTGGCTGGCTATGTGCGCAGGTCCCCTAGGACTTTTAAAGACGGGCTTGGGATGCCCGCCTTTTCCTGTCCAACCGCCTTTGTTTGAGTGGACGAGTACAGCCTCTCAGTCTAGTTCTCTCTCAGAGACGCTATCCTAAGTTTTGCCCTTTTCCATTTTCTCTCCAAGAATATGCTACTTTTTAGGATTCCGTACGTCCGAATAAAAAAACGGAACCCTTATAGGATCACTCGTGTGTACGTCTGTCCGTCGCTCACAGTCAATTATCTCCGAATCTACTAGACCGATTTTGAAAACTGCATCGTGTGACATATCAAATGGAAGGTCATTCAAGAAGATAGCCGAAAATTGACCACCCCCCCCCCCCCCTATCTCCGAAACTACTGAACCTAAAATTTTGAAAAAAAAAATACAAAAATTAGTTTCCTACTTATAGATTATAGGAAAACCTATAAGAAGTCCATGATATTAAAATAATATGGTAAATCACTCAACATCGTACGGAACCCTCTTCACGCGAGTTCAACTCGCACTTGTCCCGTTTTTTTTTTAAATAATATTGTAAGGGAATATACTGTCAGGCGTTATTTTATTTCTATTTTCTCAACGCAGACCGAGTCGAGGGAACCAACTAGTGAGCAATAAATATTGAAGAAATGTATATCAACGTCTAAGAGAAAGGGACGTAGACAAAGTCACGGTAGAAAACTAGTTTTTTTATAAATAATAATAATGTTATGCTCTTAATTGCTTTAGATAAAAAGCGTTAATATACTATACTAATAAATTTGCTCTCATGGACGCATTATATTCCAACAATGGGTCCCTCGAGAGACCTTCAGTTGCTTCTCATTTCAAAGAAATATTAAAGACGACAAAGCAAATAGTTTTAAAAGTAGGTATTATTTAAAACTTAAATTTAAGGGTCAATTTACACCGCCGCGGAATGGAACGGAAGCGACGAAATTGTACATAGCATAATGAACTTTATATCAATTGCATAACACACAAACTAAAAACGAGCCAAAAAATTTGACGCGCGTCTTCCGCGGAATCCTCGCGCATTTTTTTTTTTCTCGAGAATTCTCCGGTGCCGTCTGTGGAATCCGCGGTAACTGGCGCGAGCGGGGGAGTCGCTCGCAGGTCGGTCACAGTAGTGCGGGGCGTTTTTTCCAGCGAATTCTCGAGCATTCCCGCGACTTCCTGCGTCATGAGGCGAAATTGACGCTTCCATTCCGTTCCATTCCGCGGCGGTGTAAATTGAGCCTAAGAAGATAATATTATTAACAACTTTTATTATAAATCATCTTCTTCAGTATAAATATAAATCGTTACTTCATCCGCGTATCGTTACCGTAATGATACAGTATAAAGCCTATATAACATATGCGTAAGATTTTATTTTGTCTAAATTTTTTTTAAATGTTATAATTGACAGACAGGCTGACGGTCCACTTGATGGTAGCTTGCTACCGTCGCCTATAACACAAGCAATGCCAAAGCTGCTGCAAGTGCGCTGACGACTACAGTAGGATTAAGGATAAGGGATTAGGAGGGGGGATAGGGAAATGAGCTCTGGCATCCCTTACTCACTCACTGAAACACAACAGCACGCGTGCTGTTATTTCACGGTGGTCTTCTGTAAGGGGGTGGTTACTGCCGCCAGACGGGCTGCCCAAATAACTGCGAAAACGCAGTGTGCCCTGCCACTACTTTCCAAAATCCAGACCAGAGCCAAATTTGAAAAGTTGGTTTTTCAAAGTTGACCCAGCCGGGAATCGAACCCGGGAACCCTAGAACAGAGCGTTAAGACAAGCACTAACCACTCACCCAACGGGCTCGTCAAATTTTAAATTAAATCTTAATTTAAAATTTAATTTAAATTTAATCGTCAAATCTTAATTAACAATTTTATTATTATTATTGTGCCGCTCGATGGTTGATATAAATTAAATAAATAAAAAATAAATAGCCTTCTTTAACAATATTAAAAATTAAAAAAAAATCTTTAAATCCGACTGGTTTTTGAATAATTTTTTTTGAAAAACTCAAAAAATGTCACTATTTCTTAATTTTAAGAAGTTTAAGTAATAAACTAAATAAACAACTTTTAAAAACTTATGCTGTAACCTTATAAGAACTCACGAAGCAAAAAGAAATTATAGAGATATTATTTAAACATATATTTAATTAACAAATGCCGAACTTTATAAAAACTAGCTGTTGCAGGCGACTTCGTCCGCGTCTCTTTATAAAACATTATTCGTGGAAAACGGCAATTTTGTATGGAAGAGGAGAGGTAAGTCCCGGGGAGGTGGGGGGAAGGTGGGGGGAGGATGCTACTCGCTGATAATATAGCTCTCTATAGGTGAAAGAATTTTTAAAATAGTTTTTATTCATTTATTTGTTATTATTTGTTTGAAAATAACTTTCGTTTGGAATAAAAGTACTGTTACTAATATATATTAATTTTATGTATAAAGAGGAAGCTTGTATGTAAGAGGTCATCTTCGAAACTACTAATCCGATTTAAAAAAATCTTTCACCAATAGATAGAATAGAATTTCAAGACGGATATAGACTATATATTCCAAGCGAGCGAAGGAACCAACTAGTAATAAATATGAATTGTGCAGTAATATATTTGAAATGTCCCTTCACAATTTTAAACATCGTCACTGTCAATGCTGAAAATTGTAAAAGCCATCGTACCTGCACTTTCTTCGTTTTAGGATTCTTCTTCCTCAATCCTAGCAGCGTCATAACCATCTTCGGCGTGGGGAAGATGTTGAAGGGCGGTGGAAGTGTGGAGCCTCCCTCGAAGTAGCTCAACCAAAGCTTCGTCCGTGCAAACTTCCACTCGACGTCTGAATGTTCCTTAAAATTATAACACAGTTATTTTTTATCTTATAAATTTTTTTCACCTTTTTGGTATAAATTCCTCATAAGAATAAAATTCCTTTAATATTCGCATAAGTCAGGCTGAAGGTCTCAAATGTACCTAATCAATATCGAATGGCTTATATTTTACATGGTAAGTATATTTTTACTACTTAAGAGGTTTTTTTATTTTTTTTTTATTTTTTTTTTATTTTAATTTATTTCAATTTAAATTCTCATAAGAAATTATCTTTATAAATTACTAATTTTTGTCACCGACTTTTAGATTTCAGGAACCCCGCCTGCTCTCTTATTTTTACTTGGCGCCAAAGGCCTCGACGTATTTCGAATCTACAAGAAAATATAAATAAGACTGTAAACATGCCATTGAAAGTTCGGGAATTCTATTTCTGTTGAAATGTAAACTCTATGTTGTAAACATCAAGACCAATTTCTTTTGACATTAATGGGAAAGGGGCGTGGCTACCATCGATAGGGTGGAACGTTCGAGGCATTCAGCCGACGCGAATGCTTTTTCCAGAAGGTGCCATAGTTAGTCATAACAATATTTACATTTTTCAACGCGTATTAAGTGGCGGGCACATCTATTATATAATAAAACCTTCATAATTGCATCCGTGCGAAGCCGGAGGCAGGCCGCTAGAGATTTATAATATGTCAATGTTTAATTTTTTACTTAAAAACTAATAATTTTACATAATATCATAAATTTAAGCATTATTTACAATAAATATGGCTGTCAGCGAAATAAAATAAAGTGAATAGCGAATTATTTTCACAAATGGCAAAATAGATTTTATGAAATTTAATAAAATTTGTGCTTTTTAACCACTTGTATGCCAGAAGCCGAATTACCCTTGTCTGCCAGCGCTTAAATTTATCATTTCAAGTGCCATTTGCCATGATATAAACAGGTTGTTCAAATTTCAACCGTTTTTACTGATTTAACTACTGACTCTGACTGACTTAATTGTTCTCCCAGAAGAAGTCGTGGTGTTTCTACCATGATTTATTAATAACGTGGATCCACGTTCCGGCATATGTTGTATAAAATAAATGTTACTTTTGTTGTACGTTAGCCAAAAATATTAATGTTAGTTATCGTTATTTATTATGCGTTTAAATTTAGTTTAAGTGGTAGTGATTTATCATTTTCAACGATGAATTCATGAATACAAATTTATGGACAGAACATGGGATTTTAAGTGGTCTCTAAAATCTTCCCTGAGTAATTAATGCGCGTTTTCTTCATTTAACTCATTTAAAGCGTTATCGTAACAGAAAATAATTGGACGCAATATCATTGGTACTATATTTGGGTTGTTCCCCCCAATGACCACCACTGATGGTCATTGGGGAAGATTATCACTTTTGACGGTGTTCAGCTGGAATATCATAATATCTGTTTGGGACAGCCGCGACAGACATCATGCGTCGAATATAAATAGTTGTAAATGTTATTAAAGTTTAAATGAGATAAATAAACACAGATAGGCATAAGTAAATGTTTTTTTTTTGCAAAAAATTGTTTTAGTGCGGTAAAATTCCCACATAACATAACCATGAGAATATAAGCAGTCCAGAGTGCTGTCTTATCCCTTCGCACCTACCTTTTGAAGGTTTCCTCTCTCGAAAACAAAAAAATATATAGAAAAGAGATGGAAAGTGAAGGAATACTAGCTACGTATTTCTTCCCCTTCACAACATCAGGGAATGAACCGGGAGCTCCAGTGCGAATCAGCTGTTCTCTCTGGCCCAGGACAGACGACGCAAGTTTTCAGAGCTGACTGAAGGCCAACTTCAAGCAATGGAGAGGTACTTTAAGAGGAAGAAGATTTTTTATATGCTTATATATAGAAACCCATTTAATGTCGTAAGCAAACTCATTTCAAATCCTAATTCTTTTTTAATGGTAAAGTACGCAAAGTGAATTTAAAAATTAATGTTATTGTTTTGTTTATGTAAAATTCTGATAGAGCTTCCATTAGATGGTGTTTCATCTTCTGATACGTTGCAGAGGCCACCGAATTATGAAAAAGGTTATTAGTTAAGTTAAAATCCGCCCGGTTATGTCGGTAACTATCGTTCACCTACCGATCTCCTCATTCCCGATTCGATCTCTTAGAGTGTAACCTCGAGTATAGCCCTCTCCATAGTTCGTTGAGCGACGTTAAACTTTCTTACGAGCCCCATAGTTAGATACTATGTTTCAGCACCCATCACTAGCAACACCCATAGGTCGGAAACTTTTATTTTAAGGCACTGAGAAATTTTGGACAAGAAGTCTCAGAGGTCCCCTAACGCAGGCCATAGATACCATAGATATACTTACATAAAAATGTTAGAAGTTATTATTTATACTAATATTATAAAGCTGAAGAGTTTGTTTGTTTGTTTGAACGCGCTAATCTCAGGAACTACTGGTTCGAATTGAAAAATTGTTTTGAATAGTCCATTTAACGAGGAAGGCTAGGCTATATAACATCACGCTAAGATAATTATAAACAGTGTCCAGTACCGCGAACCCCATGCGCACACCGCCGCCGTATGGGTTGCAGCGAAGCGTGGCCGTGTTCAGCTAGTGTTTCATATAAAATGAAAAAATCCATGTTATAATAATTCAACTTACGTCGATCATAGCGTAAGAGTTAGACATCATGGCGATCAGTAGATTCAGCAAGACAATCACGTTGATCACAGAGTATGATCCGAACATGAGCAATCCCCAGAACCTGGTGTAACTCTTGATACCGGCCAACTCGAAGTTCTCCAAGCCAACCATACCAAATGATGCCCAGAACAGTGATTGCGATGCTTCAAACACGCTGTGGAAAAAATACACAGCATTTAAAAAAAATCTAACCTATTTTAAGCACATCATTCTTATCAAACAGTGGTAAAAATATTTTTAGCGTAAGTATATATCTTTGTAAATAAAGTTCGTATGATTATTTTAACGAAAACTTGAATTAACTAAACTATTCATCACGTTATGATTAAACTACAAATTAATATTCGCAATCTATATAATATCTATCTATATAATATATATATAGATTGGCAGGCAGGCTGACAGTCCACTTGATGGTAGGTGGCTACCATCGCCTATAACACAAGCAACGCCAAAGCTGCTACAAGTGCGCTGCCGATTACAGTAACATTAAGGATAAGGGATTTTAGGAGGGGGGATAGGGAAATGAGCTCTGGCATCCCTTACTCGCTCACCGAAACACAACAGAACTCGTGCTGTTTTTGGTCTTCTGTAAAGGGGTGGTTACTGCCGCCAGACGGGCTGCCCAAATGACTGCGAAACGCAGTGTGCCCTGCCACTACTTTCCAGATCCAGACCGCCAAATTTGAAAAGTTCATTTTTCAAAGTTAACTCTGCCGGGAATCGAACCCGGGAACCCTAGAACAGATCGTTAAGGCAAGCACCCTAACCACTCATCCAACTGGCTCGTCAATTAAAATTATAAAGTAACCCCTGACTTTCTAATGAACCGAAACACGTTATATAAGCTGTAAGTTGCAGTTGGGTGTCCAGCAGAGTACATGATGCTGCAGCATTGGTTACCATGTCATGGAAATACAACCGAAGTAACAAACACCAAATTTCACACCAATCGAAACTTTGAAAGTCAATGAAATCCCTTCGTTAACGCTAGTTACTTGCCTACTTGCTAAAGTAGGCTGATGATCTTCAAACACCTAAACACATCTTCATATGCTAGAGCTAAGAACCATCCCGATCATGTCAGCTTTCTAACAAAAAGAAAATGCCATAGGCGCGCAGGCTACGTCCCCTATAACACAAGCCGTTGCTTGTGTTATAGGGGACGTTGCTTGTGTCCACAGGATTAAGGATAGGGATTAGTAAGGCATGAGCAAATAAACTCTGATATCCTTTATTCTCTCCAATAAACCGCACACATGTTATTATTTCACGGTGATCTTCTGGAAGGGGGTGGTTACTGCCGCCAGATGACGGGCTGCCCAAATAACTGCGAAATGCAGCGTGCCCTGCCACTACTTTTCAAATCCAGACCAGAGTCAACTTTGAAAAGTTCATATCCAAAGTTGACGCAATCGGGAATCGAACCCGGGACCCCTGAGACAGAGCGTTAAGGGATGCACCATAACCCCTCATAATCATGTATTTATTCTTCCAAAGACACAACGAATGGGATTTATACGTAATTTATTCAGTTCAATATTACTTAAAAAATAATCAAAAACAACATCCAACAAATGATATTACACGGTAAAAAATTACCAAAATTTCACCATAAACTATATATTTATCATATAAGTATACCATAGATTTATCATATTTGTGAGTTACATTAATTTTACATAAATATTGCAATAAAAATAAAAAACTTCACATATTAAAGTAATTTAAACTTGGGATCCTAATGCTCCTGTGGCCACCATTTTTATGACGTAATTTCTTGATGTTGACAAAAGATTGTCAGCTGTATATTTTAGTTGTGCATGACGTCACGTGGATATTAATATGATAAAGTTCCCGGCCATTAGCAATTTTTAAAATTTTAATAGTAATGGTAATCCATGGTCTCGCGCAACGTCATACAATCAACTTCATCAATTTTCAATGTGTTCATTTTGACGTTGATATCCTCCTCGAGTTGTATCTGTACCTGAAGCAAATATCGGAGCGAGTATGAAGCCTCTTGCAACATTTGCTGCAGTTGTTCAGTGCTGTGACGGAGCATTTCACTCTCATAGTACAACGCTTGTCCAGCTGGATCGCGTACCAATTCAGCGCCGACACGCTGAGCTCGTCTACCAAGTCTGGTATGAGCCAATCCTATATAACCTTCCTTCTCCGAAAGCGCTTTTTGCAGCTCCAAAATATTGTTTTGCATATCGCAAATCTTTTGAGTTGTATCTTTATGCATATCCTCAAGTTTTGTCTTAGATTTCTTTGTTTCTTCAATTCTTTCGTGAAATTCGTGGTTGCACTTATTGAACGCCTCCCAAAGGTCATCGATAACTTGCTTCAAAAGTGTATCTATGAACACTCGAATAGGCCTGGCACTGGTTACTTCTCTTGCGGCCATCTTAATATTGTTAGCGGAATAGGCATTGTATTCTTCAGCCGATATATTCGCTGGATCTAAATTACTGTAGCCTTCGTATATGGAGAGACATAAGTCAGTTGGTTTAAGAGACAACGAGCCTTTATCCATGTCAATAGCGCCCTGTTTATACTGAAGATCTCTGTCTAGAAGATAACGGGTAGAACGAAGTCGCCTCATTTGTTCATTCAATTGCTCTAAGGCCCTTTTAAGAAGACTCTGACCTCCAAGGATTGTTGTAATCTCTTGTTGAAGAGCATGCTCCACTTCGTCGACGACCAAATCAATTCCGACCCTTCCGTCTCTCAACATGAGACATTTTCTACAAATGTTAAGGGCGTTTGTTTGCAATGACGCTAAACAATCTTGTAAGCGGGTTTTGTACACGCTCAAAGCTTCCAACTCGTCACAAATTTCCTTGCGTTGCACTTGTAATTCGTTCTTATTGAATTCGATGTCGCCAATACGCTCTTCGATTCTTCTGTCAGATGTTGCTTTCATAATAGCTGATCTCTCAGAAGTTTCCTCTCGGATCCTCTCACTCTCTCCAAGTACTCTGTCGGCGAGTTGCTGCTGATCTACAGTGTTTCTGAACCGTTGATCGTTGTTTAGTTTCCATTCGGACAGGGTGAATTTGGTGCTTCTTGGGGGCATACATACGAGTACTTGTTCCGCCAATCTTGTCGTCTCTATTGGAGCACCGATTCTGTGACGCACACCAAACTGTGCCTCTCCCATTTTTATGCCAATTTTAAGTAAAAATTAATTAAAAAAGTAACATTAAAACTATTGCTGTTCCTATGCCAAATATCAATCGACAAAACTTGGACACGTGTTTGAATGTTGTTATGGAAACAATCGCTGCGCACTTTTCCATAATTACTATAGTGTAACTATGGAAACAGAGAGTAGTACCTATATTCTTCAATGGAAACCAACTTTGACAAAGTAGGTATTAATTCCTAATAACTTATTTATAGTTAATTTGGATTCTTTTTTATTATCGTGTTAGTTTTATTCCGTTCTATTGTAGAAAAAAACTGACCCCTATATTAGTACGCTCTTATTTTCTACGTCATACATTCGTTGTCGTTATATTATTTCCGTTATTATTTCATTTTAGTTAAATTCTGAGTTACTAAAATTCTCATTTTAGTTAAATTTTAATTAAGTTCATTATAACTTTCTGTAAAGGTTTAATAAACGTTGTTTTATATTTTTATTAGATGTTGCTTGTGGATACCAGACTATTTGTTCTCTTTGATCCGCATTACTTGGACAAGGTGCCACTGCATATAGTCCGAATGAGAAGAAATCTTATCCCGCGAACGAGCAAACTTTGGAACAATCTCATTTCTGAGGTTTTTCCACCTAGCTACAAAGTGGGATTCTTGAAACGAGCCGTAAAGAAATTCCTACAGGCTCGGCAGCCCATCTTTTTTCTTTTTTTATGTTAAGGCTGACGGTCTACTTGATGGTAGGTGGCTACTGTCACCTAGTTGCTTCAAGTGCGCTCCCGACTTAGTGGGATTGAGGATAAAGGATTGGGATAGGGAAATGGGTTCTAGCATCGCTTACTCACTTATCGAAACAGCACACATACTGTTATACTACAGTGGTCTTACGTAAGATGGTAGTAACTGCCGCCAGACGAGCTGTCCAAATGACTGCGAAATTCAGTGTACGCCTGCACCTCTCTAGTGTTGCTTGTGTCAGGCGGCGGTAACTTATCTACCATCAAGTGGACTGTCAGCCTTCATGCAACCCTTTATAATATAAAAAATGTATCAATTTAAGTAATTTTATTACATATACACATGTAAGTATTAAAGCTCAGTGATCAACTACTGTCGTGCCGAAAGCTAATAGCTTTATATTTCTCGTGTTAGAGTTAGATCGGGTGAGAGTTTATTCATAGCTAGTTGATGATGGTAGTTGAGAGTTGATGATGATTGATTACTATAACGAAGTAAGCATAAGCATGGTATGCAAATAACAAGGTAAAAATCCTTTTAATACCTTCTTATCGCTTTACAAGTGACGACATTCAAACCGATTTCAGCAGAGCCGAAAATCGTATTAGACTTTATACTAAATGAAGGTATTTATCTAAACATTCATTACTTGGGAAACTAAGATGTCATGTTTTGAACACAGGTAAAAATACTAGCACTACCACGCATATTGAAACTCACTTCCCGAAACTCCTCCATTTTACACAGGAATCTCCAGCGTTCTCCCAGTCAGGTTGACCACCAGGGAGGACGTAACATTTACTCTTCTCCAAATCGGCGAAATACCAGAGCAGTTGGTTCAGACCTATTTCACGTTCCACATTCTTGAAAATTTCTTTCACAATTTGAAAGGTACATTATTCCAGATAGATAAACTATATAATTATGTATACAAACTTCTCCGATAGCATCCGGGCGAAGCCGGGAAACATCGGACTAGCTAATTATAACTTTACTTACCACAAGCAAAAGCGAATAACACTAAGCTGTAGATGAAGAAGAATTTGACTATATCGATGACCATACGACCGAGAGAGATCTGCAGCGGACCGAGGTGAGGATTTATCGAAAACAGATGTACCAGCTTCAATGCACTGGAAAGAAGAGAAAAGAATATTACTGAAGAATTTTACAGATTACAATTAAGCGTCATTTCACACCGAAACGCGACGCGGCGCGGCGCGCATGTTTTAAGATAGCAATACAATATAAAACTTATTTACTACACCAAAAGGTACATAGTTCAATGAGTACGCGAAAGTAGTGTTGGCCGCTTTAGGCTGCTTCGCGATGCATTTCGCACTCAATGCTACATCGCGGCATGCCGTTATAGACCGGGAGATGGTGACAGATTTTGGAAAATCATTTTTTACAGAATGGTGCTCTTAGGGGGGTTCATATACGTAATAAGAGAACGAAAATTGCAGAATAATTAATTGAAATTGCTCGAGAATTCGGGGGGTGTCAAAAATCTCGCCGCGAATTTTCGTCTCTCATAAACTTACCACTATTTAACTGCCATACTGAAAGAAATAGTTTTTCGAATTTTGATAAACTACATGTTTGGGTATGGCGGGTATTTTGGACCGTCGAAATGGTATTGCGTGGCGACTTTCGTTGAAGATTAATCAAACACGATTTTCTTTTAATTAACCTATCAGAAATAAATAAAAAAAAACTACAGAGTATGGTGGATTTAATCACTCACCGAATAAGTATGGCATATATAGCGAGCGCTGGAATCTTTTTTGTTTAAATACCAAAAAATTAAACAAATTTTGTGAAAGAAATTGTTTGACACTCCCCGAAATCTCGAGCAATTTCAATTAATTACGCTGCAATTGCGTCCCGCGCACCACCATCATTTTCCTTTCACTTATTACGTATATGAACCTCCCTAAGGGCGCTATACTGTAAGAAATGACTTTCCAAAATCTGGCACCATCTCCTGGTCTAATACACAGGGCGCATGATACTTTACATAGCTTCACGAAGCACCTTGGGGCGTTACGATGCTCCCCGCAGCGCGGCGCGGCGTGGCGACGTGCATCGCGTTACGCATCTTCAAGCATCTCGCCTCTGAAACCATTTTCGCGTCACATTTCGGTGTGAACTGATCTTTAAGGTTAACGCTTTCCTCTTCACCTAAGTATATTTGCTGCTGCGAATAACCCTTCAGCGATAAGCTGCGGGTCGAACGCCTCCCAATCCTCTCGAGGAATGAATCTTGTTTTAGGATCTTTCGCTATTTCCGAAGTTTGTTGTATGTAAGCAGCAACTCGGAGTAAAGCAACCGAAAAATAAAGAGTATTGCGAGAGAAGTCAATGAAATTCCACATGTTTCGGAGGTACGATTTCATGCCTACGATGTAGATCTCTTGAGTCTCTTCAAATATGAAACCTGTTAATGCAATAGATGGAATACAGATTGACAATTAAACGAAAACTGTTTAGAACTAAGTGAAATTATGCACATAAGTAGATAAGTAAAACAAGGCCAAGAAGACAACGCAAAGAATGTAAGTAAATTTTCAGGGGTCCATGAAATTTTTGCAATAAAACAAATAGTACGTAAACACGCATTTTTACTAGTACCAGATACATATTTTATCTAGTTGCACAACTATTCATAAAATCTAATATATAAAATTCTCGTGTCACAGTGTTTGTAACAAAACTCCTCCGAAACGGCTGGACCAATTTTTATGATTTTTTTTGAAGTGAAAACTTCTTTAGCGGCGCTGTGCGTTTTTGTGATGGGTAAAAAATGTAAAAAAAACTTCTCGCGATCGAAAACCTGATCGCCCGCCGCGGCCGGCGTATATCTGGGTCCGGCCGGGGTCTGATATGGGTGTATATGGAGTAATGCCTCCGCAAGGTTAAAGTTTTGTGTTGCTAGGGGTGTTGGCGACCGTCGCCAATGTGGCTACCAGTCGCCAAGTATGGAATTGGTGTCATTGGGCAAGTTTACAGTGTGTGAGTAAGTGGGATAATTACAATAGAAGTAGTAAGTGATTGTAGATTTGGCGACTGTCGCCAGAATGGCAACCGGTAGCCAGGAGCAAAGTTTGTATGATTCTTTCAGAATTACATATGTAATAGAAAAGGAAGGTCCTTAGAGCACTATCGATGGTGTTGGCGACCGTCGCCAATGTGGCCACCAGTCGCCAAGTATGAAATTGGTGTAATTTACAGTGTATGAGTAAGTGGGATAAATTCTAGTAGGAAAGTTGTTGGCGACTGTCGCCAGAGTGGCGTCCAGTAGCCAAACACTTGGCTGAAATCACAAATGGAAGGGCCTCGTACTAACTGTTACAATGGAAGTAATGAATAGTTGTAAGTTTGGCGACAGTCGCCAGGATGGCAGCCGGTAGCCAGGTGCAAGTTTAGTATGATTCTAGCGGAATTATATATGTGGCAGCAAAATTGGGTCTCTATTAGAGGTGTTGGCCACCTCTAATAGAGGCGTCCGGTAGCCACACAAGTGGTGACGTAGGGGGACGGTCGCCACTGAGTGGAGACCAGTCGCTATACTGATAATTAAAGCAATTCGTGCAAAATTATTCCCTATAACCATTCCAAAATATCAAAAATGCACAACGTTAATATTCAAGTTTTCACTTCTGCCGGCACTCCCGGAGTGCAACCCCTATTTTTTTTTTTTTTATATTTGGTAGGTATGAGAATAGGTCGTAAAGTATTTTTCACCCTCCGATCCCCACCCTCCATTTTTTAATCGCGATTTTAGTATTTTTGTATAAAGAATATTCAAATAATTTAACCGTCTCGTCGTTCAATGTCGTGAAGTGACGCGTCACTTTAACGTATGGTTTGAAAATAAAATTGGACCCGATAGGTGGCGCCACAATCGAATTACGGAGTTATTTTCGGGTTCTGGCAGGACAAGGTCTACTGGGTCAGCTAGTAAATCATAAAAAAGTGATCAAATGTTGACAAGATTGCTTTCCTATACCATGAAACAGATAGCGCCAGCCGCTTCTCACATTTTTACCTAAAGATCACTTGATCTTGTAAAACTCAGTATGAGTCGGATTTGTTTCCGTTGTCTCCTTGGCTTTACTTTAGTAAGAGGTATGAGTAAGATAAGTACTTATAAGCAGTGTAAATAGATGTTAAGGGAGAAAAACAGACCAAGTACATAGACAGCGACAACGATCTCCAAATAAGTGGGTCCGTTCCCTCTCTGCTCGATTTGTCTCTTCTCTAAATCTTTTATCATCCACTCTGACCCGAACATCTGTATACCAGTAACTTCTGCTCTCAACGATACCAGTATCAATATCACTGTCAAATGCAAAATCCTCATATTAATTGTGTAACATTTTAAGAGATCACGGATTTTTTTATTTATTTTAATTTACATAGGTACTTACCTGTTATTTTATTATTACTATTTTTAGTAGTTATTATTACTATTTTTTAAGCGCATACCGCACGGAAGTGTTATATAAATAAAATTTTGTATTTCTATTTCTTTTTTCGTTCTATTTTCTATAATACAAATTGTTTTTTTGTTGTGAGTACCGTATATGGGTTACTTTGACATATTACATACATTTAATATAAAAAAACCGTTATTTTGACATTACAAACAGACACGACTTCAATTTTATTTATTAGTATAGATATAGAACTAGGAATAATAAAAGAAAAGTTAACTCACACAAGAAGAATAAGTAACTTGAAGCGTGAATCAAGAACTTGACGAAGGGTTTTCTCATCAATTTTCCTATTCCGGAATTCGGAGCTATCATGTATATGGTGCAATAGAAGGGAAAAAGAATAACAAATCGGATGATGACCATCAGTTTTATGATAGGGGACTTCCGTCGGAAACCAGGGACTCCTTCGTACCAGATAGCAGCTAGGAGCTGCTGGATGTTCGGATGAGCGACGAACTGAAATACGTAAAACAACATTTAAATTATACACATTAATTTCTTTATGTACGTAAAATCTGATGAATATATTTAATACTTCAATCATGATCCAATATATGTTATAATAAAATGTCAATGTATAATTAGTAGTGCAGGGCATGCTGCGTTTCGCAGTCATTAGCCAGGGCCAGATTATCAATTAGGTGGTGTAGGCAACGGCCTAGGGGCCCTCATTGTCTAAGGGCTCCTAACAAAACCCCGAGGAGCCGCTGGGATGGCTTTGCCAGCATCCCTTATTTACAATATATATAAAAATTAATCCCCATTTCCCTTGGTCACGGCATCACGCGTGAACAGGTAGACCGATTTAAATTCGGTTTTCACTAATGGAAAGAGGGATAAATGAGGTATGTTTTAGTATATAAAAATTGCACCAGGCCTAAATACTAATTTAAATTTAAAACAATTTTATACGCTCGTCACTCTTCCTCTTTCGTTGTCTGACTGTGATTCGAAGATTTTAAATTACTTGAGCTCTCTTCTCAACCACTAATCGAATTAGAGTTTAGAGCTCGGAGTTCACCAGACAAACAATGCCCATTTGTACCTAGGTCATGGATGTCTTAAGTATTTATCTATTCTATATTCGTATCTAGTTGCCATAAATAAAACAAGCTGATGTGATTGTTAGAACAATATAAAAATACTTCTTTTTTTTATGTTAAGATCGGCAGACAGGCTGACGGTCCACTTGATGGTAGGTGGCTACCGTCGCCTATAAAACAAGCAACGCCAAAGCTGCTGCAAGTGCGCTGCCGACTACAGTAGGATTATGGATAAGGGATTAGCAGGGGATAGGGAAATGGGCTCTGGCGTCCCTTACTCACTCACCGAAACACAACAGCACACGTGCTGTTATTTCACGGTGGTCTTCTGTAAGGTGGTGGTTACTGCCGCCAGACGGGTTGCCCAAATGACTGCGAAACGCAGTGTGCCCTGCCACTACTTTCCAGTTCCAGACCATAGCCAAATTCATTTTCAAAGTTCATTTTCAAGTTCATTTTCAAAGTTCATTTTTCAAAGTTGACCCTGCCGGGAATCGAGCCCGGGAACACAATTATGAATACGAAAACTTTATCTATCTTTTCCCTTTTTACGTCTGCTATACAGATTTAGAGAACCTTGTCTTAGGCACTAGCAGAACAGGTCTGGAGAGGGAGGGGAAATTATCCATAGTTAGCCTAGAGCTCTCTAAACCAGGCACTGAGCACTTTTGGTGTTGCTCGTCTTATAGGCGACGGTAGCCACCAGTGATAGTAATCAGGTGGATTGCAGCCTGTCTGACGACTTTATACATAAAAAAGGAAACCTAAAATTTATTTTTTCTTATATCAATAAACCTTCTTTTGCTTGAAGTTTATGGCTTGCTTCAGTTTGGCTAAACTCATATTCTCCTTCCCGTCGCCATCAGTACATGAAGGTTCGTCAGGATCATGGTTTAAAATCACGGCCAGTTCCTGAGAACTCCGCGACTGGTCCAAAATGTCCACCGCAAACTGCTGGACTTGTCGACGGAGATCTAGATATTGAGACTTACACTCCTGAAAACAATAATAAGTTTAAAAAAAGCTATAAGTTTAAAGGTTTAATAAAGTTTATATTATATCTATATCTATATAATATTATAAAATTTCAATAAATTCGGTTACCAAATCAATAATTGGTTGAACATAGAGTACTAAGCTTCGCTCAAGCTAAACTAACAGATGCATTTCAAGTCCATTAGAAGATTGGGCACTGTCATCCCTTACTCATCAAAACAAAACAGCACACCTGCGGCACACCGTGCCATTTAACAGTGGTCACTAACGTTAGACAGGCTGTCATATTTATGACTGCGGGACGCGGAGTAATAATTAAAGTAATAAGGATGATATTTGTAAAATAAGGAGTAGATATAATTGCTAGAAATTTCTAAGAAGATATGTATATCCAATATGGCATTAAAAAATCAATCAAGTATTGATTAATTACGATAAATAAATGGATTACAAAAGTGAGAACTTTCTAACAGTTGGAGCGAAATTTTGACCTTCATTCACTAAGTGAATTTTCGGAAAAAAGATTCACTCGAAAAAGGAACGCAGTTACTTTTTTACCTTTATTTACCATGTTTACTTATTCTAAACTTAAATTTTAAACCTCTACAAAATTTGCAATATTGCCTTCCTGTTACGTAAATTTAGCAGTAAGCGTTCTATGCACTACTATGATAAAAATGAAGACCTGTTCAGTAAAAGCTAAATTCCTCAGTTCCCAAGACAGTTCAAAAGCTGTAAGCACTGGATCCTGGGCCGAGAGAGCGATTAGGGAAGGCGAGGCCAAGGCTCTGTAATTATTTAACCTGGCGAGGGAATGGCGGAGGGAGTCTTCTGTGGAATCGCGGATACATTCATCGCAGCCACACCTGTAAAAGAAAATTGCAATTCCAGCGAATACTGTTACTTTTTATTATGTTAAGATCAGCAGACAAGCTGACGGTCCACTTGATGGTAGGTGGCTACCGTCGCCTATAACACAAGCAACGCCACAGCTGCTGCAAGTGCGCTGACTACAATAGGATTAAGGATAAGGGATTGGATAAGAAAATAGGCTTTGGCATCCCTTACTCACTCACCGAAGCACAACAGCACACGTGCTGTTTTTCACGGTGGTCTTCTGTAAGGACGTGGTTACTGCCGCCAGACGGGCTGCCCAAATGACGAAACGCAGTTGCCTTACCTGCTCTGATTTCTCTTACCTGGTGTCATGGGGATCGGGCAACGTAGCACCGCGGTCCAACAGTATCTTTATAATTTCATAGTTATTTTTTATAGCTGCCAGCATTAATGGGGTTATGTCTCTCGTAAACATTGCAGTGTGGGGATCCACTTTTTCCCAACTCTAAAATATAGAACAAATTTATTGACCACATCTATTGTACATAACACAAAAACTGTTTGACACTTTGAAAGAAATTAAAATTTCAATTAAACTGAAGGACTCGTAATATTTTTACCAATTATTAAAATTGTAGACATTTCTGTTTTATTTTTATAAGGTTTTATAAGGACACTATCAACTACGATAATAAAAATAATTGCGATTTTTATAGATTTTTATAGGTTCGATTCCTGGTCGCATATGAGCGTAATTTAAAAAAGGTTTAATACAGTTTTTATTTTATTTTATTTTATTCAAAAATCGAAGCCTTAATTCCTAAGAACAAATTTTCGTATCTTTTATGGTTTAAGATTTCCCCTACTCACTGATCCATTTGGATTGATCATATATTTATTGACGTGTGTGTCATCTACTTGTAAAGAATTTATTTAATTTTTTTTAAACAAAAAATCCATAGATTCATAGGCTGAGATAACATTTCGAATTATATTGTCACTTGCACGGTTTTATTTTGTAAACAGAAATCAAATTAGATAAAAATGGAGGGCGTAAGTACGAGTGTGATGTAGCTAAATTAAAAAGTCTATGCTCAACAGTGGACGATGTGGACTGATGGTGATTATAATAGAAAGAAAGAAAGAAAGAAAGAAAGAAAGAAACATTTATTGGCGTTTTTTTTAACATACATAAACACAAAAACATTCATAAATAAACAACAAAAGGACACAACTCAGCTTAGGCTGCAACATTGTTACAACGCTGATTTTGTGTCCTTGCTAATGCTAATTTTTTTAATGATATAACATTTAAAAAAAGTCATCTCTATCACTTACGTAAGGTTCCCTTTCCTTGTGTATCAACTCTTCGTGCTCCAACAATAAGTCAACAGCTTCAACGAACTCAGAATTTATGGCTTGAAGCAATGCATCCCTAGTTTCTACGCCCATTATCACCAACAGTTCCACCATTTCCATGTTCTCCGCATCAATGGCCAAAGTGAGAGCACCGCGGCCGAGAGAATCTACGCAGTTTACGTTTATATGCTTCTTCCGATGAGCTTTCTGGAGCATCCTGGATTAAATTACCGTAATATTTTTTTTAAATGTCACAAAACAGTATTACATTCTTTATTGGAGCTAGTCTCGTAAATTCTAGACGCGACCAAATTCAAAACGACTTGGTCAAAATCTTACCATCACGGCAGTCATGTCTCGTATGATTCACTGGCTGGAATAAGCACCTAAGTCAACCAGACGTAATTCAACCGCCATAGTCAAATAAAAAATTGACAATTAATTGACGTGCCCATAACGCTCCGTCTCAAGGGTCCCAGATTCGATTCCCGGCTGCCTCAACTTTCGAAATAAACTTTTCAAAGTTGGTTTTGGTCTCGATCTGGCAAATAGTGGCAGGACTCACTGCGTCTCGCAGTTATTTCAGCAGCTCGTTTGGCGGCAGTAACCACTTCCATTGTGCTGTTGTGTTTCGGTGCGTGAGCATGGGATGCCAGAATCCTTTTTCCCATCCCTTCCTGATCTCTTATTCTTAATCCTACTATGGCCGGCAGCACACTTGCAGCACCTGTGACATTGCTTGTTTTATTGGCTACGGTAGCCACCTACCATCAAGTGGACCGTCAGCCTATCTGCCGATCTTAACATAAAAAAAATAAATAAAAAAAAATACCTTTTCACATTTCCCAAATCTCCCCGCTCTACCGCGAGAAGGTATCGCTTTTCTTCCAAAGTGAGGGATTGTGGCAAAGATGGTAATGGCATTTTCCTTTTGGTTACTTCCAACGCGGTACTACCCTGTATGGGGAGATTAATCAATCAATTTAATTTTTAAGTTGTTCTTTTTTTATTATTATTTTTATTTTTATTTATTTAGGTACTTATTTTGTATTATTGCTTTTTCTTTTATTTTTGTATTGGATCTTTATGTTATTATTATTTTAGTGTTTTATATTGTTTATTACTGTCACTTTTATTTTGTTAAGTTGTGTTTGCATCGTGAAAGGCACAATCATTGTAGAGTTTTCTTCTAAATTACTGATATTATTTTTTATGTTAGATTGTGTGCTGTTTTGCAAACCAAATAAAAAAAAAAAAAAAAATTTAATTTTGAATTTCACACAAATTAAAATTTTCTATGACATTTGAATACATATTCAGATTCAGAAGAAACATGAGAAGAATTTTTTTAAATAAATTTCCACAAGCATTAATTAGAGACTAATTTGCCTTAATTATATTAAGCTGTGAACCCAACTCCAAGAAGGAGTCGAATCCAGCTCGGATGGGCAGCATTCGGGAAGCTCCGAGACATTTTATCGTCCAAAATTCCTCATTCTCTTAAAACATAAGTTCGACCAATGTGTGTTGCCGCCTCAGAAGAGATTATGGGGTGTTTCTGAGATGAAACCCCTTGCTGAATGCCGTGAGTATGGGGCGGCTTGTGCCGCTTCGCCCGGGGGTGGATATGGGGTCGTCCGCCGTCATCACAACACCGTGCAATGAGGGAGACATGCTGTGTGTTTCCGGCACGTCTCTCCACAGCACGGGGGTCAAACTCCGCGCCTGATCGAGGTAGAACCCGTAAATGTGCAGACCGGTATGGCAGGGTACACTGCCATACGCAGTCATTTACAGAAGACTGGTTGTATTTCGGAAAGTGAGTAAGAAATGTCTATCTCTTCTATCTCTTCCTAATCCCTCATTCTTAATCCTACTGTTACTTGTGTTGGTTACAGGCTACGACCGCTACTTAAAACCATTACGTTAAAAAAAACCATTGGAAATCGTCCAAATTGATCAAAGTTAACGAAAACTAATCCAAAAATTTCAAAAACTTGTGTCTAGTGTTTTCTTATATTTGACTAATATTATTTCAGTGAAACTTAAAACTTACGCATTCTACATCCTTTGTTCTGGACATTACGATAATATGTTACGGAAAACATATGACTCAAACTGCAACAAAAACAAACTGATTTTAATTTCACTACGGATACGGAGCTTGGGATTGGAAAGGGATAGGGAAATAGGCTAACTCACCGAAACACAACAGCACACGTGCTGATCACGGTGATCCTCTGTAAGGGGGTGGTTACTACCGCCAGACGGGCTGCCCAAATGACTCCAAAACAACAATCTAACCATACTTACGTCATACAGTCGTGCAACGCTCAATGTTCGAGCCTGCAAACTGAAGCGAGTTCGCCGAACGTTGCTCTACGCAAGTACATTCGTTGCCTGACTGTATGACGTAAGTATGGTTAGACTGTGCCAAAACCATTACAAAAACAGACGAGTTTTTTTTCACAACAGGAAATCTATTCCAAATCAAGATTCATGTAGGCTTCGCTAACGTACTTATTTAAGCTAATATACTTGTCTATAACTTACAAAGTAACTAATTAGTTTTTTTTTTTAATGTCAACACACACGTGCTGTATTCAGGCGACGCGACGTCTGAAGCACTAAGAGTGCGCAAAGCCTCCTTTGGCTGGATTAACAATGGTAGGCATAAATTGACCATCACCTAGATTCGTTTACTTTGTTCAGCATTTTTTTTAGGACAAGGCAAATTTGTATTATTCAGTTTTTGGAGCAAATACATACATAGTTACTAATATCGCAGTTTTTATTCAAAAATACTCCATTTTTTTTATTTTAAAGATCGGCAGACAGGCTGACAGTCCACTTGATTTCTACCGTTCTACCACTAAGTTTCTACCGTCGTCTATAACACAAGAAACGCCAAAACTGCTGCAAGTGCGCTGTGGATTAAGGATAAGGGGATAGGGATATGGGCTCTGGCATCCCTTCTAACTCAGCCAGCACACGTGCTGTTATTTCACGGTGGTCTTCTGTAAGGCGGTGGTTACGGCGGCCAGGTGACTGCGAAACGCAGTGTGCCCTGCCACTACTTTCCAGATCCAGACCAGAGCAAATTTCAAAAGATAATTTTTTCCAAAGTTGACCCTGCCGGGAATCGAATCCGGCAACCCTAGAACAGAGCGTTAAGGCAAGCACCCTAACCATTCATCCAACGGGCTCGTCAAAATTTAATCTTTACTGTTAAACAGGTGTACTATTCAATATTAATTGGTCATATTTTTTTGTCAGGCCTTGAAATTTTTATTTTTAGAAGATAAGGAACAGAACTTTTTCTCTGGAAGTATGTACCTTCTACGTCCTTTTCTGTATCACTGATAACGTGTGTGCAAATTTTCATGATTCGGTTGAATATTTAAGGTATGATAGCATACAAACAAACAAACTCAGATTATATTTATAATATTAGTTTGGTGGAAATTTACAATAAATTTCAATAAAATTGCAATACTAATTACTTACATTATTAATTAAGTAAATTAATTAAAAGGAACAAAGAAAAAAAAGAAACATTCATTTCTCACGCAATACACAAAATACAAACAACATAAGCAACAAACATTACATTTATACAGATTTTTATTTTTAACAAATAAAAATAAACGAATAAATAATTATCGTGCGCGTGGTATTCGATATAGGGCGTAACTTTTTTGTTTGTTATTAACAAACACTAAATGCTACGTGAAGCCCGCGAGCCTACCTGCTAACTTTTGCTTTAATTATTATTTTCTAAATTTCAGCGTTCTGAAGCTCACTGAAGTTCAGTTAAGGGATTTGAAATTTTTGCAAACACTTGGTATGGATTGGGCAATTTCACGATTTAGTATAGGTACTGTTTTTCTTCCAATTTGTAGTGAAGTATTCAATATAGTAATAATAAAAAAATTCAAAGAATCTAGCTAGATATTTAAATTTACAGAATAAAATTCTTTTGATATAAAGCCGCAAAAATAAAAAAATATGCAAGATTATTTTTTTATTTTTGTGTCATAGAGGGTCATCGGGGGTTACCACACCGCGATCTAAGAAAAAAAAACGCGGACAAAAAGCTAGTCTAATATATAAAATTCTCGTGTCACAGTGTTTGTAACAAAACTCCACCGAAACGGCTGGACCGATTTTTATAAAATTTTATTTGTATATTTGGTAGATATGAGAATAGGTCGTAAAGTATTTTTCACCCTCCTACCCCCACCCCCCATTTTTTAATCGCAATTTTAGTATTTTTGTATAAACAATATCGAAATAATTTTACCGTCATTCATCGACGTGAAGTGACGCCTTAATCGGGTTACCGAATTATTATCGGGTTCTGGCAGGGCAACGTCTGCTGGGTCAGTTAGTTATTATATATAGAAGTAAACATAAATTTAAAGTTTTCTGCCTTTAAAAAGTAACCAAAACACTTTTTTATATATATTTTTTAAGTGTATCGCTTTAATTTCCATTCTATTGATATCTTTCACGTTTCACCCAAATTACTAGTATACAATGTCTTACAAACGCACATTTCTTCACAATAGATTAGCGGGGAAGGCAGTCTCCATTATTGAAGGCAGTCTAACTCTTGCCAGCGAGAACAGTTTCTCAACGGTTTTGATACCACTTCGTCCCGTCCTTGACTACCTGTCCAGCCTATTCACTTACAATATCTTTGTCTTAATAACTTTAGCTAAGATTTTAAGTATAGTTCCTTTTTCAGATTTCACTTACTTACCACTATATCACTATTGCCTGAAATTCACAGAATATCTACCTAACTTGGCTAAGTACATTGTTTAGCTAAGTACTTAATAAATTATTAAGACGACAATTTAATACTTTGCAATGAGCATTTATTTATAAATAATAAATCAGATTAAATTTGTTAATCTGATTTAAGTTAGATAGGTATAGTTATAGGTTTGCAAAAAAAAATACAAAATAAAGTTTTTTTTTTTTTTTTTCAAATTAATTTTACAAAAAAAGTGACGATGGATGGATGTTGCTTCGTTGATTGCTCTTTCACACAAATATTATTAATCGGATTTTGATGAAACTTTTCAGTAACATAGCTCATACATAACATAACACGTGGGCTACAATTTAAGACGAACAGACAAATTCTAGTATTTGATCATTATTAAATGTATGTTTGAAAATGATGTCTTAATAAATAATTAATTACTTTCAAATAATACTCACATGATAATTGAGTATCCTTGAAGACTGGGTGGACGCCACTCTTAGTGTCCATCACAATTACAGCTCTTATATACCTCACTCCTCACGTTAACAAAGCCAATTAAGAGGGGGTGGTTGAACATTAGATCCACCCACAACAAACGCCATAAGGAGGTTGGAAGGTTTCGTGATTTTTTTGGAGAAAAATAGTCATCTACGCATGATGAAGTGTTTCCGGTTTCCTCAAACCTCGTATCTTCGAAGACGCCTGAAGACCTCTCGATGGAGGTGGCTATCGTAGCTTAAGAAAACGATTAACACCAGAAAGAATGCTAGTGCGACCTTGAAATTGCTTAAAAATGTCAGTAAGTAACAAAACTATATAAAGAAAAAAACGTAATTTTACTTTTTTAGGGTTCCGTACGTCCGAATAAAAAAACGGAACCCTTATAGGATCACTCGTGTGTCCGTCTGTCCGGGATTTCTCAACGTAAAACAAAGCCATGGAGTACAACTAGTGCCTAAACAAATGAGGGGCTCACTTGAAGCACATGCGTCTTTCCCGTTTGATCCGTAGTATATTTTATTTCCTATTAGATCCGGTGAAATTTTAAACTTCCCATTAGTTCCGTTGATAGCTAAAGTACAGACAGAGGAAAAATAAATACGAATAAATCAGTTGTCATACATGTTTTTTTTTTATTTTTTATTATTAAATCAACAATACGAGTAACAAACCTGAGAAAGTATGATATCCTGTTGGTATTTCACACTCGATAAAAGAGTGCAACTATAAAATGGAATCATGAACTCTTTACATCCTTGAAAAACTTTGCTGTATAAAATCTGTTAACTGTCACATTTTCAAATGTGGAATGCGAATAGTGTTTATGTTAATACTAACTTTTAACGTCAAATGAAATGTCGCATAAACGCTCGCAGCGAATAATAAAATCATAATATATACTCTTGATTAAAGAAATACTCACGACTGGCGCCTAGTAAAACGTGCACTGGTGGCGCAGTGGGAAAGACGCAGCCTATCATGTCGAGAGGTCCGAGTTCGATCCCCGGTCATACCATGTATCAATGGGTTTTTTCTAAAAAAAACCCTAAATGCATTTGACTGCTCTCAAACGGTGAAGGAAAACATGGTGAGGAAACCTGCATAGAATCCAAAGAAGAAATTCTAAGGCGCACTAACCCGCACTGGGCCACAGCGTAGCGTAGCCCATACGCCCTTTTTGTGGGAACATATAGCAGACTGTTAATGATGAAAATTAAATGATGAACGAGGTCGTTAGATGAGTGGTTGGGTGCTTGCCTAAACGCTCTGTTCTAGGGTTCCCGGGTTCGATTCCCGGCAGGGTCAAGTTCTAAAATGAACTTTTTTGGCAGCACTAACCACCCCCTTAAAATCATGAAATAATAGCACATGTGCTGTTGTTTCGGTGAGCGAGTAAAGGGATGCCAGGGCCCATTTCACTATCCCTTTTCCTTAATCCCTACTGTAGTCGACAGCGCACTTGCAGCACCTGTGGCGTTGCTTGTGTTATAGGCGACGGTAGCCACCTACCATCAAGTGGATCGTCAGCCTGTCGGCCGTTCTTAACATTAAAAAAAAGTCGCGAGCCAAAGCGCTATCCAAATATCTTTACATAATTTCGTACTACAAATACATAATATAAATTAAAAAATACGCCAAACCAACCTTAATTTACTGAATAATAGCTCCAATCTTGTCTGCCGATCTTAACATAAGAATGTTTTTACCGTTTTAAATTAAATATGTGGATAAAGACTAATGGAGTACGCTACACTGCCTATCTTAAGGAACCTGCTTAACTTTAAAACGAAAGAAATAAAAAACTGTTTTAAAAAATGTAAAATTATATTTCAACATTCTCACTATACAAGGTTTACTGTACACACGTGACTAAATTGACTAGTGCCTTTACAAATGTCACAATAAGAACACTAAATTCTAAACACTATGTTAAACACTCTTAAAATAATTGTGCTTATATAATTGTTACATATTGATGATTTTGTAGTCGCTAACAAAATTTATAATCTTCGTTTAAAATTAAAAATTGGTATTTTATTTCTATGTCACTCATTTAAAGGTCTTTCCAGACGGACTGCATTTAGACTTCAAGCTAACTGCTACTTTGGATGCGATTTTGATGCAGTTGATATCATCAGCATCATCTCAATTTTTAGGTTCAGTAGTTTCGTAAATAAGGGCCGGCTGGGAATGGTCGGACAGACGAACACACGAGTGATCCTATAAGGGTTCCGTTTTTTTATTCGGACGTACGGAACCCTAAAAATAAGGCACGCAAACAGCAATTTTGCAGTTAGCTTGCAGCTTAAATACAGTCCGTCTGACCTTATATATTCAAATAAATTTTTAGTTGATAAAGTACGTATGAAGTCCTTGCCTGATTCATAAATAATAATCTGCGTTCCGAAACAGCATATTAGGTAGGGGAAATATCTTTTCGCATATAGCATTTATAAACTTGTAATAAAATCTCTTTGGCTGTACTATTTGTATCTGACTGGTTTTGACGACATTAAAAAGGTTACATTTCCAAGAAAGAAACAAATTAATAAAATGTTGTTTCCAGCCATTTTTCGTTTGTTTTTCTTTCTGTCAAAATGAGTGAATCTAATGAAGAAATATGATACATTTTAAAAATTTATTACAAAAAAAAATGAAAAAATTCAACGCAAGCCACGAAAAAAAATTGGGACGTTTAGGACCTAATGCAGTGTCAGTATCACAAAGTTGGTTTAACCGTTTTCAATTCAGGAATTTTGATTTCAAAGATGCACCTCGCTCTGATCGCCCTGTTACAGATAAAATGGACTTTACTTTTGAAAAAGTGGAGCAAGATCGGCATATCAGTAGTTACGACATAGCTAAACAACTGGGAATTGACCACAAAACAGTTTTGACCCATTTGAATAAAGCTGGGTACACAAAAAAGCTAGGTACTCGATATTTGGGTGCCACACGAGCTCACTGAAAGAAACCTTATGAATCGTGTACTCATTTGCGATCATTTATTGAGACGTAATGAAACCGAACTGTTTTTGAAGAGATTGATAACTGGTGATGAAAAATGGATCATCAATGAAAAGTGGTTATCCGAAATCATGAAAAATGGCACATATATATATACCGTAACTAGCTGAACTCGGCCACGCTTCGCTGCGGCCCATACGGCGGCGGCGGCGTGCGCATGGGGCGCGCGGTACTGGACACTGCTTATACATATATAATACTATTTATCGTAGCGTGATGTTATATGTCCTCGATAAGTGAACTATTCAAAACAAAAAGATTTTTTTATTTCGAACCAGTAGTTCCTGAGATTAGCGCGTTCAAACAAACGAACAAACTCTTCAGCTTTATAATATTAGTATAGATTAAATATAAATAAATAGTCTTGTGTTTTCATATAAAATGAGAAGAAACTTTTTCCCCGACCTATTAAATTTTACTTACATTTTTTATACTTAAATATATCTTTAGATGATACAAATGTCTACAAAACATTAGATAGCGACTACAATTTCACACTAAAAGTGATTTTTTAACATTACAATGTAAAATGCATCCTATGGTGTGAGTACAGAGGTACGCAGTCTTATAGTAAAAATTGATAAAATCATTCGATAAAATCAAATGTGATCTCCCATACAGCCGTGAGTAGATCATGTTAGTCAGGTCGTGTTAGCTCAAAAAATACGAGTAAAGTTTGCTTCGAATTCATTAATTCGCATAGAGCTGAAAATTGGTACGAATGTTGGTAACATAATTATAAATGAAATGTGAAAAGTCCCCATCGATCCCACTTCTGCAAAAAAAAAAATATTCAAGGTCAAATTTCACGAACATGGGTTTCTTTTGCATTTTTTACCTATTTATTGCATGATCTATAATTTTTGTCAAATTGATAAAACTTAAAGTTTGGCTAAAAATGCAAAAAAAAAACCTAAAATATGTTTGTTTTTTTTTTTCATTAATTTTATAGGTAAAAACCGAGTATGTGAAGTTGGCCCCCCATTATCGTGATAAAAAAAAATGACGTGAGTTCTAGTTGCCCCCCACATAGTTCTGGAGTTCTCTATACTTTATATCAATAGTTCTATTTATTTTCCAAGAAAAATTGATTATTGAACTTGATGGGGGGCCAACTTCACAAATCGAAAAGTTTGCGTAGTCATACCAACTACAGCATTCGTCGGATCGAAAAAAGTTATAAGGATAAATTGTAGAACTCTTTGGGGGGCAAACAGAACTCCGTGAAAAAACTTCAAATTTTGAAAAAAAATTTTTTTCTTTTTTTGAAATTTTTTTTTTTTGTTCCCATAGGTATAAAACGCGAATTCAAGTTGCCTTTCATGCAGTTCTGATGTTATGCACACTTTTTATCAATAGTTCTGCTGATTTTTCACTCGAGATTTTTTTTTATTTAATGAGAGGTTAATTTTTACAAATCACAAACTTTGCGTCGTCGTACTAACCAAAGTATTGCTCCAATCAAAAAAAGTTATTAAGATAAATTATAGAACTCTTTGGGGGGCAAACAGAACTCCGTGAAAAATTTTCAAATTTTGAAAAAAGAAAAAATATTCCTTGAAACTTTTTTTTATCCCATATAACGCGAATTAGATTTTCCTATGATGCAGTTCTGATTTTCTGCACACTTTTCATCAATAGTTCTGCTGATTTTTCACTCGAGATTTTTTTTTTAAATTTAATGAGGTTAATTTTACAAATCACAAATTTTGCGTAGTCGTACTGACCAAAGTATTGCTCCTATCAAAAAAAGTTATTAAGATAAATTGTAGAACTCTTCGGGGGGCAAACAGAACTCCGTGAAAAATTTTCAAATTTTGAAAAAAGAAAAAATATTCCTTGAAATTTTTTTTATCCCATATAACGCGAATTAGATTTTCCTACGATGCAGTTCTGATTTTCTGCACACTTTTCATCAATAGTTCTGCTAATTTTTCACTCGAGATTTTTTTTTTAAATTTAATGAAGTTAATTTTACAAATCACAAATTTTGCGTAGTCGTACTGACCAAAGTATTGCTCCTATCAAAAAAAGTTATTAAGATAAATTGTAGAACTCTTCGGGGGGCAAACAGAACTCCGTGAAAAATTTTCAAATTTTGAAAAAAGAAAAAATATTCCTTGAAATTTTTTTTTATCCCATATAACGCGAATTAGATTTTCCTACGATGCAGTTCTGATTTTCTGCACACTTTTCATCAATAGTTCTGCTGATTTTTCACTCGAGATTTTTTTTTTAAATTTAATGAGGTTAATTTTACAAATCACAAATTTGCGTAGTCGTACTGACCAAAGTATTGCTCCTATCAAAAAAAGTTATTAAGATAAATTGTAGAACTCTTCGGGGGGCAAACAGAACTCCGTGAAAAATTTTCAAATTTTGAAAAAAGAAAAAATATTCCTTGAAATTTTTTTTTATCCCATATAACACGAATTAGATTTTCCTACGATGCAGTTCTGATTTTCTGCACACTTTTCATCAATAGTTCTGCTGATTTTTCACTCGAGATTTTTTTTTTTAATTTAATGATTTAATTTTACAAATCACAAACTTTGCGTAGTCGTACTGACCAAAGTATTGCTCCTATCAAAAAAAGTTATTAAGATAAATTGTAGAACTCTTCGGGGGGCAAACAGAACTCCGTGAAAAATTTTCAAATTTTGAAAAAAGAAAAAATATTCCTTGAAATTTTTTTTTATCCCATATAACGCGAATTAGATTTTCCTACGATGCAGTTCTGATTTTCTGCACACTTTTCATCAATAGTTCTGCTGATTTTTCACTCGAGATTTTTTTTTAAATTTAATGAGGTTAATTTTATAAATCACAAAATTGCGTAGTCGTACTGAACAAAGTATTGCTCCTATCAAAAAAAGTTATTAAGATAAATTGTAGAACTCTTCGGGGGGCAAACAGAACTCCGTGAAAAATTTAATAATTTTGAAAAAAGAAAAAATATTCCTTGAATATTTTTTTATCACATATAACGCGAATTAGATTTTCCTACGATGAAGTTCTGATGTTCTGCTCACTTTTCATCAATAGTTCTGCTGATATTTCACTCGAGATTTTTTTTTAATTTAATGAGAATTTAATTTTACAAATCACAAACTTTGCGTAGTCGTACTGACCAAAGTATTGCTCCTATCAAAAAAAGTTATTAAGATAAATTGTAGAACTCTTCGGGGGGCAAACAGAACTCCGTGAAAAATTTTCAAATTTTTTTTTTTTTTTTTTTATAATGATAGATCAAGCATTTGACCGCAGTCTCACCTGATGGTAAGTGATGACGCGATCTAAGATGGAGCATGCTTGTCTATTAAGAACCGATTCACTCGCGACTTGAAGAGTCCAGGGTTGTAGTGTTGTGGAAACAAGGGTGCTGGAAGTTGGTTCCACACGCTAGCAGTTCGAATCAAAAAAGTTGACCGGAACCGCAACGTGCGGATTTTAGGTATATCAAATTTTGAAAAAAAAAAAAATTCCTTGAAATTTTCTCGAATTCTCGAATTTTCCTTGAAAAATTCTCGAGTGAAAAATCAGCAGAACTATTGATGAAAAGTGAGCAGAACATCAGAACTTCATCGCAGGAAAATCTAATTCGCGTTATATGTGATAAAAAAAAAATTCAAGGAATATTTTTTCTTTTTTCAAAATTTGAAACTTTTTCATGGAGTTCTGTTTGCCCCCCGATGAGTTCTACAATTTATCTTAATAACTTTTTTTGATAGGAGCAATACTTTGGTCAGTACGACTACGCAAAGTTTGTGATTTGTAAAATTAACCTCATTAAATTTAAAAAAAAAATCTCGAGTGAAAAATCAGCAGAACTATTGATGAAAAGTGTGCAGAAAATCAGAACTGCATCGTAGGAAAATCTAATTCGCGTTATATAGGACAAAAAAAAATTTCAATGAATATTTTTTCTTTTTTCAAAATTTGAAAATTTTTCACGGAGTTCTGTTTGCCCCCCGAAGAGTTCTACAATTTATCTTAATAACTTTTTTTGATAGGAGCAATACTTTGGTCAGTACGACTACGCAAAATTTGTGATTTGTAAAATTAACCTCATTAAATTTAAAAAAAAAATCTCGAGTGAAAAATCAGCAGAACTATTGATGAAAAGTGTGCAGAAAATCAGAACTGCATCGTAGGAAAATCTAATTCGCGTTATATGAGATAAAAAAAAATTTCAAGGAATATTTTTTCTTTTTTCAAAATTTGAAAATTTTTCACGGAGTTCTGTTTGCCCCCCAAAGAGTTCTATAATTTATCTTAATAACTTTTTTTGATTGGAGCAATACTTTGGTTAGTACGACGACGCAAAGTTTGTGATTTGTAAAAATTAACCTCTCATTAAATAAAAAAAAATCTCGAGTGAAAAATCAGCAGAACTATTGATAAAAAGTGTGCATAACATCAGAACTGCATGAAAGGCAACTTGAATTCGCGTTTTATACCTATGGGAACAAAAAAAAAAATTTTCAAAAAAAGAAAAATTTTTTTTTCAAAATTTGAAGTTTTTTCACGGAGTTCTGTTTGCCCCCCAAAGAGTTCTACAATTTATCCCTATAACTTTTTTCGATCCGACGAATGCTGTAGTTGGTATGACTACGCAAACTTTTCGATTTGTGAAGTTGGCCCCCCATCAAGTTCAATAATCAATTTTTCTTGGAAAATAAATAGAACTATTGATATAAAGTATAGAGAACTCCAGAACTATGTGGGGGGCAACTAGAACTCACGTCATTTTTTTTTATCACGATAATGGGGGGCCAACTTCACATACTCGTAAAAACCTACATTCGTGTACCAATTTTCAGCTCTATGCGAATTAATGTAACATTGAATGTCTGTTTTGACCGGACTATAAACGCTCTACAACATTATACAAGATAATAATAATAATCTTTATTTGTTATGACCATGGGTATGGTAAATACCAGATGACATTTTGTTCTTGCTCCAAACATGATCAACCGAAGAAAACTCGGTGTACAAATATAAATTCTATGTTATTGATATAACATACTTAAGGTTAATTAAAATAAATTTTTAATGTGTCGGAAATAAATAGTATTTATTTCAAAAAATAGTGAAATAAAGAAACCATTTCAAAAAGCGCTACTAACACATTCGCCCTTACACGAATATTTAATTATTATTTTTTTAATAATCGTATATTGACCAAGATTGAGCCCAAGTTTATATCTTATGCTCAATCTTGGCAGATTTTTGCTATCTTCGTGATAGCAAAAATCTGCCGGTTTTATGATATGTGGTTTTATGAAACCCACATATCATAAAACCGGCAGATTTTTGTATAAAATAAAGTACATTTTGTCAAAGAAACATAAGAAATATTCTAAAAATTACCAGTGTCCTTTATTTGTCTACATTTTCTAAAAATGAATTAAATGTGTATATTGTGTGAGATCAATCACATTAAAACTTTTTTTATGTTAAGATCGGCAGACAGGTTGACGGTCCACTTGATGGTAGGTGGCTACCGTCGCCAATAACACAAGCAACGCCACAGCTCTTGCAAGTGCCGACTACAACAGGATTAAGGATAAGGGATTGGATAGGAAAATGTGCTCTGTCATCCTTTGCTCACCGAAACACAACAGCACACATGCTGTTATTACACGGCGGCCTTCTGTAAGGTGGTTACTACCGCCAAACGGGCTGCCCAAATGACTGCAAAACGCAGTGTGCCCTGCCACTACTTTCCAGATCCAGACCAGAGCCAAATATGAAAAGTTCATTTTTCAAAGTTGACCCTGCCGGGAATAGAACCCGGGAACCCCAGAACAGAGCGTTAAGACAAGCACCCTAACCACTCATCCAATTGCTACTTGCTAACTTGTTTTTTAATTCGATATATCGCTGTTATGTGTAAACATTTTACCCGTCTGGGGCGGCAGTAACCACCGCCTTACAGAATACCACCGTGAAATAACTGCACGTGTGCTGTTGTGTTTCGGTGAGTGAGTAAGAGACGCCAGAGCCCGTTTGTCTATCCCTTCCAAATCCCTTATCCTTAACCCTACTGTAGTCGGCAGCGCACTTGCAGCAGCTTTGGCGTTCCTTGTGTCATAGGCGACGATAGCCACTTATCATCAAGTGGACTGTCAGCATGTCTGCCGCTCTTAACATGAAAAAAAACCCGTACGACATTCACTGCCGGACATAGGCCTCACTGGAAAAGACCCAACATAGCCTTTTCCAATGGGGCCTGTCACAAACAGCCACGGACTATATGTTATCATATACAAAATCTACTAAGAAGAGAAATCCTAAAAGCCCGATTCAATTTTATAACCATAACTCTGACTATTACCGATAACCCATTGACCGCGATTGTATGGGATAGCCTTTATGCTTCACATTATTGAAATAAGTAGTGCAATTATCTATTTACTTATTTTAACTGTTGTCTTTTTCATGAGTATATATTACTGCAGTTCGTGGAATAAGTTTAGTAAAAAAAAAATAAGTCTGCTCTCACATTTTAGTGACTATCCAAATATTTTTCACCTTTTTTACGTGACATTAAAGGAGAAACCCCGTTTCCCATACAAGCCTTGGCTATGACTGTACAGGACTTCAAATTCGCCTGTAATTAGGACGTTCAAAAAGATTGCATGAGCCCAATCTTCACAATCATCAGCAATGGCCAAGTTTGTAAATACATCGTACAATATGCACATTTGAGGTTATGTAGTGGATCCGAGTTAAGTTTTCTGATACTATGGGAATCATAATTGCAATGATATAATGTCTTAAATATCATGTTGTGACATTTTATGTCATATAATTACATTATATGACACTTATTATACAAAAATGGTCGTAGACGTAGCGTAGAACATACATAGGATACAAATCCTAGGACCAAACCTCAATCTAGACCAAAATAATAAAAAAAAAAAACTTTTAGCTAACACAAAAATAAGTTTGTAAATATCTTCATAGGTAATTATTATGATTATTGCAATTTATTTACGTCCCGCTTATCGATGTACCGTTTTGTCTTTTAAGTAAATTTCTTTGAATCCGATTTTCAAAAACACATTATACCATACATCAAGACAAAGTATAACAAGGTGCGTATATAGAAAAACAAAATTCACGTATTTTTTGCATTTGGCCATTGTTAATGAGCCTAAGTTTTAGTTAGGCTAATCTAGAAAAAAAAAATGGGATTTTATATATTTGGCTTGTATCTTAATGGGGACTCTCCCTTGAATTTACAGCGCTTTAACTTAATTATGTATTTAGTTACTTTATACATTTTAGACGGCCGCTCGTCGACAACCGAGAATTACCGACAGAAAGAACAAAAATTGAATCCAATTTCTTTTAAATTAGACGGCGGGTAAAACTGCACAGCTACTTTATTTTATTTAACACTAAGGCTCGAATTATTTACGTCCGCGCGGACAAAAATAAGTCGAACCTGATCCCGCAACTTCGAACGCATGGTGTTATTTTTTGGTTTGTAAACCGATTGGAATGAAACAAACACTGTTACGGGAAACATGCTACAATACATCAGTGAAAACCGCATTTAAATCGGTTAAGCCGTTTCTGACATAAGCGTGCACAAACGCACAGACAAAAATTCTAAAAACTATTTTTTTGTAACATATGTACAACGCGTACATTTTTTTTTAGTTTATTTAACATAATGTTTTAATTAATAATTGATTTGTAAAAATTCTCGCTAAATACATATTAAAATTCGCTGTAATGATATTTGTATTTTGTCCCTAATTTTATTCCATATTTATCGACAAATATCGAATAACAGTACCAACTGAGTCACAACACTACTTGCAAGCCTTACGATGTATTATTTCATTTTAAAACTATATTAATTGTATTAATATACAATTAGTACAATTGTACATAAGTGTTTTGTTGTGTTTAATTAATAATGCTAACTTGTGCGTCTGCAATAATAATAAGTAGATATAGTCCATAACAAATATGATAAGAAATAAATAAAGTAGTCTGTAGTTCTGTAAAAAAATAGCATCCCCACTAAATGTATAAATTATTTGGACAAAACTTGAAAATTATGAGGAAACAACCCAACGCGAGAAAATAAAATAGGGAATATGCAAATTTTTTTTAAATATTTTTAATCTATAAGTTATATCGTTATATAACCATAAAAAAATATCCACGGCCAAAAAACAGAAATTTAGTAACAAAAAATATGTTAAAATTAACTAACAGCTACGGGCACTTTAAACAACCGCCCTTTTGGCGCGCTTGTCATGACGTCACAGTCTACAATAACAATCAAATGTTAAAAATCACAAACATCTACACGCTTGTTGACATTTCATAGATTTTGACGTCACATTCGAACTGGCCGTTAAACTATTTTGAATTTTCCGCAAAAAAAATTTTGCAGTCTTTTAAAATTATTTTCTTAACGAAAAAGAAATAATATTAAAAAATATTTACATAGACAAAATTCTAAAGCAAAAATGTTAATAAAAAAAATTAGACGCATATTTCCCTATTATGAGGAATTCAAGAAATATAAGAAATGGTGATATAAAATTAATTATAAGAAAAACTGATGCGTTAATATTTCAAGTTTCATCCGAACCGTAAAATAAATTATTTGTAAAATGGCAACAATAAAAAGTTATTCTTTTATAACAAATAATAATATTATTTTTATTCGAACCGTTGCGGGTCCTACAGTCGAACACTAATATACATATAGTCCCGAAAAACGGTGAACAAATTAAAAGTAAAATCTAAAACACTATGATTTATAAATAATTTTGCAATTTTTACAATACTTTCGAGTTAAACTGTCTATTATAAAAATGAGTTTAATCTCATGGTACATAAATAATATATGATGAACATTTAAAACAAAACTGCATCAATTAAATTATTACTAATATGGTCATGTAGAAACCAAAAAAATCAATGTATTAATATACATTTTTTCCCAACGAATATATAACAACTTATATAACTAACTATATACACACAATACAAACAGAGTATAATATAAGAAGTGTCTATTTTAAGTCCGCCTCTTCGTCGTCTTCAACGTAGAGTAAGTCATCCATTTTCGTCAAATATTTTTCGTTTAACTCATCCTCTGGCAACGGAACCGTCCCCTCCTGAAAAATAATGACATGGGTTTTTTTTTTAAGATTATCTGAGTCCGATACTTCGTACGCGTGGTATTCGGATTCAAATGAAATTCAAATTCAAATCGGTTAAGCCGTTTCTGATTAGAGTGCACAAACGCACTGACAAACAACCATTTTAATATATGTATGATGATATATCAACAAAATTATAGCTGGGGTAGTTCGTGTCCTACCACCTACCATCAAGTGAACGGTCAGCCTGCCTGCCACCCTTTCTATACCAATATATAATGTTTGTATATAGAGGGTAATCTTCGAAACCACTCATCTGATTTAAAAAATCTTTCACCAGTAGTTATAATAAAATTCCATTTTAGACATAGGCTATATATTATCCCGTAAAATGAAAAGGCTTTTTCGTGGTAATCGAATTTGCAAAGTAAGACGATGAAAAAAACCGGAGCCTTATATGAAAATCGATTCTTAAGGAGTAAACTTCAAAAAATTCTGAAGAGCCCGTTGGGTGAAGTGGATAGGGTGCTTGCCTTAACGCTCTGTTCTAGGGTACCTGGGTTCGATTCCCGGATGAACTTAAGTTTACTTTGGTCTGGATCTGGAAAGTAGTGGCAGAGTACATTCCGTTTCCCCGTCATTAGCAGCCTGTCTAGCGGCAGTAACCACCGTGAAATAACAGCATGTGTGCTTGTTGTTTCGTTGAGTGAATAAGGGATGCCAGAGCCCATTTCCCTAACCCTTCCCAATCCCTTATCCCTAATCCTATTATTGAGATTTTTGTTATCGACTTTTTTTGCCGCCCAGTTAAGATTAATAAGAAATAGCTCATTTCCCTATCTCTTCCCAATTCCTTATCCTTAATTCTACTATGGTTGACAGCGCACTTGCAGCACCTATGGCGTTGCTTGTGTTATAGGCGATGGTAGCCACCTACCATCAAGTGGACCGTCAGCCTATCTGCCGACCTTAACATTAAAAAAAAATCATTGTCCATTGGTAAAAATACATTATCGACCTACGTATAATACGTTCCACTGGCAAGGTTGGCTGGGCTTCTCCTATAAGGAAATACCGGCAATAGGTCCCCCACCATTTGCACGGAACTGGTAGATTGTTAGTATCTACGAGTAGATCTAGCAGATTTAATAAAGTTTTCCTTCGCTGCTAGAGAAAGCGTTCATTACTTCAAATCGACATAAAATATCCAGAACTGCAGACCTAAACGGATTCAAACCTGCATCGATACCGTTTCAGTAGCCGTTTACAGAAATCAAAATTGTTTTAGTTCTAGCCTTTGGTAGAAATTATTAATTAATTATTTTTTTCATTGTGTTAGTCATACATGATCAAAAGCCAATGATGCCTCAAATGCCTAAAGCAAGGCCACGGAGACAACGCAATAAATGTAAGCAAGCTATCAGGGGTTCATAACATTTTTTTAATGAAGCAAATAGTCAACACCTGTTTTTACTAGTAGTACGTATTTTATCTAATAGCGCAACAATTCATAAAAAGTGACCAAGTGTTGTCAAGATCGCTTTTCTGTACCATGAAACAGATAGCTGACATTTTTACGAGCGATGGAAAAGGACAGATAAATAATCACTCGATGTTGTATGTCACTATGGGTCGCGTTCCGACCGTTTTTGGCGCGCTTGTCGTTACGGTCTCTGGTATCAGTAGTCCGGTTGACCGAACTAATGAGACTTTTCAATCTCACTAGTCCGGTTATACATGTCACCCGGACTATTGAACCGTCTCTTGTATCAGTAGTTCGGTGTTTGATACGTCAGTCTACAATGACAATCAAATGTTAAAAATCATTAAATCACAAACACCTACACGCTTTTTGATAATTCATAGACTTTTTGAACTGACCGTTTCAAGTATTTTGAATTTCCCACAATTTTTTTGCTCTTTTTAATAATTATATTCTTAACGAAAAAGAATATTTAATTAATATTAAAAAAATATTTACATAGACATAGTTCTACAGCAAAAATGTTGATAAAAAACATATTTAAGCCTTTTTTTGAATTAGAGGCACATACCCTATTACATAATTTATTTTTTCTACATTAAGAGCAAATTTCATATGTAAGGACCGGTATTAAGTTTATTTTTATTATTAGCATAGTAACCACAAAAATTAAATTTTTTTGTCTTCTCGTTTTCATTTCTTTTCTATTTACATGTACTTTGTCTTTTTGAGAATCTGTCATTTTTGTTTCTTTTATTTACGTTGTCTCCATGGCTTTACTTTTTTTTTACTCACATATATATAAGCTCTCGGAGTAATATTTATCTCATCTACTCTTTTTTATCAAGTCCGTTGGGGGAAGCTTAAAGTTACATCACAAAACAAAACATGCTTTAAAAACCTTTTTATTTCATGCAAACAGTGTCCATTAAAAAATATAATAAACTAAGTAATTTATTTAAAATAGCCACACATCAAAAACATTACATACAAAAATGCATCACATAGTTTTGTTTCAACATCCGCCAAAATACAATAAAACTTTACTGTGGAGGACTTTGCAAACATTTATCGCACAAACTCCATTAAAACTAATCTCAAGAAATATGCAAAATTTCACACGGTTATACATAAAACACGTCAAAAATAAAATTTACTTAATTTATCGAAGGCAATAGATGGCGCTTAATAATTCATAGCGCTACTTACGAGATTATTCAATGCCTTTCTTTTAGTAACGGTTGACAGGCTGACGGTCTACTAATAGATAGCTATCGTACTCGTGTATTTAGCGACAGTTTATTAGACGGGAGGACATCGCAAACAACTTCGCATAACGTGACAAAGTTGAATTTCTGTTCACATAATAGGCATCATGACGCTATTAAATAATTAAAGAATAAATGATATTAGAAAAATATAGAACGTTGAAAATTTTCAAAAAAAAATGACACAATTTTAATATAAACACATTAAGATTAATAAGATTTTCAATAAAATAAAAGTATAAAATACTGCAATCCGCCATGTTAAGTGGAACACCAATCAGAGCGAATGACGTCAAGCTTTCGTAAATATCGGCGTGTCGTTTGAATTGTGTAAACTGTCAAGCTGTTTCCAAGCCAATAAAGCGTGACGTCACACAGATACGCCACTGTTATTCTATCGTTTTGGCGCAAAGTTTAAATTGTATTATTTAAAACGTCATTTACTCCTTCAATACCTCTTTTTTTTTTTTCTTTTTTTAGGAATGAAATTTATTTTGTGTAAAGAAAATGCGTAGAAACACCGTGGAGTAGTTTTTCAAAATCAATCATCATGCGTATTACAATTGGCACAAAGTATTAATTTTTGACGTGTTAAAATAAAATAGACGGGCAAAAATAATGCATAATTTATGAGACGAGCTCGGGCAAATGTTATTATGGAAATTGTGTACGAATGAAACTTCAAGTAGTCAATTAGTAGCGGGACTGAAAATAAACACACAGTTTTATATGAATGCTCATCAAGTCCATTTCTTTTAAGAAATCTGTGAATTTTAAATACATTTTGAAGTCCTTCGTCCGTGGCACTTTTTTTTTAAATTGTGATAATACGCCATTCGGAAGCAACTATATCACCGAATGATTACAATTAGAAAATATATAAAAGATAACATCTCAGATTTGTTGTCTCCATCCAAAAATACTATTTGCACAAGAAATTTACTAATTATTCAACGGATTAGTTCACTCCGGCAGCGAACTTTAGTTGCTTACTACACTGCTTATACTACCACCCATAGGATGTTTTTACAAATCATAGACCCAGAAATTCACGAATGTGCCTTTTTTAAGCATAGGTTGCCAGACTCGCTAACAGTCCACTTGATGGTAGATGGCAACAGTCTCCTATGCCAACATAACAAATGCCACAAGTGCTGCAAGTACGCTGCCGACTCCGACAGTATTAAGAATAAGGGATAAGGAAAACAAGGGGCTCCGGCATCTCTTTCTCACTCACCGAAACACAAGAGAATCTTTATCCTACTGTAGTCGGCAGCGCACTTGCAGCAGCTGTGGCGTTGCTTGTGTTATAGGCGACGGTAGCCATCTATCATCAAGTGGACCGTCAGCCAATTCTTAACATTAAAAAAATTATAAAAATGGTAAGACAGAATTTTCGCCTGTCTGTTGATTAGATTCAACGTTTTTTTATGGTGATTTTAGTATGGCGATCACATTAAATTAATGATGGTTCCAAGTTCTTTAAGTATGTTTTGATGTGCAATTAGTATATTTAAAAAACTACAATCATTAATTTAAAAAAAACACCACTATTGTCCTGATGTGATTAAATTATAAATTTATTTTTTTACCATGCTTGACATACGACTGTTTGGAAATGTGGAAGAGATATAACTAACACGACAAAAATGCATAATCTTATAAAAAATGGACCTTTACAAAAAAAAACATACATGCAAGACGGTAATACAAAAATAATTAGTTAAAAATTACTGACAAACATTGATAACATATTTTATATAAAAAATATTTACATAGATACATGCTTTATTACGATTGAATAAAAAAAATGCCCCATTACCTTTTCGACGAGGGGAAGAAATATTGTTTAACATGCACTTACGTTTCACATGCAAAATGATATTGATATTATTTTAACGCTAATATTGAATAATTTTACAGCATATTTCAGAAGAAACTGAAGACGCATACAAATATATACGGAAGCTTTGAAATAGGTACACTAGGTTGTACCTAGGTAGATCTAATTTTCTATAGGAATTTACATCCACCAAGTATATGAGTATTCGATCGATTTCAATCCATGACAATATTACCTAATACTGTAGCGATTTTGTGCATTATTGTACGTTTGATGGCACTCTATACTCAGTCTTATTGTATTATTTATAACTGATAATCGCAATCTTTTGATCCATGTTAACCAACCGTAGACATTCTATGCAATTATTACAAGTACAAAAATTTTAAAATTATCTCTGGAATAAGTACTCATTTAATGCAATTGACAAAGAAATTAAAAAAAAAAAAAGAACTGAAACCTTCAAACCGCGAATTGAACTCACAAAACGTTTTAAAACAACTACAGAGATTATTTTATTTTTAATTTTAATAATTTGAATTTGAAAAAGTCTGTGCTTTTTTTTTTATTTAAAATAAAAAAAGACAGTTCTAGGCACATTGTGTTTAATTTTTCGCTTGGCAGTAATAAAATGTGTTTTACAAGGAGTTAAGAGAATCGTCGCGATTGCGGTAATGCCCAATAATTTGAACGCGACGAGAAGTCGAGACATTTAAAAGGCTGTAAAACAAATAAAACTTGTTAATGTTTTCTCTCTTCAACATTTCAAATTGTTAGAAGAATATTATTAGTTTATACATAAAAAAAAAACATAAAATAGTTATACATAAAATTATTAGTTTATACATAAAGTGTTTCTATACTTAAAAAAAAAAAAAAAAAAAAAAAAAAACATGCAAGAATATTCACCACATGCCAATTAACCTGTTCAAATAACATGAAATTGTTAATACTTTACCGACCGATAGCCTATACGAAACGCACAGCGCGACAGTCTAAAGGAGCCACCAGACTTGCCATGACTGTTTAGTGTGGGTGCTTAAAAGATACTTGCCTCTGGACCTGCACGGTCACACTCGATCGGCCTGACCGATCGATTGTCCATCGATCGTCGAGGTGGATTGGTCGTGTCGATTTATATCGATCGATCCTTTTTGGGAATAGCCATCGCGCGAGCCGATCGCGCCATAAACTTGTTGCGTAAAAATAGTAACACTGCAGAGGCGCACACAACAACGCATATCGTTCCAAAACGCAAGCGTATATTGCGAATTTTTAGCGGAAACTGATTTTTAGACCGCCAAACGATGGGCCCGTCGATCGAGACTTATCGATAACGTCAGAAGGCACCTGTGATCATATGGTTAAAATTTTGATGCCGTTCGAATGAATAAACGAATAGCGTGTGTAGTAATTGTTGACAAACTACTCAATCGATTGACGGACAGATCAAATCAATCGAGGCCATCTTGCACCTCTAGAGGGACTTTGGAGAGCAGGCTAAACAGAGCCGACGCAAAAGTAGTGGCTGAGCGGCCGGTCGTACGAGCGTATGCTGTGGAGCAGCTAGCGGTCGGTAAAATGTCAATAATAATTTAAGGTGTCTGTAGGAACATTTCTCTCCACGCTGTTGATGCTAATAAAAAAAATATCCTTTGATTTACAAAGACAATCAATCTATTGACAATCAGCACTTAAGAATCAATTCAAACCTGTATCTGTTCATACGCGACGCGCATCTTCTCAGGTAGCAAATACAACATAGAACTGATTTACTACATAAAAGGGTAGAGGTATTTGAGGGGGCAAGTGGTGACATCAGCTTCACACTGCGCCGCCATGCGTAAGCGCAGCGTCCCGAGACGCAACGCGGATGCTACTTTACATAGCTTCACGATGCGCCTCGCGGCGTCGCGATGCATATCGCAACGTCGCGATACGCATTGTCAAGCATCTTACTTTTGTGTGACATGTTGTTACGTACCGTGGCGTCGGGTCGGGGGAAGGGCGCGATGCAGACCAGCAGCACAGTCATATTGTCGCAGCCGAGGCCCCCAGCGGCGCAGTTGGGGGCCAAGCAACGCTGCATTAGCGCCTCGCAAACGGCCGCCGGCTCCCACCCGCTAAGCAACCGCACGCGGCAAAACGCCACCACCTCCTACCAAATTTATTATTATCTATCGTCACTCACTGCCAAAGCCCAAATACAAAACACACAGACTACCGTGCAACGACTGTCATGCTGTCAAATTGGTTCATAAAATGGGATTTTTATCATACTTCGTTACCATTGAAGTAGTATCATATAGACAGTAGTAAAACGGCCTACGACTGTTATAAGATATTTTAATCTAATTGTCAAGACATAAAGAGAAAAGGATATTGTGTGTGTAAATGCATGCGCGCGTGTGCTCATGTGCGTACGTGCCTGGATGCGTGCGTACATGTTTTTGTGATCGTGCGTGCGTACGTGTGTGGGAGCGTGCGTGCGTGCGAACGTGCATGCGAGCGTGCGTACGTACGTACATGCGTGTGTGTGTGTGTGTGTAGCATACTCCTAGGTTAAATAGGAAGATATACAATGATTTACTTGCCTCATTGCAGAGAACCTCCCATATACCGTCGCACGCGATCACAATGAACTCCCAATCGTCTGTCAGCTGTCTTACTTGGACATCCGGAAATGCTGGAAACAAATCACACCTCAAAATCATCGATTATTAACCCCTCGTATGTCCCGGCTTTTTTAGGTTAAAAAGAGTGAAATAAAAAAGGAAAATGTTTCTACAGTTCGGTCAATTCGTTCGATAAATTGTTGTATAAATTTCAACTTTATCCAGAGAGTATTAAAGCTTAAAATCGAGTGCAAGTCGGTCTGGGCCAAGTTACGTTGCGCGGGCACATTCGCTGAGTTGCGCAGATACGTGCCGTGAAATTGTTGTGCAAATTTCAACTTTATCTAGAGAGTATTAACTATAAAATAAAAAAATAAAAAATATTTATTTATCAAAAACAAAGGCAAAAACATTTCTATAATAAGCCTTATTGTCCATATAAGCAAACGGGACAGACACATAATGACTCGTCAAAGTGACAAATACAGATGTGATAAAAAAGATATATTAAACTTTTATACATTATGCGGACAATTAAAATCAGTTTGAATTAGTTAAGCGGGAATCATCTAAGCGACAAAGAACTTTTTTTTTTTCAACCTAACGCCCATAAGACGCGTTTTCATCATCACCAGAAATTCTGAGAAAATTTTTTGACAAGCTATCAGGAATGAAAACTACACACCAAATGAACATACGACATTTTAAAGTCTCACAATCAAGGACTGAACCAATTTTTTTATTTAAAGGGTATCAAAATATCAATCCGGGTGTATCAAGATATGATTCTTGACTTCTCAAGAATATAGCTCTTAAATGAAGAATGTTCCTTTCAGCAATACTCCACCACATTATTATACTCAATCCATATAAGAGTTGTTGAAAAGAGAGGAAGTCACCATCTTAATCACCTTCATTATAATTTATGATCTCTTTTTAAGGGTATGAGGGCTCTAAAAACCATGATAATTCTTAAGGAGTGAGTAACACTCCTTAAGAACTCAATCATTGTTTTGTACTGAGTAATTTGATACTCCTACACTTATTTAATAAATTACAAAACTAGCTGAGCCCGCAAGTTCGTACACGGTATAGAGCATAACTTCGCTATTTGTAAACCGATTGGAATGAAACAAACACTAAATGTTACGAAAAGCTTGCTACAATACATCAGTGAAAACTGCATTTAAATCGGCTAAGCCGTTTCTAAGATTAGCGTGCACAAACGCACAGACAAACAGACAAAAATTGTCAAAACTATTTAGTGTTTTTTGAAAAAATATTTAATGTACAGACACGGCTCGTTTATAATTTTATTATATGTATTGATTTTTATTAAAATTAATAATTTTTCTTATAATATATAAATTGTTCCCCTAGAGGGCCCAAAGGAACACAAGAATAACAGTGGTTTAACATGGTACCTGTATTTTTTTTTAAATGGTACCTGTAACTATCTGTTCCTGCGGTGACAGTCTGTAGTTCCTCTTGAACACGTAGTCACCAAGAGCCCTTGACAATGCCAGATTTCCGTTGACCCTATTCAACTGGACCCAACCACCGCCGGCCGTGATCCTTCTCAGTTCCTCTTCATTGTTCGGCTTGTGATCGTACGAGAGCATTTCTACCTGTAATTTGTTTTTACGTTGCCAATCAACAACTAACAACCTAACAATCAAAGGCCATCACAGTGTCTGTATTATGAATAGGGTAGGCCATGACAGTAACCACTTCCTTACATCCTTACAAGATCAAGGTGAAATAACACAATGTGTTGTCTTATGAAAAAGGGAAGGGAGAGACTGATTCTTCTGTTTTCGTCTTGTGCCTATTCTAAGGGAGTATAATTTTACAGTTAATTACAGTTCCGTAATTTACAGTCATTTACAGTTCCGTTTCTATCAACCGCGTACGGCTGTCTCAGCTGACGAGAATCTATGCAAGACACAACACGCCGACGAGGAGCTACATAGGAATTGGTGACTAAAGATTGTTGTATGCAAATTTATTTAGTGAATGTATTGAAAAAAAAAAAACAATCATCAGCCTGTGTCTCTCCACTGGTGGATGTAGGCCTCTCATAAGGCTCGCCATCACGCACAGTCTTCTGTCCTTCGCATCCAGCCTTTCCAGTCGTTTTCACCTGTTGTTGACGAGACCGTTGGATGAATGGTTGGGGAGCTTGCCTTAACGCTCTGTCTCATGTATAGTTGGGGTCCTGGGTTCGATTCCCGCGGGGTTAACTATAGAAATGAACTTTTCAAAGTTGGCTATCTGATCCAGATTTGGAAAGTACTGTAGTGGCGGGGCCATACTGCGTTTCGTAGTCATTTGGGTACCGCGTCTGGCGGTAGTAACCACCCCTACAGAATACCACTGTGAAATGACTGCATATGTGCTGTTGTGTTTCGGTGAGGCAGTAAGGAATGCCAAAACTCATATGGTCTACAGCACACTCGCAACACCTATGGCGTTGCTTGTGTTATAGGTGACGGTAGCCATCCATCAATTGGACCAGGTCTGGCTCCAGGGCGACCCAAGCCGCGTTTCCCATTTCGTTGCCTCAATTCGAGTACTCGTCTAACCTAATAATAGTAACAACCAAAAAGTATATAATAAAGAAAGAATGATATAAATAGATGTAGTAATAATGACACTACAGAATGTTTTCGTTAAATAATAAAAGTGATATTTCCCGCGTATCTTGTTACATGTATATTTTTCACATACTATACCTAGTTCTTTTGTTAAATTTTGTGGGTACGGAACCAAAAGAATAGGCATGATATCTGATTTTGAAAAACTATTCCACGGTGTTTCTACGCATTTTCGAACGCTAGAATAGCAGTGGCGTTTGTATGTGACGTCACGCTTTCTTAATTTGGAAACAGTTTGACAGTTGAAACGTGACGTCATTCGCTCTGATCGTCATTGCAGTAGGTATTTTATAATTTTATTTTATTCAAAATATTATAAAAAATATTATATTAAAACTGCATCATTTTTTACAAAATTTTCCACATATATATTTATCTAACATTATTTATCTTTAATTCATGTCATCATTCAGGTATTAACCGCCATCATGCCTATTGTCAGTGATAAACATAGTCTCATTTCACCCTTGTAGATCCTTTAGATGATCACAAACTTTCAGTCAAGTATTAACAGAATGAATGGTGCCTTACCCTCCCCCTCACGCTAGCTATAGCTCTTGAATCGCCAACGTTGGCACAGTACAATGTGTTTTCCTTAATTAGCACCACAACCGCAGTACTGCCTGCCACCTTCTCCTGTAGCATGTCCTCCTCCAACATTGCCTGGTCCAAGTCTAGGAAACCCTGAAAAGCATGTATAAGTATTGTCAGAGAAAATCTGAAGAATATAGTTATTTACAGAAATATCTTAAAAACTGACCCAACGCAAATATATCACATTTTTTTTTGAGGCTGACGGTCCACTTGATGGTAGGTGTCTACCCTTGGCCATGCTAATCTTCTCTGTATCGTTCCAATTTTAGTATATGTACTGCCGAAGCAAGTACTAAATTACTAATTTTAGTATATGGCCCCTTGATGCACAAGCGCAGTCACATCTTAGGAAGCCACACAATGACTTGTGAAGATGTGAAAAATGCCTCTATCAAAAAATTAAATGTACTACAGTTTCTTAAAGTGGTAGATATAGATATAGCTTTAGTTTACGTGGCGATCACAATATTTCAGTAATGGACGAAGTGATACTGATAAGATAAGATAAGATAAGATAAGATAAGATAAGATAAGATAAGATAAGATAAGATAAGATAAGATAAGATAAGATAAGATAAGATAAGATAAGATAAGATAAGATAAGATAAGATAAGATAAGATACCCTTGGCCAATTAAATTGTGTGCCAATTTTAAACTGTATTTTTTTATTTTAAATCAATTTCGCTAGACGTTTTGAAACTTCGACCTTTTCCCACCATGATCTTTACAATCGGAAATTTTTCCCACTAAAACGTTTTGCAATCTAGACTTTATGAACCTAACCCACAAAAAATCCTGGAAAATACACATGCAGTAAAACATCTAAGAACCAATGCAAAATAAGTTGCAAAAAAAAGGTAGTTTTGTGAAAAATATCTCCCGGAAAATAAAGTGTTCACTTTTTAAAAACATAATTTCAAAATTATTCCGTGTAAAACACGCGTTTATAGGAATATTTCAGAGACCTCAATACTATTTATTTGTTCGTCGCAACACTTACTCATCTAGTTTTATTTCAATGCCAATAAGTTCAAATTAGCATACATGCCATATTCGCTTCCGAAAACTGAAAGGCAATGATGACGTAATTTTGTGCACTATGAAATCACGAATTCAATCATTATTTATTGATTCAAGTGTTACACTGTCATAGTGCGCATTGGCGTATATTCAATTATATATTGAACATGTACAATTGAAATCAAATAAGACGGCTTCAAGCAAATTTCTATTAATAAAAATTCTATATTTCTCCGGGGCTGTAAAGTGTACGTGTAATTAAATGCGCTCGTCACGCAACAATACATTTCCTTACGTCACGCAAAGCAATAACTGGCCGTTTTAGCAAATGTTGACAAGGTCAAGGCTACGCGTGAATAATTTCAAGTTCACGACTGTTTTATAATACGATTGTAATATAAACGAAATTAAAATAACATAAAAAGGCTTTTGCATTGAATTCCTTAAATTCTTCAGGACCTACAAGGCGGCCTCAATTTTCACACGAAGTGTGCGTCCTGAGTGCCGGCTAGGGTTGGACTTTGAATGAACGGACTAGTCGAATAAACCGTCGAAGACTATTCGAAGTTTCGACGGTTCATCGTTCTTCGATAGACTAGTTGAATTCGTCGACTAGTTGATTCGTAGTCTACCGTTGCGACTCATTGCGGGCTGCCGACTTGTTGTAGGTAGACTTGTAGTTGTAATAGTCGAACAATGTCGATTTATATGTAAACGCATATTTAAATCACAATTTTGCGCTGAACTCAGTATTCAGTTTAGTCGATCTATAGTTTTTTAAAAGTTTTGGGGTTAAAGTATTTTACGTAGATAATTACGTAAATAAAATTTTATAGATTTGTAGAATGCACAAAAAACGAGTTTCTGAATTATATCGGCGAATCTTAAAAAAAAATGTTCAACTGTTTTAATAATTCAATTTGAGCCTTTTTTTTTTTTTTTTTATACAATATCTAGGAAGAAACACCGGCGTCTGTAGTCAAGTGTAAGTATTAGGTAGGTAAAGGTTACAAACTAGACTACATAAAAAAGCTTTACTACTTTCATTACAAAGTAATAAACACTTAAATAATAATTCGTCTCAAGTTCTCAACTTCAACGTCTAGCCTATCGACTATAGACAGTTCAACGTAGTTCGCATTGTACAAGTTTATGTGTAGACTAGTCGATTATTTCGAATAGTAGATCGACTAGTCGACCGTCGACGATAAACGGTTTAGTTTCGTCGACAACTCATCTCTAGTGCCGGCGTAACGCAGACAGGAGCGTATCTGCCGTGCACGAGACAAATACTCGTCTTGCTGAACCTGTCTTTAATGCGAGCGGTCGCGCACACGATTCGGATTACGCTGGCGGATCCGCTCGTCAATGCGCGACATTAGATTTTAACTGAAAATAGTGCATCCAGTAGGACGAGATGTGCCAATTGACACAATTGAGCCAATCACCTTTTTACCTTCGCTGCTTCTCCTTTCTTCTCTTTCGTTAGTAAATCCTCGAAAGGAAAGACCCATTGTACAGATTACCTTTTGGTTTTCTTATATAATACAGTGGAATGGTCTCATTCTTACTCAAAAAGAAGATATGTATCATGGCCGGTCTATCCTATCCAATAATAAAGAATAGAGGTACTAAAAAGTTATAATTAAAATAAATTATTTAAAGTGAGCAAAAAGTAATGATATTTACTGTAGACGAAATGAGGATATATCTGATACCTGTTTCATGGCTTCCTCTATGTTACCAAGGTGATATTCGGGTCTGGCTGTGATGAATTTATGTAGATGTTTCCCGGCATACTCGGCAATATTTGCTCCTGGAAACGCATTTATTAAAATAAATTAAAAATACAAATTTGCACTCTCTTATTATAGTCATTAGTTCTTAATGCATTTTCGGTGAGGAAGAACCGGCTCGTACAAAATGGTTCGAAACAAACACGATAACTTTTAACGTTCGACATTTTTCACATATATACCTATTATTAATCAATTAATCGATTAAAAGTAAAAAAAGTGTGTGTGTCAGCTCCGACGCAAGACTGGAAAGGGAGTAACTCTTTGGATATGAAATAGGAAATGAGGATAAATAAAAACGCCATCTATTATACTACAATAGAATTAAGTGAAGCGACATTTATCGTATTTCGGTAGAACTGCTTAGAAGAACATAACGCTTAAATTTCCGCAAAATAGTGGCAGGGCACACTGCGTTTCGCAGTCGTTTGGGCAGCCCTTCTGGCGGCAGTAACCACCCCCTTACAGAAGACCACCGTGAAATAACAGCACGTGTGCTGTTGTGTTTCGGTGAGTGAGTAAAGGATGCCAGAGCCCATTTCCCTATTCCCTCCTAATCCCTTATCCTTAATCTTACTGTAGGCGGCAGCGCACTTGCAGCAGCTTTAGCGTTGCTCGTGTTATAGGCGACAGTAGCCACCTACCATCAAGTGGACCGTCAGCCTGTCTGCCGATCTTAACATTAAAAAAAAACTTTATATGAAAATCGATTCTTAAGAATTAAACTCGAAAAAATAAAACACTAAGGTTGAGTAGAAAATTAACATTGTGACGTCACACACGCTCAGGTTCATTCGGAAATCGTCTGCGTGTTTTCGGTACTGGATTCAAATATTTATCTTCAAGTTGATATTACTTTTTAATTATAGCGAGAAAAAAGAAACAAAAAAAAAATGGTTTCGTTATAAAACTTACATCAAAACCCAATTCTTGAGGAAGCTGTAGGGGGCGTCCTAATTTTTTATATACTACTAGCATATTTCCTATACATATCTACTACTAGCGCCATTTTAATATACTCGTATGGGACCACTTTTTAATACATAGAGTCGGTATTTGACATTGACATTTGACTTTATCACACGACCATTTTCCATCGTACGATCGTTAAGCATTTTCTGTGGTTGCACGATAACTTTCGAGCTTCCATTAGGACACTCAGAGATCTGTGTGTTTAATTTCGTCGTGCGTCGAAAACGCATCGTTTGCTCGTATACGATCGCCGCCAATTAGGACAGCGCCTAAGGCTATTTATAATCACGCTATGGACCCATAGTATTTAAATTTTTTCATAGTATTTTGCACCTTAAGTGCTTTTAATATAATTCAATTTTTATTGTATATGTTACGGAATCATTGTATTATTTAAATACACCATGCCGTCCGCCAACGTTCGCCGGCCCTTAGAAGCCGAGCAAAAAAAAGTCAGAAATAACACTAAGTGAACACGAATTAAAAGGGCATGTGGGCGATGAGTTCCGATGTAACGCGTAGGACATTAAACGAGGGTGGCAGCTCGACGAGATACGAACATTACAGAGAAGAGCCGACATGTCGGCATGCCTTTGTAAATTTAAATTAAACGGCGGGTGAAACCGTGGGACACAGTTAGTCCTACTAATATTATAAAGCTTGTTAATTTTTTATGTAAAAATTACTGAACGAATTTCGATGAAATTTGGCACACAGATACTTTATTACCTGGATTAATATATAGAAAAGTTTTCATTCTGGAAAAATGTTACCTTCCCGAGGGATTGCCTAAAGATATAAATAATTCGGCGCTGCTGTCATCACAGCGATAAAGATCACAGTGATAAGCCCATTTCCCTATCCCCTCTTAATCCCTTATCCTCAATCCTACTGTAATCGGCAGCGCACTTGCAGCAGCTTTGGCGTTGTTTTTGTTATAGGCGACGGTACCCACCTACCATTAAGCGGACCGTCAGTCTGCCTGCCGATTTTAACATTAAAAAAAAATTGTCAGACGTTATTTTTCAAAGCAGACGATGTCGCGGACACCAGCTAGTAATTTAAATGAAGCTTGAAGTCTTCCAATACATACCACCGTGACCATCGTAAACGGCAAAAAAAGCAGTTCCCGGATCATCGGGCAGAGAGAGAATGTGTGTGTGTGAATCATCCATGGAGACGCGCCAGCCCTGCATACACGATGAACCGACCAGATATCTTGTGTCTTGACATGTCGCCGATTGCTTCTCAGTTACTGGCTCGGATAGGGTTTGCCCCATTACTCTGAAAATTAAACCAAATTCATCACATTGAGATGTCAAATAGTAAAACGTGATGTTCTGCTGCCAGGAAAATAATTGTTTTCTCTTTTTTAGGGTTCCGTACGTTCGAATAAAAAAACGGAACCCTTATAGGATCACTCGTGTGTCCGTCTGTCCTTCGCTCACAGTCAATTATCTCGGAATTTACTAGACCAATTAAGTTAAAATTTGGTACACTATCAATTTCTATGACCCAAACGCAGTTCTATGTTACGTGAATAGATGAAATCTGTATATGGGAGATCATTTTTGGGGGGAAGGTGGAAAAAAATTTTTTTTTTGAAAACTGCATCATGTGACATATCAAATGGAAGGTCTTGTTGTGAAGATCTTAAATGTATTGTAATTTTAAAATAGTTTAATTTAAAATTCAAGAAAATAGACGAAAATTGACCATCCCCCCCTATCTCAGAATCTACTGAACCTAAAATTTTGAAAAAAATACAGTAATTAGTTTTCTACTTATAGATTATAGAAAAACCTATAAGAAGTCCATGATATTAAAATAACATGGTAATTCACTCAAAATCGTACGGAACCCTCTTCACGCGAGTTCAACTCGCACTTATCCAGTTTTTTTTATATAGACACACGGCTCCATATTATGTATAGCATGTATTAAAAAATTATTCTAAGGAAGGAAATTGTGTTTCCCCATTTCTCAATTACCTTTTAATGTATTTTATTTAATATTTTTAATATTGGACTTTATTTTGAGAGTACTTGTTAATCATACAGAGTCGAGAAACAAAGATTTCAGCTCTGTGTTGCAAGAGTCTCATGTTTGATTCCCGTCGAATTTAAAATTGTAAAAACGGTTTTATCAAAACTTGTGTAGCTATACTCCATTTCGCCTCCAGTGCATGCTGTGAAGTATAATTAAGTAAATATTAATTTGAGCTTAGTTTTGCACTACAAGATGGGTGTTGTTTTCTGAGGATTTTTACCTATTATTGAAACTAACATTTATTTATTTATTTATTTAAATTAATTTTCCAGACAGTTAAATTACAATGCCATAAGTTATCATTGACCCCCACACTAAGCTGTGCTTGTATCGTGGGAGTCTACTGCAAATACATGAACACTGCATATGCTTACTTAATCTAAAATACCTAATATACAATAATATTAAATAAAAAATTATAGAATACTTAATAATAAATAGAGAGTAACATATTTTAGGGGACATATATAAAAACATAGAAAAAGTGCCTATATATAAACTTAAAATTAAAAAGGAAGAAAGCATTACGATATAAATATTAATCATGGTGTAAATCAGATAGAAAAGGATAGACCATAGCACACCACAGCTACGCTGGCACAACCCAAAAAATACACAGACTTACTCTAACAGAGCGAGCAAAGGATGCCCTCGGTGTCGGCATATGACAAACTCCGAAGCCAGCCCTTAACAATAAAAGAGACTCTTTTGCAATTCAAATTCCCAAAGTCGCAAAGATCAACCACCCTATTATAGATTAACGGATGAAGGAATCGGCCAAATCGCCTTCCGAAACCAGAGGCCACCCGCGGAACAGGAATCCTGAAGTGCCTTTTGGAAAGCAATGACTTATAGGCGCTGCTCGAGATGGTCAAGCGGTGAGCGGAGAGTACAGCCTTCAAGATAAACAGTTGGCGCACCGTGAGAACCTTGCAGTCACTGAAAAGGGAGGTTGTGGGGTATCGATAAGGTTTTTTATACAGTACCTTAAGAGCAGATCGTTGCGCTCTTTCGAGTTGAATTAGTGCCGTTTTGTTCGATCCTCCCCAAACAGATATACAGTATGAAAGCAGGCTCTCGCATAGCGCAGTGTAAACCATTTTTTTAACTCCAGGCCACGCCACATCTCTCACATTTTTCATTGCATACAGTGTCTTCCTAATGCGCCCAGACAAAAGTTCTATGTGGTCTTTGAAAGAGAGGCGGTCGTCAATGATAATGCCAAGGTACTTTAGTGAGGAGGTGGCAAGAATAGAACCACAGTTGCAAGGCGACCGTGGAGAGGTGATTCCACATCTATGTATTTTAATGGGTGGAAGATTTTTTGGCATGGATGGTTTGGTTTTATAAAAAGTAATGTATTTTGTTTTGTCATTATTTAGTGTGAGGAGGTTCAAATCCAACCAATTCGCAATCCTAGTCAAACCCATCTCAGCCATAGAAAATACCGAATCCCATGTCCTATCCCGAAAGATGACAGCTGTATCATCGGCATAACAAACCAACTCGGCCTCACCGCCACAGCAGGTAACAATGTCATTTATATAAGCTATAAAAAGAGTAGGTCCAAGGACACTACCTTGAGGAACTCCGAAGTGAACAGTTTCCGAGCCACTCTGTACGGAGCCAATTTTAACACGCTGTCCTCGATTTGACAGGTAGCTTTGAAACCACTGCAGGGGGGTGCCTCTTACTCCAAATCGTTCCAGCTTCCGTAGCAACAGGGGAATTGACACAGTGTCGAAAGCCTTCGCAAGGTCTAAAAAGACGCCAATGCAGCACCAGCCACCGTCAAGATAATCCGAGATAAAGTCCGTGAGCATTCTGACAGCATCCTCCGTTGATCTGTTTCGTCGGAAACCGAATTGACGGTTGGATAGGAGAGAAAATGATTCCAAATATGATAAAAGGCGTTTGTTTACGATTTTTTCGAGTAGTTTAGCGAAGGTACTTAGAAGAGCAATAGGTCTGTAGTTGGCAGGGGAATCTTTACGGCCATTTTTATAAATCGGGGTAATAGAAGCCTGTTTCCAGATATCAGGAAAAATACCCTGGGACAGGCTAAGATTAAATATATATGTAAGAGGATATACAATATACTCCCTGACAGATTTGAGGACCGAGTTTTTGATTGAATCGGGACCAGGGGCAGAATTATTTTTAAGATTTGTTATTAGTTTATTAACCTCAGCAGGGTCGGTCGGCTGTAGAAAAAATGAGGAGGAGGCGATCGGTGTGTTTAACTTAAGCGCAAGGGAGCACTGATTTATTTGCAGATTAGCCATTGTCCTCTCCGCCAGAAGGCTACCTACACTTGAGAAATATTTATTACAATAATTAACAGAGTCTGATGGGTCACTTTTACAGTTTAAAAGTTCGGTGGGCTCAGAGTTTCTCCTCGACAGATCACAAATACTTTTGATGGTACCCCAGAGCCTTCTCGGATTTTTGGAGTTTTGGAGAAGTTCCTTATTGTAGTATTCCAACTTTAGTTTACGCAGAAGATTATTACAGAAATTTCGGTAGCGAGTGAATATATGTTTCAGCAGGTCATTGCCCGGTTCTCTTCTTGATCTTGAATGAAGTGAGTCTCTGTGCCTAATACACCTGAGTAATCCAGCAGTAATCCACGGCTTAAGAATTACTCTAGACCTAGCGGTCTTAACATTCCGAGTATTGTTGGTGACGAGCGCCACAAAATGATTAGAAAATTGGGAGGCTGCTTCCGAGGCATTAGAGGAGGTTATTATTGACAACCAGTTAGACTTTGATAACTCGGTTCTTAACATTGGAATATCTGTCTTACCAGAATTGGGTTGTTTGATTTTTGCTGGTTTACTGTAACTCGCAGCCAAAACAACCAAATCGTGATCAGTTACCGGCATAGGGCATACCGCTGACAAACCAACAGTGTCCGACTTAACAAAAATGTGATCCAAGCAGGAAGTCCCCCTTGTCGGCCTATTTACAGCTGGTATGAGACCGTGTTCCGAGAGAAGACAGAGGTATGTGGATTTGACACTCGAAGTTTGGCTTGGAGAGATGTCTATGTTCATGTCGCCAGCCACCAGTAAGTTTCGTCCCTCGTGTGAGGCGAGTAACGTATCGAGTGAGGCAAAGAAGTTGTCCAAAACTTTGAAAGAAGGTGATCTGTAAATACCTATCAATACAATTGCGCTAGAAATCTCAACTACAAGGGAATCAGCATCACATAAGGCTGGCTCCATGATACTGACGGTCCAGTCATCCCTGACATAGACGACCACCCCCCCAGCCTGATTAATATGATTAGTTGTTTGAAAAGACCTATAACCATCAATCTCACCAACTGAAGTTGCATCTCTGAGCCAACACTCAGTCAAAACGATTACATCAAATGTAGTGCCAGCGCAACTGAGATTCGTCAGGAAGTCATCCAAGTTCCTACCAATGCTTCTGATGTTGTAAGTCACTACCCTGAAGTTCAGTACCGGTGCAAGGATACTCTTAAAGTCACGAACGGAACCTAAACCGTGGCAGGCAAACTCCAAATTCTCGTCAATTACGTCTGAGATAGTATTTAAATTAAATGAGAAGAAGCAATCATTAAGATAGTTTAATTAAAATATTTCCAATAAGTATATGTTCAATTATTTTACATGTGGTACAATATTACAAATTTTAATGATGATTTAAATGTGACCATTAGTGGATCTAGTGGAAATTCTAGTTTGATTGTTATCTGAGTGCAGAAAAATAAAGCCAATTGAATGCGAAAAAAATAACAGTGAATATAGATTGTGTATGAAATTTAAATTATTGAACCATCAACTTAAATCTGCTTTAGAATCTGGTGTAGCTTTACTTAGACAGGACATGTATCAAATTTTTTTGAGGAGCCCTTCTACCTGGCTGTGGCAAAGCCCAACGGAAGGATAAAAATTCATTTACAAAAGAAACAAAAAGTTTGCATGTGTTTAGACACATTGCACTTTGACTCCAAACTCAACTCTTAACTCATAAAGCTACTCTATAAGTGAAATTGTAGACAATATTTTACACATTTTTGTTTACACAAGTCGGGGCCTCCGTAGCCCCATATAATTGGTACAGCGGTAGTTATGCCCCCTGTTTAGAATATTATTGTTTCTCCCGAGGGTTAATCCACCTTCACGAGACGTTTATTTACTTTTTTTTTACACAATATTGTTGTAGTTTTTATATTATTACACACAGAGTATATTAAAACATATTGATTTATTTAGCCAATTCTTAAATCTCAACCAATCACTAAATAGAGGTTGGGTGGGATACTGACCTGAACCCCTAACATAATTAAGGACCTTGTATATCCTTTGTTATGTTGAATGTGGCGATTATATTTTCCTGTTTAATGTGACTGCTGTTTCAGCTATCTTGTTACAAAATCTTATAAATTTTACACTTTTTTCTTTGTTTATTTTTGTTTTATGTAAATCTTTATCCAATTTTATAGACTATATTATAAATTCATATAGAACCTGCCATTATATTGTAGTAATATCTATTTACAAGATTATGTTAAAAAACCTTATACATTTATTGTAAAAAAAAATGTTTTAATCTCTACCAATTACAAAATAATTACATAAACATTTTAATTTTAAACATTATAATACTTATTAAAAAAAATAAAAATAAAAAATTATGAAGCATTACAAGAATTGTGAATTTTCTATTTACAACTGAATTTGTTATATTCTTTTTTCTCTGCTAAAACCGGCTGCATAGCTGCGCTATGAGTAATATTATTTTGGTTGATGTCATAACCATTATATTAATATTAATATTGATATTAATAAAATCCTCTCTGTATTAAAAAACAATGAAAATCTTCATTTGCCTAAATGCTTCAAATACGATAAATAACAAGATAAGGAGCGAAATGTTTACTTTATATTCTTACACAATATATCATATTTATTTTTAACATCATAATATGTACTTACAGCTTTCTTGAAAATCTTAATTCCAAATTATGTTTTAGTGCTCTTGTAAAGTTGTATTCCTATTTTGGAATAAATAAAAAAATCCTCAACTAACTAACACTATCATAAATGCGTAAAATCACAATACACATTCGCGACTCAGGTGAAAACTAAGTAAATAAATATAATCTGTGGTAAAAAGGTAGATAAAAACATGATAAAAAGTATAAAAACAACCGTCAAAACGGAATGCTTGATGTCATCTTGATGTGATGGTGCGACATTGACATATAATGAGGTAAACAGACTACTGTATTTCTAACAAACAGAAATAACATAAGATAAGAGTTTTCTAAAACATTAAGTTATAATATGAAAAAATATATATATTCAATAGTATATTAATCATAACAATATATAAATAATTAATATAAGTAACTGGATAGCTAACCTACCTCAAACAATTACAGTAATATAATATACGAGTGGTAATATTGATTTAACCAACCAAATTGGCTAACCTTAACATTTTCGAAACTGTATACATAATTTTGTTCAAGAATAACTTTCAAAAAATCGTTTAAATTAAGAGGCATGGGGAATTTAAAAATAAATTATTACTAAGTAATGCAGTTTCACAAAAAGACACTGAAATTTTTAATGACATTGACAACCATAAATATCAACTTTTCTACTAGATTAAATAAAAATAAAATGTGCTGATTGCATCCAACCAGTTACAATCAATTTTAGGCCATTTCTGAAATTAATGCAAACAATGACATAATAGGCAAACAACGATTTTATTATAATATACTAGCTGACCCAGCAGACGTTGTCCTGCCCGAATCCGAAAATAATTCTCTAACCCGATTGTGGCGCCTCCTATCGGGGTCCAATTTTATTTTCAAACCATAATATGTCAAAGTGACGCGACACTGCATGTCAATCAACGACGGTTAAATTAATTGGATATTGCAAAGATGTTGCATTAGTCTGTACCTATAGATGGATCACAAAATGCAGCAATATTTTATTCTTTCTAACACCTTCAAATTGTCATAAGATTGAAAGAGACATACATATATAATCTGTCGGGTCGAAGTTGAGTGAATGTCTCCATTTTGACTATACAATGCAAGCTAAAGTTATAGCGTATAATAGTGCTGTGCATTTTTATTGATAACTAGATATCGTTGATATAGATTTTAAATATATGACGGATAAAAAGTATGGTTAAATGCGTTTCAGTGTACTGTTTGGTTATTCAATATAAATAAAATGTGGGTGTATGTATGAGATTGTATGCAACCTCTCGCATTTATTTCACCAAAATATTTCAAAAGAATAATTATTTTTTGAGTAGAAATATTTAGAATCCATCCTTAAGGGGTAGAACGGGAGTAGGTTTTTATTACGAGAGAAAAAAAACTCGATAATCTTAAAGTTTTATTTTTAGAAACGATATCACAGATTGGATAATCTGTGATATCGTTTCATTTTAATCTGTGATATCGTTCGTCTGTGATTCGTCAACATTTTAATTTAAAGACTTGCAGTTAATGTTGACGCTTGGGTATCCACGTATTTATTAGTAAGTTTTCTTTTTCTGGGTAATTTCTGAAAAGAAATAGTTTTTGGTTATTAATGTTTCAAAAGATTTTCATAATTTTCATAGATTGAAGCATAACTTCTTTATAACTTATAGATATTACTTACCTACTGGTTTACACGATGGTGGTAATTTTAGGAATATTGTCGGCACTGCATACGAGTGTAGAATTTTACGCTGATATCCTTGGCGAAAGCAAGAATCTTCAAAGTTCATCGAGCATATTCTTGTATATTGCGAAGCTCTCCAATCGTCGGCTTTTCTTACATTTTTTGTCCACGTTTTTTTTTAAATCGATTTCGGTGGGAAATCTGTTATAAATTGATAAAAATTACTTTCAACCTGCAGTGAATGCTAGAAATTGTCAACACTCTACTAAAAATAAATTAGTTATCGATATCGATAAACTTATCAAGATCAGACTACAGCACTATAAAGCAAGACAAATGTCAAATATTCCGATTAACTTTGGTTTTTGTAAATTTTAGTTATAAACACCAGCTTTTTTTTAAATAAATCAACCTTAGAGCTGTGTATGCATGTACAATGATTCATTTTTAGTAAATAATTATAAAAATTTGTTTACAAAACACCAAAATTAATGAGTGCGAGCTGTGCGACTTACCGGTGAAATGATATGTTTCCATTATTCTCCTTCAAAACACCCACTCTACTTGGACAAACGGGAACAGTACAAGCCATTCTTGGCAAGCAACAGATTTATGAAATCACACTTTCAGATTTTTAAGTATTTTAAATCACATAAAGCTAAACGCGCTTGTTAACCAGCATGATATAAACAAATATGACGTTGCCTCTTTTATGGCGCGCAGCGTTTTTAGACGTCATATTCGGCTATTGTTATCTCTTTTTAACATACGACATGCAGCCATTAGAAAGACGGGTATCGAGTATCGAAGGAATCTTCAATTTTTATTGTTCCATCTATACACTAATACAATTATCTTTGGGATATTGTTCGTAAAAAATACTACGATTTATAAATGGGGGGTGGGGGTAAGAGGGTGAAAAATACTTTACGACCTGTTCTCATACCTATCAAATATACAAAAAAAAATTCATAAAAATAGGTTCAGCCGTTTCGGAGGAGTTTTGTTACAAACACTGTGACACGAGAATTTTATATGTGTTTTTCATAGACAAACTATGAAATGCACCAGTCTAAGCTGAACCCTATTTAATATGACTGATGATATAGATCTGAGATCAACTTACATTGGAAGATTAAAATCACGTAAACTGTCTATTTTTAACTATATATAAACTTTCAATCATCATCATTTTACAGAAACATATAGTTAACTAAAGTTATAGCCAATTCAACTGAAGAGTTATTTTATTGCATTTTTATCGAAAAAATGTTGGACGTGATTCTTTAAATTTACATAAATTTTTTGTTTGTAAACCGATCGGAATGAAACAAACACTAAATGTTTCGGGAAGCTTGCTGTAATACATCAGTGAAAACCGCATTTAAATTGGTCAAGCCATTTCTGAGATTAGCGTGCACAAACGCACATACAAAGAGACAAAAAATTTAAAACTATTTTTTTTTAATACATATTTAATTTACAAACACTGCTCATGTACGATTTTATTAAATATATCGATTAGAATTGAACTTTTAGCGGGTACAAAAAGTAATCTTTAGGACAAACCACAAATTACAATAATCATAATTATTATTATTGTAACTTGTATTAAAATCTTAATTTTTAAATGCTTCTTGGAGGTAGTTTAACATATTTAATCGGTTGTATAAATTAAAATAGTACCCACGCATTTTAATTTTCACTAGTAAAGTTACAATGTCAGTAGACTCTCCATGTTAGTCAATAACTTTATTAAGTTCTAAGCAATGATTTGTATACATGTAATTCATTGGTTTTAAGTTACACGTCTATCTGCAAACAAGACGCGCGTATGGTGACGAAATACTATACCCTGTTTGCGTATAATGCATTATAAAATCCACACACAAGCGTAATACTTGGCTACAGCAGCTCCTACAGACAGTATCGAGTGATCGTCGATAAGGTATGCGCGTTCTTAAACGTGCTCAATAAAACGAAATAATATAGATCAATTGGAATTCTAAAATGGCTTGTCCGATGAGGTGAGTAATGTTTAAAATGTGTTCTTATTATTTAACCGTCCTCATTATATACTAACATTTTATATAACTGCAATTAAATTCACTTTTTAAATGATAATTTTAACAAACTATTAAAGGTGATTGTTACACATAATAACGGTATATAAATGTTACATGTTCTCAGATTGTAAATAAACTAAGTATATTACTATGAATATATTTGGATTTTTAAATAATTATGAAAAATATAGTTATTGCACTACGAAAGGCGGACGTCTCCCAGTTTTAAATTTATTTTTAAATTTATTTTAACCACATGGAAAGTTAGAATCTGGTATACTTTGTGTGATTTTTTTATACATTTTGTTGTACGATAGAACAAAATCGCTGTAACGTCACAAATATATACCTATCTGAACTCGGCCACGCTTCGCTGCGGCCCATACGGCGCGGCGGTGGAGTGCGCGTGGGGTGCGCGGTACTGGACACTGATTATATATAATAATACAGATCGTAGTGTAATGTTATATAGCCTATAGCCTTCCTCGATAAATGGACTATTCAAAACAAAAATAATTTTTCAATTCGAACTAGTGGTACCTGAGATTAGCGCGTTCAAACAAAAAAAACAAACTCTTCAGCTTTATGTATTAGTATAGATAAGCGAATATATATTACAACTAGCTAATGCCCGCGGCTTCGCGCAGCTTAAATATATGAGAAATGTAACTCCTAACATCTTTATTGAAGTTATAGCTTTGCCAAGCGTTAGATGATCTCTCGGGAACAGTACTTTTAAGGATGAAAAGTGCCTTTCCTGCAACCCTGACAACGTGTGTACAAAATTTTAGCGGTGTAGGCCTGAACAGGTAACAGACAGACAGACAGAGTTACTTTCACATTTATCATATTAGTGTGGATTAGGGAAACGCTCCCGAAAACGAAGACAGACGATAGTACTAATGACACCTTTGATGATGGGTCAGAAAAAAGTCGATGAAGAAAAAAAAATCATCTTTTTACAAAGTTTTATTAGCATTATTCACCCTCCATCATGTTAAAAAGATGATTTTTTTTCATCACAACCGATTTTTTCTGATTTCTTATAAGTGCTACCGTTTGTCCTCGTTTTCAGAAGCGTTTCCCTAACACCCTGTATACACAAACCCTTCCATTTATCGGTCTCTCCATTAGTGAAAACCTTATCAAAAACCTTTGAATGGTTTAGAAGAATTGAACGGAGCAACAGACAAGCAGCGACTTTGATTTTTTTTATAATACGTATTGATTATATTTGTTATAAATTTTAAACTAATTTAAATTACCGGTTCGACAGCAAAAAAAAAATCAACACACGTTACAAAAGTCGCACGTGGAAACACATGGTATAAATTTCATCATCGATCAACAGTAATTACAGTAACGGCTCCTCAACCGGTTTTACAGAGCTTGCAAACGTTATAGTTTATTGAATTGTATGTTGCTATGAAGATAAAAGGTAAGGGGTTTTAAACATTGCACTTAATTTAATAAGAATAATACCTAATTATTCTAGACATAATACCTATTAAGTATTAAAGTATTAGTATTAAGTATTAGTATTAGTATTAGTATTAGTATTAGTATTAGTATTAGTATTAGTATTAGTATTAGTATTAGTATTAGTATTAGTATTAGTATTAGTATTAGTATTAGTATTAGTATTAGTATTAGTATTAGTATTAGTATTAGTATTAGTATTAGTATTAGTATTAGTATTAACCGAAACTTTATAATTTATAATATGTTAATGTTTATAAGGAATTATTGTAATGTTTTCTGTTGCGTGGTTTAGGAGGAGTTAGCGGATATATAGACAGAGTGTCTTCAATTACTATGTAAGGATTCTGCCAAGTCTTTTACACGAGCAATCTGTGGGTGACTTAAAGGGCGTACAATGCTCTGTTGAAGCTGTTCGTATTCTTTTATTGTTTTTCGAAGTAGTCTCCATTCCTTTTAAGCAGCGTAGCATGCGATGAAACCACTGACTGAAGCAGTGAGCCCACTCTTCTTTATATGACATTTTCGAATGCTTTTACTGCATCTTCAGAGCTCATACAGCGAATTCCTTTAGGTGAATAAATAGAAATCACATGGTGCCAAGTCGAGACCTTAAGGAGGATGGCTCACTAATTCCGCATCGTCCATAGTCAAATATTCGATTCTTTGTCTGAGCTGGAACATTGTCATGGTATAGGAGGATCCTATACTTCTTGGGCGCTTCTGTCGAACATTTTCCAAGACAACTGGCAAACAATTACCAGTCTACAGTAACGGTCCTTTAATCTTCTAACGTAATGGTTGCAAAATGTCCCATCCGTCCAAAGATATGAAGCAATCATCTTTTTCCTTTCATTTCTACAATTCTTCAGTTTTATTTGTAAACTACCGGCTCAAATCGTCTCTGAGTTTGTTCATTACAAATATACATTTGTAGGGAGGGGAGAATTAAGATAGCGGAGGGGTTAAAGGGAGGAGATGGGAAAGGGTTAGTAGCCTTTGTTACTCGCTGATAATGTAGCTTTCTATAGATGAAAGAATTTTTAAAATCGTCTTTGAGTTTATTCATTACAAATATACATTTGTAGGGAGGGGAGAATTAAGATAGGGAAGGGGTTAAAGGGAGGAGATGGGAAAGGGTTAGTAGCCCATGTTACTCACTGATAATGTAGCTTTCTATAGGTGAAAGAATTTTTGAAATCGGTCCAGTAGTTTTTGAGTTTATTCATTACAAACATACAAAAATACATACGTACAAATATCTCTTTATTTTATTAATTGAAGTATATATGAAACAAACATGGCGGATTCGTTGTTAAAATTTAACAAACAAAAATCTGTATTTTTGTTCTGTGAACAATTAATGCAGTGCACAAATACTATTGTGTTTCGCTTAGTGTGCCTATAGTAAGAAAATAGATAAAACTAATAGGGGTTTTTTTTTAATAAAGTAGCTATAAATTTAATAGTAACAGTTTGCTTAAAGTATTAAACAAGACTACTTGTAGGCACTATTAATCATGACTAAACAGTCCTATCTATAATGGCAAGTTATGTAAGTTATTACAAATTGTTTATAATTAATGTTTATAAACTTATGATCCAACTAATGACTTCGCACATTTATTTCTACCTTATGATTATTAAAAAATGTCTCATATTTAATAATATACTTATTTTCGGTCTCGAATCCCGAAAGAGTTGGATAAAGATTAATATCATAATGCAAATATCATCATCCTTCGATTTTCTACCCGTATTTTGATTTTTTTTATGTTCCGTTCTAGGGTTCCCGGGTTCGATTCCCGGCAGGGCCAACTTAGAAAAATGAACTTTTCAAATTTGGCTCTGGTCTGGATCTGGAATGTAGTGGCAGATGGCACACTGCATTTTGCAGACATTTGGGCAGCCCGTCTGGCTGCAGTAACCACCCCCTTACAGAAGACCACCGTGAAATAACAACACGTGTGCTGTTGTGTTTCGGTGAGTGAGTAGATGCCAGAGCCTTAATCCTACTATAGTCGGCTATAGTCGGCAGCGCACTTGCAGCAGCTTTGAGTTGCTTGTATTATAGACGACAGTAGCCACATACCATCAACTGGACCGTCAGCCTGTTTGCCGATCTTAACATTAAAAAAAGTGATGTAACCTGGTATTTTGGCGAGCCAGCCCAAAGGTGACAAATACAAGGTTTGTATCCTTTTACAGCTCACGGATGGAGGAGACCGGACAGGACGGGACACACCTCGGCAATGAAGCCGGAATGCTGTACGGTGAATATCTGATGCTGGACAAACTCCTCAGCGCTCAGAGGATGCTCAGTGCGGAGTCTTCGAAGCCAGTGCATGACGAACATCTCTTTATTGTTACGCACCAAGGTAACATTCGTGAATACCTATTTGGCTCTGGTCTGGATCTGAAAAGTAGTGCCAGGGCACACTGCGTTTCGCAGTCATTTGGGCAGCTCGTCTGGCGGCAGTAACCCATCTCCTTACAGTAGACCACCGGGAAATAACAGCACGTGTGCTGTTGTGTTCCGGGGAGCGAGTAAAGGATGCCAGAGCCCATTTCCCCATCCCCTCGCAATCCCTTAACCTTAATCCTAGTCGGCAGCTCATTTGCAGCAGCTTTGGCGTTGCTTGTGTCATAGGCGACGGTATCCACCTACCATCAAGTGGACCGTCAGCCTGTCTGCCGATCTAAACAAAAAAAAATTATACAGATGATTTTTTTGTCTAATTAAAAAACATTTATTGTAAAACTTTATTTTTTCAAGATTATTTTCATTTCAACTGAGCTGCGTTTAAATGATTCAACTTAGTTGCTCGTATGTAATTTAAGTAAAAGAGGATTTTTAAAATTTTGTTCTATGGTAGAGTTTTTTTTAGTTGATTTAATTTAATACTAGCGAATTCGTGTTTATTTAAATTTCATTCCCATTCCCTCTTGTATCTTATCGCATCACAAAAGGTCGAAGCACACTAATATGTCTCCTGGTTTAATTCATGTTTATTGGAGATGTTGGCCACATACCATCAATCGAACCACGGCCATCTGCAACTTTTTATTATAAACAAAAAAATGTCAATATTGACCAATACAAATAACTAATAATCTTTTGCAGCATATGAACTATGGTTCAAACAGATAATCTTCGAGGTGGATTCTGTAAGGGCACTCTTGGACGTAGAGGGCTTAGATGAAGGGCACACCATGGAAATACTGAAGAGAATGAACCGCGTCGTACTTATTTTGAAGGTAACTACACCGTTCACCGTTTTATACAACTTTATTTTAAGTAATGGCAGGGCACACTGCTTTTCGGAGCCATTTGAGCAGCCTGGCTCCCGATTCGATTCTCGGCTGGGCCAATTTTGGTAAATGAACTTTACATAGTTGGCTCTGGTCTAGGATTGGCAAGTAGTGACCGGACACACTGCGTTTCGCAATCTGGCGGCAGTAACCGTGAAATAACAGCAGGTGTGCTGTTGTATTTCGGTGAGTGAGTAAGGGATGCCAGACGCTGCCGACCATAGTAGAATTAAGGATAAAGGATTAGGAAGGGGTAGAGAAATGGGCTCTGGCATCCCTTACTTACTCACCGAAACACAACAGCACACAAATGCTGTTATTTCACCGTGGTCTTCTGTAAGGGGGTGGTTACTGCCGCCAGACAGGCTGCCACTACTTTCAACTTTTTTTTTAAAATCCGTTTAGCACAATGGAACTCCTAGAATAGACAATTTGCGTGTACATTTCATTTGAAGACTTTATACAGATATTGCTTTGACCATATTTTGCATAATATTAAAAAAAATATTGTATCAGTCAGTGTAAGACAACAAACATAACATCGTCCCACAAATCTTATTATCGTGACATTTGACACTTGAATGTCACGTCACAATTGATAAACTGGTTCGTACTAGTGACGTACACTTACTTCAAAGTATTACAGTATTGTAATAATGAACACTCAGCTTATTTAAAAACCATTGTAATTTAAAGAGAAGTTGTGGAGGCAATCATTGGTCATTATAGTTTATGTTAACGGGAAAATTCTGGGGTTTACTTCTTAGGAATCGATTTTCATACATGGAAATTTTATGAGGAGTTAGTTAACTAAAAAGCGTTACATTATCTGCCACTTTGATATTTGTGCGACAGCTTACTTAGATGTATTTAATTTAATCTCCTAACTCTATTATAGTATAACAAGCAACACCAGAGAGTTTCTGTGAGCTTGTAAAAACAAACGTCGATATCTTGTATGAAAAGTGTAGTATTGGGTAACGAAACGATAGCGCGCTATGAACTGCCGGCGCAGCGACATCTGTAGTCGAAAAAATGAACTAGGGTGAGTGGGGGGGGAAGATACTCACTACAAATATAATTTTAGAATAAGTTAATAGAACAGTACATATTAACTTATTCTAAAATTATATTTGTAGTGAGTATAGAGGAAAGAGTATAATTTCCTATATTACTGATAACATCCTGTTAAATCCGTTCCAAAGCAGAAAAAAAGTAAAAAAAAATTAAATATAACGAGATTGAAATAGGGGGAAGACGAAAGGGTAATGGGGAAAGATCGAAATAGTTTCTAAAATCGTTCAAATGAATGTAAGACGTTGTTGATGGTAACTAGTCTATAGATTAAGCTGCCCTGAAAGTTCAGAACTGCCTGTTCTGTTAAAATACTTTTAGTTAACAAAGATAAAACGAATTATTATTGGGGTAAGATTGAAGCAGAGGTTCTAAGACTTTACTTATTTAAGGTTACAATAAAAATAAAACATTGCTATCAATCAAATAAATCTTTTATTGCTTATGTGAATTTAATATTAATACCGAGATATTACAAAACTAAACAAAGTGACAAAGATAAAATATTTCAATATTAAATTAAACAAAAATCACGGCTTCACTTTTAACACCTGTTTTTTTTTTATTCAAACGATTGTGAAGAGTAGCAATGGGTATATTATAATGTTTAGCCGCGCCGTCAATTCCTTCCTTTTAACTTTGTGCCAGTGCACGCAGTGTGCCTTGTCATTACTTTCCAAATACAGACCTGGGCCAACTTTGGAAAGTTCTTTTTCAAATGTGACCCTACCGAGAATCGAACCCGGGAATAGAAAGAACTCTAACCACAACTTTATTTTTATGTGTTCAGTACATTCTTAAAATTTTATTAGATTCAGTTAGTCTATTTAGTATTTAATTTTAATTCTTCAGTTGTCACAAATAATTTAATGAGTGACCTACTTTTGTATATACTTCGGCACATTGGAAAGAAATGTTGACGAGCGATCAAGGCCGATTTTGTTTGTTATTATAGCGAGTGACGTAAATCGAGCAATGAAAACAACATCCTTTATCATTTGCAGTTAAAAATTTATTTTATAAACTTTTTTTTGTTTCAGTTGTTGGTGGACCAGGTGATGATACTGGAAACTATGACTCCATTGGATTTCATGGACTTCAGAAATTATTTGCGCCCAGCGTCCGGCTTCCAGAGTTTGCAATTCAGACTTCTGGAGAATAAGGTACACTTTACCATTTTTTTAAATTTTAATGTGTGACAGAAAAACTAATAATAATTCCAATATGGGAACCGTTTCTGCTGGATTTTACGCGTGTAGCAGTACGTTGAGGTTTTGACAGGGAACGTAAACCTCTGCGCTGGACAGCCGTAGCTTAAAATACCTTCTTTAAATACCTTTGGGTGCTTCAGTATAAGCATAATTTAACAGAGACACATACAGAGGCGGACATCGACTTTATTTCGGCGTGGTATTCGTTATACCGTGTTTAACATTTTTTGTTTGTAAACCGATTGGAATGAAACAAACAGTAAATGTTACGGGAGGCTTGCTACCAATACATAAGTGAAGACCGCATTCAAATCGGTTAAGCCAATTCTGAGATTAGCGTTCACAAACGCACAGACAAACAGACAAAAATTCTAAAAGCTATTTCCTTTGTCTTCGGTAACGTAAGTACAACGTGTACAATTTTTTTTTTTTTTTTTTAATATTTAATGTACACTACTCGTTTACGATTTTATTATATGTAATAGATATAGATAATAACATAATAAGTGTTAGTTATTTTTTAATAAAAGTGTTTTTTTTTACAGCTCGGTTTAAAACAAGCGTTGCGTGTGAAATACAATCAAAATTATCAAACTGTCTTCGGTGACGACCCTGAAGCTATGGAGGCCTTACAGAAGTAAGTACCTATTTGCCACTTCACTTAGATGCATCTTTATTTAACTTTTGCTCTCACATATAATTTAAAATCAATGGAGTTGCTATCCACCCACTCAATTTGAAGGACCCATTTTGAAGTTTGATAAAATTAAAAGACGGTGTGCCATAATACGATCAGGCGTGGAAGGCTCACGGTGACAGACGGCCTGACGGTCCACGCGATGGTAGGTGGTTACCGTCGCCTGTAACATAAACAATGCCACAAGCACTGCGAGTACGCTGCAGACCATAGCAGCTGCAACCGTAGGGAAATGGGCTTTGGCATTCCTTACTCACTACCGAAACATAATAGCACACATACTGTTTTTTTCACGGTAGTCTTCTGTACTTCTGTCTTCTAGTGGTTACTGCTGCCCAAATGACTGCGAAAGACCTTTCCATCTTTTTATAAATAATGCGTTATTGTAGGTCAGAGCAGGAACCAGCTCTTCTGGCCCTTATCGAACGATGGTTGGAGAGGACGCCAGGGCTTGACACGCACGGATTCAATTTCTGGGGAAAATTTCAAGCTGCTGTCAACAAAACTCTCAAGGAAGACATAGAAGCAGCTTCGGTATGTTATTTTTTTTATTTTAAGATCAGTAGACAGGCTGACGGTCCACACTTGATGGTAGGTGGCTACCGTCGCCTATAACACAAGCAACGCCACAGCTGTTGCAAGTGCGCTGCCGACTATACAGTAGGATTAAGGATAAGGGAGGAAAATGGGCTCTGGCATCACTCACAGAAACACAAAAGCACGCGTGCTGTTATTTCACGGTGGTCTTCGGTAAGGGGGTGGCTACTGCCGCCAGACGAGCCGCCCAAATGTCTGCGAAACGCAGTGTGTCTTGTCACTACTTTGCAGATCCAGACCAGAGCCAAATGTTGATCCTGCCGGGAATCTAACCCGAGAACCCTAGAACAGAGCGTTAAGGCAAGTACCTGGCTCGTCAAAGTTATTTAATAGTTTGACCAGAACCAGACCAGAACCGCTATACCACGGGTGAAGCGGGATTGCAAATTTTTAGCGAAAACTACATTTGTTTTTAAGCTTATTAATTAATTTAAGTTCTGTACTAAAGTTTTAATCAGCTACTTTTATTTTATTTTTTATATTTTACACAATATTTAAAGAGGTCACGCTTACATCATAACTTAATCTAGAGTACTGCTATAGGTTTTATGGAGAAATATTATGGAGATTAATGTGTCGAATCAGCAGAAAAGAGTCATTTTCATAATATAAAAATACATAGCACAATAGACTATATTAAAAATTTGAATAGGGCAGATTTAAACAAGAAATTGTATTTTCTGAGAAAGAAATAGTAAATTACTGCTCAAAAATAAGCCTTCTCGTCACAATAATAAAAATTTTCAGCGACAACCACATTATTTTAAAGCTTATTAATTAACTTAGGTTCTGTACAAAAGTTTTAATTCGCTACTTTTATTTATTTTTTCATATTTTACATAATATTTTAAAAAAAACCTTCCAATTTTAAATCTGTTCGGTTGTCTCCGAAAAGCTACAAAAATTTGTTGTGCAATATTGCACCTTAGTTCACACGTTATTAGGTTGCACTCATTTTGGTAAAAATTGTATTCGATCTGAGGTTAGTCCTAGTCTTAAATATTTATATTCCACAAATCGATTACAATTTTCTTCACAATCTCGTATTAGACGTTGTTTTCATCAAATAAATAAAACATCTTCTTCTAATAAGTATATAAAATTTTTGTGTCACAGTGTTTGTAACAAAACAAACAAACAGAGAATAGGTCGTAATGTATTTTTCATCCCCCTACCCCCACCCCTTCATTTTTAATTCGCGATTTTAGTATTTTTGTGTGAAGAAAATTCAAATTATTTAACCGTCGTTCATTGACGTGAAGTGACGCGTCACTTTAATATATTTTTTGAAAATAAAATTGGACCCGATAGGTGGCGCCACAATCGGGTTACGGAATTATTTTCGGGTTCTGGCAGGACAACGTCTGGTGGGTCAGCTAGTATTATATGTATTCGGGTTGTTGCTTCTTATTGAAGATATGTATATCTTATCTTATCCTACATGCCATCCACCTCATGTTGCTTGGTTTATCAAAGCTGCAAAGTTTTTGAATTAAAGTTCCAAAGCGTTGTTTTCTTATAGCGTGAATCGAGTGAAGTAGTCCGCAAACATCGCTTGGAAGACGTCGAGAACCGCCGGGAAATTTATCGGTCGATCTTCGATCCCGCTGTACACGACGCACTGCGCTCTCGTGGAGAGAGAAGGTATTTGTTCAAAATTATTTATTCTTAAACACTAATTTTATAAATGAGAAAATAACTGTGTCTCTTTCAAGGCTAAACCAACTAGGTATGCTGAACTTATTTTAATGAAATTTTGCACGAAGACATTTGTAACTTTTCTGCTAAGCGAATCCGTGTGCAAAAGTGCGCCGAAGATATATTAAATCAACTAGCCGAGCCCGCAACTTCATAGGCGTGGTATTCGGTATAGCGCGTAACTTATTTGTTTGTAAACCGATTGGAATGAAACAAACACTAAATGTTAAGGGAAGCTTGCAGTGAAAACCACATTCAAATCGGTTAAGCCCTTCCTGAGATTAGCGTGCACAAACGCACAGACAAAGAAACAAATAGACAAAACTCTAAAAATTATATTTTTGTGCCTCGGTAACATAAGTACAACGTGTACAAATTGTTTTTTGTTTTATTATAATATGTATAGATATTATAATAGATTGCATTTTTATTACATAGGTACCAATATATAACTGTTTTGTGGAGATATGTGGACAAGTATCCCTACTGTATCCCACGGGATAAATGGAAAAAATCCGTTTATCCCTACCAGTGGGGATACATTAGTAAGAATAGGTGGAGTGGGCGGTTTTATTTATATTACTATCGCTATTTAATTCTTTTTTAGCATTGCCAAACTTGATAAGATAAAGGATAAAGAATACGAAGGAGACAAGTGTATAGGCCTTGACTTCCCTTACGCACTCATTGAAAAACACCAGCGCACGCACTGTTATTTCACTGTGGTCTTCTAAGGGATATAAGGGGATGGTTACTGAGGTCAGACGCACTGTCCAGTTTATGACATCGGAAGTATGCAGTAAAAGCCATAGCAATAGGTTATTGCTTACCATAATCTATACTAATATTATAAAGCTGAAGAGTTTGTTTGTTTGTTTGTCAGGAATAGCTCTCCTGAGATTAGCGATTCCTGACAGTCATAGCCTGTTATATTGTAATGTTATATGTTAGACTATATAACACCTCGAGAAATGGGCTACCAAATGGAAAAGTAATTTTTCAAATCCAATTCCTAGTTCCTGAGATTTGTGCGTTAAAAAAACTACTCGTTTTTATTATCTAGACTAATATTTATAAAGCTGAAGAGTTTGTTTGTTTGTTTGAACGCGCTAATCTCAGGAACTACTGGTTCGAATTGAAAAATTCTTTTTGTTTTGAATAGTCCATTTATCGAGGAAGGCTATAGGCTATATAACATCACAATAAGATAAATAGTATTTTATATATATAAGCAGTGTCCAGTACCACGCGCCCCTAGCGCACGCCGCCGCCGTATGGGGCCGCAGCGAAGTTCAGTTAGTTCAGTTAGTGGCCGAGTTCAGTTCACAAATCGATAAATTTGTGTTTGAAAACCAAAAAGTGTACAAAATTGTGACCCTTTTAGCTCAGAAATGTTGGAGAAGATGACTTATAAGCTCTCTAAAATAGATTAAATTTAAATTAAAAACAAAAACAAATGCTTGACATCAAACAGTATGCACATAAAACACTTAATTTAATTTCAGGCTTTCGCACAAAGCCTTGCAAGGCGCCATCATGATAACGTTCTACCGAGACGAGCCCCGTTTCTCTCAGCCACACCAGCTGCTAACGCTTCTCATGGACATGGACAGCCTCATCACCAAGTGGAGGTGTAAGTTTCGCTACTCTTTGTTAATAACACTTAAATATGTAATACTGATAAATTTTACAGCTCAGAATGGATGTAGGTGGTTTATAATTGTGCAGAGACACGTTATTGGGCGGTATTTAGATGGATCCACGGTATCGCCGTCTTTAGGAGTTAAATGAGTGACCCATGTAGTTAAGAAGTTTGTAGCGCCCCGCTTTCAAGAGCCTCCTGGAATTGAACAGCGAGAGTGGCATGGCTACGCCAGAACCCCTTCAATCAGTAGCCGCGCAGTCCGTCCGGTCCCGGACTTTTCCAGTTCTGAGCCTTACGGTCCGCAGCGACCACGTCGTCTTCAGTTATGGTGATGGGGTTCATCGGCGAGATTGTGGCACATACCTCCTCCACTGTATCCATCCAAGGGCCCTCTTCATGAGTAACTGGTTCGGACCACAGGTTCCGCCAGAAGCCAATAGTTTCTGCCTGATTAGGTCGGGGACCAGTCACTCTGCCGTCGTCTCTTCTTCTTTTGGTCACTCATGAAGAGGCGATTTTGACGGTACCTTTTAACCCTTTCCGAGTACCGCCGAATACGCTTACCCCAAGCAGCGATCTTCTGCTTCAGGTCATCAATGCGTTCCGTGAGTTTTCGGTGCACATCGAGGTTAGATAGATTCACTCTCTAACCCAAAAAGACCTCCCTCACGAAGCGCATCACTCTGGGTCTTGTGTTACCCGACCTGAAGCTGCTCAGTTTGCATCATCATCAAGTGGACCATTAGCGTGTCTGACGATCTTTACACAAAAAATTAAAAAAATGTTTAGTTTGTATCTTGTTGTAAGGTAATAACAAATAATGGATATTACTCAATTCTTCTTAACAGCTGTCTAAATACAAAACTTTACCCTTGGCTGGAAAAGTGACAGGGAACTGTCAACTTCTGAAATTGTAGAATTTATTTGTGAGAAAATTTTAATGTCTTTTTCTTTTTAATTTTGCTAGGGGTTTGATTTTCGTATATTTTTTAAATTAAACAAACAGACCTAATATGGAATATTATATAGATACGTATTTTTAACCAGTTTCTGAATTGCTTCTGGACAGCTCAAATGTGATTTCAGATAACCACGTTATAATGGTGCAGCGTATGATTGGTTCCCAACAACTCGGTACCGGCGGCTCATCTGGATACCAATATCTTCGTTCCACCCTCAGGTAAGTTTCGATCTCTGTATGTATAAAAGTTTTCCCTATTCCTAAATAGCGAATAAGTTATATCCACTCATTTAATAGAGTTGAAGTTTAAAGTTAAACAAAGTGCAGCTTCAAATGCAACGCAACGCAAACGCTTAATTCAAGTTCCATAATAGGGAATGTGCGTCTAATCCAAAAAGGGTTAATTTTTTTATGAAAATCATTGCTTTAAAATTATATTAATGTAAATATTATGGAATTATATATATGGGTCCGCACGTCCGAATAAAAAAACGGAACCCTTATAGGATCACTCGTGTGTCCGTCTGTCCGACCATTCAGCCCCCCTCTTTATCTCCGAAACTACTAAACCTAAAATTTTGAAAAATATACAGAAACTAGCGGCCCGCCCCCGGCTTCGCCGGTGTTGCAATTTTTATATATATGAACATTCCCCGTTTATCCCTCTTTCCATTAGTGAAAACCGAATTAAAATCGGTCTACCCGTTCACGCGTGATGCTGTGACCAAGAGAAATAGGGATTCATTTTTATATATATAGATTAGTTTTCTACTTATAGATTATAGAAAAACCTATAAGAAGTCCATGATATTAAAATAACATGGTAAATCACTCAATGTTGTGCGCATAGGTAACATCGTACGGAACCCTCTTCACGCGAGTTCAACTCGCACTCCCATTTTTTCTTTAAAAAATTTAATTATTAAAAAGTGCAAAAAATTGTGGGAAATTCGAAATACTTGAAACGGTCAGATTGAATGTGACGTCAAAGTCTATAATGACAGTGTCAACAAGCGCATAGTTGTTTGATTTGGGATGGTATTGTAGACTGTGACGTCACGACAAGCGCGCCAAAAGGGCTAGTCTTATAAAGTGCCCATTGTGTTATTAGTTAATTTTAACATATTTTTTTTGTTACCCTAAATTTTGGTTTTTCGGTACTGGATATTTTTTTCCGGTTACATAACGATATAACCTATCGTATAAAAATATTTTTAAAAATGTGCATATTCCTTATTATATTCATTACAGAAGATATGCCTCCTCCATAATCTTTTAATATTTAAAAAGGTCCAGTCGGAGGCATCTTAACCAGTCTTGACTCGCGGCCCCTACTTAGATCGTCGGTCCATCTAGTTGGTGGACATCCTACGCTGCGCTTACCGAAACGTGGACTCTATTTGAAACCTCTTGCAGAAAACACCCTCTTATAGAAGAACATCATGAAGTAGGATTGGTGTTAGAGCCCATTTCCTTATCACAGTTTGAGGTCGGCAGAGTGTAGTTGCGCAGACCCCTTCCCTCTGGATTATCTTCATGGTAATCTTCCATCAAGAGGAGCTTTAGCCTGTCTATATTGTGTAATGAAGACTCAAGAAAACGATTTCAAGTTTTATATAACTTACCTACACTGGTCTCATATAGAAATCGAACTCCAAATTATTATTTTTCCCTTTTCAGTGACCGATACAAAGTATTTTTGGATCTGTTCAATCTTTCCACTTTCCTGCTGCCTCGCTCGCTTATCCCACCGTTGGATGATGGAATGAAGAAGAGCCTCAACCTCACTTGGGGCGATTGCTATTGGGAAAATGGTAAGGCTAAGGAACAAACGGACGGTTCATGATAGATCCCAAATAGATCAACTCTGCGATACATATTATCCAAAGAGTTAGGAATCAGTATATTCTCTAAATTACTGGAAATTGAAATCTTATCATTTTTTTAAATATATCTTAATAAATTATTTGAATATTTTCGTTTGTATTAATGCTTCATTAAAAAAATAAAGGTTTGTCTAATATCAAGTTTTTCTTCGACGATTATCAGCCAACAAATACCTACTTCTAAACATAGCCTTTACTTTAACTATGAGCTCATTCACATTAGTAAAAGACATAGGAAAAGTTTAAAACTTGGAGATTCTGAACTCTTTGCAATAACCTATAGGCTTAGAAAAACAGAAACATAATTCTATTTGGATTTATCAATCTGTTATACATATTATAGTTTTAAAACACTACGTAATTCTATTTTAATCAATATTAAAATAGAATAAAAACAATATTTATATGTAATCTGATTTAAAAAGAACTATAAGTATGTATCCAATGTTATCAGTTTATTAAGACTTTGTATCGTGTTTACCATAATAATTTTTTTAAATTGAATTAAATATCAGTTAAAGAAAAATTTGAATTATTTTCTTTCTTTATCAATCTAGTTTTATCAACCTATATCAACCTAGTTTGGTACACTTATCATTTAGTAGTGGCAGGGCATACAGCGTTTTGCAGTCATTTGGACAGCTCGTCTGGCGGCAGCAACCACCCACTTACAGAAGACCATGCACCGTGAAATAACTGCTGCTGTGTTTCGGTGAGTGAGTAAGGGATGCCAGAGTCCATTTTGCTATCCAATTCTACTGCAGTCGGCAGCGTACTTGCAGCATCTGTGGCGTTGCTTGTGTTATAAGCGATAGTAGCCACCTACCATCAAGTGGACCTTCAGCCTGTCTGCCGACCTTTTCCTTTTTCCATTTGCAGACTCTCCGAAATTATTAATTATTATTAATTCCATACAAAATTAATAAGAAAGTTGCAGATATTGGACCGTTTACTTTATTTATATAACAGCACTAATGCGACAAAAGTTATTCTACAGTTATAGTTGTAAAACTTAGGCTTTAGGACATATCGAGCAACGTTGAATTGAGATCACAAATTGGAAGCCAAGGTTACTCTAGCTTCAATAAAATGGTGTGGTCTAGTTCCCTATAAGGCCCAGATTAAGGTTAGGTTTCCTTAGGTATACGAACCAGTGATTCCACTTTTAGGGGTTTCTCCCTTTTTTAGGGAAAAATAACTGAAATTATGCATGATTAAGGAATATTTTAATAAGACAGGGATTTAGGGATATTCGGGGAAAAATGCAAACCTATGTTGGTAACCCTATATTTATATAAGTTACTGTATGATAGCTATGAAACTTTGCTTACTCTTTGGTACCACCGACGACAGGCGTATGCATATGCAAAGCGGACTGGCTTAGAGGTCTAGTTACCAGGCCTAAATACAAAATTGCTAAATTTTAGAACCCAACAGTGCCATGTTAAGCGCAGCAAAATGTTACAAAAGTAATGCTTCGGCTTCTACTTCTTCTTGTCTTGTATTGAATAATAGATACACAATTGATTATAGACTTCTTTATTATAATATGGTATGGTATCAGTATAAATTTACATGCTTGATAGATTGACATTTGAATGGCACCGCGTCGGGGTTCGCACAACGAACGCAGCTATCCCTGACACTTCTAATCTTTTAAATTTGTGAATAATTTATTTAATAAATAAAATAATATCTATCAAATTATTGTTTATTTGCCTGATTAAAAACATGCTCCTTAAAAATAGGATTTTATGAGATCGTATAGGGAATTTTAGGGACAAATCCTAAAACATCTAGGGAAAAATGAAAATCGTAAGTGGAAACACTGATACGAACATACCCATCATAATATATACTACATATTAGTTTGAATATAGACTAGATATTCATCAGTCGTCTACCACTGTTAGAGTGAAACAGACGTGAATATTGTGGCAAATGCTTAATTTCAGGGTTCGCTGATATATGTCAGCGGATATATATCACGATCATGGAAGTAATAAGTACTGATCACGATATATCGTTTGATATTTATGCGCCTATATATCAATTGATATTTTACTGTCATCTGAACTAGAAATTTAGCAGATTCATGTTTACTGGCAAAACATATTAAAAAACTACATTAGAGATTTTGCATGTTTTGTAATTTAATTATATAATATTTAAATATTATTTGCTCTTCTAAGTGTTGATTAAATTTGATTATTATTTAATATTCTCAAAAATTTGTATGTTTTGCTTGATGCCATTTTGCATTACTTTTTTTTATATAAATAAAGATCAAATAATCAAGCTCATATTTTATTATTTTTTATTTTACATTATCATTTTGAGATTTTAACAGAATGAAAATTGCTTCTTTTTTTAATCCCACTGTTTTCCCAAAATGGCCGCCGGTATAGCGCGATCGGCCTTGCACGTACGCCACTTTTGAGCGCCATTAGCTAATAAGCAAGGAAACTGAGGTCCAAGGAGAGAAGCTGACTGAGTGCCGTGTTACAATTGTTAATATCGGATTTTTGCGAAACCTACTTAATTTACTAGAAGCTGAAGAAGAAAAAGTTACTTAGCAGCGAAATTGAGACGAAGGAAGGCTACTAATAAAGTATACTTTATGACGAAGAATGAAGGATGCTACAGGCAACACCTTTCGAAAAAAAAAATTGTAGATTATAGATAGATTTTTTTTTAATATTAAAGTCGGCAACAGCCTGACGGTTTTTATGTGAAGGTCTTCAGATAAGCTGACGGGCTGACGGTCCACTTGATGGTACGTGGCTACCGTCTCCTATAATACATCGCCACAGGAGCTGCAAGTGCGTTGCCAACTACATCAGTAGGATTAAGGATAAAGCATTGGAAAGGGTTAGGGAAATGGGCTCCAGCATCCTTTACTCACTCACTGAAACACAACAGCACAGCTGTTATTTCACGGTGGAACGCCAAAATGACTGCGAAAAGCAGCGTGCCCTGCCACTACTTTCCAGACCAGAGCCAACTTTAAAAAGTTAATTCCCAAAGTTGACCCTGCCGGGAATCAAACCCAGAACAGAGCGTTAAGGCAAGCACCCTAACCACTCATCCAACGGGCTCGTCGTCTTGCAGCGTCGAACTGGACGAATCGTCTACGATCCATTGCTTTCTTATCAACTGTTAGTATGTAGCCTCTTTTGTGTGTTCTACCAGCTGTACAATGGTGAGTACTCCAATGACTTGTTCCAATTGATGCCTACTTCGAGTTTTGCCTTAGATATGGAGTCCATTTATAGCGCTTATCCCATTGGTCGAAATTCAACCGTAATTCATTTAATTTTTAAGTACTATATATATAGGGCTGCCACCATCTAAATTACGGACCCAGGACAAAAACTTCGAAAACCCCGGACATTTGGGTGAAATAAAGATTTTCCCCGGACTCCCTCGAAAAAAATACAATAAAATAATAACGAATACATTAATAACGAATACAAATAATAACAACGAAACGAATAAAATAATACATATACGAAAATGTGTGCTCATGTCAAATCAAAACACTATTATTCCATTGGTTGATTTTGACACTAGCGCGCAGCGTGACCACTTTTTCGTCAGATATTCTACCAAATACACTGCTAAAATCTACCAAAATCTAATTCAAAATTCTATTAATGATATTTAAGTCGTTCTAGATAAAATAGTTTATAAACAGTACACATGTTTTTATATTTTATTATCAATATTTATCATCCACTTTTTTTTACATTTTTATATAGTGTTGCATCACTTTTCATAACTTGTACCTAGCATGAATGATTCGGGTTTAAAATGAGTATAGTTTTTGCCTCTTACACACTCCTTGCGGTGTAAAATTGACCGCACGTTTCGATTATAAAATCTATTACGATCGTCCCTTTTGATCCTGTTTATTGCCGAGAATATGCGTTCGCATTTTGCGTTCGACACTGGAAGACAAAGCATCTGCATCGCTTTTGCTTGCTTTTCACGATTTTAATAACGCACGCAATTGTCAAACAAACGACTAGACTTCTGTTAATGTAATAAAACAAACTTACCAACAACAGTCAACAACTTACATGAGTATACCTAAGTATAAAATGTTTTAAGTGCCATAACTAATTTGATAAAACAACCTTAGTTGTTAATCAATAAAGTTTATTTTCCAAAACCTTAATAGAAGTATGGGGAAGCCCCTTCCATCAATGCTTCTAATCGTTCTGTTTTGGCCTGGATTCATACATTTTTCACCAAATTTTCTTAAATATCGATTTTCTACTAGAATCTACTATACAATTTTACACTACTAAATCTTTGCTTGTATATAAAGACGTTGTGTATATTTGTTAGAAAATATCCGAATTGTTTTGTCGAAAATAACGAAATAGGAACCAAAATAACTAGGCAAGGTAATTTATTGCAAAGACCAAAATGTAGATTAGAACTATTTAATAGAAACGTTTATGTTATGGCAATTAAAACATACAATAAACTACCTAATAATATAAAGGAATTGTCGGATCCTAAATTTACAAGAACATTAACAAAATGTTTATTAAGTAGATTGTTGTTATTATGATGTTAAAGAATTTTATAATAAGAAACATTAATTCCTTTATTAATATATTAGTTTACAAACAATTAAACACAAATATTTGCATGCCCTTGGCGGGTAGAACATACTTTGTACTGTAACTGCTGTATACAAATTAAAATCCTGTAAACATGTGTTCGCGCAAATAAAGATTTATTTTATTTATTTATTTATTTGCCCCCTTGCCCTTAAATCTACTAAAAAAGTAGAAATCTACTAAAAGTGGTCACGCTGAGCGCGCATTTTAACGTCAGAAATACACCCGTGGAAACGGTGCCTAAAAAGTAGGTAGGAACTAGGTATTTTAAGGGCTTAATTTTACCTGCGGAAACGGGGTGTTTCCAATTAACGAGAAGTCCGAATTCTTAGCAACGAGTTTTAGTGCTAGATGTTAAAGAAATATAAAAATGTTCAACAAATACAAAAATTTCAAAGCCACTAAAAATACCTACCCCTAAACATATAAAGCCCTTAAAAAAATCCCATCCCTCTAAATTGGGGGGAGGACCCGATAAATTGGGAACCTTGTTTTAGTTACATCACAGACTATACATTGATGCTGAGTTAGATACATAGTACTTACTGTACACCCACAAACAAAACATGCTTGAATTCGCAAATCTTGCGTTTCATTTTACTCAACAAATCTTGAATAACGTCTATGATGACTTGAAATCTAAAATGATATTGTATATATCATAGTTTCATATTGGGCTAAAGTTTTTTCAACAACTTAGGCATAATACTTCTACTACGGTCTAAAGCTTGAAAAATTTATAATTTCGCTCTGCTGTGAATCGGAACGTCTAGCAATGGTTGTCATATCTTCCTCGCTCGCACTTATTCGATGTGTCGTTCATTTGTTCTCACTCTGTACTAAAAACTGAAGTCGAGGACGAGGATACATATAATTTTAGTAATTACAATATTGCCAATATGGTGCAGCGCAACTCGTGGAATAAATTGACGCTGGCGACAGCAGCGCTACAGCAACCGATGGCACTGTTGCTGTAAATTTTTTAATGTTGCCACCTATTAATTGTTTTGTTTTCCGTCCAAACTGGGTCCTAATGTTTCGTCAATCTATTGAAGTACGCAAACTGGCCACACAGTACGCGAGTACGGTACACCATACCATTTAATAGTACGCAATGCATACCAATGCGTACCCTAATGGCAACCATGCTTATGCCTAGGTCACTGAGGTGGTTGCGCGGCGGCGGGGCGCGCGAAGCGGGGCGACTTTAAAAAGTGTCCGGGTTTTACCCGGACACTTTCAAAAACCCCGCCCGGACGCTCCCCGGACGCCCTCCAAACTAGGACAAATCCGGGGAAACCCGGACGGATGGCAGCCCTATATATATACTATATATACTACTCTTTTCAGTTGCGATCAAACTGACTGACCATAAACAAAAGAGTGTACGTATACAATTACATACGTAGTATCAAATGTGTGTGCGTATGTCAGACTCGCGGTAGTGTGTGTAATGTTTATTTTAATCAATTTAGTGCATTTTAAATGCATATTATATAAAAATATTAAATTCTTCTCCATATAAACTTTAGGTGTACCAAATTTCGCACTCCTCCGTCCGGGGAATTATCTTAAAGAGAAAGATAAATAAGATAAAGAAAGCTGTTAACCTTGTTACCTATTTTTTCCCCCACTGATGGTGGCGGGATGGTAACAAGTAAAAAAAGAAATTAAAAGGAAAAATAAAAATCTGCGCTAAGGCGTATACAATATTTATTAAATTGAAAACAAAACACATCAGATATTTAAATTAAATAATCTACTTATCAATTTCTTATGGTAAAAATCACATCCAATTTGATATAGTAAAAAAAATAAAAATTAGCAGGGTCTTCGTGGAGACCAATCGAGATCTATTCGCCGTTGAAAAGCCCAAATTAGATTAATCAGTCTACTGAAAAGCCTATAATACCTAAACGTGGGTAGGGGTATCCGTCACGGGTAAATCGCAATTATTTAAGAAAAAGAAAACGTAACTTTTGGCGTGGTGGGTACCCTGCAGAAGAGACGTCCGCGCCCGACGACCACGAGAAGCACAGCCTGCAGACAGCGGCCTAGCCTCGACGTGACGAGAAGACGCGGGGAAGGACTCCACCACACAGGCAGAAGAGACGCGACCGGATCGTTGGCCGGACAGACGGTCAGAAGACCTTGGACAGGTCGGCCAGCCGAGGTTCTACTGCGCAGCCCTTCGGGACCCTCGAGGTACCTCCTCGCTTGTCACGCTTCTTCACCTCTCACCAGACCCCAAACAAAAAAACCCCTGAAACACGTCGAAGACATGCCTCAGATGCTATCCTACACCGCATGTACGGCTGTCGCCGCGGTGGGGACAGGGATATACACGGTAGACGGCACCTCACCAAATTTCTACTATCTATCCGTCTACTTTTGCAAACCAAACAATTAAAAAAAATTAATAACGAATAACGCCCATCAAGAGAACACGTTATCCTTTATTAATACACTAATCTAGGAACACAAATGGAACTCGGAATTAAAAATTTAACCTTTTCACACCATGCGGTGCCACGAAATAATGTAAGGAATCTAGAAAACTACACTCGGACAACCAAAAACGACTCACCGATTTTATTTCGGGGCGTAGATTTAACAGGTATTCTCCGATGTAAATACAAACTGGAAAGTGACGGCCACGAGGCTTGAATACGGTGATGGCAATCAGCAACTCGCTACGTGCTCCTTCGACGGCTGCCGGCTTCGGAAAAGAACGCGGGCGCCGTTCGTCGCTAACTCAACGACTCTGCACCCCTCTTACCTCACCTCTTTTGCCTTTCGGGCCACGCCCTCTTGCAGATTATACTCTCAAGCAAATACATTTCAATCGACAAAGCGCCTGATTGATTCAAACAGCTAAACAACGCAGAAACTATTATGGCTATATAAAATTTGTAATGTAACAGTACCCCGCCACTCCTCAGAATTTTGCTGCTCGCAGGAAAATTCGAGCTGGTCCCCAGCTATCACCAACCCGCTTGGCACGAAAACCTCTGGAGACAGGACAGGCACTGCCACGACAATACTGCGACAAATCTTCAGAGAATGACTGAGCGTAATTAGACCGGAAATAAACGTACATAAACATAATTATAATAAAACATACTATAAAAGGTGCAATAAATACTAGAAAATATATTATAAACTAACGGAGGCCTGGCGTCGCAGTCTGCTGCTATCAGCGCAACATACTGGTATTCCAGAACCAACCGAATAAGATAGGATAAAGTAGGAAAGATAGAGGATAAGAATACGGAAGAGAGTTGCATCGGCTTGTTTTGACAGAGTTGCATCCGCTCTGAATGGTAGTAAGTACACATGAGTAGGCGTAAAAAAAATATGCACATAAGTTGTACAAAATATGCACAGTAAAAAAAAATGCACGAATATACGCGCAAGGTATGCACAAAATCTGCACACAAGTAAATAAAACGCTGAACTACTCAAGTGTACTACTTGGCTTGTTGTTACGAGGTCATTACCCGCCCCGGTAGATAGGAAGAGTAGAAGGAAGAATCAGCGACGGCTTTTTTTTATACGGAGTCGTGACCCGCTCCGGGCTTAGGCTTCTTTAACGAGTTTCCCACCGCTCGTTAGGCTATTAGGATACATAAGGATAAAAATAGATATACATACTATAAGAAAGAGTTTCCGTCTAATGTCGCAAGGTCTCTCTCCTCCGACTATAAAAGGAAATTGATCTCGAACAGCTCCACCCTGCTCGAATGGACAACACTACTGAATTAATAATAATACACTGAAGAAAAAAAATTATAACAACAAAAATACTCTAAACTAACAAAAGAAAATTGTCTATTTTAAATGCTGGACATGCCAGGACCCTATTACCTTTCCATCCGAAACACGCTCTAACTCATAAACTAAAGGAGAAGGTTTCCCTACCACACGACACTTTTCATATTTGGGAGCCAGTTTTGCCATAAAATGTTTACTGGCATCACTCAATGGAAACGTCTTCTTCCAAACTGTATCACCTAACTGAAATTCAACATTCCTGCGACCACGATTGTAGTATCGCTGACTCCGCTGGTGAGCTTTTGCGATGGCCTCCTTTACACTATCGAAGACAGCGCGCAAACCCTCCAACCGGGTAGCGTACTCCTCACGAGAGGCGCAAGACAAGTCCAAAGGTGTGGACGAAGAACACTCCCTGTAAATAGATCCACAAGTGACTGGCTCTCTCCCAAAAACTAAAAAGAATGGTGTGAACTTGGTAGTCTCATTCACCACGCTGTTCATTGCAAATTGAATTCCGGGCAAGGACACATCCCAGGTACGGTGATCATTTTGCACCAAAACGGAAATGGCCGTTACTACCGTACGGTTGTAACGTTCTGTAACTGTGTTCGATTGCGGACAATAACGGGGTGTCAAATGTATCTGCGGCACCCGGTACCGCTCCCACAATGCTTGCATCTCCCTACCTACGAATTGCGTGCCATTATCCGCGATAACGGTACGGGGGATTCCATGAATAAGGAATACACCGTCCTCTAGCTTCTGCGCGATGGACTTCGCTACGGCTCGGCGGAGTGGAAACAACAAACAGTACTTTGAGAAACAACATACCACCGTTAACAAAAACGTGTGCCCCGCTCGCGAACGCGGCAACGGACCCACCAAATCGACACTAATCGTCTCAAAGGGACGAGAACAAACTTTGGGTTTCCCCATAAGACCAGCTGGCGGAGATTGGGTATGTTTATAGGCCCTACATACTTCGCAAGCACCTACGAACTTAATTACATCCCTATACATCCCTGGCCAAAAGTAATGTTGCGCTAAGCGCTTATAAGTTTTAAAAATACCAAAATGAGGGGATAATAGCCCACAATGACTTGATTTAATTAAATCCGACCTACGGTCAAAAGGAATCACCTCCTTCCAGTCAAATTCCTCCGAAAGATTAAATTTATTTTTTGAAAATCTTAATAATTTACCATCTTGAATCTGGTAATTTGGACACGAAGCTGGGGACTGTGTGCATCGATCCACGATCCGCGAGTACCAGGGGTCGTTGGGAACAAGGTCGATTGACGTCACTGGAACCGCTCGAGACAAGGCGTCCGGTACGACGTTGTCCTTCCCCTTCCGGTGTTCGATGACAAAATCGTAGGGCGACAGGCGACAGCCCCAACGTGCCAAACGTCCAGTGGGATTAGATAGATTGAAAAACCACTTAAGACTAGAGTGGTCGGTGATGACCTTAAAGACAGGACCATCCTCTAAATATGCTCGAAAATGCTCGACCGAAAATACAACCGCTAACGCCTCCCTTTCGGTTGCCGAGTAGTTACGCTCAGCTTTATTAAGCGACCGACTAGCGAAAGCGACTGGATGCTCTTGACCGTCCTCCCCCGTCTGCATTAACGCTCCGGCGATTCCATAACTGGAAGCGTCACAGTGAACTGCGAAGGGTTATTTAAAGTCAGGACAAGCTAAAATAGGAGCAGACACTAACGCGGACTTTAACCTAACAAAAGCCTCCTCCGCCTCCGAATTCCAGTTAAATGGAGGGGCGTTTTTACGATTGCTCGTCAAGACATTAAGAGGAGCAGCTATAGTGCTAAAATCTTTAATAAACCTCCTATAATAAGAAGCTGTTCCCAAAAACATTTTCACTTCCTTACGACACGTAGGCACGGGAAAATTTAAAATGGCCACAACCGGATCTAAAAAGCGACGCTGTTCAGGCATCGGCCTATCTGAAGAATGAACAGATTTTAATTCTGAAACCACGGGAACTGTGGGAAAGCTTTTAAATAAAGTTACATTTTTAAAAATTTTAGGAGCCAAGTTAAAAGTTTTCCAAAAGTCTACCCCTAAAATTAATGGTGTGGAAACTTTGGGAATAATAAAAAATTAATCACGCGAGTTACGCCGTCCAAAGTGACTGGCAACGTCAAATAACCGTCTACTTCTACAAGCGAGTCGTTGGCGGTGGAGACGTGCGTAAACTCCTTACTAAAATGACGCTTGACACCTAAGTTCAAAAAATAGTCTGCCGTAGCAGAACCCAATATAGACACGACCGAACCCGAATCCAATAACCCATACAAAGACCTACCAAAAATATTTACATTTAAAAATGGACGTTCATCCCCTAAGTGGGTCTGACGAATCGAAGCTATTTTACAAAAAGTTAAAAAAGAATGAAGCTGCCTTAAATGTGACTGCCACTCATCAGAATTAAAGTTGGGGTGTGGCTTTAATTCTACACCTCGATTCGCGCTTACAAGTTTTTTGATGCGGTTTGTGCCGATGAATTAGGGCGACAGGCAGGACAATGCTTGTATGTGACCCCCTGAATACCGCACGAGAAACAAACCACTTGCTTCGATTTACAAGACGCCAATGTGTGTCCAGAAACTCGACAGCGAGCGCAGAAGGAAGAGCTTCCGGGTTTAGCATGATGTACTGCCTCAACTCGATGATGGTGCTTCCCCCTGAACGCTAGCTCCGGAACAAGAGTAGTCGGACCCACTCGTGGTGGCTCCTTGTAAGACGACGCGCGCGAATGACTATATTCTAACACCTTGCATTTTGACTGTAATTCCTTAATGGACGAAACTTCATCTAAGGCTAAACTAGTTAAAAACTTGGGACAAAGATTATACCTAATTATTCGTAATTTTTCTCCTTCCGAAAGAGACACTGACAACCGTTCAAAATAATTTAACATTACTGCAATAAACGCAGAACACGACTCTCCGGGACCCTGTGTCCTACTTCGAATCTCATTCATTAACCTATCATCATAATCAGGCGGGGAAAATTCTTCTATCAATTGCCGTCTGAGATCGCCCCAGTCCGACAATGTAGACTTCACACTACGGTGCCACGTTAAAGCGTGATCGGTAAATAACTCCGCAGCGGAACGAAACAAAGTGCCCTCCGAAATATTCCTCGACTGGCAGAGTTCGTCAAGACGCAAAAGGAAAGAACGAACACAACCGGACCCGTCAAATTGTATATTCAGCTTCTGAACGCCCCTATCATTATTAATCAGCTCCTCACTCCTATGGGAATGTGTGGACGCCCTCGCAGAACCTAAGTCCACGACTGGAAGTGGCTCCTCACTCACTCCTTCGTTTGTTTCTTCGAACGACTTTTTAAAGGAAAAGAACAGCTTATCAATTTTACTAAGGTACACGTTCAGATTCTCCCGTAATGTCGAAATCCGGTCGCCATCATCTAATCTCACACGTCCCAAACGATGGTGCAAATGATGAGCTACGGCTTTAGCCCTTCCGAAAATTTTAAAAGGCGGGGAACCGCTCAACATAGACGACAACTCCTTTAATTTGCCCTCTATTACTGCTAACTCCTCCGTAGGATCAAAAGATGTCTCTAAAATATAATCGGCTGGCACCGCACGAGCTAACTCCCTAATCTGCACTCGAAGACCTTCTACTGTACTCGCGGGCTCCGCGTCCCTAATAGTTACTTCGTACACCAATTCATCCTTCCTCAATAAATTATAAGCTATCGGACGTTCCATTCCGCCGTTAAAAAAAAATCTCGAAATAAAAAAATAAAAAAGAAAACGGTTTACCGGAATGAGCGATACCGATAAAAAATTAAATTAAAAAAATATGATTTTTCTTTAAAAAGATAAATCTATATTCAATAAAAAAAACTATAAAAAGTTAAGTAAAATAAGAGGAAGAACAAATATAATGAAACCCGGGCGCAAGCGCGAGTGATAAAAGTTAAGTTCGTTCCGGAAAGAGAAGAGAAAAAAAAATGACTAAGTTAAAAAAATTACTAGGATTCGGTACGAATTCGAAAGACAAAAGCAATAAAAAAAACAAATAAATAACTAAGTTTCCGACGGCTGTAGTCCCGATTGATCCCCGAGAAAAAACTAAGTTTCAAAATACAAAGTTATAGAAAAAATTTACACCTATTTAAAAGTTACACAACTATAAAAAAAAATTATTTACCTAAAAGAAAATTATACACAAAAAAAAATCACAGTTACTTATAACTTAAAAAAAAAACACATCAAAAGTTTATTATAATTGTACACAAAAAAAGAAGTTGATAATAAACAAACACCTTAAAAATAAACAAAACTAAACATTGCAAAGAAAAATCGAATACCCCTCTTTGTGAAATAAAAAAATCTATTAAATGTTGTTACGAATATGAAATTTACTAATAGGTTGTAGGTAGTTACCTAATTGTGATAAGAAATATCTTATCAGTATAAAAAATTTAAAACAAACTTAATGAAACCTTCTTTTGTTCCTGGTCAATGTGCACGAATTAAGAAAATGAAACGGTATAACGCCTTAAAAAAAATTATTGTTAAAATAAGAGCAAAAAAAAAACTAAATTGAAAACTAAAAAGAAAAATTTTCAAATTAGATTTAAAAATAAAAAAGTAAAAAATTGGTTCCTTAAAGAACAATAAGTAAAAGTTAAGTATTATTAATAAAGTGTTTTTAAGGAACCTTTAATAAGAATATAAAAAATAAGAAAAAGGACCACCCGAAAAATTGGGGAAGGGGGAAGGGTGGTATAAGGGTAGGGAAGGATATAAGGATAATGGATAGGATGGGAATAGGAAAAGGACCCTGGAACGTAAATCCACCGAGACGGTATAAAACCCGACCGAAACGGCTTCCCGGAATTACGTGTGGCGCTTGCACCAGGACGAAAGTGTGGGAGCACTTCCTACCACTGCCTAGCTAGACCAGAAACAAAAGGGGAAAACGAAAACGCTTTTCGAGGGCGAAAACGCACACACAAAAAGAAAAAAAAATTGAAAATAAATAAAAAAATAAAAGAACGAGGGGTAGAGAAAAAAAATTAAAAATTAAAAAAAAAAATGCTTTTCCGAAGCTAGGGCTTAGATCTCGATTGTTATCCAAGCGAAAGACTGGATAATTCCCCACGAAACCTGTCCCTGTTCGGGCGCCAATTGTTACCTATTTTTTCCCCCACTGATGGTGGCGGGATGGTAACAAGTAAAAAAAGAAATTAAAAGGAAAAATAAAAATCTGCGCTAAGGCGTATACAATATTTATTAAATTGAAAACAAAACACATCAGATATTTAAATTAAATAATCTACTTATCAATTTCTTATGGTAAAAATCACATCCAATTTGATATAGTAAAAAAAATAAAAATTAGCAGGGTCTTCGTGGAGACCAATCGAGATCTATTCGCCGTCGAAAAGCCCAAATTAGATTAATCAGTCTACTGAAAAGCCTATAATACCTAAACGTGGGTAGGGGTATCCGTCACGGGTAAATCGCAATTATTTAAGAAAAAGAAAACGTAACTTTTGGCGTGGTGGGTACCCTGCAGAGGAGACGTCCGCGCCCGACGACCACGAGAAGCACAGCCTGCAGACAGCGGCCTAGCCTCGACGTGACGAGAAGACGCGGGGAAGGACTCCACCACACAGGCAGAAGAGACGCGACCGGATCGTTGGCCGGACAGACGGTCAGAAGACCTTGGACAGGTCGGCCAGCCGAGGTTCTACTGCGCAGCCCTTCGGGACCCTCGAGGTACCTCCTCGCTTGTCACGCTTCTTCACCTCTCACCAGACCCCAAACAAAAAAACCCCTGAAACACGTCGAAGACATGCCTCAGATGCTATCCTACACCGCATGTACGGCTGTCGCCGCGGTGGGGACAGGGATATACACGGTAGACGGCACCTCACCAAATTTCTACTATCTATCCGTCTACTTTTGCAAACCAAACAATTAAAAAAAATTAATAACGAATAACGCCCATCAAGAGAACACGTTATCCTTTATTAATACACTAATCTAGGAACACAAATGGAACTCGGAATTAAAAATTTAACCTTTTCACACCATGCGGTGCCACGAAATAATGTAAGGAATCTAGAAAACTACACTCGGACAACCAAAAACGACTCACCGATTTTATTTCGGGGCGTAGATTTAACAGGTATTCTCCGATGTAAATACAAACTGGAAAGTGACGGCCACGAGGCTTGAATACGGTGATGGCAATCAGCAACTCGCTACGTGCTCCTTCGACGGCTGCCGGCTTCGGAAAAGAACGCGGGCGCCGTTCGTCGCTAACTCAACGACTCTGCACCCCTCTTACCTCACCTCTTTTGCCTTTCGGGCCACGCCCTCTTGCAGATTATACTCTCAAGCAAATACATTTCAATCGACAAAGCGCCTGATTGATTCAAACAGCTAAACAACGCAGAAACTATTATGGCTATATAAAATTTGTAATGTAACAACCTTTGTAAGTGATATCTAAACGGACACCCTTTTCCAACCTTTTCCTATATACCTAGGGTCCTATTTTGTTAGTTATCGAGGTTTCGGATAAAATTTAAAAAAAAAACATAATACACGGCCGGTATCAGGCTATTTATTTCAAAAATTAGGTAGGTATCAATAGTTTTTACACAAATGCATTTTATATTGAAAACATTGTAAAATCTTAAGTGTAAATTATTTAAATACTATACTAAAGATTTAAATCCCAACCTAAAACAAGAAATGCGTTGGGGTAAATGTATCTATCATATGGGAATATAGTGTGTGCACAAACTAATAAAAATTCAACATTTATTTCAATAACCTCCAGTTTTACTGGAAAAATACTTCTTATATGAACCATAACAAACAATTAGATTTATAAATATCCATAAACAAAATACCCGTAAATAGGGTAAATAAATCTATGTACAATATGGAAATACAGTGTGTTTATTTATTTTAAAAACACTGAAATCTTACACTAAGGCCGCATAAAAGTGGGTTTTTTTTTTAATTATCGTTATACAATACAAAAATCGTAATACAATAGCTCAAATAAAAATTCATGCCAAATGGGCTTTATAGACATCACAATTTCGTTGGCCAACCGACAGCTGACGCCGACAAATTGCTTTGTCTATAGTCATGTTGGCCAACATAATTATTATTTATCTCCAATATTTTCGGTTGGTTGGGACCACGGAGCATATACAAAGAGGAGATGGCCTAAACAACTGTGCACTGATTTCAAACTAGGTCCTGACGTCATTTTTTGTGGGCGTGGTCTTGGTCAGTCTGCTGTCGGCACTGGTCACGGTGTGGCGGCGCTTGTTTGTTGTAGACTACAGACAATTTTCATTGGCAATTTAAGATAATTGGGCGGGGTCTAACTTCCTCCTTGCCCCGCGCAGTAGTCACGCGCCGCTCTATAGAAAAATTCAATAACAACATCTCCTCTTTGTATATGCTCCGTGGTTGGGACGAACATCCAACTACACCCGACAGCCAACTTATTGTAGTGTCTATAGTGTGATTGGACCAAAGATAATTGCGTTGGACAACCGAACCGAACCATGGCGTGGTTGTCTATAGTTAGTTTTGTTAATTCCATAGAGTAAAGTAATATATATAAGGTTAATTCTGTGACTTTAGTCTGTGGTTTATGATTTTATTGAAATTAGAAACTGGCAGTTGGAGAATATTGTTGGCATTTGTTGGTGGGTCTATTTGGCGAACGCCGACCGGTTGTAACAACCTGTTGTCCCTACAGATTGTGCAGTCTATAAGGGGTCTTAGTAAGTTTGCCGACAGTGTATCCCGCCTTCCCCTTTTGGCGCGCTTGTCGTAATGTCACAGTCTACAATACCAATCAAAGTTAAAAAATCTCAAATCAAACAACTATGCGCTTGTTGACACTGTCATTATAGACTACGTCACATTCGATCTGACCGTTTCAAGTATTTTGAATTTCCCACATTTTTATGCACTTTTTAAAAATTATTTTCTGAACAAAAAAGAAATAATATTAAAAAATATTTACATAGACATAATTCTAAAGGAAAAATGTTCATTAAAAAAAATTTACCCTTTTTTTAATTAGACGAATATTCCCTATTATACAGAATATTTTAACAGCACCTTAGGGGAAGTACTGTAAATACTGAAGATAGCAAAGTAAACATTCCTGTATTTATTAAAAGATTCAAATTTGTCTAACAAACATGGCAAATTAAATGAAATAAAAACTATTATTGTGCATTACAAGAATTTTTGACCGTAAAACACTTTATTAGAAAAATGACCAAAAAAAATTTTTACAGGCTGCAGTTACTTTTTTATTATGTCAATTGGAATTAATTAACAGTTAGGAACGATTGATTTACTATTAAAACGAGAGAATAAATATAAAATTCTAAAAAAAAATTATAAGAATTTATAATAAATAAATATCTAACATGTGTGAAATTTTGTGTTGATAAGTAGACACCACTAATTAGAAAATGTTTTTATTATTTAAGCATTGCTTTCAAAGCACAGTAATTTAAAGTTTAAAACTGATGATAAAATATAAAAAAAATATTTAAAAAAAGAAAAATTCTTTACATGACATAAATTTTCTTTCCGCCGCTATAAATGGCTTCAGATGTCGTCCGCCCTCTTTTATATGTACTTGGCTGATACCACAATGAATGAGAAAATACAAAAGAAAAGAAATAAACCAAAAGAAAAGACGTAAAATTAATTAATACACGAGAAAATACAAAAAAAAGAGAGAGAAAATAAAAAAAATGATGGGTTACTAAATTTATTTAAATTTATACGAGAAACATCAGGCTGGAACGACCACCGGATCACTTTTACGTCCGACGAGGAATCGGTATGACACAAAATGTTTATAAACACTGCCGGGCGTCAAAATGGGGCTAGGGAAGTTCTTGTGGTTGATAGCGTCCGGGTAGTTTTGGGTCTCTAAGCAAAATCCACCATGACGCCTATACCCCTTACCGCTTTTCCCCGTAAGAGCCGCATCGGATGGTGCCGGTAGAAAGTTACCCGTGTAAAACTGGACGCCTGGCTGGTCGCTGTGCACTTCCAGGATGCGTCCCGACGACGGATGAGACACTCGTGATACAAACGCTATTATATCCTGAAATGTTGAAAAGGGCTACCATCAAGGAATGGAAAAAAAACGGGACAAGTGCGAGTTGAACTCGCGTGAAGAGGGTTCCGTACCTATCATCTTTTTTAAATCTACGCACAATATTGAGTGATTTGCCATGTTATTTTAATATCAAGGACTTCTTATAGGTTTAATCTATAAGTAGAAAACTAATTTCTGTATTTTTTCATAATTTTAGGTTCAGTAGTTTCAGGGATAGGGGGGGGGGAATGGTCGGACAGACGAGTGATCCTATAAGGGTTCTGCTTTTTTATATGGACGTACGGAACCCTAAAAAACTATGTCGCAAACAACTATTTTTTGCTAATAACAACTAGTGGAGCCTTTCATACACAAAATATAAAAACAGAATTTAAATTGATTAAATACATTTTTTTTGTAAAAAACATGTACTCACGGGCTCTCTAACCGGGGCCCCCTCAATTCGGGGGCCCGTGGCATTTTGCCCATTTTGCCAACGTAATTATTACGCCACTGATGATAGCTTTATTTTATAACGTAAATATCTGCTAAAAAGGATTTTTGCAAATTTCAACCGTCGGAGGCGGGTTGCTAGTTTTCCAGCAGGACCAGTCTCAGAAGAAGCCTGGATCCAGTATCGACCCGCGGCCTTTATTATATCGTCTGACCACCTTGTTTAGCGTCCTACGCTGTACTTGCCAATCTAGGGTCTCCATTCTACAATTTTTCCGGACGTAGCAGCTAAAGATTTTTTCTAAGAATAAACCTAGGTATAATCACTAAGTCTGCTTGTGGGTCTTCTAGAATGTGACCTACATTTTATGGTATGTCTCTAGCTATTAATTTATAAGATCCTATAGAAAGCATGCTATCTACATAGTACGTATTGTTAAAAAATGTTAAAATAATGTTTATACCTGATTCCCGTGATTATTGATGCAGAAATTATCATCGAATAGTTTGCTGTCCTTGTCCATAACGTTTCCCAAACGCGTCCCGGAACGCAGATCGTACAGGGTTCCCCCTACTCCGATAAAACGACCGGTTGGTATGGAGTCACTGTCTGTTTCGGTTATTCTGCAATTGAAAAATCAATGAATCAGGCTCGGGATTCACATAGGGCATTAATACTGATTAGGTCCCAGTATAGTACTCTATACTCGGTAATGGTCGTTTCTCGTGGAGTGGGCGCCTTCGGTTATCGATCCACCATCCCATCATCAGCTCGCTTTATTATTTCTTTTGCACTTAGCGTTATTTTTGTCTTTTTTGTTTGGTTCCTATGCCGTCATCGCCACGAGTCCGCCTTCCTGTCTTTGGGCGATCTCCGCGAGACGATCATTCTTCCAACAACTCTCGATACAATAGGTTGCGTCACGCGTCGAGCAATCGTCGCTGCGAGGAGTCTCGGGGGCGCGACGAATCGTCGTGTCACCGCGATAGTATCGCCTTGTGGTATGGCGAAACCATCACAACGATTTTCTCTTGAAGGTAGCGCATAATGCTCGTAGCCTGTTATGTTGTATGTTATGTATTCGACTGTATAATTGGGCTACCAATGCAAAAGTAATTTTACAAATCCGGTTCCTAGTTCCTAAGATTAGTGCTTTAAAAATTCATTTTTTTCATTTTTCATTTTTTATTATATTCCTTATTTTCCTTAGTTCCCAAAGTGGTCCAGGTGGACCCCCAGTGGTCCACGGGAGACTCTACGGGGGTCTACGTTGGCGATACAAAAAAATGGGAGTGACAAAAAACCATTCAATTCTCACTTAGACACTTTAGAAAACTCCCCATTCGTGGTTGGACTCGACCGCAACGCAAATTTCCATAGTTTTTTTTTTCCATCACATTTTTTGTCGAGTTTTGGGAATATGGTAGAAATGTAACTACAGGGGGTCCACCGGAACCAGTTAAATTTTAAAAGTGGTCTATGAGAAAAAATTCTGGGAACCTCTGTTGTAACTTAAATTAAAATAATAAACTCTAGGATAGCTGCCCGTCTATCTTTGCGGCACTACTAAAAACAGTTACACTTATTGCGATAATTATATTTGATTATTTGTTATTTTTATATTACAGGATGTCAGTCAGGCCGACGACACGACGGTCCACTTGATGGCAGGCCTATTAAACACAAGCAATGCCACAGGCGCTGCAAGTGCACTGCTGACTACATCAGTAGAACTAAGGGTTAGGGATTGGGAAGGGTTAGAGATGGGTTTATTATAGATTTATGTTACATTCCTTACACCTAAGATATGTACGAAATAAATCATATAGATATTTATTTAGTAAACAAAAATAATGAATGAGATGCTAAGAAAAAAATAAAACAGTCATTACAACAGCAATATGAACCATTGCAAAATGGTTGCAAAATTTATATTGTGACAGTAAATACGTGCCTGGCAGTAGAAATTAAAAAATATAATAAATCGTTTAGTTGTTAATAGTCAAACTATTTATTTATGTTCATTTAAGACACGTTTCATGAATAAAAACTATTTTATGAATATGATAAAACTTATTTACTGTGGCCTTGTTAAATAAATGAGCAATTTATAGCCGAGACCGATAGATGGCGCTAAATGTAGGTTTACATAATATCTAATTTTAGGTAGTGTTTAAGAACTAATGAGGTGTGTTTAAAACGAATGGCGCGTAGTTTTTAAGACGAATGGCGAAAATTAAAGACAGGCTTGTACAAGGCGCTGCTAGCAGAAAAACGTTAGTTTCTTCGCCGAACTTGCCTTCTTAGAGTAAAATTAAAACTTACATAAAATACAGAGCATAATGGTTTATACGGGTAGGTTTATACAAAAAAAAAATTTCTGAGAAAAAAAAATAGTAAATCACTGCCTAAAAAAGATTTCTCGTCACAGTAAAAGAAACTACATTTGTTTTTAAGCTTATTAATTAGCTTAAGTTGTGTACTAAAGTTTTAATCGGATTTTTAATTTCTTTTTTTCATATTTTACACAATATTTAAGAAAAACCGTCTAATTTTAAATCTGTTCGGTTATCTCCAAGAAGCTACAGAAATTTGTTGTGCAATATTGCATTTTAATTCATATGATATTTTAGGTTGCGCTCTATTTTGGTAAAAATTGTGTTCGGTCCGGGCTTAGTCCTTGTCTTAAAAGTAAAACCGAGTGTATCATCAGTTTCATTGCTGTGGTCATTTCCAAGTCTATTTATTTATTTAAGATACACCACCAGCATACACCAACACCAATTACAGAACATCTCGGCCTACACGCAAACCAATTACACAGCATTAAGAGCGGGTATAAATAGAAGTAGCTAATCCTAGATTTGAATTTTATATAAGTATATAAAGTCCAAATAAGAAAATATTTATACATAGATTAATAAATTATAAATAGAAGTGAAATGTGGACAGAAAATATTATAAAATGAAATTTTCTCGATAGAACAAAATCACTAAGTTACTTCTCATTTTATCGTTTTTTGTTTTATTTTCAAAATAACACATATTAAAAACCTAAAAAATTATCAGTAATCTCACTTTATCAGTAATCTCACTTTTCACTTTTCTTTGCGGCACTACTAAAAACAGTTACACTTATTGCGATAATTATATTTGATTATTTGTTATTTTTATATTACAGGATGTCAGTCAGGCCGACGACACGACGGTCCACTTGATGGCAGGCCTATTAAACACAAGCAATGCCACAGGCGCTGCAAGTGCACTGCTGACTACATCAGTAGAACTAAGGGTTAGGGATTGGGAAGGGTTAGAGATGGGTTTATTATAGATTTATGTTACATTCCTTACACCTAAGATATGTACGAAATAAATCATATAGATATTTATTTAGTAAACAAAAATAATGAATGAGATGCTAAGAAAAAAATAAAACAGTCATTACAACAGCAATATGAACCATTGCAAAATGGTTGCAAAATTTATATTGTGACAGTAAATACGTGCCTGGCAGTAGAAATTAAAAAATATAATAAATCGTTTAGTTGTTAATAGTCAAACTATTTATTTATGTTCATTTAAGACACGTTTCATGAATAAAAACTATTTTATGAATATGATAAAACTTATTTACTGTGGCCTTGTTAAATAAATGAGCAATTTATAGCCGAGACCGATAGATGGCGCTAAATGTAAACTGGACAGCAAATAAACCGGGCCACCCGCTACATTGGAACTCTGATTCGATTTTCTCAAAAAGTATAAAACTTACACAATCATAGTTATATCTACAGAAAGTGAGTTTCATGTTGAATAAAATGACTATAAATTTATTCTAAAGTACCGTCAACTCAAATTTTAATCAAGCAACAAACACAATGCTAACGATTTGCTCTGTTTTGAATATAGAGTTCGCGATTAGCGTCATTGTTCCTACAATGAGGATAGTCGGATATTTCTTATCATTTCTTTAATTTTTGTTTATCTATTGCTCAGACGTGTGTATTTCTGCTACTTTTTTCGCTCAATAATGAATACGATACCTGAGGAAGCAGCTCAAGCTGTAGCATTACTTCAAGCAGACGTTGGGCAACGTGAGGTCGTTTGAAGACTTCGAATCAGGAGATTTTCGGTGCAACGAGTTTACAGACGATTCCTAGAGACTGGAGTATTAGATTGCCGTCCAGGTACGGGCAGACCTAGGGCTACATCAGCAGCAGATGATTGTTATATCCAAATTACTGTTCTACGAAATCGCCGCCTCAACGCATTTCAAGTCCAACAAAGTCTGCGTAACAAAGGCCAAGTTTTCATAAGTTCAGTCACCGTCAGAAGGAGACCTGCTGAACGGAACCTGACTCCAAAGAGAGCCGCAACAGGCCCAGTGTTAGCGGTATCCCACCATCGAGCACGACTTAAATTTGCTAGAAAACTTAGGGATTGGACGTTAGAACAGTGAGGTAATGTACTCTTCACTGATGAGACCAGGGTGAGTCTACATGGAAGTGATCGACGTCAGAGCGTGAGAGAGAAGTGATCGTCACCCTGGAGAACGTTAATTTTCAGTGTATTGCATCGAGGAAACTGTTGTTTATGGAGGAGACTTATAAAAAGTAATGATCTGGGCCGTCATCTCGTTAACCACATATGCAGCGTTAGTTTTGCAGCGTAGATGGGCAGTATACGTGGATTGACTTCTCATCCCTACATTACTGAAATCCTCGCAGACCATGTGGTATTTTACGCAGGATATATCGGGCAGGATATGCAGTTGATGCATGGTAAAACACGGCCTCATGTTGCTCATGTGGTAACCCAGTACCTATGCGACGTCGGCATTCGTACGATGGATTAGTCAGCTCGAAGCTCGGACTTGAATCCGATAGAACACTTATGGGATAAGCTGAAACGTCGGGTTCAAGCCTGGGTACCTGCTCCAACAAGGCTTCTAGAGCTGTGAATCGTAATTGAGGAGGAGTGGAATGCAATTCTTCATGATTTCATCATCAGGCTCGTGAGATCGATGAATACGAGGATGCTGGCAGTTATCCGAGCAAGGGGAGGGAATACTGAATACTGACCAAAAACTTTTTTAAATATTTTCTTTGTTTCTGGCTTTAATTTTTATTTTTTATTTTATGATTACTAACGATTAACACGGCTGGAAAACGACTCTTCTTGGTAAAATCCTTAAAAAACACTTAATAAATTGATGAATCTCAAAGAATTTTCATTCATTTTAATCATCACGAAACGCACTTTCTGTAAGTATAACTTTGATAGTTGTAAGTTCTATAGTTTTTGAAAAAATCGAATCAAAGTTCCAAGGTAGCGAGTGGCCCGGTTTATTTGCTGACCAGTGTAGGTTTACATAATATCTAATTTTAGGTAGTGTTTAAGAACTAATGAGGTGTGTTTAAAACGAATGGCGCGTAGTTTTTAAGACGAATGGCGAAAATTAAAGACAGGCTTGTACAAGGCGCTGCTAGCAGAAAAACGTTAGTTTCTTCGCCGAACTTGCCTTCTTAGAGTAAAATTAAAACTTACATAAAATACAGAGCATAATGGTTTATACGGGTAGGTTTATACAAAAAAAAAATTTCTGAGAAAAAAAAATAGTAAATCACTGCCTAAAAAAGATTTCTCGTCACAGTAAAAGAAACTACATTTGTTTTTAAGCTTATTAATTAGCTTAAGTTGTGTACTAAAGTTTTAATCGGATTTTTAATTTCTTTTTTTCATATTTTACACAATATTTAAGAAAAACCGTCTAATTTTAAATCTGTTCGGTTATCTCCAAGAAGCTACAGAAATTTGTTGTGCAATATTGCATTTTAATTCATATGATATTTTAGGTTGCGCTCTATTTTGGTAAAAATTGTGTTCGGTCCGGGCTTAGTCCTTGTCTTAAAAGTAAAACCGAGTGTATCATCAGTTTCATTGCTGTGGTCATTTCCAAGTCTATTTATTTATTTAAGATACACCACCAGCATACACCAACACCAATTACAGAACATCTCGGCCTACACGCAAACCAATTACACAGCATTAAGAGCGGGTATAAATAGAAGTAGCTAATCCTAGATTTGAATTTTATATAAGTATATAAAGTCCAAATAAGAAAATATTTATACATAGATTAATAAATTATAAATAGAAGTGAAATGTGGACAGAAAATATTATAAAATGAAATTTTCTCGATAGAACAAAATCACTAAGTTACTTCTCATTTTATCGTTTTTTGTTTTATTTTCAAAATAACACATATTAAAAACCTAAAAAATTATCAGTAATCTCACTTTTCTATGCCTTTGTTTATTAATTTTTCATTTGACATTGTAGTTTACAAGTAATTAATATTTAATGCTTTTGGCACTTATAACATTTTTATTCCGCGAAATGCGCTATCTTCCGTCTCATGTCATGCATACTTCAATGTGCATTGTTACACATGATCAGTCACAATTGCTCCACTGAGACGGGAAGATTATGGTTCTATGCGGAAGAACATTTAGACGTAAATTTTTTTAAAGACTTGTTTGTGAGTGTATTATTATAAGTGTGTCGTGTATAGACCGTTTATAAAATGTTTCAAATTATTTTAACAAGATTGTGTAAATAAATATAGCTAATAAAAGGAACTCTGTTGTGTTGGTATCCTGTCCATTCAATTATTGGGCCACGCGGGTGAAATTAGATTTTTTTTTGCTTTTTATTCCCCTTACAGAAGACCACCGTGAAATAAGGAAATCCCTTATCCTTAATCTTACTGTAGTCGGCAGCGCACTTGCAGCAGCTTTGGCGTTGCTTGTATTATAGGCGACGGTAGCCACCTACCATCAAGTGGACCCGGGACCGTCAACCTGTCTGCCGATCTTAACATTAAAAAAGAGAACGGTAACAAAATACCTATTACATGATCAACTCAAGAAGTTAAGAGTAATATAGATGTAAGTATAGGATGGCAGAACATTGTATATAGTATTGATTTCTATTTAATTAATTATTTGTTTATTTTATTTTTGAATGTTATAACGGAGACTGAGAAGACATCGAGGTCCCCCATGCGGCTGTTAAAGTCATTTATTTTTAAATAAGTATTATTAAGGGTCCACACAGGCAGATTTTATAATACTCACTTGTCAGCATTAATGATGATGAAATGCTCATAGAGTTCTTCGGCCCCAGCATCGTGGCCGGCCAAGTTGAAATACGAATGGTTAGTTAAATTCACAATAGTTTTCTTAGTGGTTGTCGCAAGGTACTCTATGTGGATCGTGTTGTCTTCAGTGATTTCGTAGGTGACGTTTGCGATGACATCGCCAGGATATCCTTCCTCCAGGTGTTTGGACAAGTAACTGAATATCACCTTATTGCCGTCTACAGTTGAGTCCCAGACGACCTGTAATTTTATTAAGAATTAATATTACATTATCTTCTATTGTGTATTTGCATCATCATCGTTAGCCTGTAACGTGTCTCTACACTGCTGGATGTAGGCCTCTCCGAAGGCTCGCCATTACGCACGGTCTTCTATCCTGCGCGACCAGCCTTGAGGCCTTTCAGGTCGTCTGTCCACCTGGCCGCAGGGAACCCTACGCTACACTTTCCAATTCGTGGCCTACCTCCATCGGTTATTGTCATTGCCACTTCAACTTGCTAATTTTCTTGATTATTGGACGACCTGGCTATATTTATATACATTATACATATCTATGTATATAATAAAATCGTAAACAAGCCGTGTCTGTACACTAAATATTTAAAAAAAACGGGACAAGTGCGAGTTGAACTCGCGTGAAGAGGGTTCCGTACGATGTTACCTATCCGCACAATATTGAGTGATTTACCATGTTATTTTAATATCATGGACTTCTTATAGGTTTTCCTGTAATCTCTAAGTAGAAAACTAACTTCTGTATTTTTTTTTTCAAAATTTTAGGTTCAGTAGTTTCGGAGATAAGGATTCGGTTTTTTTATTCGGACGTACGGAACCCTAAAAACAATTTGTACACGTTGTACTTATGTTATCGAGGTCAAAAATATAGTTTTTAGAATTTTTGTCTATTTGTCTGTGCGTTTGTGCACGCTAATCTCAGGAAGGGCTTAACCGATTTGAATGCGGCTTTCACTGATGTATTGTGGCAAGCTTCCGGTAACATTTAGTGTTTGTCTCATTCCAAATGGTTTACAAATAAGAAAGTGATGCGCTATACCGAATTCCACGCGTACGAAGTTACGAACTCGGCCTATGTCTGTTTTTCTTCTAAGCCACATGATCCATAAGGTTACGTTACGCGCATAAAGCCCAGCAAGGATGTAGATGGCTATAATATCTGAAGCGAAAATTTTGGATCCCTTTTTTGATCCAAGTGTGAAATTTGATACACTTAAAGTTTATATGGAGAAGGACTGGAGAAAGCTAATATACCTAGAATATTTCTAGAAAATTGCTATAGTCATCGCGTCTTTGTAAAACAAAGCCAAGTCTTTGTAAAACAAAAACAAAGTCATTCGAAGTGTCGCGTTCTTTGTAAAACAATTCATTTTTAAACCTAGTATTGAAATTGTGAATATTACCTTTTTTTATTAAATTAACTAACATTTCTATGCGTACTACAAAATAGACCTGCCCTTTGGTCTTTACATGAAAGAAATTGAGATATACTTAAAAATGTTATCTATGTTTAAACCCTTAATTAGGAAGACGAAACCTTATCAACCCACCTTATCAAAGCCAACAATGCCACCGTGTAAATGATTTTTTCCAATATTTTTGGCCACATTGTAAGTTGTTTCGTCCAACTGAAACTGACCGTCAGCTATGCGGTTTGCGCATCTTCCGACCGTAGCTCCAAAGTAATTCGTATTCTTCTCAACGTAGCCTTTGAGATCGTCGAATCCCAACACAACATCAACTACATCACCATTCTTGTCTGGAACCTAAACATAATCATTATCATCAATAGTCTATTATATGTCTATTATATTATAGTCTATATATATATATACAGGCAGTATATATATATAGTCTATATATATAATCTATATATATAGTCTATATATTATAGTCTATTATATTATACAGGCACACAGGCCTACCCTCTCAACAAGGGCGTATGGGCTATATTGCCCACCAGCTGGCCCATTGCGGGTTGGTGGACTTCACATACGCATTAGAATTTCTTCTTTGGCGTATGACGCAAAATTGCCTGTCTGTGTGTATTCTTTAAGATGTACTTCGGAGAGTGTGCTCGGGAGCTGCATGAGATCATACCGCCTTCCCCTTTCTTCTACCGGACATGCAAACGTACGGCTGGTTACCATCCTCACCTTGTCGAAATCCCTCTAATTCGGACCAAGCGCTTTGAAACATCTTTTATAATGCGCACTGCTAAGGATTGGAACTCCCTGCCGGCGTCTGTATTTCTGAGCTCATACAACCCAAATCTTTTCAATGTTCGAGTGAATAGGCATCTTCTGGGTGAGCTCGTCGGCCTCATCTTTCCTACATGGATAGATGCTGGTCAAGAGCAAACCCATCAGTAAACGCACTTAAGTTTTTAGGAAAAAATGTACATGGCATGACCAAGGATCGAACTCGGACTTCTCGACATGATAGGCCGTCTTTTCCATTGCGCCACCGACGCTCAAAAACATAAATAATCTAAACACAATATTCGACAGGAAATTAATGTTCCTTTAATTTCATGGCTAAATTGCTACTACATTATAAATTATATCTACTGCTTTGAAGTAAGTAATATTCACTGTCACAAGTTCTATTAAAAATATTAGTAGGTTTGTTAATTATTTAATTGTACAGTTGATTTTAAACACGTTTAAAGGTTTCATACACCTTAAACACCTATATATACAACACCTAACCTTATACACCTTTTAAATACATTCATGTTCATGAATCACTCCGTTAACAGATGAAAACCGCATGAAAATTTGTTTAGTAGTTTTTGAGAGTATTGCGAACATAATAGAGATAGATGCGGTGGGGGACTTTGTTTTATAATATGTAAGGATCCACCTCAGTGGGCATTGTCCGCGGGCGAGCTCCAAGGAATCTTTAGGAATATTGATGTAAATATTTAATGCCTATGAAATTATTTGATGTTTTCAATGCTATCTACATTAAACAATTTTTTTAAAGTGCTTACTTACTTATAAAATCTTAATAATCTAACGTATGTCCTGACTATCAACACGCAGCCAAAACTCACATTTCCCTAACCCGTCCCAATCCCTTATCCTCAACCCTACTGTAGTCGGGGCGCACTTTCAGCACCAAGGCTTTGATTGTTTTAGCGACGGTAGCCACCTACCATCAAGAACCGACCTTAACATAAAAGTAAAAAATGAAATTTGGAACTTGGACTTTACACAATACAAAGAACATCGGTCAAAACCAGGTTACACTTTGGAGATTTTGGTAAGAGATTAATTCTTAGTTTCAGTAATTTCCTATGAATATTTCGGATTTTGTAAACGGAGATATTATTCAAAAATTAAAAAACTTACTTATTACTTTTGGTGAGTCGGCGTGTAAATAGACAACCACCAGCGGATGCGTATTTCGATAAAAGCGAGAAGAGTAAAAAAAAATACCTTTAAGGGAGCGTACGAGCCAATCCCTAAGGTATACTATGGCGACAATCTAATACGGTATGTAATGAGCCAAACCACCGACCTGCAATCAATCCAGAGCATCCTCAATGGAGAACACACGCAGATCGTCGTCGTCACCACAGCGGCGGAGATGCACACAGCCCACTCGTGTACGATAAATAGTGTTGTAAATAAACAGTTCTGCGTTATCACATCAATCACACACAATCTGAAGAAGAATCCTCAGTGCTAGCGGGCGGTAGGAGCGGCACAAAGCATCGCTTAATTAAATGAGTAGCTTAACGGAAGGCGTTCAAAGACATACTGGCCTTGACCTATATCCACCGAGTCAATGTCACTCACTCAACGCACGCACACCAGATGGCGTCCTGCGCAACTGGAATCAATATACAAATGCAATGGAAAGGCTCAAAAACCAGATGTCGCCATAGTCCATCAACAAAAATGTGCGGTTCCATTAAATCAATTTAATTTATTTTAAGTAGCTTCACCATACTCCCCGCCTTGAAAGGTCGGAGATCTTTCAACATGAAAAGAGAGAAAAAGTAGAAAAATAAAACTGTTACTCTGACCTAACAGTTCTCTAAGCGGTCTACATTACAACTAAAGTATCCTAAGAACATATTATTATTAATCTAAGCGGTAAATAACTATATAAGCGGTTAAACGAGGAAATTATTGATTTGGAATTGGATAAAGTTTCACTACAGGACGCTTAAAAACACCAAATCTAGTTTTAACCTTCGCAACTCGAACAACATTGTCGGCGCCAGGAAAAACCTCAATAATAACACCTATTGGCCAGGATAAAGGCGGAGAATCGTCCTACCCTACGAGTACGACCGTACCTACCTCGACAGGCTTATCAGGTGTAAACCATTTTTGTCTAACTTGCAACGTATGCAGATACTCAATATGCCATTTTTTCCAGAACGATTGTATCATGCTATCTAGCAAATGTTTACGCTGCACTAAATTAATAGGTTGCTCAGACAAATCAGGAGCGGGTAAATATTTTAGCGGAGATGACATTAAAAAATGAGCGGGCGTTATAATTTCAGGATGTGGATCCGAAGATACCACATTAAGCGGGCGCGAGTTCATAATACATTCAACTTGCGTTAAAACTGTTTGCAACTCTTCGTAAGTAAGAAGTTGTGTGCCAATTACACGATATAAATGTGTTTTTAAACTCTTAATATTAGACTCCCACATCGAGCCAAAGTGTGGAGATCTGGGCGGTATCATTTTCCACTTAATTCTGTGCGACAAAAGTTCTTGCGTAAGAGCGGTTTCACAATGTGAATTCAATAAAAACGCATATAACTCATCCAACTGCGCCTTGGCGCCAACGAAATTTGTTCCGTTGTCGGAATAAAGACATGAGACAGGTCCACGACGGGAAATAAAACGTTTAAACGCGGATAAAAATGAATCAGAGGTTAAGTCCGATACCAACTCAATATGAACTGCCTTTGTGACTAAACATACAAAGAGGCAGATGTAAGCTTTCTGAGCATGTTGTCCCCTACGTCGGGAAAGAATAATGCGGATACTGATAAAGACAGACAAGCGGTGCGGGGATGAATTTATCCAGGATAGCGTGATCGTAGAATCTGAAAAAGCGTAAATTCCAGTAATAGGGAAGCGCTTAGAATAAGAATTTTGGACGATTTTAATCAATTTAGACATCAACACGGCAGCGCATAACTCTAATCGTGCTAACGTAGTCACTTTAGTAGGTGATACCTTTGACTTTGCACAGAGCAACGTAACGGTGACAGCGGAAGGGTACGTACAGTGCGCATAAATCACACACCCATATCCCTTCATGCTAGCGTCGCAAAAGGCAACCAGATTTAGCGTACATTCATGTACGACACCTACGTGACGCGGGATACGCAATGTATCCAGAAGCGGAAATTCCTGTATTAGGGCGGTAAAACGTTGTGCTATAATATTAGGAACAGAATCGTCCCAGCCAATTTTGCTCAACCACAGTTCTTTAATGAGTAATTTGGCAAACAAAATAACGGGAGCGACTAAACCCAGCACGTCAAATAAGCGGGCCACTACAGAAAGTATTTTTCTCTTGGTACATTCTTCCGAGATTTGGAAGGAAGTAAAAAGGAAAGTATCATTAGAAGGTTCCCATGACAACCCTAATACCTTCGATGAATATTGACCAGAGTCAAAATCCAAAGAGGATCGATGAGTGTCAGGAAGACTGTTCATTAGCTCCGGTGAATTGCTACACCATTTCACCAATTCAAAGGAACCTGAATCGAACATCTTAATCAGGTCTTGAGCCAAACCTTGTGCAGTCACCACATCAGGGGCGGAATAAACTAAATCATCCATATATAGACTTGATTCTGCAATTTTAGCAGCTTCAGGAAAGTGTGGGCTCATATCTAAGGCCAGCTGTCGCACGGTGCGCATAGCTATAAATGGACTACACTTGAGACCAAAGGGAACGCGGTTAAATTCAAACGTGCGAATATTATCGTTCTCATTGACCCGAAATAAAATACGTAAATATTTGCGTTGGTCATTCGTAACACCAATGCGTAAATACATTTGTTTAATATCAGCGTTCATAGCAACTGGGAATAATCTAAAGTCCAATAACAAAGTAAATAAGTCGGCCTGCATGTTGTGACCCACATGAAGAACGTCATTTAATGACAAACCAGTATGCGTCTTTGCGCTGGCATCAAGCACAATACGCGGCATTGGTTTATCAGACCGGACGACGGCGTGGTGCGGTATGTAATATCCTGTATCCGAATCGTCAGACTCCGAGACTAAACTCAAATAACCGTTGTCGATATAATCTCGTACGACCTTATTATAATTGTCTTTCAATTTAGGATCGAGTCGGAATCTCCTTTCCAAGGCCACAAATCGGCGTAACGCAACAGCACGAGAGCTGCCGAGCTCTGTCGGCTCTCTGCAGAAAGGGAGAGAAACGGTATAGCGGCCGGTATCATCTCGAGTAACAGAAGAAGCATAAGTATTTTCACAAGCCGTTTCGTCAGGTGATAAGAATTCAATTTGCGGTAGTTCTTCCAATTGCCAGAACTTTTGAACCAAATCGTTCAAAGCTAATGCGGTAAAAGTCGCGGTAAAATTATTATAATTAAAATTTGCGGTGGCGGTTGAATCGATAAAAGAAGCGGCTTCATTCATATAACTAGTGGTATATTTATTATTACAATTAGCGGTATTATTATTATAAGTAGCGGTTATATTATTATTTGTTGCGGTTGAAATATTTTCCTGGTAGGGGTAGTCACCCATAAAAACATAACCGAACACGGTAGATAAAGCGGGTGGGGCACGCGTCCAATATTAATTTTATTTCCCAAATAAATGTACGGAAATAATTGTGCTCCCAGTACGATGTCAATATTGCCTGGAATATTCCAAGTCAAATCGGCAAGCGGTAAATTATTTAGTTGAACTAAATTATTATCCAACTTAATAAAGCGAGCGGGTAACTCATCCGTTATACAATCAACAACTGAAGGTAGCATTCGGATCAAGACGACCGCGACGCGAGACCGCGACTCGAGACCGCGACCGGCGACCGCGACCCACTGCTTTATATGAATTAATAGGGAGTGCTGACGGATGCAAGCAACCGAGTCGCGCGACGTGTGGGCGTGGCCTGCCGGCGCCTTGCGTCGCGCGACTCGGTCGCTCACAAGGCAGTGCCGTGGCGCGACAGATGCAAAATGGCCGTTTTTTCTTCGCACGAAGACGAAATTTTTAGTAAAAACGCACCTTTATTCTTCTTTATAATTTAAATGTCGTTTTATGAGTGTCTGAAAGCAGCCCTCTTCCTCTCGCGACGTAAACAATGTATCGATTTTCATCCTTTTTTTCGGAGCACATAATAAAAGAAGGATATCATCGTCTTCTTCTTCTTCGTCTTCTAATAACTGTCGAAGAAATCTTTTTCTGTTCATAGTTAAAACGCGTCGTGATGGAATACAACCGTTTAGTTTAGTAACTGCAAGCATAGCATACTGAGTTTCGTATGGGTCGCACGACTCGTGTCGCGTAGATTCGTAGGTAGCTGTCGCCCTGCGACCTGCGACCGGTTGCCGGTCGCGGTCTCGGGTCGTGGTCTCTCGTCGCGGTCGTCTTGATCCGAATGCTATCTTAACGCGTATATTTTATATTTATATTCAGAAAATAAGCGGGATTCTATGTCTAAATAGACATATCCATGTATAGGTCGCGAAGATAGACCAACACCCTTAACAAAGGAATTACATAACGGCACAATCGGTAAGTTTAAATTACGACAACATTCCGTCGTGATTAAATTATTTTGTGATCCGTTATCAATAAGACACCTTACTACAACTCGCCCCGTTCTCCCCTGCGGTCTTACAAATACTTGAGCGGTCGAAAGTAAAATAGAAGTATTAGGCCTAGCTTCCGAAGTTAATGACACCGAAGGTTGAATATTTCCCGGTGCAATATGCGCCTCGTGTTTCGGCTTATTCCCGGCAGAGGGCGCGGCGGTGATAGTGGAAACCGAGTTTGTCATGGGAGAGGGCTTCATCGCAGGCGGCGGCGGCTGCGCGACAGTCAACGGCATATTTCGCGATGACGACGGCGGCGACGCGACATTCAAATGAACATTCGCGGTACCTTTATTTCTATCAAAATTAAAGTGTAAAAGTGTATGATGTCGCTTTTTGCATAACTCGCAAGTCGACGACGACTTACAGTTAGTAATGGTGTGCGTAATACTTAGACAATTAACACATCCATGTTTCGATTTAATAAAATTATATCGTTCATACGCGGTAGATAAATTTTTAAATTTCGTACAATTATAAAGTTTTGTGTGCCGACTGTCAGAACAAAATACACAAATAAGCGGCGTGTCCGTATGAGCGGGAGAATAAGTAGGTACATGATCGTGGCTTGCGACGAACGACTTATAAGTACGTACGCGAGACTCGCGCGTAGCAGCGGGAGGCTTGTTCCCGACCGGGCCCATGCCTGTATTCATATTCGAGTTACGTACCTTATCAGAACGTTCTAATATTTTAATTTGATCTTGAACAAAACTAATAAAATCGTTTGAAGAAGGAATTTCAATATTACGAACAGATAACTCGAATGATTGTGCGGTTTGCACATCGATTTTTCTTAAGGCACAATGTAATAAAACGAAATCGGTTAAATCATTAATTTCCAATTGTTTAAGAGCGGAAAGTGAGGCGGAATATTTTTCAATAAAAAGGCTCAAACTATGTGCGGAATGGGAAGAACTTCTTAATTCCAAAATATTGTTCAAATAATGCGTACCTAACGACCTTTTATCCTGATACTTTTTAACAAGTGAATTCCAAATAATTGAGTAGGTATCACCAGTAGGTACAATACCTGACGTAATTTTAAGAGCGGAGTTGCATAATTTACCCATCAAGTACTGAATTCTTTGCGAATCGGTCAGCTGATAATTTTCGTGAATGTTTGTTTTAAACGATTCGTAGAAGACAGGCCAATTCTCCGTCCTTCCGTCGAAAGAAGGCAGTTCGATAGGCGGCAATTTAACGTAAAATTTCGAGGCACCGCCAATGCCGCTGGTGCCCGAGTGTTGCGGGTCACTTAAGTTGTCACTACTTATAATTTTATTTCTACTTCTTTTAATGCGAATGTACAGATCATCAAAAGCTTCTAAACTTTGATAATTAGGAGGAATTTGTGGTTTTAGAATCATTTCAATTTCGATAATTTGATCTAATATTTTACTGAATTCTACCCTCAAATCGTCTATTGTTTCTGACTCGGCTAAAAAGTTTTCGTTGTTGCGGGAATCAAAACTTGACACCCTTAAAGCTATGTCATATAAGCGGTTTATTCTCTTAAAAATTATCTCTTTTTTACCGTTTAACATTTTAAGTCTTATATCTACTCTATTTTGTTCGTCTTCACTCATTTTATAATTTTCTCACAATAACTTTTTACCTTTTTTTTTTTGACAAAATGGCGGGCGGTTTACAATAACAAAGTAATTGTTGTAAGAAAGGCGAGAGAAAAAAAATGTTGTATGGTGAAACTTAACTTTACCAAATATAATTACGTAAGGAAAACACTAACTTTAATTGTGCTGGATAGATATCCAGGCTCGTAAGGACCAAAATAAATATATGGTGAGTCGGCGTGTAAATAGACAACCACCAGCGGATGCGTATTTCGATAAAAGCGAGAAGAGTAAAAAAAAATACCTTTAAGGGAGCGTACGAGCCAATCCCTAAGGTATACTATGGCGACAATCTAATACGGTATGTAATGAGCCAAACCACCGACCTGCAATCAATCCAGAGCATCCTCAATGGAGAACACACGCAGATCGTCGTCGTCACCACAGCGGCGGAGATGCACACAGCCCACTCGTGTACGATAAATAGTGTTGTAAATAAACAGTTCTGCGTTATCACATCAATCACACACAATCTGAAGAAGAATCCTCAGTGCTAGCGGGCGGTAGGAGCGGCACAAAGCATCGCTTAATTAAATGAGTAGCTTAACGGAAGGCGTTCAAAGACATACTGGCCTTGACCTATATCCACCGAGTCAATGTCACTCACTCAACGCACGCACACCAGATGGCGTCCTGCGCAACTGGAATCAATATACAAATGCAATGGAAAGGCTCAAAAACCAGATGTCGCCATAGTCCATCAACAAAAATGTGCGGTTCCATTAAATCAATTTAATTTATTTTAAGTAGCTTCACCAACTTTACTGGGAAAATTGGATTTTTTAATACATTCAAACTTAAATATCTATGAAGTCCCATCACCAACTTTCCAGGAAAATTTAACGATATTTTCCCAATAAAATCTTAGATAATTTCTTCTTATATAATAATAACAAGTTTCAACCGTTAAAACGAAAATAAACTAATAGCCTGATCTCCATACAAATGATTGATCTCCTTTAGCACGCTCTGCTTATTGGATAACGTAACGGGTGCTTTATACAGTAACCTACTGGCAAGTGGGAAAGAGAGCAAAATATCACTCCAGTCCGCTCTAATGATTAATGATTAACTCTTAAATTAAAATTAATTCTAAAAATAATTATAGGTCATGATAACACCAACAATACATAATTATGATCGATGATTCTTTAATGATTTAGTCATAAGTGTTACTCTCGTAAAAAATCCATTATTACGATAATAGTGTTGTTTCAACACTTCAAAAACATAATTTCTATATCCGGATACCTATATGTATTATGTATGTATTTGCTGTAGATGAATGTTTTTTTTTTTACAAAAACGTTCAGCAGTAAGCGAAAGCATCCCAGTAGAAATCACTGGTAGTCGAAATGGAAGTACCCATCTGTCCCTTGGCGTTATTTCATGGCGGTCTTCTGTAAGAGGGTGGTTTCCACAGAAACCGCCCCCTTACATATGAATAAAAACATAAAATAACCACATGTATGGAACTTAGCGCTTACTTACTCTATGCTTATGCAGATTTTAGCGTACATCTCAGATGAAAAAGATGCGATTAAAAATTGAAAAAAAAAAAAAAAAACAATACACAACAAAAACGTTTCACGTTTTAAAAAAATTAGTAAAATATATTTAGCTTGAACGCTTTGCTGCGGCCGGCGGCGTGCATGTGCGGGGCACGCGCAGTACTTTTTTTTTCTACAATAAAAGTAACCTAAGCCTTATAACATCAGCTATCTTCCAGTGAAATTCTCGTCAAAATCGGTCCGATATTTATCTAGACAGATAAAATTTTAAAAAATCTTTTTTGTTAGAAGTAGGTACCGCATATTAATGTACTTTTGACATAATAAAGCAGTTATTTTTACGTTTCAGATAGACACTTCAATTTTATTTACTACTATAGCTTATTTTATAGCTCATAAGTAAATAATATACAAATTTTTGGCCGTGGCTTCGCAAGCATGTAGGTAAACTCCCTTCCATCCTGAAGGTTCATTTTAAATATTATAATAACAAATAGTCATGCAACGCTCTATTGGGACCGCTCCATAATCACGGACAGGACTAATTGTCGCCAATAAGCCTGACATCGTGGTTATTGACCGATCCCAGTGCCGGACGATGCTTGTTGACATCGCTGTCCCGCATGACGAAAACCTCTTGAAAGCCGAAAAAGAAAATTTACAAGTACATCGACTTGGCTCATCAGGTGACCGCCATGTGGGACGTGGATTCGACAATTATCGTCCCGATAGTCGTCTCGGCGAACGGTCTTATAGCGAAGAGCCTCGACCAACATCTCAAGAAGCTCTCGCTAGATGGCTGGATCAGGGGACAGATACAGAAGGCGGTACTTCAAGACACGACGCGAATTGTCAGGAGGTTCCTCACTCTGCAGCCCTAACCACCGGTAGCTTAGGCCTTACCCCGCTATCTGCGGAATCCTAGTTTTAAGTTGTTTACAATATTTATTGTTTTTATATACTTATATTGTAAAAAATTTAGAATTAAGAAAAGAAATAAATAATAATAAATACGTATATTAACATATACGTACGTACATGAGTCATTATAGTAAATAGCTTAAAAAATGAAAAATGTGAATATGTTAACATGAAAAAGGTAATATATTTAATACTTTTGTAATCAGTTGTGTAGTTTTAGAGATTACCTGCTACATATAAACTTACGAACATTAGTGTGTATGTACGTGTGTACTTACAAATATTTTTATTTTATTTTAATAAATTAAACCAAATATTGTTGAAATCTAATCTAATTCAATCTAATAAAGCCGAAGAGTTTGTTTGTTACACTTTCACGCCTTTTCTACTCAAGTGATCACTATGAGAATTTGCATACACGTTGTCAGACACAGAAAAGGACATACTTAGGGTGCCTGTCTCCAAAAAAAAAGTATTTTTCCCAAGGGTCATCTTATAATTAAAAAAATGCAACGCGTTTGAAAAAAGAGCAATAAAGCTTAAATAGCTAAATGCTTCAACACCTTAGAAAAAGGGGCATTGACGAAGCTATTGGATGAGCGGTTAGAGTGCTTGCCTTAACGCTCTGTTCTAGGGTTCCCGGGTTCGATTCCTGGCAGGGTCAACTTTGAAAAATCAACTTTTCAAATTTGTCTCTGGTCTGGATATGGAAAGTAGTGGCAACAGGGCACACTGCGTTTCGCAGTCATTTGGGCAGCCCGTCTGGCGGCAGTAACCACCACCTTACGGAAGACCATCGTGAAATAACAGCACATGTGCTATTGTGTTTCGGTGAGTGAAGTAAGGGATGCCAGAGCCCACTTCCCTATCCCTTCCCAATCCCTTATCCTTAATCCTATTGTAGTCGGCAGCGCATGCACTTGGAGCAGCTTTGGCGTTGCTTGTGTTATAGGCGACGGTAGCCACCTACCATCAAGTGGATCGTCAGCCTGTCGGCCGTTCTTAACATTAAAAAAAAAGTCGCGAGCCAAAGCGCTATCGAAATATCTTTACATAATTTCTTACTACAAATACATAATATAAATTAAAAAATACGCCAAACCAACCTTAATTTCCTGAATAATAGCTCCATAGGAGATAACAGACACCGCTAACCCGCCGTTAGTTGTCCAAGTGAACTTCTTAACGGCGACATTGTTAAGTTTATCAAATTCAGTCTCCGTTAACTTAACCATTGTTAGGGCTGTAACAATTTACAAAAACTTAAACTTACGTAGTTCCAAAAAAAATTATATAAAACGGAAGATATTTGATTCCAATATAACTACACTGCTTACTCGTAACATATGGCTGGTAACAAATGGTCTCTTAGGAAAACAGGTGAAGAAATAATTACAATTCACCGGCGGAAGTTGGAGAGAAATAAGTAGATAAACATGATGAACATGAAAAAAATACAGGATCAAATTATAAGAAATAAAACTAATGTTACGGAGCGTAAAGACAAGAACACGACAATTAAAATGGAAACGGGCAGGCCATGGCTAATACTCTATTGGAAAGCTCGATAATACCTACAAGATGGAAAAAATAGCTACAAAATGGATTCCATGAGACGGAAAGACATTCGTACGGAACCCTAAAAAGAAAAAAATGCAACGCAAGCGGCGAAATAAAAATTCAAATATTCGTTGATGTCCATGGAAGGTTCTTATGAAGAAAAAAAAGCAGATCTCTAGTTTCAAATAAAAACTACAAAATGCAAAATACGCATTTTGAAAATAGATTTTTTAAAATAAAATCCATTATTTCACTGATCTTAACACTAGTAGGGGTCGGTATCAAAACGACTGTATCTACAAAATGACCTTATCTGCATAAGGACTAGCTCGCAAAACGACCACAGCTGCAGAAAGCCTATATCTCGAAATGACATTGTAGTAACACGACCATCGAGCAGAAGGTCTTCGTCTCAGAATAGCTTAATATCAAAACGACTAGATCGCAAAACGGCCACCTCGTGGAATGCCTATATCTCCGAATGGCTTAGCAGTAAAACGACTAGACCGCGAAAGGACTTCATCTCAGAATGGCTCAGTAGCAAAAAGACTGGTTATTGAAATGGCATGGTATTTGTTTCAAAGAGTGCATCTTGCATGTTCCGTCCTTGTGGCCTCATAATCGTCCCATCAAACGAAACTCGTTGATGGAGGAACTCGCTAAACAAGTAAATATTATATTTAAGGAGTATAACTTTGAATTTAAAAATGAAAAATATGTTTTTATTTTAGAAATGATTAATATTTATTTTAAAGCTTAGACCGACAAAAACTATAGACAACCCTTACGAAAAAAAACGTTTTAAAAAATGAAGCCGGTTCGCTGAAGATGTGTGCGTAACACTAATTGTAGTACAGTGGCCATGCGTTTGTGTATGCAGTTAAAAATGTTATCCACTAACAACTTTTACCCCGATTAATTATTATAACACTTATTAAACAAAAAATATAGTTAGGCATATCAACTATTCGCGTCAGACTATAGAGTGGCCGTCACCCTATTGTAGAATCGTCTTCCTATTACCTGCCTCACTTAAGAGTGTGTATTGTTTTGTCTATAGTTTTTGTCGGTCTGAGTTTTAAAGTACCTACTTCAAATGAAATAGAAAAAATAATTGAAATATTTGAAAAAGTATTAAAAATACCTAGGTATTGTGCATTTTGTATTTGCCTATCAAAAATATACATATGTAGGAAACTTCAGTTTACTTATCAGCGTTTCACATAAGTGTAAATACTAACATAAGTAATATATAATAAAACCGTACAATATTACCGTACAATAAAACCGTACAATATATGAAACCGACACAATATTCACTTATGTAGGTAAGTTATAAAAAACAATCGATTTAAAATAACATGCAAGATAGATAAATTTTGTAAACGATTCTTAATAAGTAAAACTTGCTTAAAGTCAAATTTAAAAACAGCTGTTTGCAAACAGAACCATTATAAAGACTTACCTACTCAGTAATGAATCCGAGTCACTCAGAAACGTACGTTTAGCGAGACGTATGCATCGAGACTGTTAGCAAATTATAGCTTATCAAACAATTTAGGTATGAAACGACAATGAAGATAGTGGCATTCACCACTCCAATGATTGCGTTTGACGTAAAATGTCAACAATGTACCTACTCACACATCTGTTGAGAATATTTTGGTATCAATAAATGCGCAGGCGCACATTATCTTGACCATTTAGAATTGAAACAATCAAATACTGGAAAATAATTTATGTTGGTATCTCTAATATATTGTTACGTGTGGGGTGAGTCAATCTGCCGTGTAAGGGCGAAAATCAACTATTTATTTCCACAAACCAAGATGACTTCCAAAAGGGCTAAACGAAAGGTCCGATAAAACCGTTAAACTTGCCAAGAGTCGTCAATGATTCCCTTTGGGTCGCTGGTTTACTGTCGCAGGTAAGTTCCGAAGTAGCTCCGAAGTAGGTAAGCTCCGAAGTCGCAGGTAAGCTCGCCACTTCACCTATTTATATCCGCTGCCAATCAAACAAGGTCATTGAAAGTTCGGGAACGCTATTTCTGTTGAATGTGAACTTTATGTTGTGTGCATAAGGACCAATTTCCCTTGACAATAACTGGAGCGTGGCGTGACTTCTATTCTAGGGTGGAACTTTCCAGATTTGTTGTCAGGCGAGAACGCTTTTTTAGAACGTTCCATGGTTAGTCATAACAATATGTTGGTATCTGTATATCTAATATCGACCCCTGAAAAGAACAATATTGTACCTCATTTTGGCTGAATTCACAGGAGTTTTTTTTGCTTTAAAATAGATTCAAAAAATCTTTAAAATAGATTTATTGCTTTGAAATATCCTCCTACCACTTTTCAGTAATACAATATCTTTCAAGTTAAAATAAGGACATTTTCGTAGAGTTTTCCTTTTCGTACTTAGTTACAACATGGAAATAATGGGACATTTCAGAACAACAACATTGTAAGTATAGTTACGGTTATATGAAAATATTGCACAATTAAAATATGTATAGGATAATTTATTGTAATATGATTTAAGCCAATATTTTAAGTCAATAAAATGGTATATTTTCTTACAGTGGTTCTAAAACGGCATACAAGTGTAACCTAAATTACAATGTTTTTTAAGTCATAAATTGATTATTTTTCAAGTTAAAATGTATATTTTTACAAAAATCTATTTCGATCATGATGAACCTGTTGGATGAGGGTGATTGCATTAACGCTCAGTTCTAGGGTTTCCTGGTTCAATTCCCAGCAGGGTCATTTAAAAATAAACTTTCAAAGTTGGCTCTGGTCTGAATCTGGAAAGTAATAGAAGGGCACACTGCGTTTCGTAGTCATTTTGGCATCCCGTCTGGCGAAAGTAAACACCCCTTTACAGAAGACCATCGTAAAATAAAAGCACGTGTGCTGTTGTGTTTCGGTGAGTGAATAAGGGATGCCAGAGCCCATTTCCCTGTCTTCCCAATCCCTTATCCTCAATTTCTTCAGCTCGCTCCCACAATTTCTTCAGCAAAGCAATGAGATTGCGAAAGTGCATAGATAGCTTTGATAGATGAAATACATAGTGTCAGTTTGTTTTTTGTTTTGTTTTTAAATATTAAACTCTAATTTGAAATGTAAGGACCTAATAATACCTACTTTACAGACAGATTACTGTTAATGTATTTTGAACTTAACACTGGCTGATTTAAAAAGGTTTGATATTCAAACATGGAAAAAGAAAAAGAAGTAGAATAGGTATGTATTTTGACATGAAAAGAAAATAGTGTGTTTTTGTACATCTGATGAAATGTTTATGATGTATATATATATATATATATATGTGTGTGTGTGTGTGTGTGTGTGTGTGTGTGTGTTGAATAATATCCCAATGAAAGAGTAATAAAAATTGAAGTAATGCGAAGAAAACTACAAGGATTACATGTCACAACATGTATATGATACTTGATAATTTAGAAATGTATGTCAGTTTGTGGCAAATCTTTTACGGTTGCTGGTTAACCGCAGAATGTTGTTTGCTATATCGTTTCCCGTATGAAAGATAACATAATGAAATTGTCACACGTACCCGGCCGCCAATTATCTGTCAGCAGGAACCACCTCCTTACATTTTTTTTATATTGGGATCGGCAGACAGGCTGACGGTCCACTTGATGGTAGGTGGCTACCGTCGCCTATAACATAAGCAACGCCAAAGTACAAGTGCGCTGCCGACTACAGTAGGATCAAAGATAAGGGTTTTTAGGAGGTGGATAGGGGCAGTAACATAAAAGCATAAAATTAAATCAGCATAAACCAGACCACTATAACATAACAGCATTTGTGCTCTTGCTTTTCGGGGCTCGAGTTTATTTCTCTAGGCAAATTTTGTCCCTCATCCGTACGGTCTGCATATTGTCCTTTCATTGAATATTATTGATTATTGTTCAGAGCGAGTATGAAACGAAGGTGCGAAGAATGAAACAGGGTCCGTGCGTACATCATACGTCTCCTGGCGGGGAGGGTAGAAAATCAGTTTGTTCAGAAATAAATTACATTAGAATTACTGGCATTAAAAAGTATTTGCATAGAGTTTTCATTAATGTACCGTACCTCGAAGTAAGGGGTGATATTATAATGTTTTTTAAAAAGTCGTCACAGACAGGCTGACGGTCCACTTGATGGTAGGTGGCCACCGACGCCTAGTTATAAGCGTCGCCTATAATTCAAGCTGTCACAGGTGCTGCAAGTGCGCTGCCGACCATAATAGGATTAGGGGATAGGGCTATGGGATCTGATATCTCTTACTCACTCACCGAAACACAACAGCACACATGCTGTTATTTCACGGTGGTCTTTTGTAAGAGGGTGGTGATACTTGTATGTGCCCTGGTACTACTGTGGCTAGGACTTTACGTAAAAAGTAGGCGTACAGGGATAGTATTGAGTGATTTACAATGTTACTTTAATATCATGGACTTCTAATAGATTTTCCTATAATCTATAAATAGAAAACTAATTTCTGTGTTTTTTTTCAAAATTTTAGGTTCACTAGTTTCGGAGATTAGGAGGGCGGGGGGTAATGGTCGGACAGACGGACACACGAGTGATCCTATAAGGGTTCCGTTTTTTATTCGGACGTACGGAACTCTAAAAAAAATCGCTTTGCCATACTTACCACGAACATGGAAGTAATAAGTACTATATACCACGAACAAAGACCAAAATAAGTCTATGAAATTATTTGTTACATGTAGAACTTTTTTAATATTTGCATTCGGGTAAAAAAAACGCAAGTATAAAAAAATTTGAAAAAAGTTTATTTATTGTAGATTTATGGCACAACTACACTAAAGTACAATATTTACATTTCTGCAGACAAGCAAATCTTTAAAAATAATTTAAAATAAACGAAAAAAAAAAACACAATTATTACACATATTTATACTTGAAACTTATAAACAATTTGATTCGAAAGAGACTAGATAACATAAAAACTAACAAAACTGTATATGAATTTTAATAAATTTCACAATTGAAAAAAAAATTGCTGACTTATTATGGCAACACTATGTGAATACAATTTCTGTACACACAACACTAACTTAGCTAAGGCACTCATATTTTTTCAGTCTTAATTAACTATTAACTATCCTTTTGATTGGCAATTCCTGAATATTTTTTTGACCGGGACGTAAATTATAAGCTTACGTGTCCGATTTCTCTTATGTATTCTGTGAAGTTACATTCAAAAGTGAAATCAATTCAACATATCAGTTTCCAATAAGGGCCTGCGTAGACGAGGGACTGTCGTCGGGGTACTTTCTGTTAGTCGAAAATAGATAGCTTACCTACAACTGGATCGAATAACGCACACGTGGGAAATCGAGAGACAAAAGTATGTGGGAATTATTTTTTAAGCTTTTTAATTAATTTACATTTTTCTTTCTGCATATCTTACATAACATTTAAGAAAAACCTTCCAATTTTAAAGGATAATTTATATTACACTGACGTGCCCCGTCCGTGGCCCGGTAAAGATATTGTTAGTATGCTCTTGTATGAACCAATTACATCGGGCCGTGTCCGTGCCCCGCCCGGGGCACGGCCGGAGCGCTCCAATCGCGAAATTTCGTAAAATGTTTGTTTTCACCGTGCGCTCGGAGACAGCTTCGCGAGGCCCGCTCGGGGTATAGTATTAACCCGAGGCTGACTGCCTCGAGGTATAATATATTTTTTCAATAATATATGTATATTAATATATTTCTGGTAGGTATAATATATTTTTTCAAAAATATCTCGGGAGCGGTGCGTCGCAGACCCCCGTGTTGGTACTTATTTAAGAGGTCTCGGGGAGAGAAATTTTTCGGTGAAGACGAAATTTCGAAATTCGCATTTTTGGAATTTTTCAAAAATATCTCGGGAGCGGTGCGTCGCAGACCCCCGTGTTGGTACTTATTTAAGAGGTCTCGGGGAGAGAAATTTTTCGGTGAAGACGAAATTTCGAAATTCGCATTTTTGGAATTTTTCAAAAATATCTCGGGAGCGGTGCGTCGCAGACCCCCCGTGTTGGTACTCATTTAAGAGGCGAGAAATTTAAAACAAAAAAGTTACGCGTTATTCCGAATACCACGCATACGAAGTTGCGGGCACAGCTAGTATAGTAATATTAATACAAAATAGTATAATAGTACTTCGAAATGACAAGGCACGGGCAGGGCCCGGTGGCGGCACGGTGACGAATGGCAAACCCGGCCGGCCGGAGCACGTTGAGAAAAACACGGTGAGCACCCAGACCGGGCACGGCCCGGTGTAATATAAATCATCATTTAATCTGTTCGGTAATCTCCGAAAAATCACAAAAATTTCATTTTGTAGATCCAGTCGTTTTGAAAATTGCAGCTAATTCATAGGTTATTAAGTTGCGCCCATTTTGGTAAAAACTGTCTTCGGTTTGTGGTATTAGTCCTTGCTCATTTATTGTGGTCAATGTTTTTTACGTCAAAATACTAAACACTAAATAAAATGCCAAAGATATCCAAAATCTCGAGATGAGCCATTAACTGTCCTATGCAAGATTCTAAATCGAACAACAAGAATATTAATTTATCAGCTAGAGCAAACCACCTCCGGCTTCGCACTGATAACAATTTTTTAAATTTTATTTTCATAAGAACAAACGTAGAACTTCAACGAATGTTTGAACTAAACATTAACCGAATTGGTCCAGCCGTTCTCGAGTTATGCGCTCGAATTATAAATGCGAAGGTTTATATGTTTGGAATTTTGTACCTTAATAACGCAAAAATTGCTAGACGGATTTGGATAAAATTTGGCACACAGATAGTTTATTAACTGGATTAAAACGTAGGATACTTTTTATACTGGAAAAAAAATATTAGGTTCTCGAGGGATCGTCTAAAAATATAAAAAACTAACTGAACTGGGCCACGCCTCGCTGCGGTCCATACGGCGGGCGGCGGCGTGCGCATGGGGCGCGCGGTACTGGACACTGCTTATATTATAATACTATTTAAAACAAAAAGAATTTTTCAATTCGAACCAGTAGTTCCTGAGATTAGCGCGTTCAAACAAACTCTTCAGCTTTTTATAATATTAGTATAAATTTGACGCCAACGTTGTCACAGCGATAAAGTCGTTTTTTCCACCTCTGTCTGCAACTCTTAACTTCATCTAAACCATTTTCATAGTTGGAAAGAGAGATAAAAGAAAAAAATTGCATCCTTGCGGAGCCGAGGGATAAAAGAATATTTCGTTTACATGGTGTCGCTTTATATTATATTGAACACATTGCGACCACCTATAATAATGAATTTAGTGGTTTGAGAAACAATGCTCTAGTCAGAGAGGGCTTAATCTAATTTATTCAGTCAAACATAATCACAGAGAACCGTCAATATCTCCAGTCTCATTTAGAGAAAATTCCTGTAATATTTCTTAAATTATTAAAAATTGTACGTCTATTTGACGTCAACGCTGGCGACTTCGTTCGCCAGGCCGCAGATATTGGAGCCTACGGCCAATTTTAAGTAGCCGGAATTACCGAAATCGAGGCCCCATGAATTTTTCGCTATATAGAAAGGCACGTCGGCTGTTAAATCGTAACCGATCAATTGCACGGCGTGATTCAGATCCGTAGCCGCACCGCTGTGAATAAATTTTTATTATTATTTAACAAATTTTATGTGCCACAATTATTTTGCCAGAATGAGGGTTTTCGATACTTTTTCTGCCACCAGGCGGCGCTTCGTAAGCGTCAGGTCTAAACAACTGTCAGACAGCACAGAGTCATAGGTACTAAACATAAATTCGATTGTGTTATTAAATTAGTAAACCAAAAAGTACATAGAAAATTGCAATTCGTGTATGTATTTTGACAGTTCATTGGACCTGACGCTACAGTGCTGCCATCTCAATTCTGAAGACCGTTTCAGAAAACCCTCATTTGAGTGTTCGGCTCTAGACAATAGAGTTTAAATTTGCTGCAAATACTTTTTTAGCGTACGTTAAGTGACGTCATCTTAAAAAAACCCGCTTGGGCAGTCATTATTGTGTCGGTTGAGTTATGTAACGAAACATTCGACCAGTGTTTGCTGCTGCTTCAGAACAACACTGCACGACAGACGGTCGCTAAGTTCTAATTTAGCGGAGCTATGATAGAATTTCTCCAACATCCACCATACTCCAATATATTAGATACCACTTTCCCGGGAATCTATTCAGGTGGTGATGAACCCGTTGGCTCAATGGTTAAGGTTTTTTTTATTAATGTTATGTTGACAGACAGGCTGACGGTCCACTTGATGGTAGGTGGCTACCGTCGCCTATAACACAAGCAACGCTACAGGTGCTGCAAGTGCGCTGCCGACTACAGTAGGATTGGATAACGGATTAGGAGGGAATAAGAAAATGGGCTCTGGCATCCCTTACTCACTCATCGAAACACAACAGCACGTATATGCTGTTATTTCACGGTGGTCTTCTGTAAGGGGGTGGACACTGCCGCCAGGCGGGCTGCCCAAATGACTGCGAAACGCAGTGTGCCCTACGCTCTGTTCTAAAGTTCCTGGGTTCGATTCCCGGTGGAAATGAACTTTTTCAAAGTTGGCTGTAGTCTGAATATGGAAAGTAGTGGCAGGGCACTCTGCGTTTGGGCAGAGTGCCCTGCCACTAATTTGAGCAGCCCGTCTGGCGGCAGTAACCTCCCCCTTACAGAAGACTACCGTGAAATAACAGCATGTGTGCTGTTGTGTTTCGGTGAGTGAAGTAAGGGATGCCAGAGCCCATTTCCCTATCCCTTCCCAATCCTTATCCTATTGTAGTCAGCAGCGCACTTGCGGCAGCTTTGGCGTTGCTTGTGTTATAGGCGACGGTAGCCACCTACCATCAAGTGGACAGTCAGCCTGCCTGCCGATCTTAACATAGAAAAAAAAGAACTATCTTCACCACATTATCTCCAATTTTTCCCCAACACACTCTACAGTTCTAAAATCAGCGTCAAAAATCTGAAGTAATATCTGCCTGTCCATTACAACATCCACATATAAAATAATAAGTATATTGTACCTGCAATGATACTGAATGACTCCGCCGAGGTAATTCTGCCACGTGAGAGCGTTCACAGCGACCGCGACTGGGCCGTGCGTCCCAATCGCTTCCAATATTTTATCTTCCGCGCCAACAAAACTGGAAAAATCACAAAGGATGAAAAAGTGTCTGTTTACGTGTAATACGTAATCTACTGAAACACTTTAAGCAATTCTAAAATATACGCTATAGTTTCGCTGAAACTGCTGTACCACTCCTTAGGAATGAGGCGAGAGGAAGGAAGTAAAGAGCACGAGTTCACATGAGAGCTGTAATATCGGACAGATCTTACGATATCGATTTATTTTATTTTAAAAGGGACGTCGTAACCCGTAACTTTTTTGTTTGTAAACCGATTGGAAGAAACAAACACTAAATGTTACCGAAAGCTTGCTACAATACATCGGTGAAAATCGAATTCAAATTCGATTAAGCCGTTTCAGAGATTAGTGTGCACAAACGCGTGCAACATCTAAGTTTGTATTAAAAACTGACTTCTATCGAGGAACACCTCTACATTCAATTGGTAAATTAATATTAAAATAAAGGTTAATATTAAATTAATACCCTGTTCTCAGTACATTTCGAAAGTATATTATCACCACATTAAAAAAAAAAACGGAACAAGTGCGAGTTGAACTCGCGTGAAGAGGGTTCCGTACGATGTTAATATCATGGACTTCTTATAGGTTTTCCTATAATCTACAAGTAGAAAACAATTTCTGTATTATTTTTTTTCAAAATTTTAGGTCCAGTAGTTTCGGAGATAGGGGGGGGGGGGGAATGGTCGGACAAACGGACACACGAGTGATCCTATAAGGGTTCCGTTTTTTTATTCGGACGTACGGAACCCTAAAAATGAAATACTTTTAAAATATGAAACCCTAGCTGTTCCCGGGGCTTCGTCCGCTTGGTTGTGAAATACGGTTTACGAAATAATCCTATTTTGTTACTTAATATATCAATTGGATACATCATAAAACTATTTATCACATTTTGAAAATCTGAATGTACCTACGCATAAAAATCTTTTGAGTATGCACTGCGTTTTACAATCGCAAACTGGGCAGCCAGACTGGCGGCAGTGATCACCCACTTAAGGTACAAGTTGGTAGCGGACGACATGAAGTTGGCAGCAAACGACGTGTCGCAGCGACACTACTGGTTTTTATGTATTTCTATGAAATTCCCTCCGTGCTTAGCGACCATCGACGTAATATCCAAGTAGACGGCTAATACCTATTTATTCACAATGCAAACTTTTCTGGCAACTAATTGAGGTGCGCGGGCGCGGGGTACTGAACGCCAATTGGTCCGATCAAGGTCACGACGAAATTCTATTGGTCGTTACTGCCCATAGTAACTTCTATTGGTCGAACATTACCGGGCGTGGAAGTATATAATATCTATTTCTCTGAATGCGTTCGACCTTTACTAGAAGTCTAGTTGGATATTACGTCGATGTTAGCGACACACGAAGCTAGCGACGCGTCGTCGAGCGGCAGACGGCAGTGTCGCCCGACCGCGGATCAGTCGCCGGAGCAACGACACGTCGAGCGAGTTTGTTTTCGAAATGAATTTTTCCGATTCTGAAGTACATAAACTCTCTGATACTCTCTGAATTCTTTCATATCGCTTTTCAAATGGTTTCATCAGTATTGAATAAGTTCCCTCACTTGTTCTGCATTTAAGCATACGACGTGTGGCTTCTCGTGTTTTTCTGTATAATACAAACAAGTCATCGTCGTCTTCTTCCTCTAATAATAAAAGATATAAAAAATTGCGATCACTATTCTCAAACACGTCAGAGATCTTGTCTCACGGAACACTCGGAACCAACTGGATTCCATCTGCTGTTGCCGTCTGCAGTCGGGTTCGAAATCATGACTGCAGCGAGGACACGTCGTCTGCTGCTGCTGCGTGTAGTCGGCTACCAACTTGTACCTTTACGTGTGCTTTTCTGTTTAACTTGTCGCATATCGTTTATCCAACCAAAGACTGTTTTGAACGTGTTTACTAGTGACTATAACCAAAGTCTAACCAGCATACTTACGTCATACAGTCAGGCAACGAATGTACTTGCGTGAGCAACGTTCGGCGAACTCGCTTCAGTTTGCAGGCTCGAACATTGAGCGTTGCCCGACTGTATGACCAAAGTATGGTTAGACTGTGCTATAACCAACTACCGTCTGCTTGCGATAGTAAAAAATATTATATAACCTGTCCGCACTGAGGCACACTGCGCTTCGCCGTCATTTGGGCAGATCTTCTGGAGGCAGTAACCACCGCCTTACAGATTACCACCGTTAAATAACATCATGTGTGTTGTGTTTCGGTTGCCAAGGAGTGACTAAGGGATGCCAGAGCTTATTTCCCTATCCTTTTTCCAAATCCCTTATCCTTAATCCTATTATGGTCGCCAGCTCACTTGCAGCACCTGGGTGCTGCTTGTATACTTTATTACTTTATTAGTAGCCACCTACCATCAAGTGGACCGTCAGCTTATCTGTCGACCTTAACATAAAAAAGACATACTCATCACAAGTGAAAGTGTCAATCCTAATCCCGGAGCCGTTAGTTCTCATCTGGCAAGCACCGTCAACAAGCCGCAACGGATATTCAGAATCACGTTCTATGGGCGCTCCGGTCAACGTAAGCCAATCCAGGAGCAAACATATGTCTCCGCCTGCGCACCCACTGTTACCCAATCCAGCACAGTCTATCACCTCCTGAAGGTTAAAAAAAGAACCAGTTGAAACAATTGATCAAGCGGGTGCATCCTTTGACGGCATAGTCAACTCTGGACATAAACTTTCAAAGTTGGCTCCCGTCTGACGGTAGTAACCCACTCCCTTACAGAAGACCACAGTAAAATAACACCATTGTATTGTATGCTGTTCTGTTTCGGTGAGTGAGGGATTTGCCATAAGGATTAAGCCCATTTGCCTACCCCCCCTAATCCCTTATCCTTAATCCTACTGTGGTCGACAACGCACTTCCAATGCACTCGTGGCGTTGCTTGTGTTTATAGGTGATGATAGCCGCCTACCATCAAGTGACCGTCTGACGAATGACGACCTTAACATAAAAGGGTTCGACTTGCTTGGGTTAAAATTAACATCAACCTTTTGACCACCTAAAATTTCTACAAAAGACGATTCTATTACGAGACAGTTCTATACTAATACTAGCTGACCCAGCAGACGTTGTCCTGCCAGAACCCTTCATCCACATTCGTAACCATTTTTCAAAACCAAACCCGAAAATAATTCCGTAACCCGATTGTTGCGCCACCTATCGCGTCAAACTTTATTTTCAAACCATATTATGTTAAAGTGACGCGACACTTCACGCCAACGAACGACCGGTTAAATTATTTCAATATCCTTCATACAAAAATACTAAAATCGCAATTTAAAAAATTAGGGGTAGGAGGGTGAAAAATACTTTACGACCTATTCTCATACCTACCAAATATACAAAAAAAATCATAAAGATCGGTCTAGCCGTTTCGGAGGAGTTTTGTTACAAACACTGTGACACGAGAATTTTATATATTTGATTATAAAGAGGTAAAGTTTGTATGTATGTATGTATGTATGTATGTAGGAGGTAATATTCGAAACTACTCATCCGATTTAAAAAATTCTTTCAGCAATAGTTGATAGCTACATATTCCACGCAGGCGAGCAGCGCGCACCAGCTTACTAATAAAGATTCAACGCCTGGTAAACGTATAACAGCATTTAAAGTGCTACAGATTTATTGCTTTACATATTTCATCAGGCGTTATATCTTTCATTTTCAACGCGGACGAAGTCAAAACTACACACGCCCATCCCGAGCGGTAGTTTTAGTGGGTAAGAATTCCACATAACCCTGGGCGAATTTACACACACAACATTCGGGATATGTTATATAGGATGTCGTTTTGAAGATTTCTACCCTAGTAAATCATCATCATCATCATCTCAGCCGTAAGACGTCGAAAATTAGGGGGAGGGGGAGAAACCTTTATCCAGTAGAATAAAGGCTTCCCCCCCCTCCCCCTAATTTTCCAAAAGAACCGATCAGAAGCAGCCTGGATCCACCGTCGCCCCGCGGCCCTTACCAGGTCGTCTGTCCGCCTTGTGGGTAGACGTGCTACGCTGCACTTGCCGGTCCGTAGCCTCCACTCGAGAACTTTCCGGACTCAGCGGCCGTCGGCTCTGCGTACTATGTGTCCTGCCCACTGCTACTTCAAACTAATCAGGCGGGTTATGTCTGTAATTTTCGTTCGTCTTTCTGATTCTATCTCGCAGACCCGAGCATAGCCCTCTATATAGCTCGTTGAGCGACCGACCTTGAGATTTCTTACGAGACCCATAGTCCACGTTTCAGCGCCATATGTTATTACTAGCAACACACATTGCTCGAAAACTTTTAAGACACTAAGGAATTTTGGACGAGAAGATGTCTCGGAGCTTCTCCAACGCTTCCAATTTGTAGGTACCACATAATAGAAAACAACACCTATGAGGTTTCTCTCATGTTCTTCTATGCTATATAAACTGAATTCCGAATCGGCGGTGAGGGTAAAACATTAGCGGTTATAAATGATTAAAATCAGGTTTATGCAACTTTTTTTTTTCACTTTAAAAAAAGAATATTGAGTAAAACTTTTAAATAAATCTCAATTTGTGTCATAGACCTCAAGCGACTTTACGAGGTGTCTCATAGGAATAAACTACACAATCACCTGTACGCTGAGCGGTTGAAGCTTGCCAGTGCCGATAGCGGACGTAGCCTCTATTACGCCGATAGTGCTGAACGCCCAGCAAGCACCGCACATTCCTTGGTTTCTTATTGGACCTATTACGCCTTTTTCACGCCTGAAACACCAATCAATATAATAGTTTCAAAGATTATGTTAAAAAAATTATATCATCACAGATATAGCTTAAAAGAGTATAAATCACTGATAAATCAGTCGATCATCAGTGATTGTGTGCTAAGTCTAGCAGAAAGGCGTTATTATCGTCGCCTAATTTGACTAGTTAGAGGAAAATTAAAACTTAGATAAAAATACAGAATATAATAGACTATATTTAAAAAGTTTGATACGGGCAGATTTATACAAAAAAAAATTTTTTTTTTCTGAGAAAAATAATAATAAATTACTGCCCAAAAATAGCTTTCATTTCACAATAATGAAAATTTTACGCGACAACTACATTATTTTTTAAGTTTATTAATTAACTTAAGTTCTGTACTAAAATTTTAATCTGCTACTTTTATTTCATTATTCATATTTTACACAATATTTAAGGAAAACCTTCTAATTTTAAATCTGTTCAGGATTTGTTGTGCAATATTGCACCTTAATTCATTGGTTATTAGGTTGTGCTCATATTGGTAAAAATTGTGTTTGATCTTACGTTAGTCCTTGTCTTAATATGCCATATTTAATTGGCTAGGTACACATGTTGAGTTTAAAAAAAATCAATAATTATACAACTATATATAAATGTACTATACGATCTGTACTGTAATCTGAGAGAACTATAATCTACGATTTCAGAGAGCCGTACTTATAATCTGTACGTCTTATTTAGTACCTACAGGTCAAAACGCGTAAGCGCCGTAACAGACATGGCGCTTACAACCTTTTCATTGCGAGAAAATTATATCATAGCAGCGATCTTGCTATGTTGAACCCAAAGAAAAGTCAGAAAAAACCTTAGCGAATAACCGAAGTAAATAGTGAACCGAAGTACAGTGCGGTGGGTCGGTGACTCGAGTTGCCGGACGAAAACCTAGTATTACCGAGACTAGGTAATACTAGGTTTTCGGTAATAGGACTCGTATTATCATAGGTATTACTAGTATTACCGAGAGTGGCCAAAATGTGCTTGGCTATGACCCGTGAAACCGCGTGGTTAATAAAATAACATATTAGTTTTATCTAAACGCGGTTTTGTGACGTCATCTTCGTAATGACATTATTTATTTTATCAGAGTTGACTTTAAAATAATTAAAATCCCTTTAGTTTCTAGTGGAACTCAACATAAACAACTCGTAGTCTGTTGATTAAATACAAGAATGAATTAATGGTTATTTAATAGCATCGCGATAGAATGAGACAAACTTGGTGCAAATTAGACCCTGCGCATACGCATACTTGTTCGAGGAAGTTAACCTCCCCGAAATGTGGAAAAAATAGATTGCAAAAGAGACACACGAGGGACAAAAGTCTATTATCTTCGCGCTTCCGAGCGATTCGTGAAACAAATCTCTCGTCTCGACGCTTCTGCGGACAAGTCTCTCGTCTCCGTGCTTCCGAGCGGTTCGGTAGACAAAAGTCCCGTCTCCTCGCTTCTGGGGACAAAGGTCTCTCGTGCCACGCTTCTGCGGACAAAAGTCTCTCGTCTGCGCAGGCCCTAATTTATACATATAAAAATGATAATAACAACATCATAATTATTATTGCGCGTCGCTGCTATGCACTATGCAGAGTGAGAACAAGCCCCAATCGCGTCTTGACTATGATAGCGGGTAGGTTTGTCTCTCTTTACATAAACCATGATACATGTGGAGAGAGAGAGAAGGTATATTATGTATAATTATTTGTTCAATACTAACAATCTATATCTATAAATAGAACGTTATATATTCGATGATAAACACAAATAAAGTCGCCGTCCGCTTCTTTTTTTTATTTTTATTTTTTTTATTATAGATGGGTTTGCTCTTGACCAGCATCTATCCATGTAGGAAGGATCAGGATCCATGTAGGAATATTTTGATTTTGATCTGTATCAAAATCAAAATATTTATTTATCAATTAGGTTTCTCCAAGGAACTCTTATGATCGTCATTTAATTTTACCATGGTTACAGTAAAAACCCAAGGTGACGATCCTGAGAAGAAACCCTGAAAGAAACTCAGGATACTATTCTTTTTGTCATCTTTAAAATATATATCTAGTATGTCTCTCATGCTAATTTCTTTTATACCACTGAACGAGTTTTGTTACAGTTTTAAATGGAAAGAGAGATTAAACGGGGAAGATTTGTATAATTTTAAACATATTGTTTGCGGAAAAATTGCACCCGTGAGAAGTCGGGTCGTGATTCACGATAATTTTGTTAATTCTTATTCATAAGGTTCACGACTCGTGAACCTTATGAATAAAAATTATAAACATAATTTTTATTCATAAGGTAGTGATGAGTGTTTTAAAAGGAAAAAACCAAGACAATATTGGGAAAAATATAAATCTTGCTAAATAAGGATAATGTTATGCTAGGATCATTTGGGTTTTCCTGAATTTACTCAAGAAGGTTTTAGCGAGATTCATACGAGTACTAATAACATTTTAATCAAATAATGTGTTGTTTGAAATGGCCTCATCATCATCTCAGCCGTAGGACGTCCACTGCTGGACAAAGGCCTCCTCTCCCCCCTACTATTTCAAAAGGACCGGTCAGAAGCAGCCTGGAAATTGCGGCCCTTATCAGGTCGTCTGCCCACCTTGTGATGGGTGGATGTCCTGCGCTTTACAGGTCTGTGGCCCCCAATCGAGAACCTCCCGGTCCCAGCGGCCGTCGGCTCTCCGTACTATGTGTCCCTCTGCCACTTCAACTTATTAATCACCAGGGTACGAATCTCCTCATTCCCGATTCGATCACGCAGTGTAACCCCGAGCATAGCCCTCTCCAGAATGTAATTTATCGGTCGAGAATTTAATTTTAAATAAAAATCTTCATATTATTTTTTTGCTAAAATTAAAACTAACAGAGATAAGAGGTTAGAAGATAAGGGTTGATGGATTTAAAAAAAATCACAGTCATATTTATTTGAAACTTTTTTTTAACTCTTTTTTGTACAATTTGCAACAAAACACCTATTTTTATTTTCTTTTCATACTTCTACAGAGTGGAATCGAAAATTTCTTTCACCCATTGATATTTTTTCAGATACCTTCTAGAAACAAAAATTCCCCTGAGGAACTCAAATTTTTATTTGTTAGTAATTTTTCCTGGACTATTAGTGAAAACAGTATTGAAATCCGAAAAAGTTAACGGAGAAACAGATATACGTAGAAAGCGACATCAACTAGCTGAGCCCGCAACTTCGTACGCGTGGTATTCGGTATAGCGCGTAACTTTTTTGTTTGTTAACCGATTGTAATAAAACAAACATTAAATGTTACGGGAAGCTTCCTGTAATACATCAGTGAAAACCGCATTCAAATCGGTTAAGCCGTTTCTGAGATTGGCGCGAACAAACGCACAGACAAACAGATAGAAATTCTAAAACCTTTTTTACCTTGGTAACATACAAAAAAAATATATAAAAAATTTAAAAAAAAAATTTCATTTACAGATGTAATATAGAGATATCTATATTTAATCAGCTTTTGTCTACAGAAAACAGTAGTTTCGTGTGGAGATGCGTACGCGTCAGTTTATCAAAATCGTACTTACAACGAATTACTCCCTTATTAGTAAGGGACAGGAGACGGGAATTCGATTGTCTAGTTAAAAACTTACCAATCCACTTTCAACGGTAGTGTCTCCCTCTTGTTTCTTAACATAGAATCGTTTTGTTTCTCTCCTTTCGAACCGCCACGGCCCTTAAACGAACTCCAACTTCTGCCATACAAACGCGGATGTTTGTACACTCTCTCGTCGGCGAGATGTATTTCCTGGTATTCCGCTTTGGACATGTCAGAGAGCTTCGTTAGTCCATAACGAGCTCGAAAACCGTGTGGACCTTTGGACTCGGCGTTAAGTCTGTCAATTTCTTGCAGCGATACCTTCAAACCAGAAAATACTCAATAGTATGCACATTTTTTAAAAATATTCTTATACGATAGGTTATATCGTAATGTATAACCGTAAAAAAATATCCAGCGCGGAAAAATTAAAATTTAGTAACAAAAATAATATGTTAAAATTAACTAACAGCTACGGGCACTTTAAGAGGCCTATGGTGATTTTGCAACGATTTCAGTCAACTCATTTTAGTCATTTTTCATAAAATAAACAGAGTTGAATACTTTGTAATATGTCATTAGAAAGATTATTTCAATAGTAATGGAATAAATGAGCCACATTTTTGATTTATTTCTGTAATTTCGATTTATCCACCATGTTCTAACACCCGTTTCAGAAAATTTGATGTTCGGGGACTCAATTTTTTTGCTGTTTTCAGTCGACATCTCAGTTTAAACTTAACGGAAAAAATACTGTGCATTGGCATAGAAGTCTTCTAAGGAATGAATGAAACAATTTTTTATTTTCGTACAAAATTTTCGAAAAATAAAATATAAAACACAGTGAAATTTTCGAAAATATCCACCCAAAACTGATGCTTTTTCTGAATAGACTAAATGTTATTTGCTAGAAATAAAAATACCACTATAAACTTCACATCATCAACTACTTGTATGCAAAAAATTAAAGAAATAAATTTACAAAAAATACTTTAAAAAAATTCCTAAAAACACGCAAATCTTGCAATATATTAGAAGACACATTCCCCCGGCCAGTCAGTCCGCGTCAAGCGCTGCCAGAGCGAGGACGTATCGCTTTTCGTTGTGCGCCCACGTGACTACATCGAGCGATCGGACTGCGAATCGAGCAAACAATATAGCGCAACCAAGATGTATTGACAGTTTGTTATATTTTTTTTTTTGTGTTGTCTACTAAACATTGATGAAAACTATGTTTTTAAAACGATGTACTCGTATTTAGTATGTAATTTGTATTTCAGATATTCCTTGTTTTGTCTTTATTACGGAGATACTACATATCGAAAAAAATTAAATAGAATTATAAGTAATCCAATATCCAATAATCTAAAAATGACGCGTTACAGAAAAAACCGCGCCTTTGGGGTTGTAAAACGCAAAAAAATATTTCATGGATTCAGAAGGTAGGTAGGCACAAAAAATATTTAATGGACATAATTTTTACTACCTTTATTCTTGTACTGTCTGTCTGTCTGTCTGCAAACAAAATTTTGACTCGATTTTTTCACCCACTTCCCGTAATCCTACCGATCTGAAACTTGGCCAATATACTTATTCCCAAGTTACATTTAAAAAATTAAAAAATATATGAAAAAGAGTGATTTTTTTACTACATTTATTGTAACTTGTACTGTCTGTGTCTCTGTCTGTCTATCTATCTGTCTGTAAACAAGTCATTGGATCGATTTTTCATCCACTTCCCGCAAGCCTAGCGATCTGAAACTTGGCCAACATACTTGTTTAAAAATACTAAATACTAAGATTGTAGGTGGAACGAGAAAAATTATAAGCGCGAAAAAGCTACGATAGCTCAGTGAACATCGGCACGGATTTTGTCGTGGATAGTGGGTTCAATTCCCGGTCGTGGATTTTTTTTTATTACTACTTTACTATTATACCACTGACAAGGTTCTCCGGGAAAGAGTCGCCTGGGGATTCCCCTTTATGGCGGATCATAGAGTACAATCAAAATCAATGACAGATTAAATCAAGACCCTCGCTACACCGTCCTGGTAAAAAGTCGGCTACGGGATCTCGGAAGGTATGAGAGCTAGGAAAGGGGGGTTTACGGAATGTCATAGAGGGTCATCGGGTGTTACCAAATTAAGTCTCATCCCCATCCCGTCCATACATTTTTTTCACAGTCCATACAATTTTTTTGGATTTTTCAAAGCGGGACCAAAAGTGGTGAGGATAGGGAGGCGGTCGCTTCGGCGGATAGTCATAGTTCCTCGAGGTCCAACGGCCTGGCTATCCTGACGATGGGGATCCCCCCCCTGTCCCCCCCCCCCATACAAATTTGCCACTTTAGCCGAAAGGGATGGGGATACCCGCTAAACGGTCGGAGCTATCCCGGTGATTTCTATGGCGGATTTCCATCCTACCGTGAGGTGCTTCCTAAGGGTCAACCAGATTTTCGGACTTACCCCCCCCTTCATCCCTCCTCCATACAACGTTGTCTTTTTTTGGAACAGCTACCTTTTCGCCCGGATAGAGTCCACCTGGGCCAGACCCTTGCACCTTATTGGAGAGAGGGTGAATCTTCGCATTTCAGGAAGGTATCGAACCCTCGGTATACCGACCTGGTATAAAGTCGGCGACGGGATCTCGGAAACTATAAATCGCAGAGGGACGGGGTTTGCGAAATGTCATAGAGGGTCATCTGGGTCACCACAACGCGACCCTCCCCTCTCCCCCCCATACATTTTTTACGCTCCATACAACCGTAAGATAAGTTATTTACTATTGACCCGGCTCATAAGGCCAAATTTCTAGGAAATCAGTAGAGTAATTTTTGCGTAATGCTGGTATCAGGGAAATAGACAGACAGACAAAAAATTATAATGTTTGCTGATTCGTCAGCTACTTATATCGATAGTTATTATACCCAACGTAGTAAAAAAAAACAAACAATACTAAATAAATAATAATAAACGATAAATAAAAAATCAATAATAAATAATGAATTGGCTTTCTCTACGATTTTATTATTAGAGATTTACTCTTTCACACATATGTATCAGTAATGGAGGTACAAACCCAAAAATATTCTTATAAAGTAACTATCATTGTATACTTTTTAATAAATATGAAAGAAAAAATATTGAAAAAACATAATTTATTACTTACTATCAAAAATATATGGAAAGGATCAAAACCGTTTACACCGACTCGACCGCTGTCCGTAGTTTAGTTCACGAAAATATCACTTGGCAGCGCCACCGCCGCGCGTCAAATACCTATTGTCGAGCGGCGCGATATCACTATAGGGGCCTTAAACAGCCGCCCTTTGGCGCGCTTGTCGTGACGTCACAGTCTACAATAAGAATCAAATGTTAAAAATCACAAATATCTACACGCTTGTTCAAATTTCATAGACTTTGACGTCACATTCGAACTGACCGTTTCAAGTATTTTGAATTTCCTACAATTTTTTTGGAAATTCTAATAAAAATTTTTTTGGACTTGACGAAGCTGTTTCGGAAAATTTAAAGAAAAAATTTGTACTTGACTTGACTGACTGACTGACTAGTTTCGGGATCTGCTACTTTTGATTTTAATTTGAATTTTGAGCTTTTTTATATTGCTATTTTTACAAGTGACACTGGCAAGATCTGATGGCGCCGTAACCAAAGAAGAAGGAGACTAATCATTTTCTTAACGAAAAACAAATAATATTAAATACATATACATAGACATAATTCTAAAGCAATAATGTTCTTAAAAAAAATATTTAATCTTTTTTTTTTTAAATTAGACGCACTATGGTTAGATGTGAGCAAGAATTTTAGCAATTCTAAAAGTTATATTTCTAAGTCTATACCAACATAATAAATAATGTAACAATAAAAAGAACTAGCTTTTGCCCCCGACATCGTATAGTACTTTTTTAACGAATGTAAGGTAACTTTTTTTTAACGTTGAGAAATTCTACCTGGCAGAATTTCAGCACTCATGCTGTTATTTCACGGTTGAACGAATTAAAAGCGCGTGCAGACCTTGAGATGTTACGCGTTGGGTAAATTCTTAACATAAAAAAAAATAGCAACGGGACCATCACATGAGCAACAATGAGAACATTTCAGAGGAGAGCCGAAACCGTGGGATTTCACAGCTAATTAAATTATATAGTTAACCATTAATTTCAACCGTAATTAATTAAGAATTTGAATTATTTACTTAATTTATAAAAATAGTCCTCGATCACAGTTGTAGGAGCCAAAAGAATCCAGGCCTTTATGTTCCTTTATGTTCTCGTCCTGTTGGATACCAGTGCCCTCTGGTGTACCACAGGGCTCGTTGCTGGGTCCTCTTTTATTTATTATATTCATTAATGACGTCAACTCCTGTTTTTTACACTCAGAATTTCTCTTATATGCTGACGACACAAAAATTTTAAAAGAAATTAGAAATGTTGAGGACTGTATGCTATTACAAGAAGATCTAGCAAGGTTTGAATTCTACTGCGCTACAAATAAATTAGATCTTAACGTATCTAAATGTTATTCTTTATCGGTGACACGTAAAGTTAATCCAATTCAGCATAAATACGTCCTTCAAAATACAGAGTTGATAAAAGTAATGGAAATGAGAGACCTGGGTATAATACTTGATAACAAATTGATTTTTGATAAGCAGATTGACGCTATTGTGAAAAGAGCATTAAAAGTACTAGGTTTTATAATAAGATCCACAGCGAAGTTTACATCTATCAAACCTATTAAAGTTTTGTACTGCTCCTTTGTCCGCAGTATCCTCGAATACGCCTCCGAGGTGTGGAATCCTCAGTACAGTGTCTATATCAACAGAGTTGAATCTATTCAGAAGCGCTTTCTTAGACACCTTCAATTCAAAAGCAGGCAATGCCTACATGGCTACTTTAACAGATGCAAAAAATTCCATTTTCTTCCGCTTTTTGAGCGAAGGAAAATTGGCGACCTGGTTTATTTAAACAAAATAGTTAATGGCAAAATAGACTGTGCCGAGCTTTTGAATAAAATTCGTTTTAGAGTACCTAATGTCCAGTTGAGGCATTTCAATCCGTTATATGTAGAAAATGTGTCTACAAATTACCGTATGAATGCCTTCTTAGTAAGATCTTGTCGGCAGTTCAACGATTTAGTAATGAGCCAACCTTCACTGGATATATTTGCCATCGAGCCTAACTCAATCAAACGTATACTTACCTCTAATTTCTTTGAATCATAATTAATTATAACTGTGGCGCCGTTTACTCTTATTCATATTTATTATTATTTGTATACCTTAGTCGCTTTTGAAGCTTAATTTAGTTGACTAATTGCGAAGATTGTTAAATGGCTTTTAGACACTAGTATTGGATGTATTGTTATCTTTAGTTTAACTGTAAGTCTTCCGAATAAATAAAAATAAAAATAAAATAAAGCAACACAAAGACATTGTCCAAATTTCAAATTCATATGACACCATTGAGTGAGTTTTAAACAATCCAATATTCTTATATAAATTTATAACTATAAATTAAATATATTTTGATTAGTTTCAATTGTAAACTAAAATAATATAAAATTACATGTAGGCACTGTGATCAATGATCATATTACAGCAGTAATTAATACTGTTAAGGTCATGATGCAATAATAACAAATGTTTTTTTTTATATGCAATATTCAACATATGAGTGAATTTTAAATAAATAAAATCTCAAAAACTCCGAAAGCTATAATCTTGATTTTTAGTTTTGTTTAGTTTCTTATGGTTGAAAAATTTGATTTGTGTAAACTATTAAGAAAGGATTTAAAAACATATATATTTTACGGGAAAAAGGTAGACTTTTTTTATGTTAAGATCGGCAGACAGGCTGACGGTCCACTTGATGGTATGTGGCTACCGTCGCCTATAACACAAGTAAGGCCAAAGCTGCTGCAAGTGCGCTACCCACTACAGTAGGACTAGGAGATATGGAAATGGACTCTGGTATCCCTTACTCACTCACTGAAACACAACAGCACATGACTTGTGTTGTTATTTTACAGTGGTCTTCTGTAAGGGGGTGGGTACTGTCGCTAGACGGGCTGCCCAAATGACTGCGAAAACGCAGTGTGCCCTGCTACTTTCCAATCTAAACCAATCCAGACCAAATTTGAAAAGTTCATTTTTCAAAGTTGACCCCGCCGGGAATCGAACCCCGGAATCCTAGAACAGAGTGTTAAGGCAAGCACCCTAACCACTAATCCAACGGGCTCATCAAAACTTGTAATCTAACTTGTCAAAACGGCTAGAACTGTGTATAAAATATTTTGATTAGATAGCATCAGATGATCAGAACACACAGGCTAAGAAGCAAAACATGATTTAAAATTTAAGAAATTATGAAAGTCAAAATACTAATAATGAAACAATAATGTACATTCGATATGTCAATAAAGTAAAAATTCTAATCATAAATAATTTCTAATCAGTAAAAATTCAATATTCGACATTTGGAGTTTCAAGATGTCAAGATTTGCACACCGAATACCGGTGGGTCATGAGGGAACGAGAAAACTAAATATCATCTCTGGTACCAATTACCCAAGGTCATCGCAAAAAAATTATTCAAAAAAAAAATCATAAAAATCATCTGGCGGCATTAACCTCCCCCTTATAAAAGGGATATAGGACCTACCATGAAATAACAGCAAATGTGCTGTTGTTTCGGTGAGTGTTTTTCAGAGCCCATTCTTTATCCCCTCAACAATCATATCCTTTATTCTATCAGAGTCTATTGCATTGCTTGTGTTAATAGGTGAGAGTAGCCATGTACCATCAAGTAGGTAGACCATTTTTTTGACTCCTTATTCATCGCAATATATCACAAATTATGGACATTCAGTGATGTTATTCAGTTGACATGCCAGGATGCACGCCTCTAAGTATTATATGTGGTTGCCAGTTATAGTCTGTCGGCAATATTTTCTACAAACATCTTCGCTTTGACATTTCTATGAGCACTTTCTTTGTATTTAGTGGCGATTCCTTGAATTTTTTCCCCTATATATGGTATCCAAAGGTCATTATAAATTGTCTCATTTCATTCAGAAATGTACCTACTGTTTTCAAAGGCCACAGATGAAGTTGCAGGCAAAAGGCAGTATATAAAAGTAGTTAACGGAAATAATGTAATATAAGGGTTTTGACTGAAATATTGCTATTGTAACTGTATTTATATTTATAAGCGATATTTTAAACTATATTTATAAAGGAATTTTTTTGGGTTGAAAAAATGTGTCATTTATTTTAATTTTTTAATAAAATATAACAATATATTTTTGTTAATATATATTTTAAACTATATTTATAAAGGAATTTTTTTGTGTTGAAAAAATGTGTCATTTATTTTAATTTTTTAATAAAATATAACAATATATTTTTGTTAAAAAATAGATAGTAAATTCATTTTGTTCATACAGTCTATTATCTCATTGCTCTTCAGTAATCCCACCCACAGATGTAGGACAAAGTGGAATTAAAAAAATTCTCCAATCTATATATATACCTAATATATTTTTATTAGGTATACCTAATAAATATAGCTAATTTACATATACCTAAATAAAACGAGCAGTGTCTGTAAATTAAATATTTTTTCAAAAAAACAATTTGTACATGTTTCATTTGTTACCGGGTCAAAAAATAGTTTTTAGAATTCTAGTCTGTCTGTCTGTGTGTTTATGCACGCTAATCTCTGAAACGGATAAACCGATTTAAATGCGGTTTTCACTGATGTGTTTGTATTGTTTTATTCCAATCGGTCAACAAACAATTAAGTTACGCGTTGTACCGAATACCACAAGTACGAAGTTGCGGAATCAGCTAGTAAAAAACATGTGTAAAAAAATAAGGCAATAATTGCATACTGCACCTCCATAAAAGTGTGATACTGCACTCCTATACTGATAACACTATTACAAAGGTGATAGGTTAACCCTACATTGTTCCAATAATTTCTACAGTGGATTTCTATATCGCAGCAAATATATAAGATACTCATTGAAACAAATTCTTACCAAAAAATGCTGAAACCTAGTTTCATATTCATCCGTGTTTTTATAGCTTTTATTAAAGTTTCGTATGTATTTATCGAAGACAGGTTTCATTTCTTCGTTTTTATCACGATCGAACCAGAGCGGTATTGCAATGAAAAATAAACAGAGCAAAGCGAAGCCGAGCATCCAATTCCACCACTTTAGCATTGTTTTAAATTATATCTTACTTTATACACATAAGTATAAATTACAAGTAGTTAAGAAAACTAAAACAAATGAAAAACTCCACACTGACTAATTGAATTTAAAGATAAACTTCAATTAAAGTAATAATTATGATATGTACATTGTACATGTTTATCAACAACCAAATAAAGTTGAATTGAATTTGAATCAAATCAAAATCACTCTTCAGCTTCAGATTGACATTTGACATTTACATTACAGCTGAGTGAATTTTTGTTGACATTACCTAAATAAGTTTTAATCACTTTTGTGGCTTGGTTACAATGAGATCTTAAAATTATTGTAACCACACAAACGAATAGGAGTCATAGCAACATTAACGAAAAATGGACATTTATTTTGATTAAATACGTAAATTATACCTATCGGAATATATATAGCGATAAAATTTTATGGCCACCCTATTAACAATGAAACTTGCCATCAGTTTGTTTTAATTTTCAATCGCCGCAAATCTTCTTGGGCTCTGACCTTGAGCAGGTGTCTTTGTTTGCACATGTACAATTGCGAAATCCGAATGCGCAACTGCTTCCTCTCTTGTACAAATGTTATCATTGCATCTTACTCATTCCGTGTGTAAGTCGCAATACCTCACAAACAGTCCTAAAATCGGTTACTGCGCATATTTGACACATGATATCAGACCCTAGCCAGAGCCCAAGATTTGCGCCGATTATACCTACATACTATTCCATATTGATTTTGTTACTTGGCATTCATTGTAGCTTGCAATGAGAAAGATCAGGGGGCTTAGACAAAATGACATTTTAAAAACGATAACGAAGTTCGAAAATAAATAAAATGTATGGGATTGGCATATGCCGTCGCTAAATCACATGATACATCCCATACCTTTTATGCTTGCGAACTTCGTTATCGTTTTTAAAATGTTACTTTGTCTAAGGGCCCAGATCTTTATTAAAGTGCCAGGAAACCAGAATAATTGTGGGATTTATAATTAAAGGAAAAAAATATTAAACAGAACCACTAACAAGTGCATTTATTTTACAACTTTATTCTTCTTCTTTTTGTAATTATTATGACTTTGCGTTTGAACTTTATCTGCTTTGCGCTTTATTTTACTAATTTTCCCTATTACATCTTTGAACCTCTCATCCTTTTTCATCACACTTTTATTAATCTTCTTTAATCCTTCTTTTATTGTTGCATCTATGTCTACATTATCTGCGCCACTCGACTGCAAACGAAAATCTTTATCTTTCTGATTCTCATCCCTCTTCATATTAGCTTGGAGCTCTTTAATTTTGGCTAACTTTGCTTTCTTCGCTTCCTTTATACGTTTACGCCTCATTTCTTCTAACCTGAAAGTGTTCATGTAATAGAAAATTTACTTTTATACGTATATTAAGATCGACAGACAGGCTGGTGGTCCACTTTACGGTAGGTGGCTATCGTCGCCTATAAGACAGGCAACACCAAAGGTACTGCAAGTGCGCTGTCAACCATAGTAGAATTAAGGATAAGGAATTGGGAAGAGATAGGGAAATGAGCTATTTCTTATTCTAACTTATATGAGTGTAAAACTGAAAAATTAGGAAGCTGCAACCACTAAATAGTGGTTCATAAATTGACCTAAATGGCGCTTTTGCAGCTTTGAGATTGTAAAAAGATGAGTAGTTCATGAAACCACCATAAATAAGCTGCTACTTACAGCTCCTCCTATTTAATGGTGGGCAACGGACATTCTCTCCTGTATAGAGTTGGTCCTCTTTAACTCTATTCTTCATGGGAGTGGATGAACGGGGAGGAAATAGCCTTACCCTTGCTCCATGACATCCGGATCGACGCCCGCCATTATCCAACGCTTGATTCGATAGTTGCGCGCTCTCTGTTCGAACGCGTCGTTGTCCAATTGCGCCTCTTGTTCGCGACGCGTCACGCTCACCGTGGTAAACACTTTTACTGCTTCATCGTCTGTCAACGAAAATTAATAAAAGAGCGTAGGTAATTAATATTTAGGGCGGGCACTAACTAATGATATGGCATGGCATGGCAAAGGCTAGTTGCCCACTTTAATAAAAAAAATATAAAGAAAATTAATTTTAAAAAAGTATGTTGGGTTCGATGCACGACTGGAGTTTAGTCCCTTAAACGCATAAAATTAAATATCTAAAAATATCCTCGTGTCAATAGATAACTGAGTACCTAATTACTTTATAATATTCAGGTACATTCTGCATACTCAGATGTCACGTGTTCCAACAAAAGTTATGTCAGTTACGTTCGGTATACACAGATGTCAACGTTTTATAAGTCAAAATGTCGCTGCGTCTGCAGATTATAACGCGCTATCGTTTCTTTCCTCAACACGGACTACACTTTTCATACAAGCTTTCGAAGTTTGCTTTTATAAGCCCGGAAAATAGGGAACATAAGTATCTCCATGCGTAAGCTGTCGCACAAATGTCAAAGTGACAGATGACATAACTCTTTTTAGTTAACGCTTATATTAATTTTACTCTTCATTAAATTTCCATACTGGGGGGGCGGTATGGTATGGAAATATGAAAACCGATACTTAAGGAATAAACTCCAAAAAAAAAAACTACACAAACCATCAATTTTATATTCGCTGAGTTTAGTGTTTATGTGTGTTTCAATCTCTCCCAGTCGGACAATATCATTGGTAGTTATTAGAGAGACGGCTAGTCCCGAACGACCGGCGCGGGCTGTGCGACCTACCCTGCAATTGCACAAAAAATATTTCAATGAACAGTGACCTCATGGTCTTATTTTATAGGCACTATGGATATTAAACAGATGACAGGTAACACTGTTGGTAATAAATCAAAATATGTAATGGCAACACTCGGTGTAAGTACACTAATGCCATCTATGTAAATCTTCTTTGTGGATTGATTAAATCTGTATCTCATTCTCTCGTTGATCGTCAACCGAACACATTGTTTTATTTTAGGTTATGGGTTATACTTTGACATCCTGCAGTTATGAGCTGGTCAATGGCCAGCTCCTTACAGAAGACTGCAGTGAAATAGTAAAACGCATACCCGTTCTCTATCCTCGCCTTCCCTTTATATTTTATCTAACAAATTGCAATCTCTAACCATTGTCTAACTATGGGCCTCGTAACAAAGCTCGACATCGCTCAACGGCTAACCAGAAGCTAGTCTGCTTGAATGTGCACGCACCTCTCGTACCGTCTATCTAAGTAGCTGCGTTGGTTCACAAAGTGAATTGCCGTGGCATTGTTATGCGCTTTGATTCTTGGTAAAAGTGTCAAGTGCATCAAGGACTTCGCCTTGAAGTACTACGACAAACTCCCTCGCCACGCCAACCCACTAGTGGTCAGTTCTCTCATCCACACTCCCGATGTTAATAATACTCTTTCTCGTTTCAGAAGAAGACCTCGACACATCCTGTTTGACCAGGATGGCCCCATCACTGCAGCAAATGCATCGATTGCTGGTGTTGACCACGACGTGCAGCTACCCCGACACCGCGAAAGAAGGGGAAGACCGCCGCGCCGCTTCTCACCTCCGAGGCGCTATCAGGATAAAGCGCCTGCGAGGGGATCCCGGGTTTGGGACCACTTATGCCGGCCGCGGCCAACGCCGTGGCTATTGCAAGTGGCCCTCCAGGGCTAGCCGGTCCCTCTTATTTAAGCTTTAGTTAAGTTTTTTTTTATTTGTAAAAGCCCAGCGCTTCTCGCCCCCCCGAAGACCGGTGACGGTTCCAAACTCCTCTATGGACTAGAACCAAGCCCATCTCTCGAGGGGTGTTTTAGTGGGTAAAAGTCCCACATAACCTCTATGGGCATTTGCACTGCATGCGGCATCAGTTCATAAGGTATCTTTTGAAGATTTCTCCCCTCGTAAAAAAAAATCTTGATAAAACCAACTGCCGTCCTTGAAGAATAAAGACGTCTTTAATAAATAAGCACAACCAGGGCCACTTTTAACCTATTGGTGGCCCTGGAATTTTTCTTCTTATTGCAAATTTATCGAATTCATCGAATTTATCAATCGCAGATAGCCGAGCTCTTTTTTGATTCACTGGCGATTTGAATGTGTTAAGTTTCCTTTTGTTTACTAATAATTTTATAAACTATAATAATATAATTATATAATTTTATAACTGTTCTCTCGGACACACCGCATACAGTTGCTTGCTGTTTTTAGTACTGTACTCTCCACATTCACACTTAAATCACATTGTTTAAAGTTTTTAAAAACGTTGTAAATTACTCGTCTTTCTCCACTATGAAATATGGCGCCACTTTTATTCTTACGAATGGGTGAGGTATTCATTTTTTTAAATTTTAAAATTGAAGGTAACGAACAAACGATACAACCGTTTCGTTCATAGGTCTGCCTTCAACTGGTCATTGTGAACTTGATTTTCTAATTTTTGAGTGACCAGGGGCCTTAGACAAAGTAGCATTCGCTCCGTAGCGATGCGATATCGAAGTTCGTTATCGTCTCAAAGACAAAGAAATCATGACAAGGTATCACGTGTTTATCACGTGTTACAGTGTCGATTCCTTTGTCTCTGAGACGATAACGAACTTCGATATCGCATCGCTACGGAGCGAATGCTACTTTGTCTAAGGCCCCTGATTGGTTAGGGGGCGTGGAAAGCTGATGGACGATGACTCACTGCATTCTTAACGCGAATTGACTATATATCTAGTACCAGCAACGTGCCATATCAGACAATGCCATGCCATGCTATGTCTGCACGTTTCCGATTCTGGGGCACAGGGCCTCAGACACTTTCCGACACATTTCGGCTCAAACAAAATATTCACTCCGCGAATGCCGTCCGTACGTGGACAGTGTCTGATGGCGTCTGAGTGGACACGTTACGCTATATATAAATTAGTTCTTACATATATGAAATAATATTATTTTATCTGACGCGTTACGTGTCTCACGCGATCGTTGTATGAAGATATAAACGGACCTTTATTTGTTGTTCTTTTATTGTTGTTTGACTTAAATTTCTTTTCTTCTAACTGACCAAACCAAATATTTTATTACAGTAAGAAACCGTTCCTAAAATATACACAAACGTTATGATAACTATAGTATTCAACAATACAATCGCATTCAGCTAAGAAATCACCAAACCTTTTGTTTCGATTATAGCACTCATTGAAGTGTTTTCCTTGCTTTTAAATTGTTACAAACTAAATATATATATCAATGGATTAATGCAAGCACAGTCTATATTTCTATTATTTCAGGTCCATCCCCTAAATATTAACAAAATCTCCCCTTTACCTGTGAATATATTCCTTCGGCTCCAATGGCAGTTTGTGATTGACCACCAAGTCCACGGTGGGTATGTCGAGACCTCTGGCGGCCACATTGGTAGCGATTAGGGTACACTTCAAGTTACTTCTAAATTGTGTCAACGCGGCCACTCTCTCGCGTTGTCTCATGAATCCGTGGAGGCATACGTTGTCCATACCGATCGCGTTCAACATCATCGATATGACTTGACATTCTCTGTAGAAGTTGATTTTTCTTTAAACCTTATATAGGAACCTTATATAGGAACCTTATATAGGAACCTTATATAGGAACCTTATATAGGAAACCTTATATAGAACAGGAACCTTATATCACAGTCTAACCATAATTAGGTCATACAGTCGAGCCTGCAAACTGAAGCGAGTTCGCCGAACGTTGCTCTACGCAAGTACATTCGTTGCTTGAATGTACTACTGTAAGTATGGTTAGACTGTGCTTATATCCTTTTCTGTATCCCATACATTTCATGACAATCGATTGAGTAGTTAAGGCGTGAAAGCGTAACAACCACACAAATTCACTTTCCGAATTAGTTAAGATATAAACGTCATAAATACAGATCGTTGTTGGTTGCCAGTAGCCGAAACTAGGGTTGCCATGTCTGTATAGCACCTAAGGCATGTCACTGTATCTATAAATTACAAATTCCTGCAGGGTCGGCAGCACACTTGTACCCCTGCTTGTGTCATTACGCGACGGTTACCATCTACCATCAAGTGAACCGTAAACTGGCTGCCACCCTTAATAATATAAAGAAAATATATAACAAAGGCATAAAGGTAATGTTAATAAAATAAAGCATTTGCACTCACTTCTTAGTGTCAGTAAAGACTATGACATGAGAGCTAGGCTTCGTCTCTCTGTACTTGCGCAACGTTTGAACCAAATACACGTCACGAGCGTACGCAGGACAAACAACGTAACGTTGGTCGAGGGTGTTCACTGTCAACTGGGTGTCCGTTTCGCTCCAGATTATCAGCTTCTGTGTGTACACGTTTTTATTTATTTATTGAAAGAAATAATTACAATTTAAATACCAATGTACATTTAACCTACCTATGAACAAAGTTATAGTTATCGATAAAATATTACTGAACCAGTATAGATCACTATAGATAGACCATTTAAATGAGTCTTCGCCCGCGGGGATATGACGACAAAGGGGAGCGAGCACCTCTCTCGCCATTCTGGTCAGTTAACCATTATTAGTTTGACAGTTTTTTCAGTTTAACACCCATTTAAGTTTGACCTCCTTACCTCCATTCTCCACGATGGAAACGTATAAACAATTTACAGTACGCCATCCTAATATAATAAATGCGAGAGTTGTATGTTTGTTCCTCAATAACGCTAAAACAGCTGAACGGATTTAGATAAAATATGGCACACAGATAGTTTATTACCAGGATTAACATATAGAATATTTTTTATGTTAGGTTCCCGAGGGATCGTCTGAAAACTTAAAAAAATCGACGCCACCGTCGTCGTCACAGCGATAAAGATGTCAGACATTATATTACTCATATTATGTTTTATCAAGTTTTATATTTTTCATTTATCAACGCGGACGAAGTCGCGGGCACCACGAAGTCTTTGAATAAATTTGAACTGAAACCCATGAACAAACTTTCGTTACAATAACTGAAAAAGTAAGTAAACGAAAAATGACATTGACAGGTGCAGTTTTTTTTAATCAAGGTGGTGTATGCATTCTTACGTTTCGTTTCATGCAGCGGTTATCTATTTTTAACATTAAAAGAATATATAGAGATATGGAGTAGATAAAAACGGATGAAACTGTTTATAGTTTTATTGTGCGTCTGGCGGCAGTAGCCACCCCCTACATAAGGCCACCGTGAAAACAGCATATGTGCTGTTGTGTTTCAATGAGTTAGTAAGGGATGTCAGAGCCCATTACCCTATCCCTTCATTATATCCCGTATCCTTAATCCTACTATGGTCTACAGCGCACTGGCGCACTGTGGCGTTGCTTGTGTTATAGGCGACGGAGTTCACCTACCATCAAGTGGACCGTCAGCCTGTTGTACCGTAGTGATACTGCTTTTATATTATTTATTATAAATAAATGTATTAATTACATATATCACCTCATTTTCAATTACTCCTTCATGTTATTTACTTTTAATCAGTTTCTTTTTTAATTTTGACAAACCTTGGTTTGATAAATCAATTCAAAATTTTCGTTGTCACAAAATTTTGTCTCCATTGCGGAGAGAGAGATTCTGCTTTTGACCGTGTTGGTTTTCGTTTCGAGTATAATTTTTTTTTGTATATTTTATTTCTATCTATATATCCCTGATTTTATTTCTTGGGGAACAAGTTCGGAAGTATTAAGGATTCTCCGTAACTGTTAATTATTCGAGCCTGGAATAACGATATTCGAGCTTGTAACCTGGTGCTTCTGGGAGACGTAGACGCTACCAAGTTTTTTTGAGATTGGATTTTCCTACGACACTGGATGAAGTCAAGCCGAGCCAATTCCAGCTGATTTTAACTTTATTGTCAAGCTCGTCCAAATTTTCCCGTTTCAGTTAAGTTACTTACATAAAATATAATAAGGTGCAAATTGTGATTCAATGAGGGTTTTATATATATAAATTTAACTTCACGCACAGGGCATTTATAGAACTCACTCGCCCTGATTTAATTTTTATTGTAATTTTTATTTGTATGAAATATATATTTCAAAATTGCTTAATTACCGTTTTATTTATTAGATATTTTATTATATTTTTTTTCTCCCACTGCCGATTGCATATTATTATGCCACCATAAGGCGGCTATGCAACACTGTCTGTCGACCTTAACATAAAAAAATAAAAATAATTATCAAAGAACGTATGTGTAGAGTGCATACTTCGATGCGACTTAATTTCACTGGGTTATAAAGAAGCGAACGTAAACATTTGGTCTGCTATTTTGGAGTAATATGTCAGTCGAGTTTGAAATGCACATGGGGTTGCTTGTTTTTGCAGATTAAGTTATAATATATTTTGGATTTTATTACTAATTTTGCATTTATTAGTCAGAAATTGGTGTCGTTTTGGTTATTTATTGTGTGTTACATATAATTATTATTCAATTCAAATGTTGTGGACCCCTGAATGTTTGTTTACATAATTTACAGCTTCTCGTGATTCAGACTACAGAGAGAGCCTCCTATTCAATGTTGGCCGACCGACACTTTCTTAAGTATAGAGTTGGGTAATGTTAAGATGGCACTGTCGGTAGGAACAAAACAAAACACTCACTTCTTTATTCAATGGTAATAATTTCGATTCACGCACGTCCTCTGTAATCGTTGCTGAGAACAAGAGGTTTTGTCTATTCTGTGGCAACGAATTGAAAATTGTCTCCAAATCATCTTGAAATGATTCACTGAATAATCTGAAAAAAAAAAAAACATTAAAACCTGTATGAAATTCATTTATATAGGAATAGTAATTTTATTTATTACTTAAGTATATACGCCTGCCCATTCCGGCTTTGCGCCCCGGTGCGATTGAAGGAATTAGTTCACACAATACAAAGACGAATATGAGTAAAACAGTTTTCCCTCCATATTAAAACAAAATCGAAAAATCTGCTCTCTCTCTCTCTCTCTCTCATTAAAAGTCCGTTTATACGAATATCTTCAGACAACGAACGTATCAGACAGGTAGCGTATCAGACAAAATAATGTTATTTCTTATGATTCATGTGAGAACTTATTAATATCTAGCGTAACGTGTCCGCTCAGACGCCATCAGACACTGTCCGCGCACGCACGGCATTCGCGGAGAGAATATTTTGTCTGAGCCGGAACGTGTCTGATATAAACGGACCTTTAAACCAAAACAGACGTCTTTATTTTCAAAAATATCTAATAATCTAAGAGAATCTTTGTTACTCTTTTACGCAAGAACTACTGACAGTGACATTAATATCTAAATATCTATCGGCTGTCCGCCTGTTTCTCCGCTAAAAGCGCCTACACACGGCCCTAAAATCGGTGGCAATATCGGGAAAGTGGTAGTGGGGATGAAATCGGCCGCTACTCTACACACGTCCCTGCCACTAAGTGTGAAACCGACCGTGCAACAAAGCGCTCGTCTATCAAGATGCCGCCGACACTCTCAAAACATCAGAGAATAGGCATCACTCTGGCACTTTCTACAGTGCAACCAAGTCAAAGACAAAAAAGGAAGAACTGGTTGATATTATTATTATAGGTGGCAGACAAGCTGACGGTCCACTTGATGACCGTTGCCTAAGGACACGAGCAACACCAGGGGGGCGCATGTGCGCTGCCGACCTTGCAGGAATTTGTTTACTGCTAGTTTGAAGAAGCCCATATTGTAGATGGAAACACCTTAGAAGGGAGAGAGACATTTGGAAGCAGCTGAAAACTTTTTAAGAATGGATATAGAATGTGTTGAGGAACTCCTTGAAGAGATCATTGACTTTCGTTCAGGCTTCTCGCTTCTTTTCCTTCGCCATGTCTTCGCACGAAATACAAATTTAAAACACAAAAATGCGTCTTGTCGCCGCTGCACTCGCAGCAGACACACTGCGGTGAAATCGGACCGATTTCGCTATACACGATGCGACAACGCTCCATAGACGATAATCGCCCCTAAATCGTGGGTTCGCCCGACCCGATTTCAGAGTTAGGAGGAAACTGATTACGATTTACCTACACATGAGGCGATCAAGGGAGCGATCAAGGGAGCGATTAAGGGAGCGATCTAGGGCGCTCCCCACCACTTCCCCGATATTGCCACCGATTTTAGGGCCGTGTGTAGGCGCTTTAAATAAGGTTTTCACTAATGGAAAAAACGATAAACGAGGAACGTTTGTCTTAGTCATTTGAAGAAAATAATAGAATCCGTGCAAAGCCGGGGTCAACAGTAGTTTATAAACTCATGTCACCGGCGACGGCTTGTAAATTAAAAAAAAAACACCTAATGTAACATTAAAAAAAACTTTAGAAGAAAATACGAATATATAATTATTTTTTCCTTGTTTTCTGTCTGTTTGTCTGCATTCATTTAAACTCATGATTATTCATGTGTTGTGTTGACGTACGTTGCAGATGAATAAATAAAATTCTAATTTGACCTTCCGGTATAATGAGCGTTAGACAAGAAACAAAAAAACGAATACCAAATGATAATGAGACACTACATTCATTTTATTACTCGAAAATAAGGGTCAGTTCACACTGCAACTTGCACGACGCCAAGAGGCGCATTGAGCTATAGATAGACCGTTTAAATGAGACCTCGCCCGCGCGGTACAGGGGCGCGGGGGTATGACGACAAAGGGGATCGAGAGAGGTGCGGGCGGCGGGCGCATTTTTGTTTTAATTTAACTCATTTCGCTCACTTCACTGCGCGGTTAGCGATCGCACGTGCTGGTTATTGCGGACGCTTTGTGAGAGTTATTACGTGAGAGTTAGATTCTCAAGTAAAATCGAAATATCTTTGGACATAAAGTTAATAGTCGGTGCAAGGAAATGGCTCTTAAAGTTTACGAATATCTTAGAAACAAAAAAACTGTAGGAGCTTAGTTGCAAAAAAAAATTGTAAACACTATTTTTTAACCCACCTTCGACCAAAAACATTTTTGAGTGAGCTTTGATCAACGGATTTTATTTAATTAAATATTAAGTTTTAATTTGTTGTAATGTCATAATGACTTATTTGATATATTGTTGTCAGTTGTCACCTCGATGACAGGTGTCGGTTGCAACCCTCAGGGCTAGAAGCATGGCCATATCACAGTATAGATACTTGGTGCATACCAAGGGATAGCTTTAAAGGGTAAAACTCCCACATTATCTTGTGCACATGCGCAAGGCAATGTAACATAATATCTTTTTGTAACATTTTCCCTTGCGTAAAAAAAATGTAATGTAATGTTAAATAATTGGCAAATTTGAATTTCATCAATCATTTTCAATGTGCTCCGACATGCGAAATTGACATCTGAACCGGAAAAAAAATGTTTAAACTTCTTTAGAAATTTTTAGTTATCCATTCGTAAATTGTACAGACACTAAACTATAACTACTGGAATAATAACTAACAGAGATTTAAAGTTAAAACACTAACCTATCCGCCTCATCCAGCACTAAATATTTGATTTTCTTCAATGTAAATGTATCACATCCAGTTATATGATCCGCTAGTCTTCCAGGCATAGCAACTACAATGTGTGGTCTTTTCGATAGCTTCAAAGACTCCTCCAACTGGTCCGAACCTCCTGTGACTATGCACACACGAAGGTTCAGAGGTTGCCCGAGAATACTAAATTGGTCCGCAACCTGAAATATTTATACAATTTCTTATACATATTTTAAGTTAGAAAAAAATTGTTCGTCACCACTCTTAAGAACTCCAATGTAGGATGTATTCGCATGTAATACTAAATCTGGTGATCGATCTAGATACTAACTTAAGAAATTTAATTAAACAATAGTACATTAACACTACTCGGGTGACAATTCTATTTCCGGTAATAGTCCAGACCGGAAATAGAATTGTCAGCCGAGTAGTATTGAAAGTGTTGCATTAATATTTTTTTGCTATGTTAACACAATTGGTTCGTTTATCGTAGCAACTAAGGTGCTACGGACGAGTCCGAGAAAGGGCGCGGCACGTGCGGCAAAGTAGTCACCCCAAAGAGTGAGTCGTTTAAATCTATACATATAATAAAATCGTAAACGAGCCATGTCGGTACTTACGTTACCGAGGTCAAAAAAATAGTTTTTAGAATTTTCGTCTGTTTATCTGTGCGTTTGTGCACGCTAATGTTAGAAACGGCTTAACCGATTTGAATGCGGTTTTCAGTGATATATTGTAGCAAGCTTCCCGTAACATTTAGTGTTTGTTTCATTCAAATTGGTTTACAAACAAAAAAGTTACCGCTACACCGAACACCGCGCGTACTGCGTGCTCAGCTATAGTTTTTAAATATATTGTAAAATTTATAGACACAATTCGGGTCAATCCTCGATATTTTTAATTCCAAAATGGATCGATAATAAATATAAACCTCGGTCAAGTAAGGAATGATGAGTCTTTTGAATAATTCTGTTCAGATTCTAATTTTCTAACGTAATTTTTTAAAAGTGTTAATGGCCGCTCCGGAATTAATTTCTCATCAAATAGTTTTCATTTCCTTTTTTTTTGTTTCTGGATGCACTCGTATTAATTTTAATTACCAAACGATCATTGTAGATGGTAGCTGCCGTATGAATAAAACAGAATGACCCTCGTCTTCTTCTGATCTAGTTGGTCGCGCTTTAAAACTGTCCAGCAATCTCTATTATCGTCCTCTTGGACATTATTGGCGTGCGGACAGAAAAGAATGGATTGGTGTATTCTTTCTTTAAAATAATAAAGAAAGTCCAAAGAAGTGGGAGAAAAATTACTTCAATAAAAATCAAATATATTTTTGAATAGCAAACAATACATAATAAATATATTATAATAATATAGAAATATTGTAAATACAAACAATTTCATTGATAAAAACAAAAATAAAATTGTCTAAATTTTTGTATGTAAATTTTGATTGTACTTTGTATTTTGAGGCCTTCATGGCCTTGAAATACTATTTTAATTTTCTGATAGTAATATTTATTTTCTGACGATAACGTACTCAACTTTATCTAATAAAACAACATAATATCTATTATGATAGTAATAAATAAATTTAAAAAAATAAGTACAATAGAATTCCAAAAACGTCTTACGACTTTTGTCCAGTTATAATGATTTTTTTAGATTCCAGAGGCTCTAAAACAAGGAATAAAAAAATACATGCAGTTTTTTTACATGTGAACAAACCTTATTGTATAAAGTATTTTTCAACTCAGGTTAAATACATATATAGTCAAAAGTATTTTCAATTAATTAATTAAATGTGTTCTTCATTCACATACTAAGAAACCTTACCTGGTAAGCTAATTCATGAGTAGGGGTCAGCACAAGAGCAAATATTCCATATGGATCCTCTGCTAGATGTTGTAATATTGGCAGTGCAAATGCAAATGTCTTGCCTGAACCAGTTTTAGCCGCTCCAATGCAATCTTTGCCATTCAAAATATCTGATACACAACCTTTTTGAATTGGTGTCGGAGTTTTTACACCTGGAATTATGATTGATATAACATTACGTAATTAATGAAACTACATATATTTATAATGGTAATGTTTTATAATTTTAAATTTGAGAGATAACTGTTTTGTCAGATTGCAGAACACACTAAAGCCAGAAAAAAATCTAAATCAAATATTTCCCAGATTTTAATGCTAGCAGACTTTGGACACGGCTACTTTTATAATAATACTCCCAGAAATATAATGTTGCCAAATGTGTTAGACATTTGACAAGCCCACTAAATAGGTGGTGAGTCCCAGATTCGATTCCAGGCAGGATCAACTTTGGAAATAAACTGTTCAAAGTTGGCTCTCGTCCAGATCTGAAAAGTAGTCCTTTAGGCAAACCGTGTCTGGCGGCAGAAACCACCTCCTTACAGAAAACCACTGTGAAATAACAGTGTGTTGTTGTTTTTCAGTGAGTGAGTAAAGAATGCCAGAGCCCATTTCCCTAACCCTTCCCAATCCCTTATGCTTAATCCTACTAGGTTCGCAACATGCTGCAAGTGTGCTTGTAGCATTGCTTGTGTAATCGGCGATGGTAACCAAGTGGACCAAGTGGACAGTCAACCTGTCTGTCGACCTTAACATAAAAAGAATAAAAAATATTCAATGGGAGAGGGACTATATTTTATAAAACATGTATATGTTGAATTATTGTACAGCTCAGATAGGCAGTGTTTGGGATAACCTGATAAAGGCTGCAGGTCCACGGTGGATCCAGGTTACTTCTGACTGGTCCTTTTGGAAAATTGGGAGGGGGGTCCTTTGTCCAACAGTGGACGTCCTACGGCTGAGATGATGATGATAAGTTCAAACTTGTAACTAACTGCTCTCTAATGTTACATAATAATGTTATTTTTTTTATATGTTGTGACCAATATTATATGACAAATTTGAGGCTCTTATACCATAAATTTAATGTCAAAGAAAAACCATGAACCTTGTAAAATAAATCCTTATGCCGTTAATAATTTAAATGACAGTGAGTTCCTTTTTGTAGACGAAATTATTTTTCCTTTTTTTTATGTTAATGATGACAGACCTGCCATCCACATGATGGTAGGTGGCCTATGATACAAGAAACTCCACAGTTGATACAAGTGCGCTGCAGACCATAGTATGACTAAGAATAAGGGATTATTACTCGTACAGTATTCACTGAAACACATTATGTTCAAATTATGTTTGCTGTATAATTAAATTATATTTTCTTCGCTGATTAAATTACGTTTATAAGTTTTAGAGTAGGTATGTGAACGATGAAATCAAAAAATAAATTAACTGTAAATACACGGTTTAACCTACCCAGATTAAATAATTGCTTTATAAGCCATGGCTTTACACCAATCTCTGAAAACTCCCTTCCTATGTTCTCATCCATCACTCCACGCCACAACAATTTTCTGTATTAAAAAGAAGCAGTAAACAAACACTTCATTAATTAGTAGGTATTTTCTGTATTTTAAAAATAAAATAATTCTCATTGTCACATGGTTCTCCTTGACGGCCAACTTGGCCACGACCACAACAAAGGAAACGAACATGTGAAATGTCAGTCAAATTGTCAGTCAGATCAAAGATCAATTAATGTCAACATGACAATGTACCATAGAATAATAAGTAAAGCATAGAACCCAGATCAAAATAAAAATCAATATTTATAGTGTGTTGCTCCTTATACTTTTGCATTCAGACATTCAGACCATAAGTCAAAAGAGATACACATACAATTTTTTTTCTTATTTTTGATCGGTGTATCTAGGTCAAACGTCAAACTTAGTTCCTTTACGTATTTGGTGCCGTTTTATGATCACGATTTAAAGAGGCTAGCTAAACGTTAACAAATGAATTGCGCAAAGTGTCAACTTAACTTATCTGTATTTTTGCGTTGTATGTAATATGTATGTGACTGTGACATGGGTGACAACGTTTTTGTTTATTTCTTGATTTCTTTATCAAAATATAATAAATGTAGCATCAAATCAATTATAACACTACTATATTAAATATCTGTGAATTCTGTGATTATAACAATGTATTATTCAGTGCTAGAATGTAAATCTAATGCGTCCAGGAAACAAAATGAGGATATGTTTTTAAGTTACCATCGGTAAGTGATTTTGTTTGTTTGCATAATCAAAGTCGTGCAGTAAATATACTGAGAGCTTGTTTGTATAATAAAGACCACTAATAAACTATGTTTTTTGACTTTACGTAATATTTTAAGGAAAAGATAAAGACAGTAGGTATAGGTTATGTTAGTGTTGTGCATGTACTAGTGAAATATATATGTATAATTTGTATAGATCACTCTGGTACGGAACAGCCAGATGAACAACTTGTAGGAGCGGTTGTCCTACTTCAAAACTGTTCTATATATTGACACCAAAACACAAGAAGTAAAATACTATTTATTGTCTGTACACAAGAGAAATATTTATTCACAAAATAAACATTCGACACTCACAAAACACTTACAAATATAAAGAATAAAATTTCACCATAAAAAAATCAAAAATATTTACATAAAACACATCACTATATACACTTTATATATATTTGCAAAACACTGCCACTACGATGTTTCTCTTCGTATCTTCAGGGACTTTTGCTCATCAACGTGAAGATGAGAAATCTTGAATCCTCTGTCTGCTCTCTCGATCCTCGCAGTCTCCGTCTGAATGCTCGTCGTCGTCTCTCTGCACTTGTTTCTTTTCATTTCGTGTCAACTTCTCGTTCGATTTTAAATATTCAAAACAGATTCGAAATTATGCCAGTACATCACGGAGGATGCATTACATGAACCTCTATAAACTACTGACAGTATATTTGTTCATCTTTAATTTATGACCTTAATGCAAAAGTGTACGAAGCGCCACACTATAAATGTACGCGACGAAATATAAAATTATAAATAATAATAATAAAAAGACAAAGACAACAGGTTAGAGCGAGACGGCAGGTTTACCTTTGCCGTCTCGCTACACGTCCTTAGAACGGATATTTCTTGTAAATTAATTGTAAATATGTAGAATAAGATAGGGAAAAAACACACAGATGTAAATAATAAATAAAGGCACAGAGAGGGCTTGGAAGAGTGGGGATAATTCCGCGTATTGAGAGAGTCTTGGTGGGGGGACTTCTAAGAATCGATGAAAATAGTGGGGATACGTTCTATATAAAACGCGCCGATTTCCTGCCGAAGCTCACTTCCTCGCATCGCTCAACACTTCCACGTCAATCGCAAAGGAGTCACCGACCTGGCCGTATGAAGAGGCCCGAAGAATAGCCGCGAAAAGGCTGAAGAGAAGGTGTGAACCCCTGGCCGTATGAAGAGGCCTGAAAAGTGACCGTGTGAAGTGGTCGAACAGCGTGGCCGTGTGAAGTGGCCTGAAAAACGCGGTCGTATGAAGAGACCGGGAAGAGTAGTTTAGTGCGCGTAGTAGGCAACCAGTCGGGTTATAGGATGCGAAGTGGCATGAACAACAGACCGCTCCCGCTGAGACTCTGAGCCTAAGACCGCTCTGAACACATTGATCTAGTTACGTGGTGTTTTCCTCCAATCCCAGCTCACGGTGCCGGTAACGTGTCCGGTACAATAAATATTGATTTTTATTTTAGTCTGGATTCTATGCTTTAGTTATTATTCTATGATCTGTACACTCCATTGTTAGGAATCACTATGGAAGTATTATATACATATATACCACGGTAGAATCACTTTCAGATTCCCTCTATCATAGATAAAATACTACTTAAATCTATGCCTCTATGGAACTAGATAGTGCCATAGAGGGTAGATGTAAGGACCTTATATTGGGTAGAGGTGAAGAGAACTAAATTATAAGGATGTTAAATTGACCAACTGCCAAGCTACAACCGTTAACTAGTGATTAATAAATTTGCCAAAATGGCGCTTGTTTGCATAGTTCATGAAACCACATAGGCTGTGTTCCAGCACTCTTTCGGCTAAGGCTTATTTAATGGTAGGTAGCTGAGACCAACACTTCCTCATGTATAGAACAGGTCCTCATTACCTCAGTTAGTACCTCTATTCTCCGTGATAGCAATCCAGAGAGGTAATGCACAACATGTTAGCTGGTCCCAATTTTAACTGCATTAATATTTTTAAATATATAAGTTTCTTTTTATTACCTACATATTTTTTAATAAATCTTATTATTTTTAAGGTAGTTTTAAGTTTTGCAGTTCACCTTGCAGTTCAATCCGTTCAAGCATTTTAAGTTAATTTAATTCTAAAATAATTTTATATAAGGCTTTCGTACGCAGTAACTTGGAATATGCAAGTTCCATCTGGAGTCCGCTGTATGCATTCAGAGCGCATAAATATTTCTCGTAAGGACTATGCCAACCGTATATCCTTTTTTAGAATGCTAACACTACGCGATAGACGGAAGATCAACTGTGTAACATTCTTACATAAATTGATACATGGTAGGGTGGACAGTCCTTCAAAAACTCGAATGTCAGATCGAATCTCGGTTGGTGTTCTCCAATAGTTCGAATCTGCCAACAATACAATGAACTAAACAGCCTTATTGCGGACTTGGACATTTTCGGCGACACTCTTAAAAATTTTAAGACAAAATTGTATGCTTTTTTCTCAAGTGAATGATAAAATTATTTAAAATTGTAATTTAAATTTAATTTTCTCTTAGAATTCTTGGTATAATGGTCCAGGGCTTTTCATGTCTATGGTAGGTATTTGATTTTTATTAATTTCTATGTACGCATGTAATTGTTCATTTGAATGTTGTGGATGCCTATACTTGGCCCATATACCAGCTGTTATAATTTGTCAATGATATGTTGTATAATCTAAGTATATGCGCTGTTGGCGTCTCTAAAATAAAATAAATAAATAAATCACTCAAAGAATATCGCATGATCGCTCACAGTTCTGTCAAATGATTCAGTGAGTCCGTAGTATGTACCTCAGTTTTACAATACTACTTTATTGTATTGTAAAATTGTGGGTGGTAGTACCATAAGAATAGTAACCAAGGTAATAGGTTAGTTTTTATAGTCTCTCGCTAGAGAGTATATATGTTCTGTGGCAGTGCTGCAAACTCTCCTGATTTATCAGGAGATTACATGATTTTTAGCATTATCTCCTGGTCTACTGGTTTATTTCCGTTATTTGGAATAATCTCCTGATTTTCAGAAACTTACAAGAACATATACAGTGTAATACAATCTGTGGTATAGTTGTTAGAAAATAATCATGTTCTGTGGTTAAATATAATTTTTTAACGCATGTTGTTTGATATGAGGTTTTGTGCTGTGGTAATAGAGTAAAGTAAAATGCTTTCAAAGATATAAATCATTAAGTTCTGTTGTCAAGTAAATCATTACAGTACATAGCTTTAAGTACTTACTAATTTTTATTGTCTATTTTTTTCTATGTGTCCCACACTGTAAATAAAGAAATGCTTTCAAAATTTAATACAAATATGTACGACGATGATGAATAAATAAGGACTAATATTTAAGTTATATGATACATGTAATATACTAAATAAATACTAAATACACTTAATTATGAATGCATGATGCACATTTGATAAGAGTTTGTCTTTATTAACCCGCATGATTGCCTGTAAACTAGGTAATTTTATTTCTCCTACTTTTTTTTGTCATCTCCTGATTTTTGCTACCATGATCTCCTTTTTTTTTTGCAGGTAGGAGTTTGCAGCACTGTTCTGTGGTTATAGTTTAGTATATGTCTATGACCATGTATGACACATAGACATAGAGAAAGAAAGAAATATACATATACAATTATACACAGATTTATATATATTATATGTTTGAGTTCACGCGGGTGGTGCATGTTTTGTTCAATTTTTTCCGAAATTTTTTCACCGTCTCCGTCTCCAGTGCGCCTTTGTGTTGTGTAGTGTATGTACACAATTATTGTACATTGCACTTTCATTGTTCATTGTGTACTATATTTATAGCCAGTTTTAAAACATTTGAGTAAATTTCAATGTTTTATGTACATTGAAACATAGTTATCGAATAATATACACATACACACACTGCTATTTCTGTATGCATTTGGCCCACAACCGGAATCAGATTAAAATGCATCAAACGCATGTTAATTAAAACAACTTTTCCATAAAAGTTAGAAGCGAAATCGATATATTTTTACATTTCATTATACCTGCTGGTGAGTTTATTTCTTATAACTATTTATTATGTTTGTTTTTAATTAAGTACAAGTTTTTTTTTTTCTATTTTACTAACTTCCTAAAATGTAGTTTGATAGTAACAGTTGCCGTTGCCATACGTACAGTATAGATATCATAATAGAACCGACAGAGTAGGTAAGTGCATTTACCTTTGCGTGTTTGGCATTGAGACACATTACCTAGGTATATCAGTTTCTGCTATTCCCGTCTTTGGCTTACAAGATGAAAGAACATAAGTACAATTTTTTAATGTAGTTGCTTCCTCCACAGTTTAACAATACTCTTCTTCCTTCCTAATTATTTTAGACAAGCCGAGCCCGCAACTTCGTACGCGTTGTATTCGGTATAGCGCGTAACTTTTTTGTTTGTAAACTGATTGCAATGAAACAAACGCAAAATGTTACGGGAAGCTTGCCACAATACATCAGTGAAAACCGCATTCAAATCGGTTAAGCCGTTTCTGAGATTAGCTTGCACAAACGCACAGACCAAAAATTCTAAAAACTAATAGTACAATGTGTGTATGTATATTACATGTAAATGTATATTACATGTTTTTTTTTTAATTTAATGTTTAGACTCTGCTCATTTACCATTTTATTATATGTATAGATATTTATTTCAAACATGACTGTCTCCATAGCTTTTTAAATTATACAAATACTGTACATAGTAGGTATATACATTTACATATTTTGTTATGATATACCTACTTACTGATATTTAACATTATCTTTAAATATTCAGCATATTTATTCATTTGGTATGCCTATAAATATTAATATATTATTTTGTATTTGTTTTTGACAAAGGTTTTTTTTTCATTGTCTTCTTAACTGCCATCAGCTAGCCATAATCAGTTGTGTGCCATCTAGATAAATGTTTTTTCAATAAATAAAGCTCCCTACATTCTACCCTTTGAGGGTGTGCAAATATTTTAAGAAAACTTCATAAATAATATTTTAAAAAAAGATAATTAATATTCCCTACATTAAATTATTGGACAATACTTAATCATCATTTATATTTTAACTGTAACAATTGTCAATGAGTTATTGTCTCATTTTCCTCTTAAATATCTTAATATAATTTTGCAGTGTTCGGAATCTGGTATGTATGCGTCGGGGCTGTGTGTTTTGCTAATGCATAATATATTTGGATGTCTAAGCCCTTTTATTATTATCAGAAACACACCTAAATAGGTTAAAATAGGCTTTGCTTTTCCATATAACTTATACCATTTTAATTTCTACATTATTTGGTTGAGATTAAGCATATGTGCCATCTCTTGAGGTGATTTGGGTTCCAGTGTGCTTGTAGTAATTTATATGAGTCTGTCTCAAGTCTACTGTATTTTTTGCTCTCACTACTGACTTCTCCAGTAGAAATCTCCAGGAACTTACGTTTTCTCACAAACTAGTGTGTACAAAGTTGACTTCCCATCTATAATAATTGGAGGCAGGATGATTATGCTTTTTTAAATGTTAATTTCGGTAGACAGGCTGACGGTCCACTTGATGGTAGTTGGCTAACGTCGACCTTAAAATATAAAAGGACGATTATAATTAAATTATTGGACTATCTCCCTTACAAAAACTTTTAAATTTTAGATAGGTAGGTAACATTATAACTCTCTTATCAATCATTGCTTAATATACAATGTTCATATTGATAACAGCTAATTAAGAAACACAGATTGGACTTTATTCCTACCTCTAATACAAAAACAAATATAATAAAATAATATTATAAATATCTGCAAATTAGCATGAAATTCAGTGTCTGATATATTTATCTGAAAGGAGACCATTCAAATTACTTAGTCTGTTCAGAATAATACAGTAAGAATTTTAATCATTGTGGCAAAATGATGACATTTATCAGAAAAATATAAAAATTATATACTTATATTAGTTGTATACTTTAAAAATTGCATTTAATTTAAAAAAAAAAAGAAAAAAGAAAGCCTGTGATGATTTATCATATAATGTGGCTACAAACCTGTGTTTACTTACCTTTCTTGCAAATCTAAAATTAAAAAAATTAAAATTTTGGTTTTATTAACGAATTACCACTTTTTGGTTCAATATTGCACTCATAATTGAGGAGCGCCGGAACAAAAACCGATTAGCACAATATAACCTTTTTTTTTCTATCCAGTATGTTATGTTGAAATGCATACACCACTACAAAGAAATCTAGTAGAAAGCAGATAAATTTGCCTTAATTATAATGATCAAATCAAAATTCGACAAATAAATGAATCGCTTAAGTAATAGCTATGTAAAAACTGATGATTTCTTATTAAGTTTTATGTAATTCAACACTGGTCAGTTCAAACGTCGATAAAATCTATATACAACTTGTAGGCCGGCTGAATTTAGTATGAGTGTATGAGTGTCTGGATGAGTCCAGAAAAAACTGGATGAGTATTGCATTAAATAAACAAAAATGGAAAGAGATGGAGGAGGCTTTTACCCACAGGGGACTACACAGTAGTAACAGACTAAAAGTATTTGTTAAATTAAAAAAAAAATAGTAAAAGATGTGTAGAAAATAAAGCTTATAATAATAATAAAGTATGAGTGTTTAATATAAAGCTGTATGGAATAGCTCGTCTAAGAAAAAAATGTTATAACTTTCTTTGTATACGTGCTAGCTGGCACCGACACCGTTTTTAAACACGAGAGCAAAGTGCAGCAAGAGGTATTTTTAACGCGAATTTTTGCATCGTATTCTCCAGAATACCGACGAAGCCAAAGCAAAGTCTCTAGAAACAAAAGAAGTGTCAATTTAGTGCAACATATTACCTGATAGATGCAAAGAAACTTGACCAATTTGTCAGAAATTGTTCTTTATAAAAAAGACAGAGTAAAAAATTGCATTGCATAATCAGTCTGAGGGTTCAATTCCAAGAGAGAAAAGAGGGGCAGACAGAAAGTCTGTCAAAAACTTAAATTAAAAGAATTTTTGGGTAAACTTCCGGCAACTGAAAGTCCTTATTATAGAAGTAAATCAAAGCAATATAATATATTTATCATGATGAGCAATGTGATTGTTTAGAATTCAAAATTATGAATAGTTGATTAAAATTTTGTTTTATGAATTTATATATTATATTTACAAAATATATATTGCAAAATTTTTAAAGAAGCATCTGACCCAGTCTTTTCAAAATCTGACAGAAACAGTCAAAACCCATGTATTAATAATTTTGATTTTGTCAAAACCAGATATCTGCAAACTTATATTTCAAATATACCGCGGGACTCTGTAGTTACATTCAAATTAATTTCAGTGGTCAAAATATATGGTTTATTTGCTGTATATTGCCATATATATATATATTTTTAATGTTGCAACATTAAAAGTTTTAAGAGTTTTTTCTGATTTACGAAAAATTTGGTTATGTGAATTTATCGCTTTTTGTTCTGTTCCTCCTCCTCAATGGTTATGACGTCAAACTTTAAATTGTAGTATTAAATGTATTATATGACGCCATTTTGGCATGTCTCCTAAAAAGATGACGCATTTAAACTGGATTCCACAATGATACATAATTTATTATTTTTAAAGGAATCTGATTTTCAGCTAGTTTTTTTTTTTTACTTATTTAAATGTTTCCAATGTAATCTTATTCGACTTTAAGGTTTGATCTTGATATTATAGCTTAATTACCTTTTCGTAGATCAATTCTAACAATGGTAACGTTTTTAGCATGCCAACATTTTTGATAAAATGTCAACAGTATGAAAAAAAAAATGCTTTTTATTCGGCACCCTAAGGCAAGGAATGAATGAACGCTTTATGAAGCACAAGCTGGTGCCCGCTACTTCGTTTGCTTTGAAAAATTAAAAATATAATCTCTATGACGCGTGGCGTCTTTATCTTTATATCGACGGTGGCGCCGAATTTTGTATTTTTTTTTAATGTTAAGGTCGGCAGACAGGCTGACGGTCCACTTGATGTTAGGTGGCTACCGTCGCCTATAACCAAGTAACGCCAAATCTCTGCAAGTGCGCTGCCGACTGCAGTAGGATTAAGGATAAGGGATTTGGAGTGGATAGGGAAATGAGCTCTAGCATCCCTTACTCACTCACCGAAACACAACAGCACACTTGCTGTTATTTCACGGTGGTCTTCTGTAAGCGGGTTACCGAGGCTGCCCAAATGACTGCGAAAACGCAGTGTGCCCTGCCACTACTTTCCAAATCCAGACCAGAGCCAAATTTGAAAAGTTGACCCTGTCGAGAATCGAACCCGGGAACCCTAGAACAGAGCGCTAAGGCAAGCACCCTAACCACTCATCCAACGGGCTCGTCATATTTTTATATTTTTAGACAACATTTTTCAGGTATAAAAAGTATCCTACATTTTAATCCGAGTAATAAACTATCTGCGTGCCAAATTTCATCAAAATCCGTTCAGATTTTGGTGAAATTCAGACCAAAATTATAATATTAGTAGGATTCACATCGTGTTAAGCCCGTATTTTCAAAGACTCCAAATAATTAATGAATATTGAATGTTTTCACCCTAGTTTGTTCAAGCATAAATTGCTTATGAGGCTATCTAAGTCTAGACTTTTATCGACGGCGTCATCCATATATCTGAATTATAGTCCGTAACTCCGTACTAAATTACCTATTATTATTTTATACATAATTGAATGAAGTTAGGGTAGGTCAGGTAACAAAATAATAGATCATAGGATCAGCTAGTATAGAATATATATGTGAAATTTTAAAATAATAATATTTTATATAAACCATTAAATAAACATAATAAGTTATTTTACGGCAGGTAATTTTTTCCGTACCTAATATGAAAATTGTGAATGCATTTTTTATCACGCCAAGTTTTCAATCCTGGCCTTAAGTTATCAATCCCGGTTCCCTTTTTTTGTCTGACCTTTTTTCGTGTGGGTTCCCTACATTGCAACAAAATCCGTTTTCATCATAGATTTTGTGTACCGTAATAGCACCACAAATTCCATTGGGTCGCGCGATCCGGTCGCGGTCGCCGAATTGTACCTTAAAAGTGTACTTCAGAGGCTCTAGTATGAGTTTACGATACTACATCAATTCTACACTCGCTAGCGAGAACGTAAAACTTTTGTATGGGAAATCGTGAACTGTCAATGTCAAATTATCAATTTTCCATATAAATGTTTTACGCTCTCGCTAGCGAGTGTAGTATCGTAAACTCATGCTAGAGCCACAGATCTTAGCGACCACGATCCACTAGCTTACGAATCTCCGCAACCAAAGTACCCAAGGCCGGCTACTCGCGCCCATCGTTAAATCGTCTTTGACCACGTCCACTGGTTGCGCGACGAGGTCGCTTGAATGAATTCATACAAAGCAGTGGGTCGCGATCGCTAAGATCCGAAGTGCATTTAACTTAACGCAATAAATTGACGATTAACGAATCATTAAGTTATTTTCTGAGGAGATTCCTTTTCCGCGTAATCGCAACAATGTAACGCGATAAGATCGGGCTGTGGTTCTAAAGTCTAGACTGGATTGTAAAACTTATCGGTAGATAAGCGAAAAAGATGCGGCTTATCATGTCTAGAGATTCGAGTTCGAACCCCGGTCATACAATGTATCGATGTCGCTTTATATTTTGTTTGACTAACTAAAGCACACGTGCTGATTTCTGTGTCCAGTTTGTGACTGTATGAAACGCAGTTGGACCTCTCACTACACAATGTGTCATTCAGTGCAAAATTTATATTTTGTCATCATAATTATATTATTAATGTTTAATCACCTATAACTGTTTTTTTTTAAAGTTGCGATGAACTTGTATATTCATTACTAGCTTTTGCTCGCCACTTCGTCCGCGTACATTTAGAAATTATTACTTGCTAATAATGTAGCTTTGTATAGGTGAAAGAATTTTTTAAAGTTTTTAAGTTTATTCATTACAAAAATACATACAAATCTTTTCTCTTTACAATATTAGGATATTATAGATTATTATTCTTTCATTATTCATTCATTAAAGTTCACAGATAAAATTATTTGGTGACCTTTACACTAAGCATAGCTTGAATCGCAATTTAACAACAGAAAATCATTAAAAGGAAAAGAGATTTGTGTGTATTATGTGTGTGTGTGGGCGCGCCAGCAAAATCCTGCTTCAGATAGTAGGTTAGTGTTGTGACTTATTGGATGCCTTTCATTTTAAGTTCAATGTCGTCATACAATACATAATTGAAAACCGCATTAAAATCGGTTAAGCCGTTTCAGAGATTAGCGTGCAAAAACGCACAAACAAACCGACAAGCAGACAAAAATTCTAAAAACTACTTTTTTTTTAATAAATCTGTATATTTAATATACTTAACCTTAGGATGTTTTTATAAACCGTGGAGTTCGAAACTCACGAAAGAGCCTATTATTATGGGTACTTACCGTTTAGAACAGCTTTTTTTTAAGTATCCATTATTCTAAATTTAATTATTAAAAAAAAGAAGACAATGGATTCTTTTCTGTTCGCACGCGGGAAATGTCCAAGAGAACAATAATAGAGATTGCTGGACAGTTTTAATGCGCGACAAACTTTATTAGAAGAAGACGACCGCTATACCGTTTTATTCATACTGCCAATTCTATTGGAGTGTGTTCCAATTCCAACATTCCTTCGGCCAAGGTGAATTTTGCTCTACTGTCATTTGATTATACCCGTTCCGGCAGAGGCAGAGGATAATTAGCCCTGACAGATTGCTCTTGTCCAGATCAAATTATGCTCGAATGGAGTGCTGGAACCAATGACTAAAGAACAACATATGGACCGGGCACACCTACACAACCGGCGGCGTGACTAAAATTTGGCACGTAAGATGGCCGCCTTTAATATGGATATACTCTGAGATCGAATATCCATATTTTGTCTAGTTCAACAAGTAGATAGCGATGGTTGTTAAATAAGCGGGTAGAGGCTAATTATTTAAAGGAATTCCTTACCATCGTTAATATAATACATTAAATAAATCTATATGAAAAAAGAAAAATTTGCAGTAACTTATTTTCAATATATAGTTTTCTGTGCTCGGCACATAACATGGCGGCACCGGTCACGCTTTGATAAAGTTATGAAGTCACCAAAAAGTGTTGTCAAAATTTGCGCTCAGCAGATACTATTCATCTCTTTTTTTCTTATGCAACTGTCACCTAGTTAAAATGAGACAAAATGCTTTTTGACATTAAAGTATCGATTTAACAGATATTTATATAAGCTACGGTTCATATAGTAGAACAGGGCGCCTCCATGGTTTATTTTTTACTCATTGGCTGGAACGGCGTGTATCCGCGGTTAAAGCAAAATTAACCTTGGCCGAAGGAGTGCTGGAACACAGCCCTGAATTAACAAATATTTTTTTCTGTTTCTTGAATGCGTTACACCTCGGTCTTTTAAATTCAGTTGGAAAGTAGGCACTACTCGGCCGACAATTGCTCTATGTCCAGCCTCGGTAGTAAGTCACCAGACAGGCTCGAGACGGTCCACTTGATGTTAGTTTAACACATTAACACAAGTGTTTCGAGGAGTCTGATTTATTTTATGTGCAATTTTTAGTAATTTTTGTAGAAAACTATAGAATATTTTTTATTTGCTCTTGGCCAGCATCTACCCATGTAAGAAAGATGAGACCGACGATGGAGCGAGCGCACCCAGAAGATACCTATTCACTAGAACCTTGTAAAGATTTGGGTTTGGGTTGTATGAGCTCGGAAATACAGACGTCGGCAGGGAGTTCCAATCCTTAGCAGTGCGCAATATAAAAGGGTACTTAATTTATTTAAAAAAAAAAAAAAAAAAACTTTCTTGTTACTCTGATATACAATATGATACAGATACTACTCGACTAGAAATAATGATCATTTGCTCTATTACAAAAAACAATAATTTTAGAGAAATATTTTTCAAATTGTAAAAATACAACAGCCAGATGGTGTAAGATATAATGGTCTTGCAAATAATCTAATCTGTGGACTTTGTAAGTAGTTATTAATATTTGTTTTAATACGTATAGTGAGCGTAGATAAAATATACGCGAGCGTATTGCACATTAATTTGTCGTCAACTAGATCAATTAATCAAGACTGCCATTGTGCATTTGACAAAGAGTCCCTGCGTTTGAATTGAATATCAATTATTGAATATCAGTTTATTTTATTTTATACTAGCATTTACCCTGCGATTTTGTCCGCCTCTCTTTATAAAATATTACTCGCTGATACACAGAGAGAAAAAAGTTACGTAAATCATGAACGCCACTACGTATGTAAGGACAAAAACGTACCACTCGTAAGCTTGTAAGGGCCTCCATGTCGCGTAAGTAACCGGCATTACGTAGCCCGCTTCATGTCAACCTATCATGAAGCGCGCTACGTAAAACAACCAGCTACGTATACGTAACCGGAAAATACTGGTGTATCATACTTACGTCCGGAGTATTGTGATGGTGCTGCTCCATTACAGCATGACACCTCATACGTACGAACTGGTGTTGGTTACGTAACGTAACGATGCTACTTCATTACAGCATGATACCTCATACGTACGCACTTGTGTTTAATACGTAAAGTAACGGTGCTACTCCGTTACAGCATGACACCTCATACGTACGAACTGGTGTTGGTTACGTAACGTAACGATGCTACTTCATTACAGCATGATACCTCATACGTACGCACTTGTGTTTAATACGTAAAGTAACGGTGCTACTCCGTTACAGCATGACACCTCATACGTACGAACTGGTGTTGGTTACGTAACGTAACGATGCTACTTCATTACAGCATGATACCTCATACGTACGCACTTGTGTTTAATACGTAAAGTAACGGTGCTACTCCATTACAGCATGATACCTCATACGTACGCACTGGTGTTTAATACGTAAAGTAACGGTGCTGCTCCGTTACAGCATGACACCTCATACCTACGAACTGGTGTTGGTTACGTAACGTAATGATGCTACTCCATTACAGCATGATACCTCATACGTACGCACTGGTGTTTAATACGTAAAGTAACGGTGCTGCTCCGTTACAGCATGACACCTCATACCTACGAACTGGTGTTGGTTACGTAACGTAATGATGCTACTCCATTACAGCATGATACCTCATACGTACGCACTGGTGTTTAATACGTAAACTAACGGTGCTGCTCCGTTACAGCATGACACCTCATACCTACGAACTGGTGTTGGTTACGTAACGTAATGATGCTACTCCATTACAGCATGATACCTCATACGTACGCATTGGTGTCTAATACGTAAAGTAACGGTGCTGCTCCGTTACAGCATGACACCTCATACCTACGAACTGGTGTTGGTTACGTAACGTAATGATGCTACTCCATTACAGCATGACACCTCATACGTACGCACTGGCGTTTGATACGTAAAATAATGGCACCGCTCCATTACTGCTTGAAGGCCCTTCCATACGACCTGGTTTCGGTCGACCTGACGGCCGAGAGGAATGAGGAGGAGACGAGGCAGGTACCATCGGTCGTGTCGGCCGGCCACTCACACGGCCCGATCTCGATCGGACCTGACGGCGGAGAGGAATGAGAAGAGGTTCCATGGAAAAATTACACGCTCTCCTCATTCCTCTCCGTCGTCAGGTCCGATCGAGATCGGGCCGTGTGAGTGGCCGGCCAACACGACCGATGGTACCTACCTCGTCTCCTCCTCATTCCTTTCCGCCGTCAGGTCGACCGAAACCAGGTCGTTAGAAGGGCCTTCAAGCAGTAATGGAGCGGTACCATTATTTTACGTATCAAACGCCAGTGCGTACGTAGGTATGAGGTGTCATGCTGTAATGGAGTAGCATCATTACGTTACGTAACCAACACCAGTTCGTAGGACTGAAGAGGACGAGGTTCCATGGAAAAATTAAACGCTCTCCTCATTCCTCTCCGCCGTCAGGTCCGACCGAAATCAGGCCGTGTGGGTTGCCGACACGACCGATGGTACCTACCTCGTCCCCTTCTCCTCATCCTCCTTCGCCATCGTGGCGACTAAGATCAGGCTGTCTGGAAGGGCCTTAAGATGACACACTTATTGATTGGCGTTACTAATACCTATTCTGGCTCATTATCTATAATGTAGTGCTGTATCATGACAAAGGAATCATGTTGTTATATGAAAAATAAGCATAACTAATTTCTTATATAATATTAGACATAGATATCAAGTCAGAATGTATATGAGTAACACCAGGCAGAAAGCATGTCATATAAAGTAACGGAGTGGTCCATTCGGTTACGTATCAAATACCTACAATACATAATTATGGACGTAATAAATAACACACCAACATATGCGCACCACAAAGGATTTATGTTACGTCAGTCACATAAAGCTGTAATGTACCACATAAGTACACAAGAATAAGCTGCCTACTTGACATAAAATTGAAGAGTAACATAATAAAACTAATTATATAATAATTAAAGATTTATTGATAACACTAAGAATGATATTAATACACTTGACTTTAATACACTTCTTAATCTCGTAAATTATATTATTAGTATTTTGTCCAACGTCTATGAACTTTTGGCCACATATTAAACATTGTTCACAATGATTAGTACATACCTACATACCCTTCAGTATTATCACAACTTTTTGTTACACCTTATATACAATGAAATGATTTAGCAACAACAAAGAACATAAACATTTAACGTATTTTTAAGACTCATAATAAATATGTCATTTTGAGAATTGACCATTCCTGCATACCCTATGTTGCAGTAGAAAACGCATTTAGTTTAAAGTGCATCTAACAGTGACATAATACTGCAAATTTGGTAACAAAGTCATTGTGCTACATAATATATTAATAAAATTACAACTTTACATTCAAAATGTTGTATACCTGCAAGAAAAGAAAAGAGTTAGAAGAGTCATTCTTATTATTACTGTTTCTGGTTGCCGGTTTCCAGTATTGTGTGGTCCAATATAACCACCCAAGGTTATGGTTTTTTACTACCTACTAATAATAATGGAATAAATTCCTGTAAGAAGGGAACTGTGATTACTGTGAATAAGCTAATAGTGAAATTACTGGGCTAAGCTACCATCACAGTGATCTGGACTTTATCACTCTAAGTTCTGGGTATCACTTCAATGATCATGAGCAAACATTATTTATTACCAACAGGCATGTCTCACTAGTACCATAAAAATATACTAAGCCACATTTAATGTACTTACACAAAGTTAGATGAGTATAGTAATAGATTTTGTGTTTATAACAAAACCAAACTTACAAAATTGTTCAATGTTTTTGGAGGTGATTCTTCCTGCGCAAGCTCTAGCGCAGAATGATCCGGTGGTGGCGAAAACGTGTCATCAGAACCAGAGGCAGAATAAGCTTCAACAAACTGAAAAATAAATTATTAACAATGTTAAAACGTTAAAACATTGAAATAGCAAAATAAGTAAAAAAAAAGCACTCACAGCTATTTCATTCACAGGCGTTTCTTCTGGTAGTTTTTGATTTGATTTTATTATTTTTTTAAAACGCAATCTTTGATCTATCTTTGGGATCAGCTCCTTGAACTGTTCCTCTTCCAGTAAAGATGCAGTTTCCAGATCCATTTCGTGTTCTGGAACAAGCAGTGTCAGGAATTTATTTATGTCTATAGAAAAAGTATTATTTTCTAGGTATTTAATTTAACATATTTTTCGAAAACACCTAGAACTGCCCATAAAAACCGTATTTTATCAGACAAGGAATGGAATAAACTGGCAGACATGGTGTAGACGATACCGCTGGTAGGACATTTCTAGCGACCGACAATAATTATTTTGTCGTGCGACAAAGCAATAAAATTGTTTGTGACAAGTCAATCAGGACACTACGTCAGAGTTAATAATGCAAAACGTACCTTTACATTACACTCCTTATAACGAATTTTCACTCATTGCAGAATATAAATAGAAAGTATAATTTCCCTCTAACGGTTTTTGTAACCTGTACATACATATCATGTATTCGTGTCCTACCAATCAAGTACACAAAATTTTACAATACCTACCTATATAATAGCTAATTCATGTGTCGATAAGTCGACAGGTTCAGACATGTTAAATATATCGTAAGACAACAATTGTAATGTTTGTTGTAAGTAATATACACTGCTGTCGGTACTGCAAGAAGTAAGTAACGAAATTAACTTACCCGCGAAAACTCCAATCAGTTCTTCACAGTTTATTTCTTTTAAAATTTCCTCCATATTTGAAAAACACGCAAGCGCAACCAAACATACACAACGCACACGACACGAAAAAAAAATTGAATGAGACCAGTGCTGCCAGCTCACAGCTGTCATCAAGTCCATTTGAGTGTGGGAGCTAGATAGATCAGTTCTAAAAAAAGCGCTAGATTCCGTTAACAAGTATGATTAAAACGTACCACTCGTAACACCATATTATAATGCTATTTTTAAAATAGGAGTTAAATACATGCGTTTCACATAACAATCATATTGTCTGATTGGCCAAAAAAATAGTGCTTGTAGGCAAAATAGTTTTTTCGCCTTTTCAAGTAGTAACTATCGTTTTCGTTCTGAACGAAAATGGCTTTACTTATGTAGAACGCAATGCATAACATCAATTATTTTAAAGTTATTTAAAGGTCATCAACCGAATCGCCCTTAATAAGTATAAACACATACAGTGAAAATAACGTTATTTTTGAAATGGTTATAAATAATGAGTATGTGGTGTAACTTATTAACCATTCTGATAATCTAGCGAGATTTGATTACCTACATTGAAATTCCGCTAGATCTAACGCTGAAAGCACTAAAATAGCAGCAATGGTTGCCAAACGCTATTATAAAAAGCGCTATATTTTCCGCTAGGAGTTGTTGTTAATTTGCGGTGCCAAATGACTTAAAAAAAATGCGTCGCTAGATCTAGCTCCGAAAGCGCTAAGGAGGCATCCTTGCTTAAAAACAGACTTCCGTAATTTTAATTGCCAAATTCCATATGAAATCCGTATTTCATAAAATCCGTAACTTTCGTAAAATCCGTATGAAATTCGTATAAAAAATAAAACTCAATCTTTGATTGATGTGACTTACTTTTGAGGGAACAATTTTGAGGGAAAATGTCACGTAAAGAAAAAAACTTGAAAATAATAACTTGAAATAACAAAAATATTGTTTAATGAAATCATAAAATAAAATGAAGTTACAAACAAGTTTATTTCTAAATAAAAGTCATTTTTCCAATTATTTTAGAATTAATTTCTAGGCTGTCATATTGCTTTCCTGCCTTTCGGCTTATTTATAATAAGCCATTGATGGTCTCCATGATTAACTTACACAAAAAAATAACAACAAATTCCATCGAAACAATATCGAAATCAGAAACAATAAACAAATTGAGACAGTGATTCCATTCATAACAAAACAAAATGTTTTCGTCTTGTTTGCACTAATAGTAAATATCACTATTACCTTTCACACTCTTTCATCGTCTTATTAAACGACCCACCCACCAAAATATCTCAAGGGTATTACCCCAAGGCCATAATCCGTACTATACCAGTGTTTTGCCTCAGTTTTGCAAAATTGGCTTATAAAATGCAAATCGCTAGTTTATGCCAGATCAAATAAAATGTAAAGTTCCGATTTTTTTTTTAATACATTTTCTTAGGAATAATATGAAACTATCTACTCTTTGCATTAAAAATCCGTGTGAATTTATAGTCTGGTTTTAAAATTAAAATTCCGTATAAATACGGACAAATTCGTATATATGGCAACACTGCCAGCCAGCATACGTCCAATAAGTAGTCTCACACATGGACAGTACAGCGAATACGTATAATGTAGTCGCATACGTCCAATAAGTAGCCCCCTCACAGGACAGTACAGCGAATACGTATAATGTAGCCGCATACGTCCAATAAGTAGCCCCTTCACGTAGACAGTACAGCGAATACGTATAATGTAGCCGCATACGTTCAATAAGTAGCTCACTCACGTAGGCAGTACAGCGAATACGTATAATGTAGCCGCATACGTCCAATAAGTAGCCCCCTCACAGGACAGTACAGCGAATACGTATAATGTAGTCACATACGTCCAATAAGTAGCCCCTTCACGTAGACAGTACAGCGAATACGTATAATGTAGCCGCATACGTCCAATAAGTAGCCCCCTCACATAGACAGTATAGCGATACGTATAATGTAGCCGCATACTAGAAGTTTAGCCAGTTTGGCGCGATCTCTAACTACGTATTGTAAGCACAGTAACAGCATGTTTCATACTTATTAATTTGTCTTATTCAAGACAAACTTAAAATTGATCACGGAACGTATCAATTTTAATCAATTTCACGAAAAGACTTTATTTTTAAACACAGAAACTCAATTATGTGAAAGTTAATCTGTATTATATGGTATGTTGAGTTTTGGAAAAGAATATTCTTTGCTCAATCTTTACGACAAGAAAATGCGTAAGTAAGTACCTAATACTCCATTACTACTGACAAATTTCACTTGTTACGTCCGATCAATATGTAGAACCAGTCATACGTAACAAGAGACGTTATCATGTAAGCACTTACGTTAAGGTGGTGAATCACCATTTTTATACGTATATATCGTTATAAATACGTTTGAATACGTATGCGGCTACTTTACTAAATAATGTAGCCGCATACGTGTGTACGTATAAATCAGGCCGAGTACGTAAATTCCTGAACCGACACAATTAAGAATGATGCGACATCCTTATACTAGCTTTACTGTGGGACCGTTCTCTGTATGGATGACCCATACTTACACATCAATATGTGTCATCATTAGTAAGTATGTAGCTACTAAATTAAGTATGCAGGTTACGTAATAAGTATTAAACTGCGAGTTCCTTGGTAACGGACTAGCGGTAAGCTACGTATACGTATATTTTTTCTCTCAGTGTAATGTAGCTTTTTATAGGTGAAAGAATTATTCAAATCGGTCCAGTAGTTTTTGAGTTTATTCATTATAAACATACAAAAATACATACATACATACAAATCTTTTCTCGTTACAATATTAGTATAGACTAGCATTTTCCCTGCGACTTCATCCTAGCCCCTTTATTGTTGCTCGTATTTTTTGTCAGGCGTTGAATTATTTTTTTGTTTTTAGACCCCAGGGAAAGTCCACATATATTGAGGTAATGTGGACGTGTCCAAACTCAAACGTGAAGAATGAGTTTGTCACGTGGACAATGGACATAATCACTACGTATATATATATATTTGCGTTATCGCGTCTTTAAATGGTTTAATTTATGGCTTATCCATTAACGTCCAGCTGTCCTTAATGAAGAAATAAACAAATAATAATATTGACACATTTTATTAATTTGTAAACTGCTAAATTTTTGGTAAAAAAAAACTACTACTTGGACATAATGTATCGGAATTTAATTACTTTGAAGAAAACGTTGAATGTGGTAATGAAGTATTGATTACACAATTTATTAATATCTTCGCGTACCACTACCATCATTCAACCCATTGGCGGCGATCAGTTATTACTAAGTTAGCGAAAAACTTATAAACTTCTATCTGACCCATTCTATCTGGGTCACAGTGTTTTGTTACAAACACTGTGACACGAGAATTTTTTATATAACTTTATAAACTTTTGTATTATTTCTGATGAATATAATTTTCGCATAAATAGCTCCTATAATACTCTTTTTACGCGACCGCAGTAGCCACCTACCATCAAGTGATATATATGTATAGGACTGTCTATCGCCATTTACTTACAAAAAATCTAATTTGTTTCAGATCGAAACTAAGAAACGATGGGTGTGTACAAGACTGTTGTCTCTCTGGCTGTGAACGGTGGAAAGTTTGCGATGATAAGCAACGGACAGGTCTGTTCAATCATTATATCTTATTTGCTAACTAACTTGATAAGAACGATTATAGGAGCAGTGATAATAGAGAGGATTCAAATGCTGGTCTAGCACCTCTGTGAGGCCTCTCTTTCGAAGATCTAATCTGTCTCGGAACTTCATACATCATAAGCTTTGCAACGGTGTGAGTTATACTCATCGAAGGTATGTATGAGCTCTTGCAGCGCCTTTCCAACTAGTGAAGGTTGACGTTCAGCCTGGAACTGTCATATATACTTGCAAATGCTTAATCTTCAGAGCTCTTCGAAGAATGCGGGTGTGCTGATGTTGTTTTCTTTCATAGTTAAAGCTATTGTTTTTTTTTTAAAGAGTCTCATGAATTATGTGTTCTCTTAATGTGTATCTTAAAGTACTGCTAAACATAAGGTATGATTTTTTAAATAAAATAAAAAATATGTACTTACAATTAAAAAAACTTGTAGCGCCTTACGTAGTTGGGATATTTATATTCGATAAATAAGTAGCAAAGACTTTTTTGTATTGTAAACATTTTTTTTATAATAAACTTAATTATATTTGCATATATATAGACCGTTTAAATGAGTCTGACCGTGCGGGCGGCGCGGCGCGGGCCGCCCGCTGGCCGCCCGCACCTCTCTCGATCCCCTTTGTCGTCATACCACCGCGCCCCTGTACCGCGCGGGCGAGGACTCATTTAAACGGTCTATCTATAATAAACAGATCTACCATGCTGCCCCTTGAGTTTTCAATATGGCTTAAATTTGCCTACAGTAAGGCAATATGTATCAATAAAAAGGGGATTTTATTAAAAATCCAATGTATTTTTAATACAAATTCAAGTCCTAACAAACTTAGTGATTAATAATCATGAATTTCTTGCAAAAAGAATAGAGAATATGCACATTTTTTTTTTTAATATTTTTATACGTTAGGTTATATCGTTACATAACCGTAAAAAAATATCCAGCGGCGAAAAACTAGTAACAAAAAAAAATGTTAAAATTAACAAACAGCTCCGGGCACTTTAAACACCCGCACTTTTTTTGGTGTGCTTGTCGTGACGTCACAGTCTACGATAATAAATCAAATGTTAAAAATCACAAATCAAACATCTCCGCGCTTGTTGACGCTGTTATTTATAGACTTTGACGTCACATTCGATTTGACCATTTCAAGTATTTTGAATTTCCCACTATTTTTTTTTACACTTTTTAATAATTATTTTCTTAACGAAAAAGAAATAAAATAAAGTAAATATTTATATAGAAATAATTTTGAAGCAATAATGTTCATTAAAAAAATAGCGCATAACTTTTTTGTTTTTAAACCGATTAGAATAAAACAAACACTTAATGTTACGGGAATAGGTAATAAGCGCATTCAAATAGGTTAAGCCGTTTCTGAGATCAGTGTGCACAAACGCGCAGACAGACAAAAATTCCTAAAACTATTTTTTTTGCTTTTTTTTTTTGAAAAAAATATTTAATGTACAGAATATTCATACACATAAGTATAATTAATTAATAATCATCGCATAGTGTCAATTAATCAGTCACATATATAAAATAATGTAAAGGTCGGCCAAGAAAGTACTTTATCAGTTTCGATAATAATTCCCATTCATTTCAAATTTCGCTAAGGATTAGATTTGAAGTATTGATTAATGTTTAACGTAATTGGTCATCGCTAAGCCAATCATATATAGGTTAAATATATATCATACTAGCGGCCTGCCCCCGGCTTCGCCCGTGGTGCATATTTATATATATGAACATTCCCCGTTTATCCCTCTTTCCATTAGTGAAAACCGAATTAAAATCCGTCTACCCGTTCGAAAGTACATTTCGAAAATCCATTTTTATTGATATAGATATATTTTACAAGTGTATAATATTTTTATAACTAAATACTGATATTGTCGCTGGTGTATCTATTCTAAATAAATAAATAAATGTGCATGACATTTTGACTTTTGTCATCTATCACATAGATGTAGTTATGTTCCAAAGCAAACTAAGTAAACTGTTTTAGTCCTTGTTCCTAGGTTCTACCAGTAAATCTGTCTCTTGAAGTCATAGACATTCTAACATTGTAACGAGAGTGGTATATAGTCTCTTTAGTTGTGATTTACCCTATTGTGTTCTTTTTGAAAGATTATTTTCTTTTTTGAAATATAATCGCTAGGATAATTGACAAGCAAAAGTAATATACAAAGAGTGTAATATAAATTTGTCAAGTAAACATGTCACGTAATTTGTTAAAGTATTGAACTTAAATACTGGTAGAATTAAAAAGTTTTTGTAATTACCGAAATGGCAGAACAGCCCTATTCCGTATCATTCACTTTATGGATAACGCAACCGTTATAGACATATTAACCTTTAAAAACAAATATCGCATTTTGTATCCTACCTAACCTTTATTTTTTAACGTTATACTTTACATAAAGGACAGTGCATAACCACCGCTGTTAACTCGTATGTTATATCACAACATAACCTCTATTTTGACATATTGTACTCTATATAAAGGTAATTATTATACTTTATCCAACATCACTGTAATAGCTCACGTTATACTTAAATGATGTTATATTTCTTAAAAAATATAATGTAGTTTGGGAATTTACTGGGTTTAGCACTGTTAGAAGAACTCTCTGAACAAAATGAAAGGTACCTAAGTTGAGAAAAACGTTGTATCTACTTACCTAGTCTTTTATTTCTATTGTAAATGTACTTATGAATTTTTGCAGAAACCTTAATAAGATTCAGAAGCGAATTTTAAGGGATACATCTAACCCTTTCACTATGGCTGATACTGAATTTAAAAAATATTCACGGCTCTTAGTTTTTTTGCTCATGGCAGTTATCAAAAATGTATTGGTAGCAATGCGAGCCATTGCATAAATCTCAGTAAGATCATTACTGAAGTTTCACAGGCTATGGTGGAGCACATGTTACAAGAATGGGTAAAATTCCCTCGAGAAGCAGCAGATAGAAGGGAAATTAAACAAAATTTTCGAGAAATGTATCACTAAGTATTATTAAGTATAGGTAATGAAATCACATGAAATTTTTAAGTTTTACTTTTATTTATTACTAGCGACCCGCCCCGGCTTCGCCGTTATCCCTCTTTCCATTAGTGAAAACCGAATTGAAATCGATCTACCCGTTCACGCGAGATGCCGTGACCAAGGAAAATAGGGATTCATTTTTATATATAGAAAAGATTATAATGTCTGAAGTCAAAACAAATGTCAAACATTTGAAACGTTAAACCATAGAGTTATTAAACTTTATCGAGTGTCAACAGTGATCATAGCGTAGGTACGATACAACATCCCGAATTATAAAGTAAACGTTATTGCAACCTTTATTTTCTGGCGTTATTTAGCGTGTCCTTTATGTAAAGTAAATGATACGGAATAGGGCTGTTATCAGTTTACACCGTTTGGGATGAAACGTTATCCAAATTTCGAGAAACTTAAATATATAGCGGTATACCGTTTCCGGATTACACGAGAAGGCGAGGAAGGCAATCTTCAAGGTCGCAGGCGGAGTGTTCGTCCTTCTGCGATATCGAACATGCAAAGAGAAACTATGAGACGGGCTTACGAAGAAAATGGTTTCACATGTATTATGCCATTATGCTGAATAGTTCTATGTCTGTACTGAGACGGTGCGGAAGCACTTGCACAGAATGTAAAATAGGTTACGGTGATATATTTGTATTTTTCAGTCGTCCTTCCGTCCGCTGTTGTCGTGCGCTCCAGTCGCCTTCATGGGCTTCAATAGAAACGCCCACAGTCAGGAGTTAACTAAAAATCTGCATTATATCACCAACGATAAAGTGAAAATCGCTGTCGACCCGGAAACTATGAAGTAAGTCAAGTGTTCGTTTTTGGTCCTTCGAGCCGGCTATATAATATTATTGTACATAGCTGGCTGAATGCAACATTATTTCGTTAAACTTTGGAACTCAACTGAATTTTGTATCATAGATACAAGTAAGTAAACACCCGCTCACAGAAGACCACCGTGTAGTAACAGTATGTGTGCTGTTGTGTTTCGTTGAGTGAATAAGGGATGCCAGAGTCCATTTTCTTATCCTTTCCCAATCATTTATCCTTGTCGGCATCCCACGCACTTGCAGCACGTGTTATAGGCGACGGTAGCCACCTATCATCAAATATACCGTCAACGTGTCTGAAGACCTCAATATTAAAAAAATATTATGTGACAGCTAAAAATTTCAATATAAATAATTACAGTTTTTAATAAACGTGTTTAGTTTGCACAAAATGGGACATTAGTAGATCACAAATAGATCACTAGCATATTAATTGAGACAGGTCAACATATTCAGTCCCAATTGTAAATTCAAATTCAGTTGCCTTAATTTTTAATCGGTTGAGTAATTTTCATTGTCTTGATGTAATTTTGGATTAGCTAATTTGACATTAAATTATTTATCCACGAGTTTTGAAATCATCTTTTTGGATTTGGTTGACTCTTTTGAACTAAAACTGTTATTGTAACTTAATTATGATAGTTTGACATATAGCCTTCCGAAATTTTTTGTGTGTAATTATGAATACTATGGGACATGTAGTACATTCTTTTATGCTGCGCTTATGCCTTCTTTATCAAGTCGATATTTAATCGAAGAGTAACAAAAATATAGTATAGTATAGTACTATTATAGTAGTTGAACGATTTATTGGCTATCCGTTGGCATTTGTTAACGAGTGAAGTTGTTAGTTGTGTTTAAAGGAGCAATTTGTGCGAAGGTTGGACAAGAAACGCGACAAGCCGCTGTGCGTGATGATAAACTGGCTGGTGGCGAGACAGAAGCACGTGATGAAGTACGCCACCCTCTACCTGGAGCAGGACTTCGACGTGCTCTCGGTGTCGTGCACCCCCTGGCAGCTCATGTGGCCCATGAAGGGCACTCAGGTCGGTACTTTTGTGGGCACACACTTCTTTAAAATGTTCATAAATTCACACACTTCTTTAGGGCCGGCGCTGACTTACGGCACGTCGCGGCAATATATCGCATCATAGCCCCCATATTAGATCAGTTTGCGTTATTATATACATACGAAGACACACCTCGTTACAATATGTAAAATAGAAGATATAATTTTGCTGATAAGTCTAGGAATGCAGGTAAAAATGTATCAACAGCATAGCATCTCATTTGTATATATATTTTTTAATTGGATTTTCATTATTTAAAAAAGATTTATGTGAAGGGATATAGCGAGGATTTTGCATATACATATACTCGTAGTACCGCATAAGACAACGGAAGGCGTTAGATCAAGATGAATTAACCACTAAATAAGACTTTATTTGTGATATAATCATCTCAACCGTAGGACGCCCACTGCTTGTCATAGGCCGTCCCCCATTTTCCATTAGGAAAATTTATATAGAATTTATAAATTTTACGTCAAACTGCTGGACACAGACCTATTGTATGAGAAATTCAACATCCCATACAGGACCATATAGAAATCAGAAAATCTGTAGATCCTTGATACACAGAACAGCACCTATACACCTCAAGGAGGCAAAACTAAAGGTGTCTTTAAAGATTGCTAAGCTTTTAGGGCATGCAGCTTTCCTTACGTTTCCTTTCATCGTAGAGCAAGTGATCATCAATCCAAATCCTCGCATGGAATTAAAAAATCTCACAATTACTCTTTAAAAAAAAACCTTTAATTTGAATCAATTGACATGGTGATGTGTCGTTTCCAGCTGATAGCGAATGACCTACTTAAGTTTATGACGTCCAACGATGGCGTCAATCCGCTGACGGTTCATGGGTTTTCTGTCGCCGGATACATATGGGGCGAAGTTTGCGTTCACGCCATGAAGGATAAGACCAAGTAAGTAAACGTGCAACTTATCGTCTTTGTAAATTATAGTGGTATGGCTGGCGTTTCACACAAAATTAAGAGCGATCGAGTAACAGTACCTACTCGACGGATGCATCCAGGTGCAGGTGTCCTCCAGGTGAAAAGGTTCAGCTCTGCGCCAGTCACCACCACAAATTATTGTCAACAATGAAAACACTCCTTTATAATTATAGTGCGTTGCTAGGTTCATAAAGCGTTTTTAAGTAAATTATTGTTTATAAGCGAAGCGAGCGCGGTCGCGTCCGCAATGGACGGCGACAAGCGAACAACTGCAGCCCTCTCTCGCCCGAAACTGCGAGAAGGCCAGCACAACACACACGCCCAACCAACCACCGCGAAATAACAGCATGTGTGCTGTTTGTGTTTTGGTGAGTGAGTTAGGGATACCAGAGCTATTGGGATTTCCCGATCCATTCCTAATCACTTATCCTTAATTAATTCTACTATGGTCGGCAGCACACTTGTAATGTGTGTGGAGTTGTTTGTGCTATAGGCTACGGTACCCACCTACCATCAAGTGACGACCTTTAATTTAAGAAAAAAGAAGCTTTATTTTTCACAGGAAAACATCTCCCATGCCATTAACAAAAACATTTGTTTGTCTAAAGAATATGATTTGTTTATATTTGTACTTATCAAAAGTCTTCTGAAAATAGTCTATCGTTTGGTTAAAATGTCCACCTTTGCTTTGTTAGTTCTGTTAATCATTGGCTCCTCAATCATCCAGATACCAGCCGGTGGTGGACCGAGTGGTGTCTCAGGTGTGGGACTCGGCTGCCGACGTGAGCGAGATATCATTGGGCTTTCCGGCTGCTATTTTCCCTAAGAACAAGCTCATGCAGAAGACGCTGAAGACTTATATTGAGTAAGTACCTGTTGGGACCCGAATATATTTGTTTTTTGATTATTTTAAAACTTATGGATATATTTATAATTTTTAAAATATGCCCGCGACTTCGTATGCGTGGTATTCGGAACAGCGCGTATCTATTTTGCTTGTAAACAGATTAGAACGAGATATACACTAAATGTTGCGGGAAGCTTGCTAAAATACGAATCACTTGAAAATCGGTTAAGCCGTTTCTGAAATTAGTGTGCACAAGCGCACAGACAAATAACGATTTTCTTATATGCTTTTAAACGTGCTTCGCGTTTTCGCGTCTCCTGAAACCGAGCGCTTGCTGTCCGAACTCTGAGAGTTCAATCGAGTTTCCCTGTCAGTAAAGGTCTTAGACCCATGCGATAGTGCATGAGACACATTGAGTGCCAATACCTAGACAAACAGCTAAACATGTCTAAACAGATTCTAGTAATTAAAGGCATTAAATTTTAATAGCAAATCAATTTTGGATAAAATGACTCATTGCTTTTGCACATTCGCTTATAAAACTCATAATATTTAGAGATAATTAAAATAAAATGTTAAAGACATAGTGGAAAGAGCATTTAAAGTAGGTCAATTTGCTCATTTAAAAACTTGGCAGTTGTAAGAACAAAATTAAACACATACAGTTTGAATACGGTATAAACGCATATGTCTACGATTCGTAGAGCCCAAAATAAACAAACACACAACTCTGCTACCAGATTTGTTGGGCCAAATATGAATAATAGACTTTGCTTCTAAAACAAAAGACTCACCAAAATGTCCGCGTACCGTCTTCTGCTACATTTCTAACCTTGAGAGCCCTCGTACGGAAAGAAGTAGCTGCAAGAGAAGAAATATTACGCGCCACTGTTCGTTCGCCTCTCAGACGATTCAAGGATTTTTAGTGTTAATATTGGCCCAAAAAACTTAAACGGCCGCCATTCGCGTTTCTGTCGAGCCAATCCCACATAAATCGAAACTAAAATCCCTGTTTGCTTTATCTCGCGACACTAATCCAAACTACATCCAATAGACCATTACAAAGTCCCACAAATTCCGTATATTCTTTCTGAAAATTATATACTAAAACCTTCCTCGGTTAACGCTCTTTCCGATAGTGAAAACCGGATGAAAATCTGTTCACTAGTTTTTAAGATTATCGTGAACATACATACAGACATACTCCGCGGCGGGGACTTTGTTTTATAACATGTAAGGATCATATCTTCAAGTGGAAACCTCTTAGTTTAATATTTGAAAGTTTGAAAAAATGTGACTTATTCCAGAACTATGTCAGATATTTATTACGAAGTGGATCCCTTGGTCATACAAAAATAGTTATACCAACCGTTGGGGCATGCTTTTCAGTTATTTTTTTAAATTCTCCACAGACCAACTAGTTTCTGACCCACGGACCAACTAAATGATCTGTGGGTCAGAAATGCTCGCAGGCCATTATTTAAAATGCTACACAAACGTACATTGCCATAATGAGTATTTGTAAGTAATATATAAACACAATAATCGTAAGGCACCTTCAGTCCGAAATGCTAGATAAGACACACGTGTGAACGAGGTGATTACGAAATCACCTATTTTAATCTGTTTCATAACGCTTGCACCTGTGCGACTTATCGCGATTGCTTCTGCAATCGCTAAGGAAAAATAGCTTATTATTTATTACGATAAATTTGTCATTTTTTTATTGCCAAGGGCTCGCTTTAAGATGATTTTACCGTTTTACGGTCTAACGACGGTCCACTTGAAGGTAGGTGGGTACCGTCGCCTATAACAGAGCAACGTCACAGGTGCTGCCAAGTGGGCTGCCGACTACAGTAGGATTAAGGATAAGAGATTTGGAAGGGATAGGGAAAAGGACTCTGGCATCCTTTACTCACTCACCGAATCACAACAGCACATGTGCTGTTGTGTATGTGAGAGAGGGAGAGAAGGTTTATAGTCAAACCTAGTTAGCTTATTGCTATGACGTTAGAGCAAGTGACAATAATTTGACTGCTATAGGTAAGTTAAATTAAGCCGGCACGTACAATGCCATTTACACGTTGTGTCTGTGAATAAACGTATGAGAATGACGTCACACTGCATACGCACTGTCTCTTTCCCGCACATACCTACTTATGAGTGCGACAGAGACACACTTGGAACGCTTTTTAAGTTCTTAGTGTGTGTGTCTTGAGTTTGGGCGTATCGTGGATATGGAATCAGTTGCGTACGTAACAAGTACTCGATCGATCCCCCGCATCGCAGTCCGGATAGGTTCAAACAATCAGATACGTCGTCACTTGGGATATACATACAGGACGAATCCACCACCAAATGCATTTGTGCGAGTCCCGTGAAAGTGTCACAGCGTCAGTTAACTAACCTGTAAGTTGAACGTGATGGGATGCAGGTGTCACATGCGCACGTTCTACCAGTCGGCGACTGTGCACTACATCCGCTCGTCGCAGCTCTTCTACAAGAACATGTGCCGGGCTCCGGCTCTGTTCCTATTGTCGCGCACCGACCCCGTCGGCGCCGAAACCAGCAACCGCAACGTCTACAACTCCTGGGTCGAAATGGGCATTGAGGTGGGTCAAACGTTTGCCTCTTTTACTTAAGAGCATACATGGTGTGAGCGACTATAGTATTTTCATTGTATGTTGATATGCGTGACAGTTCGTAAATGACAAGTTTTAGTGATGCAACCTAACGACATTTAATAGATTGTTTGAAAATATCGAATCGGTTGGCAAAGCAAATGGAATCGAACTACCGATTTTAGATTTTCAGATTTAGAAATAAATTCTAGTAATTTGGAATAAAGGATCCGTTAAATAAATTATAGAATACAATGCAGTCTGTTTAAAATATTAATTTATATATTCATTACTGTCAGAACTCGAAACTTGACAACTCGTATCAGACTCAGAACAAAATTTACTTTTGTTTTATTGTTATTTCAAATTCCAAGTCAGCTTTAGTTTTATTATCAAAATACGATGTTTTTAAAAATATATGGAATAGAAAAATATTTATTAAATCTCCGAATATCCAATGACAAACATAGAGTACTTTCGATATTTCGGATATAAGTGAATATCCCTAGTGTCAATCCCTATTGACACAAGTTCCGTTCCACACGTTTGACACTTTTAAAATATATGTTTTTATTACATTTACCTATTATAATAATAAATTAATAATAAAAGTGATAATTCCTATTGTGTTTTTCGAATAGATAATTTTTTTTCATACATGTGTTTGTTTGTTATTTTTTTGTGCCGGTTTTTTTTTAGTTGAAAACAATATGCGTGACATGAAAAAGTGAGAACTGTCACGCATATCATCATACAGTGAAAATACTATAAAACGTAAATTTTTCAATCGAAGTCTGAACGCCAGACGCATTATCAGCGGTCTAATACATATAGTTGTCGTTCACAACAGTAATCGACAAACCACAGCCTTATTGTCGCCAGATACGCTGCTCCCTATTGCCCTAACGGCGGGATGCAGTATATCGAAATCACCAGGACCATACGTCATTACTACCCGAATGCACTGATTATAGACCTTGGTCTTTAGGCATTGCAGCAGTGGTGAACAGAACAGATGACATAGCTTCCCGAATGGAGCCCAACTCGTCTGGATTCTTACAACATGCCAGTACCTAACTACATACCTACATTAATCCAATTTTAAGTTTATATAGCTTTAACGAAAATAATGTCGAAAATTTCAGTGCACCTGGAAGTGCTTTGACAAATCGCCACACGTGCAGCACTACACGTTCCACAAGGAGGAATACACCGCAGCGCTGTACCAACACCTCAGCAAGAGCGGGCTCATCTCGCATCCGGAGAAGGTGGTACTCAGGGTATAAGGGAATAGTTTACCGGAGGCTTTGTTAGTTATTCAAATAGACGTTGCACACTTGCTAAAAGTTTCTTTAAAATGTCCACGCCTCTTCTGATTTTAACTTTAGTGTTTTTAAACACTGTATCTCATAAATATCATGTTATAGTAACAAAATTCGCTTTCAGGTCCCTAATGTCGATTTCATATAATGTTGAATTTCTAACAGGTTTAAATCACGCAAAGTTTTGTATCTACACAAAATAAAATGAATCGCTAAATTTGTTCTTAAGCGGAAACCCCTAGAACGACTGGATCATGTCGGCATTTTTTTTTTTTTTCAAATATTAGGAAAATTAGAAAAAAATCAAGTATTAGGAAAATTAGAAAAAAATCAAGTATTAGGAAAATTAGAAAAATATTAGAAATTAGGAAATTGCATCCGTTCAAAGCGATTTACTAGTAATGAATATATTCTTTCGTGAAACGCTACAGTCGAGTTAAATCGAATCAACGGGTATTTGGAGGAAAAGATTTAGTTAAGCTATAGACTAGGTGACTACTGCCTACACACATTTAGGAAGATCGAGAACATTTTGTGTATAAACAATTTAAGAATTCAACTCTTTGAAAAAATTTCATTATACATCCTAGAAGTTCAATATTATGGGACTTGGGAAATTGACATTATGGACCTAAAAGTAAATTCTTTATGAATAAGGGAGTAAGTACACTTAAACTCCTCCATTCGCGTTTCGCTGCACGATTTTGGTTCCACTTATAGAGTTCCAGTTCTCTCGGCCGCGTATTTTTATTTATTATTGAATATAGTAAGACATGTAAGGGAGTAATTACATTTATTCAAGTCCAATACGCATGATGACTGATTTTGAAAAACTACTCCACGGTGTTTCTTCGCATTTTCTTTACATAAAATAAATTTAATTTCTAAAAAGATTGATGAAAACCTTAAAAGGTTTTGAAGGAAAAAATTGATGCTTTTTAAATGATACAATTCAAACTGCGCCAAAACGCTAGAATAGCAATGGCGTCTGTTGTGACGTCACGCTTTCTTAACTCTGGAACAGTTTACACAATTCAAGTGACATTGTGATAATTTACGAAAGCGTGACGTCATTCGCTCTGAACTGTGTTTCGATTAACATGGCGGAATGCAGAATTTTATACTTTTGTTTTATTGACAATCTTATTAATCATTAAGGTTTATATTTAAAAAAAACTGGGTCTTTTTTAGAAAATTAATATTTCTCTTATATCATTTATTCTTCAATATCGTCGTCATGCTTATTCATAGCCATAGAAAAAGCAGTTTTTTATGGAAATGCTTACACGCATGAAAATACGCGGCTGATACAAGCGGAACGGTATAAGTGTAGTTCAGCGAAACTTCAATGGAGATGAATAAGTTTAGTATAATATACACACAAGATTTTTAATTGTTTTCTCATTCTGGATACGAGTTTGTTGACACACAAAAATGTTACATTATTTTGTCCCCAATTAATTGTCCCCTTTTTTAATTGTGATTTTTTTTAAATGCACTGTTTGAAATATCTTAATTATATATTTAGATAATGTGATGTCCCCGTTAATTTACTTTAGATTGTAGTGTTGCGTCTTAAGTGAGTAGGAACTTTTATCGTAAGTACAATTTAGGATTTGAAATCGCTTCGAAGTGGAAGACGGTCATGTAATATTTGTGAATTTAAAAATCAAATTGTATCAATGGTGTCGTTTAATAATAGTGTTTGTTTGTAAGGGGAACATCAATTAATTATAGAAATATTCTATTTTGTGAACAAATATGGCGTCTCGACAATCAAATCATGAAATAACGAATTGTTAATATTTTTAGATATTTTAAAAATGAGTGTTACAGCATAATGAATAGCGAACAACGGGGCAGAGGGTAATTGAACGCTAATTATCAATTAAACTCTTTTACTCACTATTACAATTATTTTTTTGTTGGAACGTTTGTTTTTTGTTCTTTTTTGTTGGAACGCTCTAACCTCTAGAACTACTAGTCGGATTTAAAAAAATCTTTTTGTGTTTGATAACCCGATTCTTGCAGAACGTTTATAGTTAGACAACGAGCAAAAAGAAGGTCTGAAAGAATGCTAAGCGAAAAATCAAGGAATAGGGCGAGTCAGTGAACGAGAACCAACCATTGCCGGGTAGAACCGAAATGTGTACGTCTAAGAGTCAGCTTTTAACGGAAAGCGCTGTGGCGCGCACTTTTTAGCAATAGAATATAGAACCTATTTGCTACACTAAAAGGTATACAGTGCAATGATTAGCGAGTGATCACGCGCGCCTTATCACATAGTCATCATCATATCAGCTGTAGGACCATATGTTTTACTTGCTTGAATTTTGTCAAAATCTTGCATTTTACTTATTTTATTGCATTATTACTTAGAAGTTTATATTTTTATGTGTTCTTAAAAAGCTGTTAGAATGTTTTATTTATGTATAATTAACGCATTAACTCGATTTTCTCCTACGCTGTCCTCACTGTTTACAAAATGGGATAAGCAAGGACAAACGGACAGTAGTTTCGAGTTTTCTCACTGTGTCTGCTTAAAACTATGGAACCGATTAAGGTTCTTCATCGAAATCGTATTAATCCTCTCAAAGGTCTTTTCGTGCTCACTTTATTAAATTTATGAGAAAAGCGTTGCAAAGCCTTATTAGTAAATTTATATTAAAAAACGAATTGCATTAAAGGTTTAATGGATAGGGTATGTATATTGAATTATTATTTAAAAAAATATATAAATAAATTACTTTAAAAAAAATGTTTATTTAATAAATGAAACATCATTTAAAAATATGTATGATCATATGTACGAAGCTTAAACGGTCTGTGACGTCATTTGACACGTGATAATTACTAGGTTCGCTTGTATCAACGTTGTATGTCTAAAATATAGGAAATATATATATTTGTGGAATATATAAATGACTAGCGACCCGCCCCCGGCTTCGCCCGGGGTGCAATTTTTATATATATGAACATTCTCCGTTTATCCCTCTTTCCATTATTGAAAACCGAATTAAAATCGGTCTACCCGTTCACGCGTGATGCCGTGACCAAGGGAAATGGGGATTAATTTTTATATATAGAGATTAGCGGACATGCCAAAGAGGGTCCTGCCCAAAACGTTGGTTTTGTCCCAATTCAGCTTTTTATCCACAGAAAACACTAATCAACTTTCGCTCCAAATAGGCTAAACTGAGCGTACGAATGATAAAACCGTGTTGTACAGCGGATGAACGACAGTGTACAGGGCTATACGCGTACCGTTTTGAACTTCTCGTCGACGAGTTGCGACTTGCATAGTGTCTCAGTGATTCATCGCTGTAACGCGGCCATTAGAAGCGATTCAGAGAACTGTATTAAATGTTATCAAAATTGCGTCCAGCGAAACGCAAATTGAGCTCAATAAGTGTAGTTAGTCCTTTAAGAGTATGTCTGCAACCAGTACGGGGGCGCGTGGTGGACCATATTTATAGCCCATACGCCCTTGTTGAGAGGGTAGGCCTATGCCCCTTCAGTGAACACATATGATTGATTTGATGATTAATGATTGATTTGTCAACATGTTTCAGCCACTTCATTTCGATTTATCATAAAAAACGTTTTTTAAATGAAACAACTTTGAAAAATCAACTTTTAAAATTTGGCTCTGGTCTGGATTTGGAAAGTAGTGGCAGGGCACACTGCGTTTCGCAATCATTTGGGCAGCCCGTCTGGCGGCAGCAACCACCCCCTTACAGAAGACCACCGTGAAATAACAGCACGTGTGCTGTTGTGTTTCGGTGAGTGAGTGAGGGATGCCAGGGCCCATTTCCCTATCCACTCCTAATCCCCTATCCTGAATCCTACTGCAGTTGGCAGCGCACTTGCAGCAGCTTTGGCGTTGCTTGTGTTATAGGCGACGGTAGCCACCTACCATCAAGTGGACCGTCAGCCTGTCTGCCGACCCGACATAAAAAAAAAAAAAAAAAAAAAAAAAAAAAAATGAATTTCGTTACAGCCAATGAGCCCTGTTAAGCCACACAAAATTTATCAAAATAGGTAAGTCTTTTAGGGAGTTTAGTGAAACACACGTATTTAATATGTAAGATTATAAAATATTTCTCTCGAAACAAGCGAATGAAAAATTAAACGTCAACATTGTGTCATGTGACGTCACGTGTCGCTTAAACTAATTTTATTTGCATTTTCATCGAAATAATTGAGTTTTGTTTGAAATTTTTATTTAGAAAAATGTTATCTTTCTATAGTATATAAGTGGTAAGACGATATTTTTAAATATGCATAGTTAAATCGATAATATACACTTGATTTTGTATTTTAAATTGTAAGAGGATTTGAAAATAAACTGCAAAGTAAAAATAACAGTGCCTTTTATTTACATACAGAAAAACTTAAGAATAACAATTATCTTTTCCTTTTCTTAATTATAAATTTTCAACATTTTCTTGTTACAATGACAGTAGAGGTACCTACATATGTACCTTATATATACACTATTCGTATATATATATATATTCTATTCGTATATATATATATATATATATATATATATATATATATATATATATATGTATTCTAGCATAAAAAATATAAATGAAACTTAAAAAAATGGGTGTGCTTATTGACCACACGATATAAGAGAAAACTTCTAATTTTAAAATCATAAATACCATTATAATTTATACAAGATTCAGTGCGTCAACATGCCTAGCACGATGGCGAATGGAGCCGAGTAAACGCGATTCAGTGTCCCCGACCCGAGCGTGACGGTTCACTTACGTTCACTCCAAAACGTGCTTAAAGAAGTTTTCACTTCAAAACTCTCATACAATTTCTCAAGTCCACATAGCTTCGAAAGCCTGACTAGATCGATCGTAGTGTATCCGCTAAAGAAGTATCTAATATGTACAAAAATTAACGGAGAGAAAAGAATGCCAATACTTATTGGACTTAGAGCATTAAGCTAGGGACAACCTGAGCCCACGTACGCAACGTATGCAACGCAACGTGGGAGAGATGGTGTGCACGCTTGTCCCACGTATACGACGTATACACCAGACGCTGTTGTAATTTCTTCAGGTATACAATGTTTTCTGAGTCTGACAGTGAGTTTGAGGACGATTTACTACGTTTGTTATTTTTAAATGTATATTTCGGAGCCATGCAGTTTTGCAATTTCTTCCCATGCTGCATTGCGTAAATTAGAATCGCGATATTCAATGCATTTAATATTATAAATGGCTTCATATTGCCTAACCAAATCAATTAGTTGTTCATCACCCATTTTAAGCGAAAGAACGCTATACGTTCAATCCGTGTCTGACGCGCTGCGAACGTAATATCTAGAAACACACTAGTCGTACGCGTGGGATAGCGTATGACATCCCCTCCACGTTCCCACGCCGATCTGGCTCGACAAGTCGCACGTTGCATGGGACGCGTGTGACAGCGTTGCGTATGACAAGTGTGTTTCTATGTAATATATTTTCATACAAATTTAGTACTTTAGATCTCATAATGCGTTGCGTACGTGGGCCCAGTTTGTCCCTAGCTTTACAAAACACAATTAGGTCTTTCAGGTGGGTGGGTTTTATAAATGTATGGACTTGAGATCCTGTCCTTTCCCTTTGATTTTATGCAATAATAACTCACAAAGATAGAAATAGTACTGCAAAAGTAGGTATTTACATATTTTATCGTATAAAGTCGCCAAGACTAAACACACCCTGTATAGCTTATGGGATAACTACAACGAACAGGGACGCAATCCTTGAAAATCTACACCAGAGCAAACTGAAAATTCATTAATTTGCATGTTTGACATTCCAGAATAACCGCTCCAACGAAGACCACCATGGCAATATTGGGTGAATCATTGGGAGAATCAGAGACAAGCCAAAAGGGCTTGTCTAATGAGGTCAAAAAGTTGCGTGAGGAGAATGCTCAACTCCGCGCACTGATCGATAAGTGTCAAGCGGAAGTGCGCTCCCTTAAAAGGGCTTTCACGGAGAACTGTCCAGTTGCAAAGGACAAGGAACCACCTGCGACAGCAGCCGCAACTCAGCTACTGACCATGGCGGAATTTTTGGAAACTCTCGGGTCTCTGCAGGAGGAGCTTGTAGCTCATGTAGATGACACTCTGGGTGCCCGCATTGCGTTTCTGGAGTCGGCAGGGAGGCTCCTTCCGGAGCGACGGTCCCCAAATCCACAGTCGGCGGATACCGGAAATCGGGCGGAAATGGGGATAACCTCATAAACCACGGCGGCAACACTTGCTCCGCCGGCTAATTTGCCGAAGTCAGCGAGAGTGACTAAAGAAGTCAAAAAGAAGGCTGCTCAAATAACCGCGGCGTCCCATAAAGAAAATGAGGAACGCCCCTGTGGGGATACTAATGGATGGACGAAGGTGGTTCGGGCCAAAAAGAAAGTGCCTGCTAGTGCAGCCGGGACAACCCCTACCATTAAAAAGACCAGGCTCCCCAAAGAGCCCAAGACCCTCGCGGTCGTCATGCAGCTAACACCGGAGGCGATTGCTGGTGGTGCAACCTATGGGGAGGCAATCACCAAAGCGAAAGCATCGGTGTCTTTAGATGCCCTGGGCATAGGACCACCTAGGTTCCGCACCAGTTTTACGGGAGCCCGAATAATGGAGCTTCCTAAGGAGGCTACCACCTCCCAAGCAGATAAACTAGCGGCGGCAATCAGAGCTGTAATAGGAGATGAAGCCAAAGTCACCCGGCCGGTCAAATCAGCCGACATCCGAGTCAATGGGCTCGATGACACGGTGTCGGCTGAAGAACTAAAAGTTGCGCTAGTCGCAAGCTCAGACTGCCCACCTGAGTATATCAAGGTCGGCAAGATCCACGTAGGGCCCAAGGGTGCAAACTCGGCGTTCGTCTCCTGCCCTGTGGGGTGTGCTAGGAGGCTGGCCGACGCGGGTCGGCTCACAGTGGGATGGAGTTCCGCCTCCATCCAAATAATGGAACAGCGCCCCATGCGCTGCTTTAAATGCATGGGGCTGGGCCATCCAGCCGTCCAATGCCCGTCCTCAAAGGACCGCAGTGAACTGTGTCATCGCTGCGGAACTGACGGCATATTGCTAAAGATTGCGAAGCAACAGTGAGGTGCGACACCTGTGCAGACGCAGGACTCGCGGCAAATCATAGGATGGGGGGGCTAAACTGCAACCCCCCACCTGTACGAGGTCGGCAAATTGCGGCTGCATCGGCCGCCCGAGCCCGGGCTCCTCCCCCAGAAAGGGTCGAGTCCATGGACCTGGCCCATGGCCAATAGGCCCAAATCAGAAGGAGCGGGCGGAGGAAGCTCCAGCCGCTCCTAACACAGACGAGTGGGCAGGCGAAGACGAGCGTGTGACGCCGCCCCTCAACTGCCCAGGACCTGCGCGCATGGCCTGGCCGCTGTGCGCGCGTTCGAAGGTCCCCTCGTCCGGGGATTGTCTCGGTGCCCCGGGCAATCCCCCCTTTTTGGCGTTAGCTTGGTCTTCGGGCTAAGCTGCCCAGAGTTGGATCGGAGTAGTTGGTCCGCCAGAACCCGGTCCAACTCACACAAGGGCTTCAAGGGGTCACCGGGGAGTTTTAGTGGGTAGGACCAGTCCCTTCAGGACTGGGCGAGTCCCACATACCCCTATCGCCTAGCCAGGCGGTAGGGCATCCGTAAATGGATTTCTCCTCGACAAAAAAAAAAAAAAAAAAAAGTACATGGGGCCCGGGTGCACATAAACTTTTTAGAGAAATTTCAAAAAACTAACGGAAACCACCCGCGACCCCAGAGCCGGCAACTATTTGGCACAAAGAATAAGCCTCACTATCCAGCGAGGCAATGCCATTAGCCTGCTAGGTACTCTGCCAGATGGAGATGGCCTGGGACTTTTTTTAATTTATAGCATTTTCTAGTGAGTAGTTTTTTAATTTCTTAATTTTAAATCCAGTGTTAATATGTTAGTGAGTAATTTACTTTATTAATAAAAAATATAAAATTCCTTAGTATCAGTGAATAAACGCGTAATCTATCATGTAATTAATGTAAATTAATTTGCTGCTGTTAAATCCCATCCACGACGCAAAGCTCTAAATTATAAAAGATAGAGGATTTTCAAAGATTTATTTGAGAAAAGGCAGGAACATAAACGAAAAGGGAAGAAAAAACTACCAAGTAAAGGAAACAAAAAAATAACTAAGCCGGATAATAAAAAAATCGAAACCCAAAGAAACAAAAAAAATGTAGGAAGAAAAGAACAACACACGAATGAAAAATGGTTTTGTCACGGGTGCAATTAAGAAAAAGAAGAATGTCTTAAATGGTACCACAAAGATTGCGTTGGCTTGACCAGAGGACACAGAAAATTTCTTTTGCCCTGATGGCGTATAGGGATCAGAAATACCTCAGAATTTAATTTTTTTTATGGGCTTTAATATCCTGATATAGTGTTTAATAAAGCCCAAAACGGATTATGCTCAAGTGTATTTTAAGAAATTTATTATAACTGAAATATTGTGGTCTCATTTAGTGCAGTGTAAATCTAACACATAAACTTGTAAAATTTGTTTTATGTAAATAGTGTATATAATATCGAACTAAAATAAGTACCTACGCAGTTTATAAACATTATGTGATATGTAAATAAATACCTACTGAAGAAAGTTTAGTTAGTTTGTAACTAAGATAATTAGAAAAGAGACAGATAATTTTATTTTTGTAATTCATATTTAAATAGGTAATAACTTCATAGTGTTCAAAATGCCTCCGATTAAAAAGAGAAGTCTATTATGGAATCACTTCACGGAATTAAATGATAACAGAGCAAAATGTGGTTATTGTTCACAAACTCTATCTATTCCAAATAAATCAATCAGTAATTTAAGTAGGCATATGAAATTAAAAGATCCAACAATTCAAATACATTTAGAGAGACAATCAATGTTACCTACGCCGAATGTAGCGACAGTTCGCGTCGAAACCGATTACGTTCCCGTTCCTGACAATAATGACGACATAGAAGATGTTTCTGCTTCATGTTCTACAAGGATACCAATAGTTCTACAAGCATCTACTTCAGCAGTCAAAGCTGCTAGTAAACAATCTAGTATGGCAGATTTTACCCATAAACCTATTCCGACGAAAAAATGCACCCAAATTGATAGACAAATTTTAAAATTAGTTGTGAAAAACTATCTTCCATTTTCGCTCGTTGAACAGCCTGAATTAAAAGAATTGTTTGACATGATTATTCCGGGTTATAAACTTCCAACTAGAAAAACAGTGTCAAATAGCCTTTTACCAAAAGTTTACCAAGAATGTTATGAGAAAGTGCAAATTGATATTAATTCTGCTTGGGCTATTTGTTTAACAGTTGATTCATGGACATCAATAAACAATGTTAGTTAAATTGCAATTACAGCTCATTATTTGGACTCTAATGGAACCATTAAAAGCTACCTATTGAGCTGTTTTCCGTTTAATGAAAGACACACGGCGGCAAATCTCTGCAATAGTCTAAAACAAAAAATGGAAGAATGGAAAATTCAAAACAAGGTAGTAGCTATAGTTAGCGATAACGCAGCCAATATAGTCGCCGCTATTCGAGAAGGTGGGTGGAGGCATATCGGTTGTTTTGCTCACAGCATAAATTTGGCAGTGCAGGCTAGTCTAAGTAGTCTGAATACAGTTTTATCAAAAGTAAAAGCTATTGTAGAGTTTTTTAAGAGAAGCTCTTCAGGACAGGCTAAACTAAAGGACATTCAACAACAAATGGGCCTTCCTGACCTCAAGCTGAAACAAGACGTGGTCACACGTTGGAATTCCACATACGACATGTTGACCCGTTTTTTCACTATGAAAGAAGCTATTGTTTCTACTATAGCAATATTGGGCAATGATCTCCAAAATTTGACTTCCAATGATTGGGACATTGTGGAGAAAGCCATTTCAATTTTGGAGATATTTTACAACATTACAGTTGAAATATGTTCCGAAAAATATGTGTCCCTATCTAAGGTCCCGGTGCTATGTAAAATCATGATTCGTCATGTCAATAAACATTTAGATGCAGAAACTACGTCAACAGAAATAATTTCACTGCTTACTACGTTGAAACAACAGCTGACCCAAAGATTTCAAAATATAGAAAGCAACAATTTATATGCAGAAGCAACTATTTTGGATCCGAGGTTCAAAAAGCTGGGGTTTAAAGATACTGGACCTTATGAAACTGTGGTTTCTAATTTGCGTAGGAGGTTAGGAGCAGTACGATTTCAAGAATCGCCAGCTGACGCAGCAACTACGACGGCAAAGTCTGATCCTGTACCATCAACATCGTCTAAGTTATCAATATGGAGTGAGTTCGACGCTGAAATGAATAACTATATACGACCTCAGAATCAAACAGCTGCTGGGATCAAAGAACTAAATTTAGAAGACTAGATGTTGCCCCGAACTGAAGATCCTTTAAAATGGTGGAATAAACGAAAACATATATATCCAACATTATACAATTATATGTTGAAAAGGTTGTGTATAATGGCAACCTCAGTCCCCTGTGAAAGATTTTTTTCTAAAGTCGGCCTAACTCTAAATAGCCGTCGAACTACTTTAAAAGACGATAAAGTTTCTAAAATACTTTTTTTTAATTTTAATATGTAGATCACTTACTTGTACTCATATGACTCATCTATACAACTGTAATACATTATTATTATTATTTTCTAAAAAATATGTAAATATACCTTGTAAATAAAGTATGTTTGTGTTATTTGAAAGTAGCATTTGAATTTAACTTAGTCCCCCTAACTATGTCCTAATCCCTAAACAAAGCACAAAAAGGAACCTCACTAAGTTAAATCATGAACTATTGAAACCTCTCTAAGTTAAAAACTCGATAACTCAAACTATTTAACATTTCCCCTGGTCTTTGAGTTATCGAGGTTCTACTGTATTATGCTTTCTATATCACTAAGGTTACGTACCTAGACGAGACATGGATTCACTCGCACTATACGGTTAATAAATGTTGGCAAAACAGTACCGACAGCAGCGTGAAAAAAAATTTTAACCCCGGCCAGAGATGGATTTTTGTGCATGCTGGGGGAGAAAACGGTTTTATTCCCGGCGCAGAATTGCTATATAAATGCAAACAGACAACAGGCGATTACCATCATGAGATGAATACAAATAATTTCATAAAATGGGTGAAAGAAAAGTTACTACCTAACTTACCGCCGAACGGTATAGTCGTCATCGACAATGCACCTTACCACTCAACTCAATTAATAAAGGCGCCCACGAGTGCATCTCTCAAAGCTGATATGCAAAACTGGTTGCGTGACAATAACATTCCGTTCGACGAGAAGATGACAAGAAAAGAATTGTATCCGATAATTTTGAGGACAAAGCCTCCAAAAAAATACGTCGTCGACGAAATAATGAAAGAGCATGGTCAGGAAATAGTACGTCTGCCACCCTATCACTGTGACTTAAATCCCATCGAATATATCTGGAATCTAGTGAAGCAAAGGGTGGCAGACAAAAATGTAAGCCAGTCAGAAAAAGAAATAGAAAACTTAACAAAAGATGCAATTAATTCCATTACACCTTCCGACTGGAAAAAGGAAGTTAATCACGTAGAAAGACTACAAAAGGAGTATTGGGAAAAAGACCACCTTGAAGATGAAAATATTCGTGAATTTATTATATCCCTAGGCGAGGAGTTCGGACAGTGAAATTAGCGATAGCGACGATGAGTCAATGACAGGCATAGAGCCAATCATATATTCTGAAGACGATTTTTGAATATTTTGTAGTGATCCATAATGAGGGATTATCTTTTTTTTTAATTCTTTTCGATTGCTGCGCCACCTACGGCCTTTTAGAGAAATACTTTTTTTTTTAATTCTCAAAAAGAAAACCCCCCATAGGTATAGAACAGCTCTGTAGTTTTGTGTACAATAAACACTTTTTGTACTTAACCTGATTGTTTCATTTATTTTTCATCATTTTAATTATATCATTATTATAATATTAAATTTAAATAATTAACACAAATTTGTTTTTGGTTGGAAACCTCATTGTTTACAATAATATCCTATTATAGTGATGCTTGTTTTGCGCACCATACCAGAGCGCTGACGCGACGTGACGTCATCGACGCCAGGTCCACAGATATTGTAACCGGGTTATAGATATGTTTTAACACAACTTATTTGTTGCAATCGGTATTGTGGTGAAGGTATTGGTGAACGGCAGTTGACTGTGTTTAGATAAACATTTTTATTTATTGTGCACGGGTATGTGACTTTTATTGCACACTATTTTTTTATTTCCTAAAATTTAAAACAAATTTATTAAAATGTCGTCTCGAAACCAAAGAAGTGAAATCTGGAAACATTTTTCGACTATATCAGAAGGGAAAGCTAAATGCAGTTACTGCATGAAAACATTAAGTTACTGCGGAGGGGCGACAGGAAATTTAGTGAGGCATATGAAATCCCAACATAAAACTATTTCTATTGAAAAGGTCACCTATATTCCAATAGCCGTTGAACACCCACAGAACACTGAACCTACCACATCGACTGATAGACCAGCACAGAGTACAAGTACTGAATCTCAACAGTCTCAGAAACCAAAAATACCATCAACTCTAACACAGGGCCAGGGTACAATGTCCACATATGTACGTAGACCAATATCAGTTACTTTTTCCAAACAACTAGACGAACAACTTGTCAGAGGAATATTACCCATTGATATTACCATGTGTAAAGGAATATTGCCCATTCAGCATTGTGGAAGATAGAGAGTTTAAAAAATTTATTTCGATGTTATGTCCTGCCTACTCTATGCCAACCCGAAAAACTATCTCCAATACTATCATTCCACGTTTATACAACGAAACTAAAGAAAATGATTAAAGACTTACAATTGCATAGTTGGGATAGAATTTTAAGTCAAATAGCTGTTCCTAAATTTGCCAAAAAAGGCTATTTTGTTATTCCCGAAATGGACAATTTATAAATAAGTGTGAAATAACGAATGGAAAATTTATAAATAAGTGTGAATAAGTGTGGTCTATGTGAAATAACGAGATTGAAATGTAACATAAGAAGAAATGTTAGAAACAATGCTGTATCCCATTTTTTTTATTTGATTATTTTGAAGATTGAAAATTATAAGTTCAAAAACACAAATCTTTTTTTCTTTTATCAATTTGACAAGCTTAGTGACCATAAAAGGAGCAGACCATAAATGGTGGGTCAACACTGGGTTATTGGCTGACCATCATTGGCTCTGTCTACCCATACCTTTCAAATTAATTTTTTGTGACTTTGCTATTAAAGACAAGACTTATTTATAAGTTTTCGTATGTATAAATGTTACTTTTATCAATATCAATAATTATAAAACAGATCTGGTTTTAATTAGATAATGATATTACGGAAAATAAAATTAAAAAACCTTAAAGTGACCATGACTGGTGCGTTTACCTTACATTTGTTTTTTATTATTTCCTCTCGGGCTTCATAAAATAATTAGAATACCCTATTTATTTATTAAGAATAATTAGATATAATAATGTGGTAAGATGGCTCTTTGAATACACCTATATTTCATAACTGGGCAGCGTTAATCAAATAGTTAACTTCGTTAAAGCGTTACATTTCGGAAGATTTAACGGAAAACAACGTTAATCGTTAATCCGTTAACACATGATAGAAATTGCATTTTTATGTCGTAGCGTTGGTGATCTATAAATAGTTATATAGTGATGTATCGTTAGTGATAAAATTGTTTGTATGATGGGTTCTGCAAGTTAACAGGTTATGAACAAAAAAACCGTCCCGCATTTGTTTTGTCTATATCGGCTAGCATCGACAGTGCCGACCGGCCAGAACGTAATTGTCAGAACGTGTTTTCCGTGTGTAAGTCCTGGATTACACTGATACGAATAACGATTTGAGGAAAGTTAACGGATATTAACGAGTCCGTTAACATTTTTTTGAAATTAACTTGGTTAATACATTAATCGAAATGTTAACTTCGTTAATTAACTATTGACAGATTAACGGTTCCCCCAATGACTAGTGTCGATTCCAATGTGGGAACTTGTTCTAGTTTTGAAGGATCAAAACTAGAACTAATCCCATGTACCCCCACATACATATGCAAATGCAATTATTTTTGAAATTTTTTCTTTTCATAAAAAAACCATGGTTCCAAGTCCAAAAAATTACATACCTACTTCTTAATAATTAAAAAAAACTCTGTACCCATTTAATTAAATTTACGTTTACTTCTCTTCTTATTTGGGTTTTTATTGATTTTCTGTTTCGGCAACTTTATCCTTTCCCTCATGGCTTTCTTCATGCGAATCGCTCTTTGACTGCGTTTTTTGTCTTGCTTCACATTTTCCCTGTGAATTTCGGCCTGCTTCTTCAATTTGAATGACGTTCTCATATTGTGCTGACTCCCTTGTTTGGCCGTCAGACCAGTATACTCGTCAACTCGCTCTTCATTGGGTCTCCTAACAAATTGCCCCACGGTTGACACGACAGGCGTTGTTCTGTGCAAATTTTAATAAATTCGTTTTATAAATTTGTAATTTTTTTTTAGATATGTGTTAAGGAAGGTAAAAATACATTTAAAAAAAGTATTGTCGCAGTGACCGAGCGTACTGTACTTCGCACTCAAAGATTGGGCAGACTGTCTGGCGAAAGTGACCATCTTACAGAAGATGACCGTGAAATAACAGCGTGCATGCTGTTGCGTTTCGATGAGTGAGCAAGAGATACCAGATATTCCTTTATCCTATTGAAGTATTTTTAGTTGGTTCTAAAGCAAGGCCATAGAGACAACGGTAAAATGTAAACAAACTTTCAGGAGTACATAACATTTTTTTAATAAAACGAATAGTTACGAGTAGTTTTGACGAGCTCGTTGGATGAGTGGTTAGGGTGCTTGCCTTAACGCTTTGTTCTAGGGGCCTCCCGGGTTCGATTCCCGGCAGGGTCAACTTTGAAAAATCAACTTTTCAAATTTGGCTCTGGTCTGGATTTGGAAAGTAGTGGCAGGGCACACTGCGTTTCGCAGTCATTTGGGCAGCCCGTCTGGCGGCAGTAACCACCCCCTTACAGAAGACCACCGTGAAATAACAGCACGTATGTTGTTGTGTTTCGGTGAGTGAGTAAGGAATGCCAGAGCCCATTTCCCTATCCACCCCTAATCCCTTATCCTTAATCCTACTGCAGTCGGCAGCGCACTTGCAGCAGCTTAGGCGTTGCTTATGTTATAGGCGACAGTAGCCACCTACCATCAAGTAGACCGTCTGCCTGTCTGCCGACCTTAAAGTTAACACGTGTTTTATCTAGTAGCGCAACCATTCATAAAAATCATAAAAAGGTGACCAAGTGTTGTCAAGATCGCATATCTGTACCATGAAACAGATAGCTGACATTTTTACGCGCGAGGGAAAAGGACAGATATACATAATCACTCTAAGTTTGCGTACTGTTCATGGTTTTACTGTAGATACTTATATAAAACCCACCACCACCAGAAAATTCAAAATCCAGTTAAATTAGCTTTCTATTAAAAAAACCTAATCCACTCATCTATTTCCTAGCCAGTTGCAACTGACGGACTTCGCTTCAATCGCCTAAAACTTAATTCACACCCTTAATCATATTCCCACTTTTTTTAAGGTCACAGTCCACTTGATGGTAGGTGGCTACTGTAGCCACCTACCATCAAGTACCATCAAGCTTACAGTAGCCACTTACACAAGCAACGCCACAGGTGCGCTGAAAATCGTGGTACGGATAGGAAGAGCATAGGAGGAAATGGGCTCTGGCATCGCTTACTCACTCACCGAAACACAACAGCAAACATGTTTGTTACTTCGCGGTGGTCTTCGGTAAGGAGGTGGTCACTGTCGGCACACGGGCTGCCTATATGGCTGCGAAACACAGTATGCCCTGCCACTACTTTCTAAAACCAGACCAGAACCAGCTTTGAAAATTTTATTTACAAAGTTGACCCTGCCAGAAATCGTATCCGGGACCCCAAAGAGTGAGCGTTAAGGCGAGCACCCTAACCACTCATCCAATGGACTTGTCAAAAAAATATGGGTCAAAATTTTTCTGACCTACATTTTTAAGTTAACTCTATGCAATTTATTTAATAAATTCTTAAATTTACCTTCTCTTCTTATTACTAGTTTCATCGGGCAGTTGTCCTTTCCTTTTTCTATTCCTTCTATTCGTGTTTTTGGAGTCATTTTCTGTCCTATGTGCGAGCGGATTGTTCGCAATTGACTTTTCCAATCTCTTTTTCCGCGCATTCAATGCTATACGGTCCTCTATGGAAAAAGAGACTATGGGCCTCTGCGAACAGAAAAAAGGAATATTATATTCTTTACTGTGCGATTTACTCTGGTAAGGCCTACTAAACAAGTTGTCCCACAAATAGTGGTCGATATTGGAGTTATTTATGGGACACCTGTATAGCTGAGCATTATTCGTTTTTCCATTCCACACATGTGTGTATTAGAGATTGATCATTGATCTAAGAGTATAGGAAATAATCATGAGGGAACTTCATGTACAAGAAGATTAATCAAATGAGGTATGGGAAAAATCTGGGAACTGCAACGTAATATATATTACCTCCATCATATATACACATATTATGCTCTCTAAAGATAAAGATCTTTCGACCACTGCATATATGCTATACTAGCTTTTGCCCACGACATCGTCCGCGTGATATTTTTTTTCTGGACGAACCGTATCCTATGGCCTTTTCTACATCAATGCCAATTTACATGCAAAATTTCATTATGATCTGTTTCGTAGTTAAGGCGTGAAAAAATAATAGACAGAATTATACTTTCACATTTATATAAGTACTAGCGTTCCGCCCCTGGTTTCGCCTGGGATGCAATTTTTATATATAAGAACATTCCCCGTTTATCTCTCTTTCCATTAGTGAAAACCGAATTAAAATCGGTCTACCCGTCCACGCGTGATGCCGTGACCAAGGGAAATGGGGATTCATTTTTATATGGATTTTGCACCGCCTTGATCGTTGAGGTGGTAAGTCTGTGGGCCATGAGAACTAATTAAATTAATTAAAAACGAAGAATAATTACGTTAATTTTGTTGAATATGTCCGGATTGTTGTTCAATTTCCGAAGACAGGCCAACGCGTGTTCGTGCTTCATGAACATCACAAATCCATACCCCTTCGACCTGAAACAAGCAAAAACACTATTTCATACATACATACGTATTCATACGAATACACTTAAAATCGCAGAAAATCATACTACGAAAATCTTCACGAGTCAAATCCATGGTGTCAATCCAATTTTTAAAATGACGCCACAATTTAAAAACAAGTGACAGATGAAACAAACTGTATTCTAAAGCCACAGAGTTCCATTTTCAAATGTTGTAAATACTTTTTAAATATTGTTTATGTTATTTGCCAGTTCCGGTAATATATAGAGTGTCCTATGTATAAGGACATCCATATGTGCTTTTCGTTTTCAAATGTGTATCAAAAATTGCCGCAGCTGTGAAGAAAAACGTCCTAAGAAAACCTGTATGTCTTAGAAGACCTAGCAACTCGTACTGTTCTACTAATAAACGAGTGGATCCACTCACGGGCGTTTGGGATCCCTGAGGTCCTTCATGACTCTGGCCTCTGTGATGACGGCGCCTTTGCCGGCAGCCTTTGAGCAGATCGCGCGAAATCGCGCATCATCACAATACTCCGGCAAGTTGGACACGACGAGGCGATACCGCGAAACGAACCTTAAATAAAAACAACGAGTTAATCGTATTGTTATGCGTACAGGCCGTATGCTATCGTACAGCTGTGAGATCTGGCTCTCTGCAGTGGAGCGGCTCCCTGGTCTGCCGATTTGGTGGGAGGCCAAAGACAAGGTCCAAACACAAGCTGCTTGTATAAGGTCTTAATTGCAGGTGAACTAAAATAACTTTGCACACAAAAATGCACACAATAATGAAAACATTATTTTATTATTTTAAAAGGTATCAGAATATTTTATTAGATAACAAAAACTTTGTACATTTGACCCAAAATTTACCACCCCCTTAAACAATGCTGTAATTAAAAAATATCGTTTCGCAGTCATTTGGGCTGCCCGTCTGGCGGCAATAACCACCCCCTTACAGAAAACCACCGTGAAATAGTAGCCAATGTTCTGTTGTGTTTCAGTGTGCGAGTAAGGGATGCCATTTCTCTATCTCTTCCCTTATTCTATCCCTATCCCTTATCCTTAATCCTACTATGGTGGACAGCGCGTTTGCAGCACCTGTGACATTGCTTGTATTAGACTATCAGGTGGAATGTCAGCTTGTCTGACGACCATCAGCATTAGCTCAATAGATATAATCAAAGACCGAAGACCGAATGAGGTTAGGGAAGTGTCAAAATAATTTGAAAAGTAATCTACGAGCCAAATAGAAAGATTATCTGTTGCTTTTTCCTCATCACAAACTTTCACTAAGTATAAGTAATTAATGCGAATAAATAATATAAGATTATAAATATCTTCTCCGAATCCTTTATTCATAATTGTACCTATAGTCTGCAGCGCATTTGCAGCACCTGCTATAGGCGATGGACCGTCAATGTGTCTGTCGATCTTAACATATAAAAAAAATACTAGATCTGAAAATGACATTGTTAAATGTATGAGGTGTTAAAATGATAGTACCTGTTCAAATTCTTCAACATTTGTGTCTTGTTTCGCTCAAGCGCTAGTCGCTTCGCCATGTCCAATGCGGAGACGCCCTCTGCCGCTTTCGTGCCGGCAACTATCACTGAAGATAGCACGAAATATTAATATTTCTCGAAAAAATAAAAACTGGCATAAAAACTACTTGGTTTTTAGAAAGAAAGAAAGAAAGAAAGAAAGCATCTTTTATTCCTCTAAATAAACACAATATACATATATGAACAAATAATAATTATAAACAAACAAATATATGAACAAGTAAGAAGAGGAAAAGGAACCCTGACTCAGTATACAGTTGTGGTGCGGACCACAACACTGATATTCTGCCAGGGACCAGAAATTGAGAAAAAGAAAACAAAAAAACATTAACGCGGGACAATTCATAATACGATTACAATCCATGGCTGAAATTATTGCAAATTTTCTTAAAAACTATTGAAGGCTTTCACTAGCTAGTTATCTATATGGCAACGTCACTGTAAATATACAATGGCACACGAGAATGTACAAAAAATGGACCGGCCGCCCCCATAAACTGTTTCGTCTAAGCGTTTCTCTGCACATCCATCAATGATGAGCGAAATCGTTTTTTAAAGCATCCCAGAGATGTAAGATCGCGTAGCGGGGGCGGAAGATTATTCCAACATTTCGAGGCATATTTAATACATATATCTGTAAATCTATATATTAATACATGAAGCGTAAAATTTGGTTCCCTTTTTAAGAAAATTGCGCTCACAAATTGAAAACCGTACAAAAGTGTGGTTTAGAAGAAATTAGCAGAGAATCAGACAGAGGTGGACAGAGACTTTATTTTATTATCATATGTATTATATCTGTATAGATTACCTCCTTCCTTAACCAGATACAAGTTTCTATTATCCTTGGGCTGTTTCTTAGCGTTGTTAGTAAGATTGTCCTTAAGGAGGGCCGGCCTCACTTTCAAAACTTGTCCTCCTAAACGCAATTTGTCAGCAGAGAGGGACAAAAAGGCATCTGCATCCTCATTTTTCTGTAACAATTTTTTGTCTTTTTCAGTATTTATGTAGCTGTGTGGAGATCAAAATTTACAATGAAAATATATGGACATTTATATGTTTTGTGCCATTGCTTGCCATATGCCCTCTATAGACAAGTTCACATATCCCTCATCCCATGACATCATAAAGAGTTGAGTTAAAGAGCCTCCAATTCTGCGGTTGGTTTGCCGCAAAGGAGAATTTACAGGGGTGATTCAGAAGCGAAGCCCCTCGCTGACTGCCCACTGCGGGAGGTGTAATCCATCAACAATTATCTCTTTGGAAAAACAATCTTATTGGATTAAATTTTATTACATATCTCAAACGAAGCTTATTGAAATTACCGTAAAATAACTGATTAATTATACGCCGTTGTGCTTCAATGGCTACGAAATGCCAAAACCCATTCCTTGTTTCTCATCCTTTGGCCAATCAAGATAGCTTTTAATGAGTCTATCCTCATTAAAAAAGTGCATCCTCATTATACACAAAGTCTATCCTTGTAACATAAATTTTTTTGTGTGCAAATGTGGAGGGTACTCAAGTAACTTCACTAAATGGCCTAGATAATCCAACTTTAAAATCTCTGTATTGTAAACTTTCCTTTTCTGCACAAACCACATTATGTGTTCTATGACGATATGACTGTAGCCACATGCCATCAAGTGGACCGTATGATTGCTTGTCAACCTTCACTTTTCATCAAAACAATTTTTCATCAAAACAATAAAATTACGAGAATAACGCTCACCGTGAACTTGACGAACCCTGAACCTCTCGAATGTTCTGTCATCTTATCGACACATACCAGCGCGTACTTGACCGGCGCGAAATCCGCGGCGAACTGTCGTAGTTGTTCATTGTCCACGCTGAACGGAATGTTCGTCACGAAGACGGTACAGCCGTCTTCGGCGTCGTTAGATTTTAAGCTGAAAATGACGTAGTAAATCAGGGACCATCACTGAATGGTATCTTGTTGGTTGTTCTGGTTAACTAAAGCTGCTTAGACCCTTCATAATAATTCCATCTCGTAACACATTGCACAAGGCACTGACTAACACACCAGATGGCCTTACGTACGAACTTTGTTATTTATTGATTAATTTAAATTGAAATGTTTGTTTGTAATGTCAAAATAACGGGTTTTAATTAATGGATATAAAATTATATAATACAATTTTTAAATTTATCTCTGTCTGTTTGTTCCGGCTTATCTACGAAGCAGTTGAACCGGTTTTGACGGGACTTTCACTGGCAGATAGATGTTATAAGGAGTTCTTAGGCTACCTTTATTTTAGAAAAATAACATATTATATACTAGTTGAGCCCGCAACTTCGTACGCGTGATATACGATATACAAAATTTCTCGACCGATCGTCATGAAATTTTGTATACACTTTCTCAGAGGTACAGAAAAGGACATAGGGTACCTTTCATCCAGAAAAAAAAAATCTAAAAATAAAAATCGAACACCTGGCAACAGAAAAGAAAATAAAGAAAACATCAATAAAGAAGCCAGACGTTATATTTTTTTAATTTCAAAGCGGACGAAGTCACCTTGAAATTCAAAGTTACATTATGTATTCACTTGAACTTGACTTTGAACTTTGAATTATGTATTCATCAGTATACATAATTCAAAGTTAGGGTTCAGATTTGAAAGTAGATTTGACTAATTTATGAAAACATTTAACCAAAGTAAGTCAAGATATTAATAATTACCGCTGCCTGTCCGGTTGTGTACTCGTTTCACTCTTGGCATCATCATTCTCCGCTTCATCTTCGTCATCAGAGTCCTTATCATCATCGTTTTCACTTTCATCAGAATTTTCGTCTTCACTTTCGCTGTCACTACTTTTGTTCGAATCGGAATTAGTTTCACCTAGAAGATAATTGTCAATTAGTCCTAATAAACTTAATTGCATAATAGGAAATATGCACTTTTTTTTAAATATTTTTATACCATAGGTTATATCGTTATCTAACCGTAAAAAAATATTCTGCGCCGAAAAGTTAAAAATTAGTATAAAAAAAATGTTAAAATTAACTAACAGTTACCGACGTTTTAAACACTCGCTCCTTTGACACGCTTGTCGTGACGTCACAGTCCACAATGTAACAATGAAATTGTTGAAAATCACAAATCAAACATCTACGTTCTTGTTGAAACTGTCATCATAGACCTTGATGTCACATTCGAACTGACCGTTTCAAGTATTTTAAGTTTCCCACTATTTTTTGCACTTTTTAATAATTATTTTCTTAACGAAAAAGAAATAATATTAAAAAATATTTACATAACCATAATTCTAACGCAACAATGTTCATAAAAAAATATTTAACCCCTTTTTCAAATTAGACGCATATTCGCTATTGTGTTAAATTGACTCAACAGACGTGTCGTAACTCCCAAGGTCTCGAAAGTCCCTCTAAAGGTCCCTTCTATGCCATGGGCGTTACGACACAAGAAACGTCGAGCCTTTCACATAGAACTTAATGGATCACATATGTATCATAAATTAAAGTCGCTGTTCGCGTCTGTCTGTTTCTCCGCTAACTTTTTCAAAACCGCCCAACGAATTTTTATATATTTTTCGCTAATGAAAAGAGTGAACGAAGGAGGTTTGTGTATATAATTTGCAGAATAAAATTGCATCCATACGAAGCCGAGGGCGGGCTGCTAGTATAGGTTAAAATACAAAGGCATCAAAGAAGTGGTAATTTTAAAACGTCTTGGCTTAAAAACCCCTCCGAGCACCCAATGGTTGTTCAGAGTGGCTGCGGTCTGAGGACAAAGATAGAATTGCGATAATGATCTCCAATCTCCAGTAAAAGATGGCATTTTTTGAAGGCTTCATTCATGTCTTGGCGACTTATTTATTACTTTTTATAAGATATTTAACATACTTTTGACTTCATCCTTAACATCATCAGTTGTTATGTTGATGGGTTCACCGTCATCGTCACTGTCCGACTCCTCTTTCTTGATGGCATCTTGCATCTCGATCTGCTGATTCACCACATACCGCATGTACTTGTCCTTCGCCACTGCCCAATCCACAGATATCGGGCGGCCTGAAATTGTAGTGTTGTTGGAATAATCATTTGTATAGATATGAATGTTAGTTTGTAAACATTTTAAAAATAATGAAAACACTTGAGACCACACTTCAAATAACTTAATCCAAGTCAATGAAAATTGTAAACAGCCATTACAAGTGATCTTGATACTTTTTAATATTTTCCTAGATTTCACAAAACTCAATCAAAAAAGCCTATTTCACTTTCATCATTGGAAACAGTATCTAAAGATTAATTTTCCGCTGCATTAATTATGATGTGATTTTCAGGTTCGTTTGACTTAAATTTATTTTCTTTAGACTAAACGAAATATTTTGTTATACATATTATAAATGGAAGAAGTAAGAGTATCAAAACCGTTCCTAGAATCCTGATAACTGTGGTATTCAACAATACAATGGGATTCTAGTAGGAAATAATCCATATTTTTGTTTCTTCATAGCAACCCTTGAAACAAACTATAGGTAGGTACTAAGTATTAATAAAATATGTATTTAAGTAGTGGCAGGAGTCAGGACACACTGTGATCTGCAGTCATGAACTGGGCAGATCGTCTGGTCACAGCAACCACTCACTTACAGAAGACAACCATGAAATAACTCATTGAAGACTAAAATGCTCAATTTGTTATCTCGAAACTGCAAGAGTTTCTATTTTATATGAATTGCTATAATTCATTTCATGTGAATGCATATACTATAGTATGATATAGTTAATGGTGGCAGGGTGAAGCGCCGCCATTTTGGCTGCATTGTTGACTCTGTGCGGTATACTTTGGTAGACTCCCCGAATGGGCGGAGCAGCGCGCCGCTTCTTTTCGCTGCCTCTCCGACCATGACGACCATCGCTTTCACGATGGACGGCAGCAAAAGATCCGCGCCCGCGACGGGCGATAGGCTTAAATCGGGCATAGGTGGCTGGGCTGGCCTATATTCGCCTCCTTCAACCTTAACCGAGACCTGGGCGGTAGTCTCAGGGGAGATCACCGTCCGTCGTGAGGTGTCCGAGATGGCCGGCATACCTCTACTTTCGGCTACGCCTAGACTTTGACAGGGCGTGCGTGCAGGGTATTTTTTAATGTAAATGTTAAAAAAACCTTGCAATTGATTGGCATCCCATTTAAAAAGTTGGAGCATATTAGTCACAAAAAGTAAAATTTTAAAATTGGAATGTTCATTATTAGTCGCCAGCACAAGTAATTGAACTTGAAATAAAATTCAGAATAATCAATGCATAATTATGAATTATATATTTTTTTTGCAATAATTATAACGATAATATCTTTATCAATTAAGATTTGATTTGCAGACGAATTCGCGTATTTTTATAAAGAAGACTTACCCAAAAATGGTTTCCTATTTGTAGCCACCAGAGCCGCTTTAGCCATTGGTACATTTGCGAACGAAACAAAAGCACACCCAACCAACTTTCCATCGGGCTTTTTCAATAATTCCACTTCTTGCACAGTGCCATAAGGTTCGAAAAACTCTTTCAGGGAATCCTCGGTCACTTTGAAAGAGATATTCCTTATGATAAGTCGTGCGTTTCTATTTATTTTAGCTTTGTTTTTGTTCTTGTCTTTTTTTTCAACTTGGTCTTCTTCTGAAAAATATAAATGCAGTATTTTTTGAATTTTGACAGCATCACAATAGCCAAATAAGACAGCATTACCAGTAAAAACATCTATCTATATAAATAAAAAAAATCGTTTGCCAACTGTACGATGGAGCATCACTTGTGAAAGGCATGACCAATTTGCATGAAAATTTACGGGAAAACATGAAAATATGGATGCTATCTTTATATGAACAGGGCAACGACTGTCTGATCAGGATAGTGATTTATGATAGTAAGTATTATAGTACAGACGAGATATAAAATTGAAGGTTAGTATGTGTGTGCGTGCGTGCGTGTGCGACATGTATTTTAAATGTATTATGTTTAACTTAATATTATTGTTTCATCTTTTTATTATTTAAATATCTTTGCAAAGTTACTGAATTAGATTGCAAAAACATTTCATGATTCAAAATATATCCCTACTAAATGAGTAGGGATATATTTAGTAACTAACTATACAACCTGATAGTTGTGATCGTGCCAGGGAAAAATACAGCAGAACAGAGATATCTACGTGACATTTTTTTTTTAAATTATGTACTAACAAAGTCCACATTGCGCTAATAGTATATCACACCCAACTAGCACTCAACTGAATACTAATGTGTGTTTAGTATTCAAGTTGATATGCACCTTTGAGCCCTGTTTTGAATATGATTGTTCAATATTTCTGTTTTTATTAAATAAAATTTAAATAAAATATACGCATAAAAAAGGGGACACAAATTGGGTTGGCTTCCCAATCCTGTTAATGATTTTCAGGGTATTTTAGAATTAAATTAATTAGTAATGTATGTTAATTTTATAAAAATATAGTTTTTACTGTCAGGAAATTCATGCACAATTAATTTTATAAAGATTTTAAAACATAACCTAAATTTGTTTATATTGTAAATTAATAGAAGGCCTTTAAAGTGTTTGGTAGCAAGATTACTTAGCAATTGATGTTAGTTTGTAAAAAATATAGTTTTTATGGTGAGGAAATTCATTCATAATTTATTTACATTAATTAATATGTACTTGGTATGTATGTACATATTAATTTACAATATAACAAATTTAGGTTAAGTTTTAAAATCTTTATAAAATTAATTGTGCATGAATTTCCTGGCCATAAAAACTATATTTTTATAAAACTAACATACATTACCAATTAATTTAATTCTAAAATACCCTAAAAATCATTAACGAGATTGGAAAGATTTCCCCACAAATTAATTGTGGTTGGTGATTAATTTCACCTCTATAATATTCAATACCTAAGTTTATTAGTTTAAATTCTTTCTAAATATACTTTAATTTGGCAACTGCGGCAAAGAAGGTACATACTGTCTGAATATTTCAACTAAAAACGTGAAGGTGACAGGCCAGGGTAGACTTTTTTAAAATTTATTATTGAATTTGAGTAAAATGTACTTTAATTGGGCATTTAATCATAATGCTATTTATAAAATAAATTATAGATAAGAAAAAAAGAAATTATAGATCACAGTGCTAATTTATGGTGAAAAATTTACCTTTAATAGTGACACTGCCTTCTTTCTTCTGTTGAACATCATATTTATGTTTAGGCACTGCCCAAGTCACCGTCAATGGTCTACCTAAAAAAAAATTTAAACTTGTCAATACATATGATAAAATCGTAAACAAGCTGTATCTGTCTGTACATTAAATATGTTTTAAAAAAAATAATTTCTACACTTTGTACTTTTGATACAGAGGTGGACAAATTGTTTTTTTACGATTTTTGTCTATTTGTTTGTGTGTTCGTGCACACTAATCTCAGAAACGGCTTAACCGATTTGAATGCAGTTTTCACTTCTCGTAACATTAAACAAAAGAGTGAAGTTAATTAAATAATACCCGCTATTGTGATAAATAATACGCAGGCGCTTCATTGTGATCATGTGACGCTTCTTATAACATATCATATTATAAGAAGCTTTTATTCTATTAGTTCATGATTTTTTGAAAGATAAATTGTAAAGGTTTTTAAACTCAATTTTATATTTTTTTATTGCATATTTACATTTATATGCTATTATTTAAGGTATTTGCAGCTATTAAATACATTTTATCATTTTTAGTTGGTAGTATTTAAAAAAATACTTGGTAATTGAAAAGACATTGTGAGTAGGTAATTATAACAATAAGTCACCAACTACAAATGAAAGCACAGATAAGGGCAAGAAGCAAAGCATTTAAGGAATTATGAAAGTCAAAATAATAAAAATGTACGTTCGATATGTCAATAAAGGAATGGTGTTATAAGAAAAGTAATCAGTCAAAAATTCAATATTAAGAGAAATCTGAGTTTCGAGATGTCAAGATTTGCACACCAAATACCGGTTGGTCATGAAGGAGCAAGAAAACTAAATGTCATCTCTGGTATCAGTTATCCATGGTCATCGCAAATAAATTATTATAATATTATTATTATCTTGTAATGATTTTTATTGTTTCTGCAAAGTAAATACTATTAATCATTTAATATATTCATTATTGTTTGGTTCTCTATCTCTCTGACATCTAATGCTTACTAAATATTTCATCAACAAAAACGTTTCACCTTTTTTTTATAGGAAAATATAAGAATGTTGAGAGCTATTGAAAGTATTCCACTGTTGAGGAAACATCTTTTAATAGTTAACCAAGAAACATACATAAAATTCAGATGTCACACTATAATGTAAGCGGAATTGCAGTTCATTCAAGTTTAAGGGTATCTGATGGGGTGTTGCCATGATACTAAATGTCTGGAAAGGGCTAGCGTGATTTCCACATTTATCCCGTAGAAAATATTTAAAAAAAATTATATCTTTAACGAATTTGGGTAGCTATTTTATACATCGTTGCTATCTGTTATCCGCCTCTTCTTACTAAATTGTATAACTACTAAATTTATTCAAACAAGTAAATCTTTGAAATCTTTCATACCTGCTCATAATTCTCATTCAATCACCATCTTAATTTTATGATTACATTTTATTAAAAAAGCATACCAAAAAAATTGCCCCAGCATTTTCGGTCTACATATTGTCGCAGGTATAAGAAAATTAACAAAATCAAACAAAATGAATGTTACTTACCTAAATATGGCTTCTTATTAGCTTTCAAGGCATCATTTGCCATCGATACGTGGGTAAAGTGAACAAACCCGCATCCGACGAGTTTTCCATCGGGTCTCTTTAACAATTTCACTTCTTCCACATTACCAAATGTAGAGAAATATTCTTTCAATCCGTCCTCGGTTGCTTTGAAAGAAATGTTTTTAATTGATAACCTAGCGTTCCTATTGACACCGGGTTTATATTTAGTGTTGTCGGAGTTATCGAGTTCTTGTGTGTTATTTTCCAAAGCCATGATAAAAACATAAGTTAACACGTGTGAAATCTGTGAAAATCAAAACATAACCTCGTTCAATTCATAACGTTAAAATAGCTAATACTTATACATTATAAATTTTGGCATTGTGAAATAGAAAATCTATAAAATAGCTATACACGCTCTTTCACTATGTTTTAGCTAGCAACGAAACATGCAAGATTTATGAAAATGAAATTTTAAACAGTATGTTTATATTTTATATGCTTACGCTTACTTCAGTCAGTCAGTGACAGACTGACAGACGACTGGTAGACAGTTTTATGAAAGTTGAGAGTTTTAAACAAGTTTTAAAATGGTTTTAAACAAAGATGTTGTTAGTCTGGTTTTAAACCAAAACAAACTCACAGTCACAGACTATAAGATGCTAATTCTCTTACAGTCCTAAATCCATGGTTTTTTCAAGGAAGTTAAACATAGAACAAAAATTTCAAATCTTATTGTCTATGGTTCACATATCATGCATGACCAGTGCTGCAAACTCTCCTGATTTATCAGGAGATTACATGATTTTTAGCATTATCTCCTGGTCTACTGGTTTATTTCCGTTATTTGGAATAATCTCCTGATTTTCAGAAACTTACAAGAACATATACAGTGTAATACAATCTGTGGTATAGTTGTTAGAAAATAATCATGTTCTGTGGTTAAATATAATTTTTTAACGCATGTTGTTTGATATGAGGTTTTGTGCTGTGGTCATAGATAGAGTAAAGTAAAATGCTTTCAAAGATATAAAATTAATACAAATATGTACGACGATGATGAATAAATAAGGACTAATATTTAAGTTATATGATACATGTAATATACTAAATACACTTAATTATGAATGCATGATGCACATTTGATAAGAGTTTGTCTTTATTAACCCGCATGATTGCCTGTAAACTAGGTAATTTTGTTTCTCCTACTTTTTTTTGTCATCTCCTGATTTTTGCTACCATGATCTCCTTTTTTTTTGCAGGTAGGAGTTTGCAGCACTGTGCATGACCCTTGCATGACAGTTCTCTCGATCGCCAATCGCCATAATCGCCATATTGCTTTGCGAGCACAAGCAATGACTTAGCAATGACTTACTTAATGGTCTGGTTTGTATTTACGAAAATTAACTGTATTACTAATATTTAAAGTATATTTTTCATTGCGCCTTATTCAGATGCTAATCCGAGCCGAGAGGGATAATACCAACGGAGGCCGTGTGTCTCGTTCTTTCATCTTGCCAGACTTAAAAAATGTCATAGACTAAAAATTTAGGTACAAAAATCTTAGTTGAAACACTTGTTTTTAATGGTATTTCAATTATTTTAATAAATTTTAAATCAACGTATTATAATCACTTTAATTTCTTTATGTATTCCTAAATTAAAAAAGATAATGTTTATTGTTTGAGGCATATTTTATATTTTATTTTCTACTGGTATCCCTTTAAAGTGTCATGGCGGTGAATGATTAAGCATAATTTACATTTTGCTATTTAAAATCGTTAATAGAACAGTTTCACAGGTAAAATCGTGAAAAAGTGTTGTGTTTATGCTTGTCCGAGTGAATCTTATGGTGGTTGCAATATATCTTTTCACACGTAGGCTAAAAATTACATTATTATATATGTAATAACTATGTTGACCATAAATTTGTAGCGTTGGTGGATATGATTATGTACAATTGATTATTTTGTTAAATGTGCCGTAATAAAAAATTCTGTAATAATAGCATTAACTGTTGATCAATTGAACTTAAATACTTAAAATAATAAATAGGTTGTTTTTCAAATATCGAAAAAAAATAGAATTGGTTTTAATTTGATGTGTAAAAAATTAGAATGTATTGCGAGACCGAAAAGAAAATGATGTTGGATAGTGATTTGATTTGTATTTTCATGTAGTGAATGTTTTTATATAATACACTATTTTATAATGGATTGGAGAATGTTTTTAAATAATATATGTGCACATATAATGAAGGAAGTTTTATTGATATATGTAGTTTAATTGGATCTCAAAGGTATGAAAAAAAGATTTAAATTACGAGGATATCTATAATGTCGTAAATTTACACCACCAAAATATAATAAAATTAACATCAATAAAAAAATTTTTTGACACTTGATACTGTTTGTATTATTTTTATCGCAATCGATCCACACATTCCTCAGTAATCGTCCATTGCTAATAAAAATATTCGATACCCTTGTATTTATTTATTTATGTTTATAAGAAACTACTATAATTATGTAAGTATATTACATTTAAATTTGACTCACGTAGCAAAAATCTTATTGTCACCCTATTAGAAAGGGACACACGGCCTCTCTACTGCATATCTTATTATGCATATCTTATCTGAAAAAACATATATTTATTTACATAATTATTTACTAATTTATAAAAAAAAACACAATTTACAGCTTCGCGTGACGGCGACTATAGTTCACAAATTAAATAGTAGATCTAGATACTAACGTGCGTACTTCAAGAAATGACTTGTGAAGAAATAATTTGTGTACACCACACTACAACCAACAAATTCGTTGACATCCATTTTATAGCGACCCGAAATCTATAGTGCAGTTGCTCTATAGTAGATTCATTAGCACGGCGAGTACGATCATTGGATATTAGTACGGTCATTCTATGAATGCGTTTTTGACATTTCTTTATGTCCATTGTTAAAGTTTATTTCCGAATAAACGATACAGAAAATGTATGGAATTGACATCTGTCAGAACAGCACTCTTATAATGGCCGGAGTATAATTTAACATCCTTGCGAGTATATTGATCAAGGAAAGTACACTGTGGTAGTGTGATAGTACTCTCTAGCGAGAGTATATAGTGTTCTGTGTGATTTGTTGTCTTAGTTGTCTTTGTCTAATTTAATTTCTTTCTACGATTTTGGTTGTCTTGTGTTTCCTAATATACACATACTTATCTATGGTCTTGTGATTATTGGTGATTATAACAGGTTATAAAATAAAATAAATAAAGTTGGGTAAATAAAACCGAAATGAATAGCCGCAATGCATTTAGTATGTGCAACAAGATTATTTTGTCATCTGTAAGCAAAAGAAACTACGCCTCTTATAAATATGTTAAAAGACCAGATCCAAAGACATTAAAAATGCCATCGCCCGGTACAGCACCCAGTATTATGGAAATAATAAAAGAGAAAATTCGATTAAACGGACCGATAACTTTAGCGGAATATATGCATATAGTTACCACCAATCCCACTGAAGGTTACTACATGAAAAAAGAAGTTATAGGAGAAGCGGGCGATTTTATAACTTCACCAGAAATGAGCCAGTTATTCGGTGAAATAGTTGGTATATGGTTTTCCGTTGAAACAGCGAAGATGGGCAGTGGGAAACCCTTACAAATAGTTGAGTTGGGACCTGGAAAGGGTACTTTATTGATGGATATATTAAGGGTTAGTACATAATTAAAAAAAATCTCAGGTTGTCTTGAGTATTTTTTTGCCATATGCCGCTGTCGCACACTTGTCGAGTGGCATGGGTAGTAGCGAAGAAAGGAGGCAGAGACTTGCGTGGCAACGTTACTCGTCATTCTGCACGTCTCTTCGCGCCCACCGCTCCCTCTTTGGTTTTTTAGGACCGGCAATGAGCGCGAGTAGCCGGCCACATAACTGCACGGATGCAGTCGAATCGAGCGCTCGTTACGGAAGCACGTCATGAGTAATTTTTTAACATGCTTTTTCAAAATCATGCCCGCCACTGTGAAATGAATTTTTTTAAATATATTTTATAATTATGTTAACAATAATGTATTATAATATTAGCATAATTGATATAATTACTTGATATCAATTTGATATAAAAATGCTAGCGCGCCACAATTTCAACATCCATTGTATTGCAAAGGCAAATCACCTAGTGTGGTGCATCACGATTAATTGCGCGACTAGAGCAGTGTGTGGACAGGACTGGCAACGTTGCAGCAGCACGAGGAGCAGAGCGATGAGCAGCGCAAGGAGCGATCCAGAACCACATTTTTTTTATAATTATAGTTTTGAATAACTAGCCAGTAGCCAATAACATTAACTAAAACTTATATGAGTTAGTGATTTCTTATATGTAGACATTAATTTCAATAATTTCAACTTTTAGGTAATTCATCGAGCTGGTTATCAGTCAAAAGATGTGAGCCTGCATTTGGTGGAGATATCGTCAACAATGCAGAATGTACAAGCTAGTCGGCTGTGTATAACTCATAGAGCTGTAGATCTAGATTCTCCACATAACTATGAGGTATTGGAAACAATCGATTTTTGGCGATTATGTGGGTATAATAATACCCTGTGGATAGTATGTACAGGAATGTCTGTTTAATTCTAAATTCCTATTTATATTCAGTATTTACAATGGCATACCAATAGGTATTAGGTATGCAACTATGTATGCCTGTTGTCTGAGACAGTAAAACCACAGTGTGCGCATTATGTTTACTTGTATCTGCAATTTGTACATACACTCCAAACCGATGTAACAATATAAAGATAGGTTGTGTAGGTATTTTGCCCTTTTGCACCACCGATGCCCTGGAGACAACATCTCGTCGAGAAGCTAATCAATAGCGTTGAAATTCCTAAGTGTTAGCTGTGTCAAATAAATATACAAAACCACCCTAATAAACAGCTCTTTTCAGACTGTGAAATATTGGAGCTTTACTCTAATATTTCACAGATCACTCTCAAAAAAGCTTTCTAAACACAGTGATGCAAATTTTTAGTGACAACTACATTATTTTTTAAGCTTATTAATTAACTTAAGTTCTGTACTAAAGTTTTAATTGGCTACTTTTATTTATTATTTCATATTTTACACAATATTTAAGAAAAACCTTTCATCTAAGGTATTAGGTTGCACTCATATTGGTAAAAATTATATTTGGTCTGTGGTTACTCCTTGTCTTAACAGCAATATGCAATCTCAAAATTTTTATATTTATGTCTTTGGCTCCCTGCATATTATAAACTGTGTGCCAAGGTCATAAATAATCTGTAGGGAGGAATAGTCCCCTGGAGCCTCCGGGGGCTATTCGGGGACTGTCTCTGTTTCCAGTGATTTGAACCACCAATATTACAAAAAGTCCCTACTGTAACTAGTATAAAGTTTCATTTGTTAGTCCTACTAGGTCTACTAAATTTAGGCCTAATATGGAGGGAGACAGTGGCCTGTCTCCCGACAGTCCACTGTCGGTTTGGAGTTCCTTGGACTTTAAGCATTCTTAGCTTAAAAAAAGTGTCAATACCCTTAAGCTGGCTAATGTCGTCAGTTAAAAATTTTAACTTAAGATTTAACACTTATGGTCTGTTTTTGGATGTATCAGTTTAACTGACCATGTGTGTCGACACTAGTCTTAGTCATGACCAATAGAAAATTATAACGTTAGAGAAAAATCATTATTTAACACATCCTACTAGTATTATAAATACGTGAGATATTTAATACATCCTACTAGTAACATATGAGGGGTCTGAATACAAAATCGCCACTGTCCAGTTTTTCAAATTTTTTACGGTACTTAAAAAACATACTCTGATAGATTTAATAATCATATTAAAAGAAATATTGTAAATATTATTATAAATATTTTATTATTTTTCTACTCATAATTAATTTGATTATCTAATATTGAGAATTGTTAACTTAACATTTTTTTGAGTATGAAGTTGTTGACAGGGGTGGTGAGGTACATTCAATCTATACTGATTTTAAAAAGGCATTTGACCTGGTTGATCATGACATCCTCTTACACAAGTTGGAGCAGATGGGTATTCATGGGTCACTCCTACGATGGTGCGAATCATATTTGCGGAACAGGTCACAGCTGGTTTCTATCCATGGATTTAAATCTAAGCGATGTGAGGTCCCTTGTGGAGTGCCCCAGGGATCCCACTTGGGACCATTGTTTTTCCTCATTTTTATTAATGATCTATCGTTTACATTAAAATGTAAATTTAAAATGTATGCCGATGATTTAAAAATATACAGAGATATTGTTACACATGAGGATTACTGTTCATTGCAGGAAGATTTAAATAAAGTCCATCATTGGTGCATTCAAAACTGTATGTTCCTTAATGCTGACAAATGTTATTTCATTAAATTCACTAGACGTCAAGTGACAGCTGGTATAGCTTACTCCATCGCTGGTACTACCTTATCCGAAATTTCGTATATGCGTGACCTTGGTGTTATCTTGGATAGTGGTTTGAGCTTCCGCGATCATATTGGCACTATTATTGGAAAGACTTCAAGGATCTCAGGCTTTGTATCACGGCAGATGAAAATTTTTAGGGATTCAACCATATCTATACTCATATATAACAATTTAGTACGTAGTACACTGGAGTATTGCTCGGTTGTTTGGAACCCAGGCTATCAAGTTCATTCCGATCGCATCGAGCGTATCCAAAAGCGCTTCCTCTACCATCTTACATATCACGACTGTAAGTGCAGACAATTATTATCGTATGAATCACGTCTCTCTCACTTTAATCTGGCCTCTTTGCGTAAGCGCAGGAAAGTTCTGGACCTCATGTTTCTTTACAAGCTTGTTCATGGTATTACTGATGCTCCAGATATTCTTGAGCGTCTTTGTTTCTCAGTACCTCGACTGGGTAGCCGATTACACAATCGTAAAACATTTCACCTACCTGTCTGTCGCACTAATCTCGGTCAACATAGTCCACTCTATCGGATGTGCTCTTCTTATAATGGCATTCAAAATAAATTTGATTTATTCTGTGGTTCTGTGGTCTCGGCCAGGAAATCATTTTTTAACCATGTATCTATTTAAATTTTTTCATTTTCTCTCGTATGACTTTATTTTGTATGTTGTGTCCACTTGTAGTAGGTTGCATTCCGACGTAAATGTTATTTTGTATTTTATTATCATCTTACTTGTATATGGAATTGTATACCAGTTTTGTGGAATTGTATACCTGTAATAAAAAAAAAAAAAAAAAAATATCCCATATCATAGAATATTTTATATTCTGAAAAAATGGTTCCCGAGGGATAGTCTGAAAATAAAAAAAGTGGCACCTAAATTTTTAATTTTTATTTCATCCAAATCTATTTAAAGCCGTCTGCGTGAAAACATCCATATATCCTTACAAACTTTTGCATTTATAATATTAGTAGGAGTCTGTTTATCTGTCTGAGTTTGTGCACACTAATCCAGAAACGGCTTAACCGATTTGAATGCGGTTTTCAGTATATTATAGCAAGCTTCCTGTAACATTTGGTGTTTTTTTTCATTCCAAAAGGTTTACAAACAAAAATGTGAATGTTAGCGAAGCCATCTTACAAATTATTTGTGTGTGTTATTTTGAATATTTTAATGTGCTGTAAAAAATAAACTGGATGTGTGCACCATCAATTCTCATCTACATTTTTATTTGAAATTCTTTTTACAGGGCGAGACCGTCAGCGGAATTAAGGTGTATTGGTACAATGATTTGAAAAAAGTACCCAAAAACTTTTCCTGGTACATTGCGCACGAGTTCTTCGATGTGTTGCCTATACATAAGTTTGAAGTGAGTACTACTTTAAAATATATTTGCTATGATTTACAATGAATCATTCATTGTAATTATCCAATCAATCATAGACATACCTATGCTTCTGTCCGTTTATTATGATTTCTTAGCACTTTACCGATGGATAACTTTGTAATTAGTATGAAGATATCATACTTTAAAAAATATTGACTATTTCTTATTTGTAGTATGTCAATATATGGAAATTGGATATGAATTTCAGAATATATATGAAATATGCCGTTAAAGTAGATGAAATAAATATAATTTTAAATTAGGAAAATAAAAGATTTTATTAAATCTAATTTATCCTATTATAATATAACACACTTAAGCACACAATTTTATCTCAACATAGCAAACGCACAGATACTCTCATGCAACAGTCGAAAGTTCTAAACCGAAACCTGAATCAAATTTTGTTGAGGCCCCCTCCTACCTATCTTATTAGATTATAAAAAATATTTAACCTCCATTTAGAGGGTCCATATGGAGGTTAAATTTTTAACAAAAGAAACAAAAAAAGCTCGCATTGTTTTAGACGCAGTGTTTTCACTTTAAAATGCAGCCTAAAAATTTAAGTGAGATTGTGGATAACACTTTTTTTGCTTACACACATCTGAAGCCCGGTGGCCCTATATATGACGGGTAGCTACGCCCCTCATTTATATTCAGCCAACTGCAAGACATTTTTATTTTCCTCGTTGTGAGGAAGTACAGGCACCACGCTAGTCCAATGGTTTTCTGCTAGGGCTAGTTTTCTAGATTTAGTTATTAGTTTTCTAGCCCGCCAGGCTGAAGTTTGATAGTTTTTTAGGGTTCCGTACGTCCAAATAAAAAAAACGGAATCCTTATAGGATCACTCGTGTGTCCGTCTGTCTGACCATTCCCCTCCTAATCTCCGATACTACTGAACCTGAAATTTTGAAAAAAGTACAGAAATTAGTTTTTTACTTATAGATTATAGGAAAACCTATAAGAAGTCCATGATATTAAAATAACATGGTAAATCACTCAAATCGCGTGTTCAACTCGCACTTTGTCTCGTTTTTTTAGGATATGTAGGTTACCTCGCGATATTTTCCTTGACTGTCGTCATTATTTCTATTCAACATATCATATCTAAAAAAACATCGGGATTACAACTTACGTCTACCGTGATGGCAGCAGAGACTTCTTCACTTTAGGCTAGCCAGTCTCGCAGCTACTCGTTTAAACGTGGACCCTTGTTTCCAGAAAACAGAAGACGGATGGCGGGAAGTATTGATCGATATTGAAAAAGACAGTGGGAAATTGTTTTACAGAATGTCTGGGAACGAGACTCGGTCAGTTAAGATGCTGATCCGCCCTCCGTTGGACGCCGGCGATAGAACCCATTTGGAGATCAGTGCTAGAGGCCTCGGGCTGGCTAGACAATTGGCCAGGAGAGTGGACGAACATGGTGGAATCGCGTGGATTGCTGATTATGGACACGAGGGTGAAAAGGGAGATACATTCCGGGTATGCAACGTCTTTCTAATATCATGGTCATCCTACTCTGACAAATCGAGTCACACCGAAATGCGACGCGACCTACGCGCTTAAGTTAACAATACAATATAGAACTTCTTTACTAAGCAAAAAGTACGCGAAAGTTTTGTCTGAGTACGCGAAAGTGGTGCAGGCGGTTTTACGCTGCGATGCGTCTTTTGACGTGGCGTGGCATCCGGAGACAGAGTGACATCGCAGTGTTCCGAGACGCAGCGTGAACGTTATTTTACGAAACGCATCATCAAGCATCCTCGCGTCGTGTTTCGGTCCTCTGGTTACGAATTGTGGTTTCAGTAATAACTAGAACTAATGATTTCCCAAAAGTATTAAACTGATTAAGCTCATTAAGCTATAAGTGAGAGTAGAGTGAGAGCTAGTTTATCATTTTTGGAGAGGCTTACTAATGCTGGGAAAGTAGTGGTAGGGCACACTGCGTTTCGCAGTCATTTGGGCAGCCCGCCTGGCGGCAGTAACCACCACCTTACAGAATACCGCCGTGAAATAACAGCATATACGTGCTGTTGTGTTTCGGTGAGTGAGTAAGGGATGCCAGAGCCCATTTCCTTATCCCCCCTTCTAATCCCTTATCCAATCCTACTGTAGTCGGCAGCGCACTTGCAGCAGCTTTAGGCGTTGTTTGTGTTATAGGCGACGGTAGCCACCTACCGTCAAGTGGACCGTCAGCCTGTCTGCCGACCTTAACATAAAAAAAAAAAAAAAAAAAAAAAGTAGAACACTCGTCTAGGTAAACAGCAAAGAAAATTGATTTTGTCTTATTATATTATTTTTATGGTTGATTGTTTTAATTTTTTTTAAATGAAAATATCGGCAGGCAGGTTCTCATTCCACTTGATGCAAGAATTTGTGACATAGTCGCAGGTCGCAGCAGCTTAAGATTTGAAATATAAAGCTACGTCTTATTAATTAATTAATTACCTTAATTGACAAGTCAGCTGACTCCATTTCTATAATATTTTTTTCAGGAGACACTTAAAACGTTATTATATTTCTTATAGGCTACTTATGAAGAAATCAGAATCACGTTGTTAGATATTTAGTATCGTTTGCTGTTATTTCTTGTAATGTACAATTTTATATTAAGTAGTCTATAAATAATGTTACGTGCGGGGTGAGTTAAAATGCCGTGTTAGGGCGAAACAAACGATTTATTTTCACAAACCAAGATGACTGCTAAAATCACCAAACTTGTCCGACGAAAACTTGCCAAAAGTAGTCAATGATTCCCTTAATGTGTCGCCAGTTCACTGTCGCGGATAATTTCGCAGAAGCTCCGAAGAGTCGTTTTCGTATCGCTTATTGTCGCACAACTCGCTCATCTCGGCCGGCCGCACTCTTATTTATACTTGGCGCCAAATTGTATTTCGAATTTTCCAGAAAATATAAACAAAATTGTAAACAAACCATTGAAAGTTTGGGAATGCTATTTCTGTTGAAATGTAAACTTTATGTTGTAAACATAAGGACCAATTTCCTTTGACACTAGTCAAGGGGCGTGGCTACCATCACTAGGGTAGAAAGTTCGAGATTTTCGGCCGGCGCGAACGCTTTTTCCAGAATGTTCCATAGTTAGTCGTAACAATATAATAATATAAATAATGTTCAAAGTGTCTCATGAAAAATTATGGCCACGATTTGTATAATTGATTTGTCTGTATTTATGTATGTCACTGCTAGGGTTGCCAGATATTTTTTTTTATACTGTAAGGGACAAATGCTCAATTTGGCAAAAGAAACGGGATTTTAATTTTTTTTCCGGGACAAATGAAAAACATGTATTTTACGTTCTTATTTTTATGTGTTTTTATTGCTAGTTAATATTTATATTTTAAAGAAGATTGTGTAAGTTTTAACATTATCTTTGTTTGATTTCCCATATTTGTAAAATTCAATGCATTTTGAAACGGACGTTGCTTTCTGAGAAATCGCATCGTGGTGTCAAATATTCTATGAAATTTATGTAGCATTATGATACTTTGGCATAAGTAGATAATCCGCTAGTTATTTGTCCTGCTTGACTTCCAAAAAAGCAGTGAGCTATTATGTAGCTCACTGCAAAAAAGTTGTCTTTTAATCTTCGCGAAAAGCGAATACCGTGCATTTCAACAACTGATAGAGAATCTGATTCAATCTTTTTTTTGGTTGTTGTTTCTATCGAAAACATTACATTATGCGTATTATTAATCGAATAATGTTGAAATACGGGACAGAGTATGTCCCGGCGGGACGTTTAAAATCATGCCTGAAATACGGGATGTCCCAGGAAATACGGGACGTCTGGCAACGCTAGTCACTGCATTCCTCAAAATAGGCTTTGACGATATTTTTTGTGTGTGTTTGAGATGGTTTACTTTCACAATGCTGGTGACTCTGTTGGTATAAGATGTAAGGGTTTATGGGACACAAAAGCACATTTGCTTTTGTTAAGGTTGACAATGGTCTTGTGTAAGGCTATGCTCATAGCTACCAGACGACCTGCATGCAGTGGACCATGCATGCTTAATTTGTCATTTTAGGTGATTAAGCGATTTGCTACTTACTTTTAAAAATTTTTTTAAAATATCTCACAACCAAACTATAAAGTAACGTGGTCTTTTCCTTTGTCAGGCCTTCCATCAGCACAAAGTTGTGGATCCTTTAGAGAATCCAGGCGCAAGTGATCTCACAGCAGACGTTGACTTCACACAACTTAGAGTTGCAGCTTCCAAGACACCCGGTGAAGAGAATTTCGCATTGGTCCTAGGTCCAGTGAAACAGAAAGATTTCCTAGAAAGAATCCAGGCTAATGTTAGATTGCAAGTAAGTGAAATAAGATAAAATGATTTTCCTTTAAAAATAGTGTTATATTTTTTATATTAAGGTCGTCTATACCATAAGCAACCCCACAGGTGCTGCAAGTGCGCTGCCAACTATAGTAGGATTAAGGATAAGGGATAAAGAAATGGGCTCTGGCATCCCTAACTCACTCACCGAAACACAACAGCACACATGCTGTTATTTCACTATGGTCTTCTGTAAGGGGGTGATCACTGCTGTCAGACGGGCTGCCCAAATGACTGCGAAATACAGTGTGCCCTGCCACTATTTTCCAGATCCAGACCAGAGCCAACTTTGAAAAGTTCATTTACAAAGTTGACTCTGCCAGGAATCGAACACGGGACTACTGAGACAGAGCGTTAAACAATGTGTCCATTAGCAATAAATCTTGATCAAGTGGACTTACGCAAGCCACTTCGAACGTGGAAACGCTTGCACAAGTCTACTTCTGCAAGTTTTTGACTTGCTAAACTTGCTGCAAGTTTTCATCATCACGTTTATACAGTTGCTTTGATCCTACCACTTGCTTATTTATTCTGGCAAAACAATAAAGTTGGAAGTTTTTTGTACAAGAAATCGACATGAGAAAGTGAAAAGTGTGGTCTCGTGAATAAATAATTAACCTTACTTCATTCAAATGATATTTTATATAATTTTCAGGTATTATTAGATAATGCGAAAACTGATGAGGATAGGGAGAAACTAAAAGGCGCTTACGACATGTTGGTGAATCCGAAAAAAATGGGCGAAAGATTTAAATTTATGGCGTTTTATCCTTCGTCTATGGCTACTATCATAGAGAAGTACCCACCGCTCGGATTCGCATCGCCGATTAACACGTCAAATAAACAATAGAATCTGTTTGTAATAGTAGATATAATCGACAAATGTATGTGTCACTGTTAATTAATTATTTATAATAATAAAATTTATTTTATTTCATTAGTATCTTAATTAATTAATATTTACTTCTTTACTCTTCACGGGTTTTTTTATGTTAAGGTCGACAGACAACCTGACGGTCCACTAGGTGGCTGTCATTGCCTATACCTATAACACAAACAACGCTACCGACCCTCAGTAGGAATAAGATGGGGGATAGGGAAATGGGCTCTGGCATCCCTTACAGAAACACAACAGCACTCATGCTGTTATTTCACGGCGGTATTCTGTAAGAGTGTGGTTACTGTCGCCAGACGGGGATAGCCAAATGACTGCGAAATGTCCAGCCTACCACTCCTTTTCAGATCTAGACTAGAGACTTTAAAGATGCGTCTTTTGGGACTTGGCTCCTGGAGCGGCCGCCAGTGGTTTTTTTTTTTTTTTTTTTTATTAGATCAGGGTAGCGCTTGACCACTATCTCACCTGATGTGAGGTGTAGATGTGGCCGAAGGTGGACCACGCTTACCCAGTAAATGCCCATTTACCCTGGTTTTGAAGACCCCGAGGTTGTAGTTCTGTGGAAACACAGACGCAGGTGATGAGTTCCACTCCTTAGCAGTCCGAACAAGGAAGGTAGAGTTGTCCCTGAAGTTTTCACTAATGGAAGAGCGCTAAACGAGGAAGGTTTCTGTATATAATTTGCAGAAAAAAGCCGGAAGCTGGTGGCTAGTTTCTAATATTAGTGGGATTCGTTAACCTACGGTTAATGTAGCGCGCCCACCTTTTTGCCACGGGTCCATAGGGCGCCATTATTCTCCGGGGAAAGGGCGGAGATGGGGTGAAGGTGAGTAGCCTATGTTACTCGCTGATAATGAGGTGAAAGAATTTTTAAAGTCGGTCCAGTAGTTTTTCAGTTTATTCATAATAAATGTTGGTGAAGCGAACGTGGCCGCGGGTCGCAAAAAAAAGAAGATATACTTTTGGGTTAGTCGATGTCCCGAGTGTGTGAGCGGCTCGGTCTAGGACACAGCATGTGCTTTGCGCGGAAGCATATCCGTGACTACTTTAAAAAAGTTAATCGATGGTCGCTCGCAATCTCGATTCATCCTCTTTTATTATACTTATTTAAAAGATATATCAATTATCTGTCGCAGCGGAAATGAAGGTAAACAAACAATTATATGTTTTTAGGGTTCCGTACGTCCGAATAAAAAAACGGAATCCTATAAGGGTTCCGTGAGTCCGTTTGTCCGTCCGTCACAGTCAATTATCTCCGAATCTACTAGACCGATTAAGTTGAAATTTGGAACACATATCAATTTCTGTGACCCAAACGCAGAGGTGTGACGTGAATAGATGAAATCTGTATATGGGAAGTCATTTTTGGGGGAAGGTAGAAAATTAAAAAAAGAAAATTTGAAAACTGCATCGTGTGACATATCAAATTTAAGGTCTTGTCAAGATCTTAAATGTATTTTTTTGTAATTTTAAAATAAATAGTTTCCAAATTATTCAAGAAAATAGACGAAAATTGACCATCCTCCCCCCCCCCCCTATCTCCGAAACTACTGAACTTAAAATTTTGAAAAAAATACAGAAATTAGTTTTCCACTTATAGATTATAAGAAAACCTATAAGAAGTCCATGATATTAAAATAGCATGGTAAATCACTCAACATCGTACGGAACCCTCTTCACACGAGTTCAACTTGTACTGGTCCCGTTTTTTTTTTTCATATTAGGTTATTTTATTTTTAATGTGCATTTTTACAGGTGACTGTCATCAACAACTAAGATACATACATACGAATCTTTTCGTATTCGTTATAGAGCGTAACTTATTTGTTTGTAAACCGATTCGAATGAAACAAACACTAAATGTTACTTACGGGAAGCTTGCTACAATACATCAGTGAAAACTGCATTCAAATTTGTTAAGTCGTTTCTAAGATTAGCTTGCACAAACATACAAAAATTCTAAAAACTATTTTTTGTCTTCAGTAACATAAGTACCTACAATATGTTCAAATCTTTTTTTTAATATGTTTAATGTACAACATGGTAAGTTTAAACGTGGTTTAAACAATAACTTCCAGTCTCCAGCTTTTTTCATTAGTAAAATAATGAAAAAAAAAAAACAGCAAGCCTGGAAGTAATTGTTTCTTTGTAGGTACTCTGTTCACGCGCATGAGATTATCATTATCATTAGTTTAATAGTTGTCTGTGGATTGTATGAAATTTCATAAATAAATTCTGTTGTCCTGTGTGCGGATTTTTTATGAAGAATGAGTGTTGGTTTTTGCGTTTTGCGTATTTTTATTTTATTGATATAATTTAGAGAAAATTATAAGTGATTTTTCGTGTCGCATACTCTCCTATATCAACATACTTTATTTTTTCTTTAAATATGCACTTACAATTTAACGTAATCATGTGTAGTGAATAAATGTGCTCATTACAAATTTACCATATGATGAAATGTCAAAAATTCCTTCAGATGGAAATTTGCCAATAATCTGAAAATTTGTGATGGACATTTAATTATCTTCAAGAAAAACTTTTGAATTTGTCATCATCATCTTTACTAACGAGTTTTTTTTTATTGACAAACAGTTTTGTGCGTAATCTCGACAAAGTAAAGGTTTGTGTTTTTCTTTTATTGATAAATCTGTTCGATTATTTAGATTGCGTGTATATGATTGCAACATGGTCTCGTACTTATTTTTTTGTCGGACACTAATTTTTAAAGATTTTATCAATTCTGTCGCATATTCTCTATACTAAGAGCCCATGACATTTGTTTTCATCCTTTGTTCAATAAGTAGAAATGTTTAGTGCATTGTTAATGATACAGGAACTACGATTATGTCTGTTCATAGGTTGATCATTAAAATATCTTAAGAAAATATTATGTTAATAAATAGATAACTGCAGGTTAAAAGTCCAATTCAAACTTATTAAGTTTAATATTCTCCGATATATACTGTTTGAGGCATAAGTGCAGATACCCCATTAGACCAATGTCTCCTGAAACCTGTGCAACACCAGGTGAGTAGCTGTGATGCTGTTGAAATAAGGTTCCAGGTATCCCAGACGTAACTTATTTTCTAAAGGACAAAATGTGGGGAATCAAGTAGTGTTCTTATGTACTTTTAACATTTGTGTATCTGCTAAATTGGGTAGACGGCCAATTTAGAATTACCAGGTGAGAAAGGTGATTAAAATAGGGCTCATTTCACTTATTTTCTAAAGGCTGATATTGTAGAAATTATTACAAAATAATATTCAGCACTGCCAGACACTTCCCGTGGGCCATAAATCCTGCCCGATGTTTTTCATTTTGCTGTCGCCGGTCCCGTTGGCCGGTGCAATTTGTATAAAACCAATGATAGCTTTCATTGTGTCGCATGCTCCGAATTGCAGTCGCGTCTGGCAGAAGTTGCAGACAGACGTGCTATAACTAGCAACTATACTAATTAGATGGAAGTATGATGGAGTACATCCCGGCAAGCCAATAGATCCAATACATAACTGAATGTCCATAAGTTGTGACTGATTGCGATGAAAAAGGATTTAAAAAAAGTTATGGCCCACAGGAAGTGTCTGTCAGTGCTGAATATTATTTTGTAATAATATTCTACAAAACATTTCTTAATAAGCCTTTAGAAAATAAGTGAAGTTAGTCCTATTTTTACTTGATAGCTCTAAATTGGCCATTACATGTACTTAGGAGATACGTGTACATTCAAAGTACATAAGAACACTAATTCCCCACATTTTGTCCCTTATAAAATAAGTTATGTCTGGCATGCCTGGGATCTTGGATCATGTCATACAAAATTAGAAAGTAAAGTGCTCTCTGTTGCACCATCACAATACACAGTTATGTTGTAATTATTCTAATTCTATTGTGCTGTGACTATTCTTATTTCTATTTTTATTAGAATATAAGCGAGTTGACAGACTTATTAGAACATAGAAGCAAGATGACATATACCTACTTATTAGAACACAGAAGCAAGATGACATTAAAAATGTTCTAATTAGAATTCTAATTAAAACATAACTTCAGCACAATACTTGTTCCTTAATACTTAATAATACTTAATAATGTATTAGTTACTTAATACTTGTTCCTTAATACTTACTAAACTAAGCATAATACTTTAATAATAATTTTTAATAAAAAGTATTATTTTTGCCAAATTTACTAAACAACAATGTTTTGTTCTCTCATTAGATTAGTAGAAGACAAACAAATAATAGAATTATCTTGTACAGGTTCCGAAATTTCCTTTTGACATGAAGAATCTTAATCTTAGTTCAAACCATCTTGTGTTCTAATGCCTTAGAAGCTTAGACAAGGCCTAGAAGCCTTCTAAGCTTCTAATGCCTTACTTTTTGTGCAAAATGTACATCCATGGGCATGTTCGAGTAAATAGTATCATGCTGACTGGACGATAGGCTTGTTTATGTATTATGGTGCCTATACAATAATACCTCAAATTATATCATATAAATTAAGACTAGAGATTGGTAATTGTACCTATTTATTATATGTAGTATGTTTGACATCAAGTAACCTACATTTTGAAAGATAACTTACTATAAATAATAGTGGCATTAGTAGATAAAACAAGATTCAATCACCTCTAATTAATTATTGATATGATTTATTGGGGGCAATTTTATAGTAAATATATCCAGTTTTGTATATAGTTTGTAACATTTTATAAACAAACAAAAGGTTTCATAATGTTTGTTAAGATTCTACAGTTAAGATATTTCTTACTATTTATAATATCAGAATATTTGGTTTGGTCAGAAGAAAATTAATTAAACAATGCAAAGTTAAATAAATAAATAATGCAGCGGAAAAATAATCTTTTTTGGATATTGATTCCACTGATGAAAGTGAATAGGTTTTTTATTTATAGTCTGAGACAGAAGCTGTAAATTGTGTCAAACAAACATTCGGGGGTTCACAACATTTGGGTCGAATAATAATTATATTTAACACAATAATTAATCAAAACGACACTGATTTCTAACTAGTGAAAACAAATTAACAATAAAATCCAAAAGTAACAAGCAACCCCATGTTCATTTTAAACTCGAATGACATAATGACCACAGAATAATAGTACTAGCGTAGTATGACTCCAAAATTGCGGACCAAATGTTTACGTTTGCTTCTCTATCACCCAGGCAAATGAAGTTGCTTGGGAGCGTCGAAGTATGCGCTATACAGGTATGTTCTTTGATAATTGCACGGGATAATTGTCCCTGTGGCAAGTTTGTTTGTTTACATAATTTACAGCTTCTCTTGACAGCGACTATAGATGTGTGAAATGCAGGAAAACACGCAAAAGTATTCAAGATCACTCCTAGTGTCTAACATAGATAAAAATTGTTGTTTACAAACTTCATTATATTTGAAGGACGTCTCAGGTGTTTTCGTTGCTTTTTAAATGTTACAAGCTATACAGGATTTACACAAAGATAAAGCACATAAAAGTGCTTATCATTTATTACAATTTCATCATTATATTAAGTGTTTTTTAATACCTATACTTAAGCATGAAATCTATGACATATAATAAAATCGTAAATGACCCATGTCTGTACTTTAATATTTAAAAAAATATTGTAGGTACATGTAAGTACTTATTTTTGTTAGCTTTTAGCTAGTTTTTAATATAATATGTACTTTTATATTAAAAGAAAAACTATACTGTATAGTGTCCATGCCAAGATAAATCAAATTCCTAAGTATGGTGGATGCTCTGTCATTTATAATAGGTTGGGGAAAAAGTTTCTTCACATTTTATATGAGAACTAAAGACTTTTTTACTTATTTTTGTTAGCTTTTAGCTAGTTTTTAATATATGTACTTTTATATTAAAAGAAAAACTATACTGTATAGTGTCCATGCCAAGATAAATCAAATTCCTAAGTATGGTGGATGCTCTGTCATTTATAATAGGTTGGGGAAAAAGTTTCTTCACATTTTATATGAGAACTAAAGACTTTTTTACTTATTTTTGTTAGCTTTTAGCTAGTTTTTAATATATGTACTTTTATATTAAAAGAAAAACTATACTGTATAGTGTCCATGCCAAGATAAATCGAATTCCTAAGTATGGTGGATGCTCTGTCATTTATAATAGGTTGGGGAAAAAGTTTCTTCACATTTTATATGAGAACTAAAGACTTTTTTACTTATTTTTGTTAGCTTTTAGCTAGTTTTTAATATATGTACTTTTATATTAAAAGAAAAACTATACTGTATAGTGTCCATGCCAAGATAAATCAAATTCCTAAGTATGGTGGATGCTCTGTCATTTATAATAGGTTAGGGAAAAAGTTTCTTCACATTTTATATGAGAACTAAAGACTTTTTTACTTATTTTTGTTAGCTTTTAGCTAGTTTTTAATATATGTACTTTTATATTAAAAGAAAAACTATACTGTATAGTGTCCATGCCAAGATAAATTAAATTCCTAAGTATGGTGGATGCTCTGTCATTTATAATAGGTTGGGGAAAAAGTTTCTTCACATTTTATATGAGAACTAGAGACTTTTTTACTTATTTTTGTTAGCTTTTAGCTAGTTTTTAATATATGTACTTTTATATTAAAAGAAAAACTATACTGTATAGTGTCCATGCCAAGATAAATCAAATTCCCAAGTATGGTGGATGCTCTGTCATTTATAATAGGTTGGGGAAAAAGTTTCTTCACATTTCATATGAGAACTAAAGACTTTTTTTTCCAAAGTTTATTTACATTTCATTACAGTATAAATGTGCCATTTTGTTCGATGATTTTTGCCATCTTGTAGTTTGTGAGATGATCCCGTTGCTGTAGAAATTTTGGGACTTCTGATCAAAAAAACGCGACAACTAGTTTTAGCAGTTCTCCCTTGATATTAACCTGACACTGCCAAAAAAATTCTGAAGAGACCGAAACAGGTGGAAATCTGAAGCATCACCTTATTGCGAGTTAACCCGGGGTTTGGCATAGTCAATGAAGCCTGACCGACCTTTGACCACGACATTTATCGCACGACATTATGATCCACTTTTCATCACCAATAATGAAACTGAACCGAAAAATGGTTGGGTTTCATTACATCTCAATAAGGAATCGCAAATGAGTACATGATTCATAAGGTTTCTTTCAGTGAGCTCGTGTGGCACCCAAATATTGGGCTTTTTTGTGTGCATTTTTTTTAAATTAGGTCAAAACTGTTTTGTGGTCAATTTCCCATTTTTTCAGCTATGTCGTTACAACTGATGTGCCGATCTTGCTCCACTGTTTCAAAAATAGCGTTCATTTTATCTGTAACAGGATAACCAGAGCGAGGTGCATCTTTGACATCAAAATTCCCAGATTGAAAACACTTAATCAACTTTGTGCTACCTACTCGTACTGACAATGTATTAGGTCCATAAACGTCGCAAAATATTTCGCGGTTTGCGTTGATTTTTTCTTTTTTTTGTAATAAAATTTTAAAATGTATCGAAATTCTTTATTAGATTCACTCGAAAAACAAATGAAAAATGGCTGGAAACAACATTTTACTAATTTGTTTCTCTTTTGAAATGTAACCTTTGTAATGTCATCAAAACCAGCCAGTTACAAATAGTACAGCCAAAGAGATTTCATTACAAGTTTATATGAGAAAGGACTTTTTCCCCGACCTAATAGATAAAAAATAATAAAGTATGCAACCATTTGAATGCTAAAAGAACGCTGTTCGTCATTTAAACACTAATTGGCCCAATGTAATACCTATTTTGAATAGTTATTTTAGTTTTGCATATATTATAATAAATGTCACTTAAAATTTGGCAGACCCAATAGCCACTTTATCAATAATGATCTTGATTTGATACTTGATAGGGCCAAAACAAATTATAGTGTCACAAATGTTTGTTTGCTGTAATATCTATGTTTTTGATTTTTGATAAGTAGTCATAATTAAAAAAAAAAGATAATACTTATCTAAGTAGTTTGAAAATTTAGACAAAACAAAGACGTTATAACGTCAATTCTGTGATACAATAGACAGTGTTTACATTTGTAAGTTATTACTTAGTTGATTGAGTTAAAAATATCTCCTTGATGCTTTTAACCATAATATGTCATAAAGAGTAGTAACAGATGAGATTGCTGAAGGGTGATCACATACCATTAACAACCGTGTTAGAATAAAGAGTAAGGAACAAGGTCAGATTATCTGGCATCTCTTATTCACAGACAGACAACATCTGTTGCCAGATGCCAACCATTTAAAAACGAAAATAATTGGATATTCATCAATTAAAAATAATTGAAAAAATATTCAATTAGTTACTCTTTTGTAAACAGATTGACATGTTAAGAGTACAGCGACTTTTTGATTGTCCTTTTAGTCAAGACATTTTTCTCCTGAGAGTGGGTGACTAGAAGTTTATATAAATTTAATTTAATTTACTGAATAAGTCAAAATTAATTAGGTATTTCAGTTAAACTTAGCCTCAAGGGTTCCAGGTTCGATTCTAGATAGGGCCAACTTCATTCAACTTTGGTCTGAATCTGGCAAGTAGTGGCAGAATAGACTGTGTTTCGCAGTCATATGGGCAGCCCATCTGACAGCAGTAACCACCACCTCCTTACAGAAGATCACCGTGAAATAACATGTATGCTTTTTTTTAATGTTAAGGTCGGCAGACAGGCTGATGGTCCACTTGATGGTAGGTGGCTACCGTCGCCTATAACAGAAGCGACGCCTAAACTGCTGCAAGTGCGCTGCCGACTGCAGTAGGATTAAGGATAAGGGATTATGAGTGGATAGGGAAATGGGCTCTGGCATCCCTTACTCACTCACCGAAACACAACAGCACACGTGCTGTTATTTCACGGTGGTCTTCTGTAAGGGGGTGGTTACTGCCGCCAGACGGGCCGCCCAAATGACTGCGAAACGCAGTGTGCCCTGCCACTACTTTCCAAATCCAGACCAGAGCCAAATTTGAATGATTTGAAATCAATTGAAATCAAATTTGAATCAATTTGAGTCTGTGTACTTGTAGCACATATTATGTGGTTTTACTTGTATTAATACTATTGCCATCTACCATCAACCTTAACGTAACTGATTTTTTTTATTTTATTATTAACTATTAAGTGGAGATCAATATCAAAACAATTAGATAGACATTGTTCCTTTAAGAATACAGCTTTTTGTATCACATAATCATCATTAATACCTCTTTCGTTATTTCTCCATGAACTGGAATCTTGCCATATATGTATATGTTTTTTTTTTAATTACAGCTCGCTGGAAATGAGCACCCCGCCAGTGCAAATGGATGATGAAGTCGGTGATGAGTCAATGGAAGAGGAGCCTGCTTTGCTTTCAGCTGATTGGTAAAGAGCATTTTTTCTTTCTTTTTAACCCGACGCAAAAGAGGGGTGTTATAAGTTTGACATGTGTCTGTGTGTATGTGTCTGTCTGTGGCATCGTAGTTCCCAAACGGATTGACCGATTTTGATATTAGTTTTATTGTTTGAAAGCTGATATGATCGAAATGTTCCATAACTATAATTTAGCTATTTGAGTTTGAAGACCATCAGCTTATTTCCTAGTTGACGAAAGGGGTTCTTCTTCTTCTTCTTCTTTTTATATATAAATGGCGATTTGGTTCATTTTTAAAAATGGCCATTGTCCGCCAATGTCAAGTGATTTGATTTCACGAGTTCCGTTGAACTCCGCCACGAGCTCCGTTGAACGGAGCCCGCTCGGAGCCCACGTCGTGTGGGCCTTCTTTGTCCCCTAAACCAATCCGGCGGGACGAGCAAAGGCCGATGCGGGTAATAAGCACCTACCCCTGCGACCCGCTGGATTGCCAAGGGTAAGCCCCCCCACCACGACAAGGTCATGGCCCACCTAGGGGGGGAAAGGGGTTCGATTGATGTGAAATTTGATGTACTGTTACATTAGTGGTATTTCCATGACAGATAACCTTAACATGATGCTGCAGCATCAAGTGGCTCAATAGAAAGTCGGGAGGTAGTTTATATAGCTTGTCTTCTCTGTGATCTTTTCACAATCAGTGTTTCAATGTTTTATGAAGCTCACAGCTCCTATTGAAAATTAATGTTCATGTAATTTTAATGGGACAATTAATTAATCACTCTTCTAATGGGGATAGTCAAAACAGAACTAACTCTAAATCACAAAGTAAAATGTATAAGACTCTTCTTGTATGAAACAAAATAGATATTGTAATAGACTTAATGTTTTTTTAAATGTAAAGGTCATCAGAAAGGCTGACGGTACAGG